>CM046833.1:32063746-32738746 GCA_025618425.1 Heliocidaris tuberculata
TTGATGTAAACAATTTCGGAGATGTGAAATGATGTTCAAAAACTGTATTATTGTAAGATGCTATTAATGTGTACTCCAATTTTATTACGACACTTCGATCAATGACTGTTTTTCGTTGTTGTTGTTTTCTGAAAGTGAAACCGAACTCAACTTGTATTATTAATGGATCACCAAATAATAATCTAAATATTGCGTGCAGATTCTATAACAGAATTCAAAATCAGTATGAAAGTATGAGATCACCTACAGCTTCTTTCAGGAAGATGGTCTCTAGAGAAAATCAAAATGTGCTTGGAAATTAGATCGAGACTGCACACTACATGTAAAGAAATATCTATTTTGAACCATAGAAAAATCCAATTGAACATGAAAGGGTGAAAATAATGTAAAATTAGTAGAAAAAATGCACCTTAAAGGTTTTGCTTCGGAAAGTTTCACGAGTTCAAATACGAACCTTGTCTTGTTGAAGCTTACTTGGTTCAGTTGCTAAATGCAAAAATTCAAAATTTCAGTATTAATGGCCCGCAAATAATTTGGGTTGACCTTAGATCTTCCTATACAACTAAACTGAATGTGCAATGGCCTATTTTAACTAGTGAAATGAAAATGAAGATATAGGATTCATAGATAATGATTAAGCATTACGTCAGATAAACACGCAAATATTCAAACTGTTTGTAATATTAGGCGTATGTAAATAAATAGACAAATAACAGGGGCAGAAAAGTGGTGTTATAAGAATGACATAAACTCACATGGCGGTTCAAAGGTTATTGCATCAGTAGCGTTTCCCAGGTAATTGCCCGCCAAACACGTAAACTCCACCATCTCATCAGGAATGGGGACATTGACATAATTTTTTCCTTGTGTAGACTCATGTATGAGTATGTTATTGGCGAATATATAGTAGTTTTTGATGACTGGTGTAGGTAGAACTTTTGCTCCGTCGGGGTCACACGACAGGGTCAGATTTGACCCTTCGATGGCGAACGTGACCTTGATGTTGTCAGGTGCAGGGGGATCTGAATGCGACGTCGAAAAAGTCAAAATCAATTTTCATCCGTAACACGCGCTATCTCAAAGGCTTTCAACAAAAAAACATAAACGAAAACAAAACAACTAAAGTCAAGTTTCACAGCTTAGTTCATCACCTATTGAAATGTAAGATCATTTCGATGAAAAGTTACATAATTCGAACATGATTTCGACAGGTAATGAAATAGGGTATTGATTTCTTCAAGTGGAAGTCTTTGAGCACGTATTCCGTTCGAAGCAGCATGTTTGGAATGTTTTTAACACAACCAACGCCATCACCACTACCAACAACAATAAGAACAAAACACGCTTGGTGATACAGAAGAAAATTACTAATCAGAAAGAAAAAAAAATATTGTTATGTCGTGTTATGCATTTAGTAATACAGAAAATGAATTTGGTGTATTCCTATTTTTTCGTGTTAAATCGTTTGGAAATCTCAGAACCCTTCCGAGTTTATAAGTAAAGATAAATTTATGCTCCGATTTGATGTTCCCATCAATACGATGTTTGACACAGTGTTTTCGTTTTAATGGGCGGTTCTCAGAGGGCAGAATGAGGATTGAGGAACTTCGATCAGAATTAAATAATATCTGACGGAAGTTTTTTGTAAAACAAAAAATGTATAAAAGCCGAGTAATAAGCAAGGAAAGAATCGGAATACGAGCCAGTCGTTCAACCAACGTAAATAGCATTTGCGCAGTCTGCATGAGTTTCGTTTCGATTTCTACTAAGTTTTCGTTTTAAGTTTTTTTTTTTTTTTTTTTTGAAATGTTTTACAGATCCAAACAGTCCGCCTTATGCATGATCAACAATTTGTGATGCCTTGAGCAAGTTTTGTTAAAAATACAATTCTAATATGATATGTAAGATTAATTTCAACTTACTGTGGAAATCAAGCTGGATCGATTTCTGCCAGTTGAGGTGAGAAAGCTGATGACCGCTAACATGGCATGTCAACGTCTGGTTGTAATTCTCCTTGCTTGCTGAGAATGTGAACAGGCTCCTTTTATCCCATAGGGTATGATGGGAAACATCAGGGTCTATTTCCACTATACCCGATGACTGGGTGACATTGCCTATGGTCCATGTTATGTTCTCCTCTGGTCTAGCTCCGATTGCCTCGCATGCTGCTTCATACATATAGGTGTTGTTCAACACCGTAGTGTTCACTGTGAGTGTCACGTTTGATTTTACTGTAAAAGATTAAAAACCACATAAAAGACAACGGAACGATTAATCATAAAAAGATAATTACGAATTACTAAAACAATGACCAAGGGTGCAAATAATAGCTATAACGATAATGTGTTTTTACCAATTTTTAAAGATTGATTTTAAAGAGCATATAACATATTGTGTACAAAACAAAGAAAAACAATGATGAAAAAAAATACTTAAAGAAAAAAAGTATTAAAAAAAAAACAAATAAAAAAAACCCCCAAACAAATAAAAGATGTACACTCTAAAAAGGGACAGCAATTTAAATAAATCCTTCAATGAGGTAAAAGGTCGAAACGAAAGGTAGCCAGTTAAATTTGAAACATAAACTTCCTGAAATAAAACGGCAATTTGACATTAACTTTCCTCTTGAGCTTTGATGAAAATAATTTCCAATGTTAGAGGGGTATTTGCTCTTAAATTTGAATTTATAAACGTAACAATAACAATGAAATGAACAGTACTTTCGTTTCAGCATGCATTTTCATAAAAGCGAGTGACAGAATGGGCAGACGTAATACTGTATGGTAGGATTAAAATCTTATTGATAAAAATAAAGAAACTAACAAATAATATATTTTATAAAATATGAATTATCCCAGACATTTCTTGTATGTCATGGGAGTTTAGTAATTATTTAAACATTGACAATGAGGATCACCTGATTTGCCTAGTGGTTCGATTGATGGCTATGTGTGTTACAAAACAGATAAAGAATTTAGAAAATATTACGTATGAGCAAGAAAATACATCATCTGTAGTACGAGAAAGATTCGCAACATAGGGATATTTGAACACATGCAGGACTGACAGGATAAACGTACACTCTGGAAGCCTGTCCCGAAATAGTCACTCCATTTCACATATCATATTTGACCCCTTAAAGTTACTTAGACCATCCATATCATTCACAAAAGCTTGTCAGCCTAAACGTAGAGCTGGGTTTGGCGCCACGG
This sequence comes from Heliocidaris tuberculata, assembly GCA_025618425.1. NCBI lineage: Eukaryota > Metazoa > Echinodermata > Echinoidea > Camarodonta > Echinometridae > Heliocidaris > Heliocidaris tuberculata. Next base: position 32,066,959 of record CM046833.1, read on the forward strand.
GCCCCCGAAAGGGGCTCCCAAGTTGGGTCAATTTTACTCCATCTAATTATGCACCAAACTTTGTCAGAAGGAAGTTGTATGACTATAATACCAAAATACAAAAACTGACAACATTTTCAGTCGGGATTGGTTGACAGATGTCGCCTAAAAATTGGGGTAAATTAGTTCCCCTTATATAGTACAGTCACACCGCCCAGACCGACAAAAGGTGGATAAAAAATTGTAAAAATTTCACTATGTCGAGAACCGATGCAGGCCCGACAGCGAACCGATGATGCCGAGTTGACCTGGTACACAGCCCGATTGTATCAGGCCAGATCCCCGCATTCAGCCCGACAGTTAACATTTGTATAAAAATGCAACACATCTAGTCTTTTCGTCTGTAAATTAATGGATCCCAAGGTGCAAAGCGTGGGTCCAACCATCACAATTAGGTGGATATAATGCGAGAGAACAAGGCATTATTTATTCGGAAGATGTGGGAGGAGTCTTATTGTCTTGTTCGAAAGATCTCACCCCAATAATTTCTGTATCCGGACACCAAACTAATAAAAGGCCGACAATCTCGATAATAGACCGACATAAGACAGCAAACCGACCCCTGCCGACATCACGCCGAATGGCAGATATTTTGTGCGTTTGTGGTCGATTCGGGGTCGGTCCGACGGTGTGACTGCAGTATAAGGCACATAGACCAAAGTTTGTAAGAAGGAAGAGGTATGGCTGCACATTACAAAAACACACTCAAGAAAAAAAAGTGGACACTTTTTATCTTATGATGAAATATATATCAAATTAAAGACAAATTAATACTCTACCAACATCAACTAAGATCATGTTTTGATTTGTCACGCTTGGATGGGCACATTCATGCAACCGTTAGATGATGTGATTATTATAGAGCAAGATAGAGCAAGTAGCCATTCAAATTTTAATGAACATTTGCATCTGTAAGACATTCTTGTTCAACAATGAACACCAAATGAGATACAATGAGGAGGATTGAGCGCTGGATGTCAACTGTAGTCTCTGGACTGCGATAAACCACAAATTCAAGTGTTTCTGGGGAATTTGTTTTTATTTTGTTTATTTCATTTTACAAGATGGAAATGCTCATTAATATTTGAATGCCCAGATGCCCCATTTTGCAGTTTTCTTTTAGAGATCAATTTTATTGTTAAATGGGTATGCTCACTCATGCGTGAATGGTACCCATTTACTGAACCCGGATAGAGAGTGGCAATGGCAGATTACCGTCTTGCCAAAGGACATTCATTTTGTGTCCTTTAACTTGTGATCCACAGTCTGGAGAACTATTCACGAGACCACATTACATCTAAAAACCACAACACCTTTATGACAACGTTTTTCAACTTTTATTTTTGTAGCGGCACCATTTAAAGAAAATAAAGGTTTGGCGTCACCCCAATCCCAAATTTATCACAGAATTAGTTCTATATCAGGATCAACGCAACAAAATAAATGCTTACTCCTACCAAGCGCCTATACTAACCCACCCACGTTGGTAAACGTTTTATGTGAACCAAATTAATTGGTGTCTGAATATGATATATGCATGCAGTTCCTCTACTTTGTCTTCATTATTAATTGACGTTATTCTAAAATATATTTTAATATTTTTTAAATTATACATTCAAAAATAGTACATACCCGTGTTGGCAGAACTTTGATCTGAGAATTCTGGCCGATATTGGCTTTATGGTTACAAGTCGTTTTTCAGATGGTTCATAATTCCGATGGTTCGTTACTGCGAAAATGAAGCAGTATTCATTATTCCGAAAATTAAATAGGGTTCGTAATTCAGAAGATGAAATAGGGTTTTTAATTAAAAAAAAAAAATAAAGTAGGGTTCATAATTCTGAAAATTCATTATTCAGAAAATGTAATAGAACCTACATCATTTTCTTGGAATAACGAACCATATTTCATTTTCGGAATTATGAATCCTTTTCCATTTTTGGAAATACGAACCCTATTTCAGTTTCGGAATTACGAACCCTATTTCGTTTTCCGAATTATGAACCTCCTAGTAAAGCAATATTGCGTTTCAGAATTATGAACCTTTGGTATTACGAACCTTCGGAAAAATCAAAGCTTCCAAACTCATACCTTCCACAATCAGATCAATTCTGTCGCTCTTGTGACCCAAAGCGTTACAAGAGTACGATCCATCATCTTCCAACGTTGCATCAGTTATGGTCATAGTTGAGGATACGCCGTCGGCGGACACATAGAAGTTGTTGTATTTCTCGTCACTACTAAAGGGAGCGGCACCGAAATATATGACAGTGGTAGGGCCATCATACCACGCCATTGTGGGTGAGGTTATATCAGACGCCGTACATGTGAAGACAGCATCGTCACCTTGCTGTACCCCAGAAGGACCGGTAAGGATCACAGATTGACCGTTAGATATTCCTACCACCTGTAATGATGATGACAATAATAATAATAATAATCATGACAATGATGATGATAATAATAATAATGATGATGAAGATAATAATTAAAAAAAATGATAATGATAATGATAATAATAATAATAATAATAATAAAAAATAATAATAATAAAATTGTAATTTTATTTACCCAGGGAAGTCAGCACCAATACTGTTCTTCCTCACGGCCCTGCGATTATTTTTACCCAGTTATTGCCAAGTACCCATTTACACCTGGGTCGAGAGGGACAAATGTGGGTAATACATCTTGTCCAAGAATATAAGCACGGAGCGAAGATCAAACCCAAGACCTCTCGTATGAAAGTCAAGAGCCTTCACCAATATACCACGATGTTCCCATAATGAAACATTCCATGATGAAATCTTCAGATTTCAAAAATCAAGACACTTCAATGATTTATGTATATCTTTTTAGCTACAATCCATCGCGAAATTACATTGACGTAGACAGGTCCTCATAAGTGTGTGTGTGTATAGGGGGGGGGGGGGGTATGATTTCCCTCAAGGACCATATGTATGTATGTATATATAAATATATATATATATATATATATATATATATATATATATGTATGTATGTATATAACACTCTAAAAGCTAAAGTGTTAAATCACCATTTAAAAGTGCCGAGGAGTGACAACTACTAATTTGAAAAAGTTGTCACTCCTCGGCCCTTTAAAATGGTGATTTAACACTAATTAGTTTTTAGAGTATATATATATATATATATATATATATATATATATATATATATATAATGTGGGTTGAGGATGGATGTGTAAACATATGGTTTTTCTCTTTACCTGTTCAAGATACAGGTAAAGATGTAATATGAAAACGGGTAAACACAGTTCTGATGGGGTTTCATTTGCAAAACTTCGCAATGAAAATTTATCTAATAATCTATACTTTTAATAAGAGCGAAAGTAAAGAGCGAGCATTTGGGAATATTAGCTCTAAGTCACTTTGGATTAGGGGCACTTGTTATGTAAAAGACTTGTTACATGAAAAGGGATAAAAGGGATTAAAAGGGATGAATGATCTTGTTGAAATAAGAGCCTTTATCAAAAGTAAGGTGATGGATGAGTTGTAATTATCAAAATGGGCACTTATATGGAACGGGAACTTATTCGAAAGAAAAATGAGGGTATCTATCTCAAGTTAAAGGGAAAAGCAGGGGCACTTTGCCCTCATGCAACCCCCGGAGCGGTGCTTCTGACCGTGTCTACATGTTATGATTGTCCTTTCATTATTCTTCTATGTATAGTTGGGTGATGACACGGGCTATCATCCTCGATAAATATTGAGGGTGATGTATTCCCTCTTTCCCCACCACATTCAATTCCTGTGACTATATTTTCATTTCAATTTTGAAAATTGTTAGTATTACTAATAACATGAGCGTGGCAATATTGCATTATAAAGGAAAGTTAGCGACTGAACCCTTTTAAATCTAGAATAATTACATGTACTTTTAATCTAAATAATTTTCCTGCATTATGGGTTTGAAAAAAATCACCTCAAATTATATTTTGGGATGGTAACACAGGCCACCTCCCCTTCATTAAAAAAAAAAAAAATATATATATATATATTTATATATACCTCCATATCCCTCCCAGATCAACACACATGTTGTATAATTTGAAGTAGATGATTTTCACTTTCTAGTAGTGTAAAAATATATCGGGGAATATCAGAAGCAACGAGAGAATTGTAAATAAATATTAATAAATTCATATAAATCTACTATATTGTGCATAAATAAATGATATCTGTATTGAAATAAAGAATATGTAAATTTGAATAATATTAATAAATATAATATATCATATTATATGTATCTACAACATATAACAGAGATGTATATTTTCCATCATTTTTTTTTTTTTTTTTTTTGGGGGGGGGCTGTGAAACCTGGGGGATGTTTGTACACAACACCCCCCACCTGAAAAGCTGGGGGATGTATACCCCCCCCCCCTATCCCCCAGCTATCTACGCCCCTGGACAATTCGTATTCATTACTTGCTTCCATTTATGGGGAAATGTTCAAGTGACTTTCCTTTAACAGGAACACTTGAATGATTAAAAGAACAAATGTTTTGAATGCAAACTCTGCTGTTAATGCAGTAAAGTATTAGCCCCTGAATATTATAAATAATCTCGTGCCCATCATTAGAGGTATCTTTGAAATGATTATGAGATGAGATACCCGAGTGGTTTGGCCAATGGAAATAAGACGGCTGTTGGTTAGATACCGTAAAAGGTATTATAATTTTGTGTCATTAATATCAATTGTCTTGAATAGAATAATTAATGTCGGGTGAAAGATTCAATTCTCTACCTTTTTTCATCTGTGCTTTATTTAGTTTAATTATAAAGCTTGCAGAATTTGTGTTTACTATATAATCTTAGAAGAGTTAATGAACACTCACAATTAAGATGTCTAAGCTTTTTAAAAATGTATTTCTACCTGTACCATACTCAATAATCAGATAGTTATATTAATTTTGCAGTGTAAAGTGTTGGTATATTTATGAACATGAAATATTATTATGTCATTCTCAACATTTCAGTCATTTGAATGCCAGTGTGAATTAATTTAAACTGTTGCATTTCATCCAAAAACCATTCACTTCAATTCAATAAAACAAGGGAAGGGTAGTCTACAACTTACCATAGCTAATACTATGAACCATCGGATGGCTTGGATTATAAAACGCGAATCCATCAGAAAACTTCTAGTATGTTGGTTTCCTGCGAAGACACAGCGAAAGAGAATATCAAAGATCGTATCTACGGATCACAACCGGTACCAAACCTCATAAAATCGTTTCTTATGACACTTTGTCATAAAGTAATATTTCGATATGATAAAGGAAAACTAAAGAAAGTATGTAAACAATAATACATGTGTTAATAAAAAGGAAACAAACGTTAGAGGACTAGATATCTAGCAATATGAATGGAATTATATCAAACGGTCGACTAACGTAAGTTGAATAACTTATATATTCTAGCTGATGATGCCATGAAAACAATAACACATAACGTTTCCCTTTGCATTTTATCTGTGTGAATTTCTCATAAAGAATTTTCAGTGTTTATCAAACGAAATTTCTGATTATACCATGAAAGCATTCAATTAAAAGACATCAATTTTTTATTACCTCTATGTATTTTCTAAAAAGAAGAGCCAAAATTAACGCGACTGACAATTATTATTTATTTGTGTAAAAGCGAAATCGACTTCATTGGTTGTAATTTCCACATAAATCTATTTGTATTCTCATAATATAATTTCTCTTTAATCCGAAAATTCAATCCCCAATGCAATTTCCAGATATTTATAATTATGCCAATATTAAAATACAAATCAAAAATGGATTTGAGATTTTTGTTCTTCTAATAACACTACCTTGAAACCCGATAATACAAACTTAATATAAACTTGAAAAGAATACAGCTGAGAATAATTTCCCAAAGCGATATGGGCAGACATCTTTAAAATTTACTGTTTCAGGATGTATATCAATTCAAAGACAAAAATAAATAGGCATGAAAACCATGGAAACTCACTATTAACGCTCCATTAAAAGTATGAAGTATCATTGTCAACAGACACAAAACTCTGAGTAGTCATATGTACATTTTGCTCGGGCCTTTAGTCAAGTTAGAAACAACATGTTATGGTTCATGGTATGCCAGTGTTACGTGGTAAAGAAACTAAGATTTGAAATTGATTTAAACATCGTGCTTTGACATTCTTAATTTTATAGTTAAATGTCGAAATAATTATTATAGGTAAAATTCTTCAAGAGTTGAAAATTTGCTTATATATACTTAAATTGACATTAATATCAGATCGTTGTCCACAACTAATCTTACCAGAATTGATTATCCAAAGTGGTGCGTTCGACAATGTCAGGAAGCAAGTAGTTAGTAGAAATAAAAAGTTGCATTCAGGTCTGGCAAAAGATAGTTCTGTTAGATAAATCCTTCCGCATTTGGTCTTTATTAGCCACAACAGGGGGGGGGGGGGGGGAATGGATTATTTTCCCTTAATTGCTCCAGCAAAAGATATAATATCAAAAGATGATTGACATACTAGCAGGACTACAACACTGAGGGCGGTATGGAATTTCTCTCTTTGTTTAAAAGGGTGATGCAGTGATTGTATATTTCATTTGAAACAATATATAGAGAGAGAGACTAGAGAGAAATATATTTTTCATCTTCAGTCATTTAACATTATCTTGGCCTAATTCTACCCAGCTACCATACTGCAACTTTGGAAGTTTTCTTCACTACAGGGGTATATCACTATATTATTCAAAGTTGTTTATTTTTATTTCATTTATTTTTTGCTATCATTTTGCTATTTATGGCTTTAAAATATCTCACTACGGTCAACAGAACACGTTTTTATTTTATGTAGCTTTCTCTTTCATTCGCTAACTCGCTCTCATTTTTCTCCTTTTTCTCACTCCCTCTCCTTCCCCTATTTTTCCCCCGGCCTCTCTCTCCCCTTCCCCCTCTCTCTTTTCCCCCTATCACTTTGTCCCACTCTCCCCCTCCCCCTATCCTCTTCATCTCCCCCCTCTCCCCCGTCTAGCCAACTCTCTCTGCCTTTCCATCTCTGTACCCTTCTCTTACTACATTGGGCGTGAGGGCGGGGAGGGGGATGGGGGTGGATGTGTGCATGGCATACGAGGGTTTGGGTGCGGACGTGCGTTTGGTTGAATTTAGTTGTGTAGGATCTGTATATATGGAGGGGTGATTGTAACATGAAGTAAAGTGACGAGAAGGAAAAGTCCTCGTTTGTTAAGATTTCGCAACTGTGAATTTCTCAAATGTAATTCCTATGAAAGAAAAAAAAAATAGACATTCATATATTACATTTATGACAGAGATTGCTCGTACAAACTGAGAGCGATCACCTTTTCTTTTATTTCAGACATTTAAATTTTTTTTACTAAATTGCACAGACTATGAAAAGTAAACACATAATCATAAATACCAAAGACTCTTAAATGACACAAGATCATACGTATATTGATAATAATAATACAACAGTTGATAAGGACACAATCCTTTAAACCATATTTGCAAACAAAATACAAGAATGTTATATGAGACATCTAACATTGGCAAAAGTGACATGCAGTAACTTTGTAGGCATGGGAGAATAACGCCTTTTCTTTAAAAAAATAAAAATAAAATAACAATTATAACACGTAACGTGTTACTTTTTGAAGAACAGCTTTGGATTTGGTTTTCAAAGCTATTTGATACTGATTAGACCAATTATCCACTTCGAAAACATCATTAGAATAATCTAATTCACGATACTGCAATAACTGCTACGAGTGTGATAAAGAAAAGTTCTGAATGGGTTGTGTATGACATATGATATCCTCTTGACAGTAGAATTAAAAATGACTTTGGGTTATCAAACGTTTAAAAGATGTAAGTGTTGGGTAATTGTTGATTTTCTTTATTGTATCACGAAGAGAACGAACGAGGAAATATAAAAAACTTCCTATTGATGTGTTTTACAGACTTCTACAACTGGAGACACTTCTGAATTGATATTTTAAGATTCACAACTGTACCACTAAATAATTCTTCGAATGCAATGTCTAACAAAGATGAAATTTCACCTTTTCCTTGCATTGTGATTATGGCTGCGTGAAAATTCAGACGACTGTCACTAATTAATGAGCGTTATCCAGATTAATACTACTTTAATTTTAACGCTGTGATCTCATTCAACAAGTTTAGATTATGTCATATATAGCCGATGCAGCGAAGACGATGCTTGTGAAAAGGCCACACGTCAGAATGCTGCCAGTAATTGACATGGCGGACGACTCTATAAGAGAAATACATTGAGAAGACAAAACTAATGTTAAAAGATAATGCCGTTAATAACCATTTTATCAATTCCCAATAAGCTTCGATTCGCAGATTCAACGTTAGGCCTAATTTTATTTTTTAAAGCGATCTGAGTTCTACTCCGGTGAAACAAGTTTAGTTTTATTTTCTTATGAGATTATGTTGCTTTAAGTTTTTATGATTATAATTAATTAGATCAGTTGGTGATGTAAGGTATTATTTATTTTATAATGATAGATATAATATTTCAAATAGAGACTGATGAATTGCCAAAAGGACGTTAGTGTTATGGCATGGATAGCAACGCGTATATATAGAAGCCTAGAGTAGTGGCTGCAAATATAGGACAGTACAAGGCTGTAACATGATTTATAAAAAAAAACAAAAAACAAAACAAAACAAAACAAAACAAAACACGAACGATTGTTATTTGTATGTCTATGCTAGTATTTTTCACAAATCCAAAAAGTTCGCCTGGCTCTGACATGTCTGAAGTATTTGTTTCTATGAGCAACATTGCGCTTTCAGTTATAAATTGCGGGCATTCCATAAGAAAATAGTTGACTGTTTCTATTTCATCACATGTACTCCCAAAACCTGTAAGGTGAATATTAAATCAAAACAGGTCAATTTTTACTACAACAACACCAAGGCGAAGTCTGTGGAAGATGCTTTCACCAAGCCTATTGAGACTACATTGTTATAAGCAGTTCACCCTGGATTGTATCTGTTTTAGCATACATTGGGTATTAGTCCATCTGTTTTGCCACTCCTGTAAATATTTTCTAGCAATTAAATGTTTAACTTCATCCAGGGATAGTTTATTGTATATTCTTTCATAATGCTGATTTGGCGTGAAAATCTGCATTTCGTTTTTGCCCCTTATACCACAGTGACTTGGGATCCACTCTAGACTGATGTCTTTAGTATCTAAGTTTTTGTACTTGATGTTAATATTTCTGTTACGAAAGGAATTTCTTTCTGATTCTGTATCGCTACTAGAGCACTAAGTTAGTCGCAAACAATGACCACTCCAACATACACATTGATATAACCAGCTACATGCAGGCAAGAGCTATTGCAGCCAATTCTCTTCTGAAGGATGAAGTGTGATGACTTAATCGTTTTGATTGATGGTGGGACCATGCAGGTATATAAAATGGATCAGCAGATGTGCCTATGTTGGGTACTTTAAACCCATCTGACATATATGCAGTTGAGTCGACCATTTTGTATTTATCAACTCAAAACTTCTTTGGTATAGAAAGGCCTGATTTTCGTACTTCTTAACATCTTTACTAAGTTCAATTGAGACATTTGGTGGGTTAAATAACCATGGTGGAAAATTATCTTGATTGTATAACTCAAGTTAATCATACAACATCTTTTCCGCTCTACATGCAAAGGGGTTATTGTTTATTTGGAGTTTCGATAGTTCAAATTGCCAACATGGTTTAGCATCTAGTGCAACTGCTTGGTCTTAATGCATTTCAATCTTTTGTGTAAATTTTTTGGATAACATTTGTCTTTTTAATTCGAGTGGCATTTCACCTAATTCAACTTGAAGTGTAGTCTTGTTCTGGACGTTTGTAATTATTTTGTCCGTAAAACCCCTTGTGCGTGTACCCATCGAAAAAACCAGGGAGGTGGAAGAGAGACGGCGTCCTCTGAGAGTGAATCAGAGGACTTCGCGCCGTCTCTCTTCCACCTCCCTGGTTTTTCGCGGGGTGCACGCACACGGGGTTTTACGGACAAAATAATTACAAACGTCTAGAACTAGACTACTTGAAGTGCAGCTAAAGAAGTAAGAGGAAGGGCCCCCACATATCCTTAGAGCTTGGTATTGGATAAAGTCAAGCTGTTTTTTGATGGTGAGAGATGTACTGTCGTACGCCTCGCAATCATAATCAATTAGAGACTTTATCAAAGCTCTATACGCCATGAGGAGAGATTTGGAGGAGATTCCCCATGAAGTACCGGTCAAACTACGCAGAATATTGATTTTTATTTTGCACCTCGTCACTTTATCTTCAATATGAAGTTGCCATGAGAGCCTTTGGTCGAAAATCACTCCTAAAAATTGTTTAAAAGGTTGAAAAGTGAGGTTATCATTTTTTAATTTGAGTATGGGATATGTTATTTTTTATCTCTTTGCGAATAGCACTGGGGTCGACTTATTATGTGACAAGCGGAACCCCCATTTTAGAAACCAGTCACTCAAAGCGCTAACATAATTTTGCAATTTGGATAATACTGAATCTAAGTTATCACCAGATAGCCATATGGCACAGTCATCTGCGTAAATTGACTGTTTTCTAGGTATATCACTTACCATTATGCTAAATAATATGGGACTTAACACACTCCTTTGCGATAGCCCATTATACGTATATGTTTCAGACCCTACTTTCCCTATTCTTCCTGGAAAGTTCTCTTTTTCAAACAGTTACAAAGAAAATTAAGCATTTTCCCTGTAATATCATGAAGTACCGGTCAAACTACGCAGAATATTGATTTTTATTTTGCACCTCGTCACTTTATCTTCAATATGAAGTTGCCATGAGAGCCTTTGGTCGAAAATCACTCCTAAAAATTGTTTAAAAGGTTGAAAAGTGAGGTTATCATTTTTTAATTTGAGTATGGGATATGTTATTTTTTATCTCTTTGAGAATAGCACTGGGGTCGACTTATTATGTGACAAGCGGAACCCCCATTTTAGAAACCAGTCACTCAAAGCGCTAACATAATTTTGCAATTTGGATAATATTGAATCTAAGTTATCACCAGATAGCCATATGGCACAGTCATCTGCGTAAATTGACTGTTTTCTAGGTATATCACTTACCATTATGCTAAATAATATGGGACTTAACACACTCCTTTGCGATAGCCCATTATACATATATGTTTCAGACCCTACTTTCCCGATTCTTACCTGGAAATTTCTCTTTTTCAAACAGTTACAAAGAAAATTATGCATTTTCCCTGTAATATCATATTGTAATATATATATATATATATATATGTATTTCTTTTAATTTTTTTTTAGATAAGGCATTATCCACAGACGGTCATATGCCTTCTCTCTCTGTTTAATAATAATAATGCTAAGGTATACTCTCCATTTTTTTCTGAATGGTATTCTATAGATTATCAATGTTATCTGTAACGTTGCCATGGTTGCGACCTCTACGAAAACCACTCATGAAAGCAGGTAATATATCATTTTCTCGATATACCACTGAAGTCTGTATTTAATCATATTCTGAAATATCTTCATGAAACAGGAACTAAGTGCTACAGGTCAATATGAAGATGTTTGATCCTTGTGTTGGTTTAGAATAGGAACGAGGATAGAATGTTTTAGATTTTGTGTTATATTACCAGAGTCCACATCATCCTCATGATTTTCAGCATAATTTCTTTTACTGCTTCGGGGAGGCTTTGGTTTACTTCATAACGGATGTTATCCTTTCCTGGAGTAGAGGCTTTGCAAGTGTTGAGTGCCTTTTCAAGTTCAAATAGCTGATAATATATTTGGAATTTGATGTTCCTTCTGACAGATTTCATTTAGGCTAACATTTGGAAGAAAAAAAAAAAAAACCCAGAATGCTTCAGTCTTTTCTTTATCAAAAAATATTTCTTTTTCTTTTTCAACTAGAATAGATATATTTCTTAATTTTTCGGCACTTATTCCATTCATGTGTTTGATAATTGTCCATATATTTGATTCTGGCATAAAGCAATTCAGTTTCAGACAGTAGCTATAATGCCAGTATTTGAGCTCCGCTTGGCGAAGCGTCTTTTGTGCTTCAGCTTTCTTTTGTAGAAACAAATTCAAGTTTTTAATTGAAGTGTTCACATGTAGGCTACATGGTTAGCCCCATGTGTTGTAGTCACAATTCAAGTATATCCTATAGATTTTTCAGAGAGGGCCCCTTTCTCTAGCTTCATCGTATGCCGGATTGCCACTTGAATCTTCCCATGCAGCTCTTGAGATAGCGTAATCATACCTAATGTTCATTTTGGGGTCACTACAAACGATGAAGGTGTATTAATAATGATTCAATAACTTACATATTAATATTATTGATCTACTAAATGAGACTTTGAACTCATTGACAAGCCTGGGACTTAAAGGTAGCGATTGCCCATAGCGGTCTACAGAGGCGTAGCCAGGATTTTTTTTACAAGAGGGGCAAAGTTTGTCAATTGTCAAATTCTGCTTGGAGGGAGACCCGTATTTTTTCTTCTCGCCAGCTTTGGGGGGGGGGGGGTGAATCTAGTGGACTATATCAATCCCAAATTGGCATGCAATGTAAGATTGTACACACAGTGATTGGTAATTCCACCAACTTCGGTGAAAACGAATTATGACGCAATGCACAGGAAAACCGTATGTCTTTTAGAGAGAGAGAGAGAGAGAGAGAGACACTTACTGTCAGGGTCATATAATTCGACAGTTGTTGTATCTCCAAGGTAGTTAGCACCAGTACATGTGAACTCTGTAACATACGTTGGCTCTGGAACTGTGACAGTACTGACTGAATACGAAGATGTATATATCTGTGTGTCGTTGGAGTATATGTAGAAGATACTCAGTCTTGGAACAAGAGTCTTTATAGTACCACATGATACATTAAGATTTGGTTCATCAAGAGAAAAATCTATGTCGACTGCACCTGATACTGGGGGATCTGTATTGGTTAAAACGACATGAAAATAGATATCACCAGGGCGTTTTCATTACTGAAGATTATACGTAAGGATATCATAATGCATATATCACTGAAAGGTACCAATCACCACAAATAATATTTGCTCAGTACGTTAGGGGTTTCATGTGGCTATACTATATTCCAAATATGAGTTTTAAATATTACTTCCATAAAGAGAAAAAGTGACTTGTGAGTAGACGATTTGCTTTCATAGTATAGGGCTTGTACGGAACCCATTTCCGATTTTAGTTCCGCGGGGTTTCATGTAATCCTTTATATTGTTCATATTCCTTAAACTTTCACGGAAAACTTTTTTTGAGGTTGATTATACACATTCTAGCTGTACACAAATCATTTTGTTAGGTGATTGGTGCTCTTTCTTCAGTTTAAAGAAAAGACTCCGTCACCGCAGGGCACTAGTTCGGAGATGGGTTCCGTCAGTAGATTACGGCATTGTAAACTTACATGTCACTAGATCTGGTACCTTCCTCCCCCTCCCCGCGGAATTATCTTAGATATAATGAATGCCTTGGAATTTTTACATGACTAATAAATGTAGGCCCAACAAAAAGGAAAATGCATATACAGCAGTATTCTTTTAATAGTATATGACATTTATTCTCACTTCTTTATCTAGACAGAAATAAGCATCTTGTATTGGGGAATCCTTTACAGAAATGATATTTTGTCGACCTTACCCAAACACAATGTAATTTTTACTAAAATTATCCCCCATACCAGGACCCTGTTTCATAAAACATGTCACCAAGTTGCAATCACTGTTATAAGCTACTGAAATCCTTGCATCTGATTGGCTGAGAGCAAATTTGTCGGTAAAAATCACCGACAAGACACTTGATTAAACACCCCCCCCCCCCCCCAGGTGGTTATTCCTGTCCATTTCTGACCATACCAGCAGAGGCGTCGGAACTTCGGACAATCCATTGTCCGAGGTCCGACTCCTCTGCATACCAGAACGATTTAAGCTTTATGATACAAAGGGGGAAATGATACTTTACTTACTATGGATATCTACGAGTCTTGACTCTTGTCTGTTCAACTTGGTCACTTGATGACCACTGATGTTACACTCCAATCGCACATTGTAGTTCTCTAAGGTTGCAGGAAACATGAACACACTGTCTTTGTAAATTTGACCATTGATAGGAGGGACTGGGTACACTTCTGTTATGTTCTGAGTCTGCACCTCACCGTCTAGGATCCATGTGATAGTTTCTTCTGGTTTACTGCCTTGTGAAGAGCACGTCGCCTGGTAAATGGTATCACTATCAACGCTTTCCAAAAATATTGGGTATGGAGTCGATCCAACTGTAGGAAGAAAATAAATGAAAACATGATAATGATAATGATTATAATAACAATATACTACTACTACTACTACTACTACTACTAATCAATCAATCTTTATCATCATCATCATCATCATCTTCATCTTCATAATAATGATATTACGGTCTTAATTACCATGGATACTTTCATAAGTATAGAAACTGCTCTCTATACGTGCCCTGCAATTGCTCCAGCTTTGACAGTAATCCATTTAATGCACCCGAGTCAAGAGAGACAAATATGGGTTGACGAACGTTTTCGTCTTTAGCAATAATAGAACCCAATACTTCTCATAACTCCTTTTATATCAGCTAGGACCCACATGAGGCATCATTTCGATAGAGTTACAACTTGCCCTAATTGAGCTCCCCCCCCCCCCTTCCTCCTTTTCCTCCTCCTCCTGCTCCTCCTCCTTCTTATCTTCATTCGCCTCCTCCTCTTCCTCTTCTTCTTTCTTTTTTTTTTCTTTTTTTTTCTTCTTCTTCTCCTTCTTCTTCTTCTCCTTCTTCTTCTCCTTCTTCTTTTTCTTCTTCTTCTTCTTCTTCTTTTCATTGTTCTTTTTTTTTTGCTTCCAGGAGTAGACACAGATTCCCCTCTGCCCCTTATGCTAAGATATGGTTCCCCCCCCCCCCCATTTATCTAAAAAATTACTTAAAGCTTATCCTTTTCGTTCCTACAGCATTAAGCCATGTAGAATTATCAAAAAAACCTAACGCAAGGAAGACATGAGTAGGCCTATATGAGTTTTACCTTCTACAATTACACCAACAGGCTCTCCCTGAGGTTGTCCAACAACATCACATCAGTATTGTCTCTCATGAAAAAGTAGAATATCATTGATGATCAGCGTAGACTCCTCTGCGGTTGTGTTTTCATTCAAATCAAAATTCGTGTAAGGGGCAAATGGATAAACCTTGATATCCCCTCTGTATATTGTTTGATCACCGGTGACATCGATCCAAACAAAGGTTGGTGTTGTTACATTAGTTGTACACGTCAAATACACATCGTCATCAATAGCCGTAACCACGGAGGAAGGTGAAATCATCTGTCCTTGTATTCCTGGGATGATGATGGGAAAAATGTATGCAGTGTTACAATTTATTTCATGCTTGATATGATCCTCGTTTAAATACGTTTTGATGAAACAAATAAATTAAATGTTATTGGTACTGTTGCATTAGTTGCAAACGTCCAAAACACATCGTCACCAATAGCTGTAACCACATAGGAAGGTGTAGTAATCTGTCCTTGTATTCCTGGGATGATGAAGAGTGTGTATGATTTATTTAATCTGGCTGCTAAGAAAGTAATTTCATGCTTGTAACTATAAGGAATCAGAAGCATACGACTTGAAGTCCCCAGAGGGACTTGGTAATTAGGGTTAATCCCTTACAAACTATAGCGCATCGTCTTGGTTTTGGTTCCGGCACCGCCCGGTTACGATACCACCGCTCTACCGTTTAACCATCAGTCTGTTTTTACGTATTTTACAGGGTTTTACGGACTATGATAGTCAACTGTGAACCTTGATAAAGATAACGTTGAGTTTAAGACACTACACTGCGAAAGAAAGTGTCTGGAAGCAATTGGAAAAGCTTGATTTTGTAGATCAAAAAATTAATGAAAATAGAAATGAAAGTCAGACAGCACAGAGAAATGGATATATATGGGACTACACATACACAGCAAATTGCAGTATATATATGAGAGCATTAAATGAGCAATCGTTATCAGAGAACATATCTCATATGATTTTCTTGCACACTTTTTAAAAAGAATGAGAAAACTCACTTTTTTCTTCTTTTTTTTTTTAAATCCCCACCATAACTCAACCTACTCTTTAAAGGTGATCTTTGTTACCCTTGATTAAATGTGTTTTGATGAAATAACTGGATTGGAACAAATGAAAATCAAAACGATTTACTATGGCATGTAATTTATTTGTACCATATTGGTTTTACATCAAAGCTAATGCATTTTCGCTCTTTCTTGTCACTCTATGATCCTGAAAGATTGTTATTGTATCGTCTTTTTTGAGATTTTATGGTCAGTTTTACAATTTAATTATCCGACATATTTTTTATTTATGATTTTATCAGTTATTTGAATCTGTTGTATGCTCAATTACAAAATATTTCTAATCAAAAGAAGTGTAACTTGTTTTCATTTTAAGCAAGTCGGAAACTAGAATACATTAATATAAATATATTTCATATCATACTTTTATTCTAATAAGCCATTCAATCACCATGTTTTTCTAAATTTTGGACATCTTTGAATATTCTTTTCTTGTTATTACTGAGTGTACGTCCTGATTGAATGTAATTTCCCCTTTTTGTTCTTACTTTATTTTAATGTGTAGTTGAGTATATTGGGTTAGACATTGCAAAAAAAAGAATTTACAACCATTATGATTATCATTAACAATATCATTATCAAATTACCAAAGAACAATAGTCCAGATGATTCATTATTATAACAAATTTATTAATATTATTATGATAATGTTACCAATTCTATATCTTATCCATATAAATGTAACGTTAATTAAATCTACTTACCAGGTATCACAAGGCAAAGGGCTATCACGATCAACAATCTGAAATAAACCTTCGCCATCATATTTTGTTTAAAATCGCGTGTATAATCCAATATACACATGAACAAGCGCATAGAAAATAACGTTCACTCAATGAATGTCTTCTGCTAATGTCGATATGTAGAGATGTTATCAGTTTATATTAGAACCATTAGCATGGAAAATATTTCGGTTTACGTCACACATATTTGCATATATCTCTGTCATATCATGTGTCGAAGATAAGAAATACACAAAACAAATGAGACAAGACGTTGATCGCGGGTGTGAGTATACAAACATTTACTGCAGCGAGAGGCTCTAGTTGAAAACTATGGTACCCGAGGTGACGTGAAGGGCTCACAGGAGTAATTTAGGCCATAATAGAAACACATGGTAAATAGAAGCTTATCAAAAATTCACATTTTGATAACCTCTCGACGAAAATTGTTTTTATTCAACTATTCAAAGAGGAGCAACAACATTAGGTACATTATTTGACCACTTGCTTGGCTCAAACAAACACTGTGAAAGTTGAAACGAGGCTAACTATGAACTACAAATTTTCACAGCTGGGAACAATTTAAATGCACTGCAGATCAAACAATTCCTTTAAAATAGACCAGTGCGTCCAAGCTTCAGTATAGGGGTAATATATAAAGACATGACTTCCAAACACCATAGATTTACAGCCGACAAGTATTCAAGTTTATATGAATATTTATGTTCAGCTTCCATTATTATCATCTTACTTAAACCGGTCAAAAAAAAAATGCTTCGGAAGTAGATGAATTAATCGTGTGCGCCCTGAATATAACTAATGATCCTCCTCACCTCAGTGAGGACACTACAGTTTAACTAGAGACTTTAATATAGGCAGTATATATTTAGCTTATATTTGTCATCTTTTACTAGAGTCTATAGATCTACCGATCTACTGATGAGGGCGAATATTAAACATCACACGCCGCACAGTGGGCCAGATGAGACCAAAATTGCGCCCAAATAGGGATGTGGTCAATGAAACAGAATTTATTTTTTCACGTTCTAAGCAAAAATTACAACGTGTAGAACACATCTGAGCAGTATTTCTTCTTGAAATTAATTCTAGGTGGGTCATTTTTATTCAAAAAGACCCGAAACTTTGATTATTTGTTATGCATTGTGTAAAATGCAATACTGTGTCCTATTAAAGTTTTTTGCCGAACGGGTTGTTAAATCCACTTAAAATTGAAATGCTTATTTCAGAATAGTTATTTTAAATAATGATAGAGTTTACAGGCGAACTCTTATTCCTCTCGAAAGTAATTTTGGATGAAACACAACATATTGGAGGAAAATAGCATATATTTTTCATGGGCAAAGATGGTCAACATTTCCGTCGATTTCGGCGCTGAAAATATCATCTTATAGTTTATGCTTTACACTGCTACCAAGTTTGCCTGCTACTTTTTGCAACTTTTTGAGTAAGAACCCATTTTCCACCCACATGTTCGCCTTCTTTTTTGCCTAAATCTTCCATGCGATAGAATCGCGCACTGTGTTCATAAAAATTTGCAGGCAAAGCACACACACAGCAAAGAATAAAAGTTTAATATGTTTTTTTGACATGAGTACCGAAAGAAGCTTTAACTCTTTGCCCTGTGCATTATGAAACCCATGGCTGCTGGATTATTTCAAAGGCTATATCTTTTTGTACGTGATTTCTCTCGACGATCGTCGACAGAAGCGAGAACCCGGAAGTGACAGTGGTCGACAATAGTGGGCTTTGAGTTAATAGTCTTCTTGCCCTTTTTAGATGATGGGACATGTCAAAAAACAACTAATATCCAAACATATGGATTGCATTTTAATCTTTAGTCCAGTCTTCAGTGGTAGAATAATCGTCGGTCAAGAAGAGATTCCCATGGTAAGTTTCCTCAATGAAGTTCGGAAAACAAAAAAGTGGAGGGAAACATAACAGAAAATGAAAAATGAGATAGAAAAAGAAAGTATAGAGAGAGATGGAGAAGGAGAGAGAGAGAAAAAAAAAACAAAGAAAGAAGAGAGAGAGAGAGAGAGAGAGAGAGAGAGAATGAGAAGAGAATCGGCGACTGGGACGTCATGTTCATCACAATCTGGGGATAGGATTTAAATGTTTACATCAAGCGGGTGAAAATAATGACTACCACTACTGCCTAAATTCATCTCGTTTCTTTTTCCAAACATCGCAGTCATATTTTGATGCCAAAGATGTTCAGTGGTGTTCAGTATTCTAAGGGATGCTCAATTATTTGCAGTTTTTATATCCCGAGGAAATTGTTCTATTTTCTGTGTTCTATTCTTCGTTTAAGGTAAGACTTATCATGTTATTATTAATAACCTTTAAGTGTAGCTGTAGTTCACATTTGTGTAATTGCTAATTTGCTATATAAATAGAATAGGCTTCTGATATGATGTAGGGTAAGATGGAAATTTAATATTAGTTTCCAATGTCCGTAAATGCTCCTATTTTGTATAAATAAACAATTGCTTCCTTCCAAGCCAAAATTCTTTTAACGACCCACACTTGTCAAACAATATGAAGTTTCTCTTCTTTGAAAAGTGCGCTGGGCTGTAGAGAATTTTTGCTTTCCTTCAGTAAATGAAGTCCAAAAGGCAAGATTTAGTTTACCCTTTCTGTACATTATTTATTTTTATCTATCTACATGTATCTCATCCATCTATCTATCTATCTATCTATCTATCCATCTATCTATTCATATACGCATCCCTCTATCTATCTATCTATCTGTCTATCTATTTATCTGTCTACCTGTATTACTCTACCTGTATATCTTTATAACAAATATATATTTTATGTAAGCATGTTTCTTATTTGTCATTAGTTTTTTAATTTCTTTTTAATGAGTTTATAGACCTACACGTACATTTTTCTCTACTATCCATTTTTTTCAAGGCTTTGGAACTGTTTGGTTAGGACATGTAGACCCATTGTTGAGAGGGCGCGATTAATGACTGTCATGTAGTTTAAAATTCATACCGGTTGTTTATAATTTATATAATTTTGAAACCTTTGGAGAAACTATGATTTGTATCATAATTTGTCCAACATCAAAACCAAGCTCTCAAAATGTTCTCATTCCTTTTTTTTTTTTTTTTTTTTTTTTTTTTTTTGTACAGACGCAACATTCTGAGTAATTCACAATGGCTTCAATGAATATTTCAAGGCCAAGCTTTTCGAAATAATTCAATCTTCTGACAGTATGAACACTAGGGCAAAAGAACTTAAGATATCCATGGACTTTATTAGTCAGTATTATGATTTTGATAAATAGTACCTACAGAATTACTTTTTCCTTTCCCAAAGTTATCAAGGCTAGAGAGGGCGCTCTTTCATTTTTTTTTTAAAACTTCATTTAATGACTCATTTTTCAGTTAGCTGAATATTATGATTTTATTAGTATATGCATTATCAATGTTTACTTTCAAGTAATGACATCATACATAGCAACACGTTGCAAATTTCTCATTATTACCCAGCAAACACAAAACGTTAACATAACGTTTCCAAAACATTTTTATCAGGTCACGTATGTCTTCGTCTTAAATCAACGTTTAAAAAACGTTTTTAAAACGTCAAAGTTTTGACTTACCATTTGCCGCAAAGCACAGGTCTGTTGAGACGTTCGGAAAACGTTTTTGGACGTCCCAAATTTAAACAAGTTGGATATATGTCCTGTTACAACGTTACATAACGTCTTACCCAGGAGTATTTTGTTGAACGTTAATTAAACGTTCTTTTAACGTCCAAAGCATACAATAATGGACGTCATGCGATGCGCCCGCAGTCAGTGTTTCCACTTTGAAGGAAGTTTCCTTAATTTCGGAAAATCCGGTTGTTTTCCGGGTAATTTTCGGGAAATTGAAAAAATTCCAGGAAATTTCGCGAAATCCGAAATTTCTGATGTAAAAATACTTTAATACAATAATAAAATCACCCCAATTTTAGGTTAGTGAAATTAAAGTATCAAAAATTCTATTTTTTTTTTTTTTTGGGGGGGGGGGGCATGTAAGCATTGTTGCCATGTAAACATGCATGCCTAATTTTCTAGCTCGCTAGTATAGGTTCAGTGAATAATAGTAAGATACACACACATACACAGTGTGTGAATAATAGTAAGATACACACACATACACAGTGTGTATAGGCCTATGTGTATGTAGGTTCCTAAAATTTATTCAAAATACACCCTATGTTGGACGTTCTTAAAACTTTTGTAGGACGTTCTGGACGTTCTTAAAATGTTTTTTACACGCTCTTTCAACGTCGGCAGGACATTTTAGACATTCTTAAAAGGTTTTCTGAACGTTCTCACAACGTTTGCAGGACGTTCTAGACGTTCTTACAAGATTTGCTGCATTTGAAAATCTTATGAATATTCATTATTTTTTTAGTTGGGTATCCTTCGGGGTGGCTCGATTTATTAACTGTCACCAAATGCATAAAAAAGGGGTATATAAAAGCTTGCATTTGATTTGACTTGCTGCATAGGATAGGTTTAGAGATAGGTTAGGATAGGTTCTAGGTCGGATACGTACATGTAATTAATAATTGTGTGTGTGTTTGTACAGTATACAGTATCCGTGAACAGTACTACTGTACGCAGACTCACTTCCATGAGGCCCGTCTGAATGCTCGTCACATGATGCGCAATGGACCAATCAATTGCGATTATGATGGATTTGGTAACATTTTGTATTAATTGCGTAGCGTGGGTCCAGTCATTAAAGTGTACGAATCACCAAAGAATATTTTGCTTTGTATGTTAGGGGTTCCATATCGCTATACAACAGTCAAAATATGGGATTCAGCTATTACTTCAGCAATGGAAAGAAAGAAAACAATATAAAAAAGCAACACTACACTCAAACACACACGCAGACACGCACGCCTACACACACACCCCCACACATGCAATAGATTTAGGCCTGTTCTTAAGGAAAGGGCTTCTATTTATTCAGGTAGAGTATGATGTAAAGGCATACCAGTTGAAGAAGGGGCAATTTACCCCAGGAAGAGCATTCAATTTGTTCCACTTTTTAGTAGAATCGGTACTTTTCATCGCAGAGGGGGCACTTTTTGTCCTTTGGACAGAGCCATCTATAGACAGAGTTCATCCAACTTGACTTTAGTAGAAAATAACATGGCACATGTTGCTTTGTTGGCAAAGCATATGACAAAAGAATATGCACCATATTGTGTCAAACCGAAAACAAGTTGGCAAAACTCTGGGCATGGATGGCTCTGCTTTTGGAAAAAAAAGTGGGGCATATTCCCCCACCTCCTCCCTCTTTCCACCGCTTTGTTAATTATAACTATTACAAGCCTTTTATGCCGAGTTACCTATTGTCAAAATACAAGAGTCCTTAAGTATTAAACTTATGAAAATACTTATGAATTGAATAGACTAAATAATGTTTAGATTCAAGTAACATGTGAAAACTGAAACAGTAAAAACAATATATAATTTTTTCTTAAGTCTTTTTCTTTTCTACGTGTGTTTGTGTATGTGTAGAAAACGAAGACTATCGATAATCAGTAATCATTTCTGTGTATTGAAGAAAAAACAAACAAAAAAAAAAAACAAATGAAGTAAATCAATTTACATTCTGGAAAACTAAAACCTTATGTTTTTCTTAGACTATACTTTGCTTATGAAAATTTAACAAAGCATTATCATAAAGCATCAGGAAAATTCCCCTTTAAAATCTTCCACTCGAAGGATGAACTATCTCATGAAAATTACGCCAGATTCTTTTGTATTCTCACCGACTATTAAACCATGGCATCATGATAACTTTGACCTCTGGAGATTTTGCACAATAAATATTTGTCAACTGTTGAAGTGAAAGGGGGACAATAGCCGCTGCTGGGATCATTACATGTCCTTTTATATCCTGCATGATATATTTCATATTACCACGAGCGTAGTAAGGAGTGCACGGGGGGTAAACAAACCACATTTAGATATAGTAAACGACGCAAGGTTTACATTCCTACACGTTAAATCAAATTAAAGATTAAAGAAACATGTGGATACCGATATCCTCCCCACTCGTAAGTGCTATATCAAGAACATGCTAAAGAGCCCCGACTGGTGGTTCGTTAGCCATTTGCCTTCAGATATTTATGAACACATTTTTTGTGCAATTCATTGTTAACAAAGAACTTTTTTTCCGAGGTTTTTACGACACGTGTCTACTCAAATAAGTGTGGGGTGCAGCCCCCCCCCCCCCCCCCAGCCTCCCGGTTCCGCTGCCCATGATAACTGTGTTTCAAAACGCTGGTTGTGGCTTCGAACTATAAAAGCACCCGTAGATTGGGAAAATCTCAATCGCCTGTGATTTAATTGGGGATAACTCTTCCGTGCCCTGAACTCTAAAACACCATGGCCCGTATTCTACTTATTCAGTTGAACCCAACGCGAGGACAGAAAACGGGCGGTGGGTTTAAGTTCATAAAAGGAGTATTGTGTTTTTTAAATAATGGCATCTAAAATCTTCTGAAAAGGCGTTTATACCTTGGTTTTCAGGGCATTTCTTTTAAAGAAAAACTTAGCAAATAGAATTTCTATATATTCTTTTAATTTTGTCTCGCATAATGTGATTTACCCTATTGTGTCTTGTCCTGTTCTGTCTTGTACTATCTTGTCAGTTTCTTGTCCTCTGAGTTCTGTCTTGTCATTTGTTCTTTAATGTACAGCACCTTGCTATAAAAATTTTCATCATTATTGATACAGGATTTATGACTATTTAATTAATTATGTTGTTGTGAGAGATATGCCAATATATATATATATATATATTTAAAATATGTATTTTACTTTCAATCTTCCATGTTATAAAAGATAATTATGTTAAGGTTATATTTATTCTTGGGAACCTACACAAACAAGCTATGCTTTCCAGTAGGTTCCTTTTTCATTTCATGATTTTGTACTTTGTAAATCATATTGTTTTGTATTTGGAAAAAAAATGAAATGAAATAAAATCTTGCATCAATCAATCATCATTTAAATGTACATCCGATGAGCAAGATGCAATTGTGCCTCACGATCGACACGTAGAACGGTTACTTCTTATTGCAGGTGCACAAAAGATGCCCCCCCCCCCCCCATTACGGCGTTTTTATACTTATGATGAGTTTTCTACTATAAGTTTACTGTTGCTATTTATTTTTCTATAAACTGGATAAGATATTAATAGAACCAAATTCAAATCAAATGACGTATGGAGATTAAAATGGAAGACAAAATATAAAATCTTGGTTTCTGGAGGAATACGAGGACTGTCGCAATACACTTTAAGAATATGTGAGTTTTTTTCCTCTCACTCTCTCTCTCTCTCTCTCTCTCTTTGTAAAAGCAAGAACAACAACTTATTCACATTCCAGCAAACTTAAAACTTTCATTCTTATGCCGAAATGATTTACCGATATGAATGAAAGAAAATAATATAATATGAAATTCAGGGACCTGTTTCATAAAACTTGTCATCAATGACAAGTTGCAATAACTGTTATAAGCTACTGAGATCCTTGCATCTAATTGGCTGAAAGCAAATTTGTCGGAAAAAAATCACCGACAAGACACTTGATGAAAAGCCCCCAGGGATGTTCCCTCTTGAAAATTTTATCCCAAAAGAGGAACAATCCCAAAAGAGGAACAATCTCATGAAATTCACGAGCCATATCTTTTTGTGTTCTTATCTACATGTCTAATTCGATAGTAGCATTATGAGAACTTTGACCTCTTGAGGTTTTGCACAATGAAATTTTTGTTATTTGATAAAGTAAGGGTATTCAATATCCGCTGATTGCCTTGCATAATGCACATCCTTCTACATTTAAACCCATAAGAAAAGCTCAACACTTTACCTTTGAAACAGGTAAACATTTATTTTCATTCCTATTAATTTAAAATGTTCATTTTCAAATCCAAAGATTATATAGAGTTTTAATACGTGTTGGGAGGATACAATTGTATCCATTACTTTCAATAGAAAGGATACATAGTAGAGAAAGACCCCCTCCCCCCCCCCCCACTCACACACACTCACGTCGTATATGCGTGTGTATGCGTGTGTGTGTGTGGGTGTGCGTGTGTGTGTGTGTGTGTGTGTGTGTGTATGTATATATATATCCATATACACAATCACGTCAGACAGACACACATTACAAAAAATGCGATAATACAGATGTTAATTACAGATTCATTTCTTCATTCATTCATTTCATTTTTGTTTGTTTCAGTCAACTAAGATAACACATACAGATATTAAATGTATACAACACATAAAAACAACATCAGTACTGTACATTGCGCATATATCTTTACTTTTTTTCTATTGATAAAACTGCATTAACGTGTAACATAATACACTGATACATGTACATAAAAACAACGATACATTACATTGCGCAGATATGTATAACGTTTTTTTCAGCTGATAAGAGCACTGCATATAAAACGGAAAATATATCTAATGTAAACCAAAAATAAAAATATTTCATATCTTTATAATTACTTTTTTTTAATCAACTGATGATAAGATTGCATAAATGTAACACATACAGATATCAAATATTATGTAATTGATAATTATATAACAACAACAATTCAGTACATTGCACCTATAGAGTCGGATCCAGAGGCAACGGGGACACGTCCTCCCTCCGATAAAACCTAATTTGCCATTCCTGAAATACACAGGTCCCCTCCCCCGCAGCAGTTTACGCGGATCAATAAAGGCACAGGAAAAAGGGTATAACCTTTTTTCACCTAAATTTCTCCTGCTTGTAAGATAATCTTGGAGAGGAAAAAAAAAAACCCACAAAAACTTGAAAGTGCGATAACTTATTATTTCTTTCTTGTATTTGTGGGAGATTTTTCAGACTTGTGTCCCCATCCCGATTAAAATATTATTTATTTTAATATTATAATAGTATTTATTATGTTTATTTTGTTTTTTAATGTTTCATTATGATGTGATCATTTTTGTACAAACTTTGTGAAAACAAACATTATTAGCTTTTTAGCTGCAAGTCTTGTTTTTTAATAAACCATTACAATTCAATTCAATACAATATCACATGATAATAAAAACTACTATACAATAACAGTAACAACAACAGTAATGATACTACTACTACTACTACTACTACTACTACTACTACTCCTACTACTACTAATAATAATAATAAAGGATAATAAAAATGATAATAATAATACATATATTGTACAAGAAATACATTTTGTGTCATGCAATGAAAACGTTTGCGGGGCAAATATAAAGATTATGCAAAACATTGGTTACAAAAATGGATTGAAACTTAACAGAAGAGGAAGAAAACCAAAAAACATGCAAAACATTGGTTTAAAAAAAAATGAAACTTAATAGAAGAGGAAGAAAACAAAAACACTTCAAGTTTTATCACTGAAATATAGAAGGCAAGAGAAGAAAAGAGAGGGAAGAAAGAGAGAGAGAGAGAGAGAGAGGTGCCAAGTAGAGGAAAAGAGGTAAAAGAGAGACACGGGTTGAAGGGTGACAATCCTCGAGATCGACAGCCCCAAATAAAAACATGTTGTTCTCACGAGCCTCCTGAAACTTGTCCTGAGTGTTCATGAGACGAAATATCACACTGGCCGTAGGTCTCTTGAGCTGTCGGTCTCTTGGACTGTCAGCCTAAGGGCAAGTCGCGGTTCCCACAAAATGATGCAACATTTAACACTCGTTTTGATATAAATGAATAATGCACAAGACCGCCTTAGGCGCATGCGTAAAATTTAGGCACACTAGCTGACGTCTATTGCCCGAATATTAACTTTCCAGTTTGAAAATTTTGACCGTCCACTATAGAGATAATGTAATTATTTGTGTTATCAAAATATCCTAGACGAGATACAAAAATTGAATAAGTTCAGCTAACTCCCCAAAATAAGGAAGCAGTTGCCCGAATATCAATAAGTAAAAAGAAATCGGGGGGGGGGGATTCAAACTTCAACCTCCCCCCTCCCCCTTCTGGGCCCTGTTTCATAAAATTTGTTATCAATAACAACTGCCCAAGTTCTTTAATAAATTTGCTCTCAACCAAATAGATGCAAGTATTTCAGTAGCTTATATGAGTAATTGGAACCAGTTATTGTTAAAAAGTTTTATGAAACATGGCCCTGAAAGGGTTCAGTAGTGCAGAGTTCTGTAGGACTGGTGGCAAGGTGACTTGTTAAATAGCTTTGAACCATTTGTTTGAATTTGAATACATCAAATATGTAGGTATTTCCTGTTGCGATTAATGGTTTTTGATAAACTGTTCTTTTATAATTTATGCTATGACATGTATATAGTAATATACTTGATATATTATATAACAGTTTAAGAGACTACCTGCATGTGCATAATATTCAGTTTTTGCTATTATTTACTTCTTTTCTTTCTTCTTTTTTAAAACCTGAGAATGATATTTCTGTTTCAAGAGCAGTCACGTATTAAAAAAGCATACTAGAAATCTTCAACTAAAACACTTTTGCATTACACTGATGAAACTTGAAATCGGTTGCCTTTTACTATTGTCAGACAAACAGGTACACGATTTGACTGAGTTCAATCACGTTGTCTTCATATTGAGCTTCTTTACAATAACGGTTTGAAAATGAAAATATTTTCACAATATAAAACACATTTAAAAAATGATCATAAGGTTTGCCTTATGATAAATATAAATAGAATGCAAATGCTAGACCGCTGCTCTAATATTTAAATTGCTCACTGGTCTGAGCTGTGCATAAAGCGTCGCAGGGTTGGAACAAAATACTAATGCATCGCTAGGCTCGAGAACATCTGGTAGTCGGGTGTTTGTAGCTGAGGACAGGCTTTCAAAGCTGGACAGATGGAGAGCTTCTCGCATCAAAGGCACCTGAATTGATTTTAATTGAATTTATTACACATCTCCATTCAAAAGCTTTGTATAAAACCTGACAAATGAAACACAAAAACATGGTACAAAGAAGTAAACAAATAAAAACAAAAATCATTAAATATTTGGTGAAACTTGTAAACATTACACTATGTTACATTTACACAAAAGTACATCAAGAGCAAAAATAATGCTATTGGGAGAACAGAACGGAAACTGAATTTTGCAAATTAATGAACATATTCAAAATACTCATAATGATGTATCCTTTATTAAAATATCTAGACATTTAGCAATGAATAGTCCTTTTATCTGTTGTGGTATATTACTCCATAAAAGGGGTCTTTTATGTGTCACAACTGATTTGGAAAAATGAGGTACAACCAGAATCAAATTTAGCTGTAAATGAATATTGCTATTTGAAACAAAATGAGTTGAGCATTAAAGTCAGACCACCTTTCTGCCCGAATTTAAGGTGGCGGGTGTCCAAATATGAGACAGCGTTTGCCTGAATATTTAGAATGTCAAAATTCAGGGGGGGGGGGGGGGCTACAGCCAACAGCTCAGGCTCCCCAGGCCTTATACGCCCGAACTAGTTTCAAATAATATTTTGAAAGTGTTCAGTGGAGCAGGATTCTTTATGTGGCACGGCTTTGAACCATTTGTTTGAATTTGAATACTACAAAGATGTAGGTATTTGCTAACGCGATGCGAATGAATTGTATATGAGGTGATAAACATGTTTTTAGGATTTTGGCAAGACGTGATAATGGTATTACCACGTGAGCATAGATTTTTATATGTCAAAAACTGTAAAAGACAAAATGAATTGAAGAGACGGCCTGCATGTGCATATTCGAGATACCTTTATTTTTTTTTTTCTGATGAAATTTCTGGTTTAAATATGTGTAACTACATTCACATGATATAGATATTGACATTAAGGGAAAAAAGTACTGTAGGGCCTACAGAACACTGAGTTTCTATAACTTGCATGCTATAACACAGTTTCTTGTTCTTACTTGATTAAGGCGATCTAAGTTCCGATTCAAATTTGTATCAATAACAGCACCTAAAGAACTTCATATCATCAACTTATGCTATGAGGTTTGAATGAATATGAATATGATCATTTTGAAATGAGTCTTGGTTAAAACCAAAACTCGTGAATTTTGTTTTGTCGATACTGAACAAAACAGTGTCCATTTGCACGGAAACATACACTTTATTTAGCAAAACTGTAATTACTATTACCAGTCGGTATCAAAACAAAGTATACCCGACTTTGGAGGCTTCTCATGACAAAGCCACAACCAAAGGGACGTTGACAATTAGTTAATGGTGAAGAGTAACAAATATTAAAGGGCGATCCAACCTCTGTAAAAAGTCGATTTGTATTAAAGCAGCAAAGTAAGAGAAACGGGATGGTGAAAGGTTGAAAGAAAGCGGACAAAGAATTGGAAAGTTATGAATGTTTGAAAAATGAGATCACTACATCTATGCAAATCTCAAATTGGCAATTTGGTAAATCGGTTGAGACGTATTTACGGTCAACTCTCCCATTTGTCGTACACCAAAATATCATTAAATTCCGTTTTTCTCCTGAGTACCTTTTCCCTCGGGGCAGTACTCAAAATATATTATAGATAGTACATTTTTACAGATTTTCCAAAAGAATAAGATCCTACAAAGTTATTAATTTTGAAAAATTGACGTTTTAATTGTTTTGTGTGTTGGAACGAATGGGAAAGTTGACCGCCGCTACATCATGGTGACCGTACCGATTCGGCCAATTTGATATTCCCATATGTGTATAGTGATAACAACTTTCTTTAAAAGTCACAACTTTCTTATTGTTTGTCCGATTTTGTTCAAACTTTCACCAATCTGCTTCTCTGATTTTCTGCTTTCACACACATTAAATTATTACAAAGGTTAGAATGCCCTTTAATATAAATCATTCATTTCTTTTCAAGAATTCCTTTATAATATGGATTAAAGTTTTGTACAAATATGCTTATGGTAGGGTTTCACAGCATGGATGGTTATCAGAAACATTATCAGCCTGTTATTTATCTCAGTGGCAGTACTAAGTTCTAGCAAATAAAATTCGAGAAAGCAGAAAAATAATGGGAATAAACATTCCAACAAAAAAAAAGAGCAGATGATACATTATTTGTTAATTCAATGGAATCAGTAGATAATGTTATGAAAAAGATTTTGGATATTTTGGATACTTTGCAGGACCAAAATTGAAAATGAAAAGAATTAGATACAGAAAAATATAATTTTTTTTACAGAAGAACCAATAAAATATTCAGGTATTCATTTTTGTAAAAATGATAAATATGTAAGAAACATAAACTGGGAGGTGAAAGTTGAAAACGTTAATAATATTCTTAAAACTTAAAGAGTGGAAATGAGACGACTGACATGTTGTGGAATAATAATTATTACTAAAATGTTTGATAATTCTTCAGATTGCCTATGTAGCCACAGCTGTCCCAATGCCTACTCATATATGCAAGGTTTTACTTAGAACTATTCATTTATATGGAATTCTAGACGTGAAATAAATGGTAAAACAGATGTTTGTATCATGTCGGAAAGAGGAGGAGGGGGGGGGGGGGCTTGGTGTGGTTAATTTGATTTTAAAAGCTAATTCACTTTGATTATCTTGGATATATACATGGTTTTTTTTTAATGTAGATGATGCAATGTGGAAGACATTATTTTCATTTTTGGACTGCAAGATTTCATGGTGGAATGCCGCTATGTTTACAATATAATTGTCATATTATACACGTGAAAGAGTTATGTAAAAAGAGAAGTCTTACAACGTTGTATACGGATTTGTTATGCACATGTTCATATATTCGTTATGTAAATAAATATGATGTCAAAAATATTCCCAATGAAAGACTTAGGAATAATAGTAATATTTCAAATAACAAACAACCACTATATTTGCAGTCATGGACGAAAGAAAAAAGTCACGTTGAACATGTCATACATAAAGGTACATGGAGATATAATTCTTCATTTAATAAACACTTTGATGTTAAGAATCTATTGTTTTTATTTAAAATGGCAAAGTTCAATACTCATTCCCAAAATGTTGGTTTAAAAATTGACTCTTAAAGCTTCAAATCTTAATGAAAAAAAAACAACTACATTTAGACAGCTTTAGATGTTATAAACGTTAAATGTACAAAAGCGAGAAATCACTTTATTTTAATGCTAGAAAAAAAAAAGAAGAGAAAGTTGTTTTTCATTTTTGGCAAAGTTTTCTAGGTTTATCAGATACATTTGTTTGGAAAGATATACTTCAGATCAAAGTTAATAAGATAAGAGACAAAAATATCGCACAATATAATTTCAAATTATTTCATAGGGCAATGCCTTCTAAAGAAAATATTTTTGCACAGGACAATTGTGCAGTCTGACGTATATGTACAAATATTCACAAAAATGAGACTATTGATCATTTTTTACTTCATTGCAAGAAGGTAAGAGTTTTCTGGAAAATCATTTCAAAGATTATATACTTCGTTTTTAAAATAGGAATTGAAAATGAAATGAAAATGTTATTGATTGGATATGAAACAAATAACATAAACTTGATAAATTATGCACAACTTGTAAAATACAAAGACTACGTAAAGCGAAACTTTGGACAAGTGCAAACCAATAGAGGTTAATAAATAATTTTACTTCATCATTGAAATCATATTTAAAATACAAAGACAGTATAACATACTTCGATAATGAAGAAGTTAAGAAAGTATCAGATATGTTGTAATGATCTTTTTCAATAATTATGTTAATCTTGTATAACATATAATTTATGTATTTTGTTTTACTTGGATTGTAAATATATAAATTGTGTATTTGAAATGGAATAATAAAGTCCCTCTGAAGAGGTAAAGAGAAGAAAAAAATATTTATACGTCTTATTCATAACGTTTCTACCCCTGATGACTGAAAAAGTGTCGTCGAAATCGCCTTGTACAAAATTTAGGCTGATGCAACGGTTGTGGGTCAAGCCATTACTTCAGTCTAAAATCCTTTTCAAGGTTTTCAAACTTCTCATTCGTGCTTCGTAATTCAATGTCTCTAGCCTTCCACAGGGCCTTGTTTCAATCCATAAGATTAACTTGATTTATTCTAAACAGCCTATTAACTTCTTGTCGCATGATATCAAAGTAACTCTCTGCTCATTTGTCCATTACACCATTTCAACTGCATAACGTGCATAAGGTATTCATCTAAAATTGTATATGAAATCAAACCTGAGAGACTGAAGAAATCAAAGGAAGGATACATGTGTTGACAGTTACCAAAGAAATGGTCAGAAGACTTTCATGTAAAAAGATAGCATCCCAAATAAATTTTGTCTTTTTGAATGACTCAAAGAAAAAGGCTTACCTTTAAAAAAGAAGGGTGAAGCCAAAATTGTGTCATTATGACAAAGACAATATCATCACTTTTGCCTATAATTATCTTTTTCTAGAGTTTGAGTTTACATTAACACCATTTCTACTAAAATACAAACAATTTAAATGACTCAGCGATTGTTTTTAGACTGAAATAACAAACGCATAATGGTTTTTTAACCCACATTCGCTGCTTCAGCCAAATCTTGGTACAAGAGGATTTTAACAATACTTTTTGAAAGCCTGCTGCACACTCATCTGTGGCAGCATGGTATTAAATGAATAAGGTATCGTTAGACAGAATATAAGCTAATCTTTACCATTAAATAACTATCACTGTCACATAGATAATAACTTTGTAATTAAAAGCTAAAAAAGTTGGATATATTCTTTTTTCTTATTCGCACTGAATATATTAATAGTTTATTACCTACCTGTATTTGTTTTATTGTATTGATTAGGAAAAAGGAGGTACAACCTGAATCAACCTGGCAGTCAAATTTAGCTCTAGGGATTTAATGAAAATCGCTATTTTTTGTTAAAGACAATCGAGTCGAATGTTTTGGGTAAAGTTTCTTACTATAAGAAAAAAAACAACAAACAAACAAACAAACCTGACGCCTGGTTGTAATGTCATACACAGAGAGAAATAAACCATCTAGGAGTTTTCTGCCTTTCGCCAGGATCAAACTGAAGGGACCGTACGCTTTCATCCTAGAGTCTAGTGTCCTGTCTCCGCTCGAGATTGTTCTATAGGACTGCTTCTACCTGGTGGCAGTTATCTCATTTGAAGTTTAGGTCTTCGAACGCCAGCTACAGGTTACATCGGGTCCAGGAACGGACAGGTCCTGCCGACCAGTGTCTTCTTCTGTTTCTGTGCGGGAAAACAAGTGGGTCCTGCCCCTGCCTTGGCAGTATTAAGTGACTTAACTCTCTCTCTCTTCCCCCCTCTCTCTCTCTCTCTCTCTCTCTCTCTCTCTCACTCTTCATACTGAATACCTGCAAGATCCTTTCTAAAAGTAACTGAGTGATCGGAACCGAAAGTGACTTCTTCAACATGAATATCCAGATGAAAAGACAATGCAACAATAAATCATACAAAGGTAAACCCTCAGAGAAAATCCACATATGAATTTGTCGACTACACGTGGATGAATACACGAAAAGGCAACAAACTTTCCAATATCAGATACAAAGATGCACAAGCACCTCTCAAAATCAATGTGTTAATTTTGTTTCGGAAAAGGCTATTGTTAAACATTTCAACATGTATGCGCGTGGATAAGCGCAAGTACACACAAATAACGCACGGGAAGATAAATTTTGCAGGTTTGTAAAGCCATTTTGAACATTAAATTAGAACGCGTATAGGCGAATGCTCGCTGGCGCATTGAAGTTTTAACAATGTCCCAGACCATTGTTAGCGATCACAGTTGTTGAAAATGTTTAAAATGGCCCAAGACAAATTTTGCAGATGTTATCTGACCGTTTTGAACATCTTGTGAGCGCTTCATTGACAAATATTTCGTTTGTTGTCAAGCCGCATTAATCATTTAAAAAAAACTCTTACGTTTCCATTTAAGTAGGTACATGAACGCACAAAATTTAAATATGCTCAAAATGGCCTGGAATTGATTTTGCAGGTTTTTAAGGTCCTCTTGAACATCATAATAACACCCGTATATATATACACGCGAATACTAGCAGCCGCACTGAAATTATCAGGATAATGTTTGCGAGTATTTCAAACATTTCTTAGGGCACAAAGTTTCAAAATGTGCAAAATGGTCAGGAATATAAATTTTGCAGGTTTTGTCCGACCATTTTGAACATGTTAAAACAGTGAAAGCTTTCATTAACAAATATTTTGGGTGTTGCTATGCTGTTATGATCCTTTTTAGTACTCGTACGCTTTCATGAAGTGAGTACACCCATGAACGCACAAATTTGATTCTCAAAATGGTCTAGGATTGATTTTGCAGGTTTTTAAAGGTTATTTTGGACATTATAGTAGCACGCAAAAATACAGAAGAACACTAGCGTTCCATTGACAATTTGAACAATGCCTCGAATTATAATTTATAATGTTTGTGTGTTTTTCAAAGAATTGTTAGTGCAAACAATTTTAAAATTGCAAAATGGTCTGGGACAAAATTTTGCTAGCATGCCACCTTGATTAGAGGCTAGCTAGCATGCTGCAACGTGTTTTGAATAAGTAAATCTAGGCTGGTTTCCTCTACTTCCACAGTTTAATATCTGAACCTGAGATTAAAGCGCTATCTGAAAAATGAGTTGCGGGCATAGCAGGGATCGAGGACGTGAGAGGACTAATAACTTCCGCGAAATATTTGATAGGATTCAAAATGAAGTGAGTATCAGAATAAAGGCTGTCCTTTCTTTTCTTCCTGATAGTGATATTGCTGTCGGACCAAGTTGAATAGACTCATAGAGTCATCAGCATACTTCAGAATAATGTTAAAAGTATTATTTTTTTTTCTGTAGCCAGAAATGTGTATGACTTACTTTACTTTTATTCGCACCTCGGTACCAATAGTATTATCATTTCAGAAATCACTGAATTTATTAAAAAATCGAAATATATTTTCCTTTTGCTAAATTATGATATCTATTTATTTTATGAATTTTCAGGAATATTTTCTTGAGACAAATGAAAAAATAATTACACTAGTTCAAGAACTTGTCAACCTTTGCTGGTTGTTCGAAAAACCGACATTTTGCCCAAAGCCACCACAGGCATCAAACAGTAAAAATATTCTGATATGATCAAAGACGTAATAAAAGGAAATAAAAACAGGTGTGCCGGGTTATCAGGCAGATTTTATTATCAAAGCAACCCAAGTTTTACCTCTTGACGATGTCGGCTGAGATATGATTGATGTGAATGTCTTGCTAGTTGAAGGATTTGTTGATCTTTGCGTCGTAGGTGTATGTCCAGTACTATTCATATCACATGGGGAAACCACCGTAGAAGGGGGCGCGGATCCGTTTGCCGTAACTAATGTCAACAAAACATGGCAGAAAAGTCTTTAAGTAATCCATTATTGTCACTGTATTTTCGATATTAATTTAATCCTTGCTCTCCACTCATTGCTAGGTTGCAGATTATTATTAATGTTAAATTTAATCCTGTGAGTTGGAGAGGAAAGTCAATACGAAGCCGGCCCCTCCAGTCACAGCGGTAAAAAAAAAAAAAAAAAAAAAAAATCTCATAATTTCCTCTGAAATCTTAGGCTTGCTAGAAATTGACCCGTAAGATTACCCATGACATATGACTAATGGGTTGGACGTGTTGTAGATGGTTAGTATTTCACATTTTAAGGTGGGAACGACTGTCCATGCATTACCGTAGGCGCCGGAAGTGGGGTTAGCAGAGAGAAGCAACTGTGGTGGAGGGTAAAATCGATTTTAGCACTCTCCATATAGGTAAAGTAAATGGCTAACCGTGTAGGAATGAAATAAATTTCCAGAATGATTGAGGACCTTATCATGGTGGTTCGGCTAAAGCCAGGGTAATATGACTGAGAGAGAACAGTAAGCCTATTACACAAAATTAGGCTATCGTGGATAAAGAAGAGATATTATTAGAAGAGTTATTATCATTATTGTTTTTATTACTATTATTGTTATTATTATTATTACTGTTGCTGTTGTTGTTTTGTTGTTATTATAATGATAACAAAAATAATAATAATAATAATAATAATTATTATTATTATTAGTAGTAGTAGTAGTAGTAGTAGTAGTAGTAGTAGTAGCAGTATAGTTACTGTAGTAGTGGTATATTATTTCTCAATGTATAGCGCTCATGTCTGTTGGACCAGACACTCCTGGCGCTCCATAATCTATTACAGTGTTCTTAGCTGATCCATCGTACCAGGAGCTTTATATGATAATTTATTACCCAGACAAACTTAGAAACTAATGGTTCCGATAGTTAGTATTGTTTTTAGATGGCACGCTCAGTAACTAGAGGGGTTTTCTTTCTTTTGTTTTTCTCGTTTGTCGGAAAATTTTGTAATCCAAAACTCGCTCCCAGATGACTGGGGAATACCCCCCCCCCCCCCTTAACAAATGCTTGCAGTGGCATAGTACCTCTACAAACTTGCCCACTTGGACACAAGTTGTTCCAGCCATGGTAGCACCATTTACACCGATACTAAGAGATAAGCATTCTCCATTAAAGAAAAACAACAAACAAACAACGAACAAACAAAAACAACTTTATAATTGTAAGTATCTATCACCAAAAAAAAAGAATAAATAAAAGAAATCTGAAGAAAAAGTAGGGGCGTTCCAAAACTATGCAGGGGCATCAAATCATATATTTCCATGACAATCGTTTCAAATTTAGCGTTTTCATATAGTTTTAAGCCCATTTGCATTTTCCTTAGATTTTGAAATGAATACGTTACTTACGATTAAATATTGCAATATATCCAACCCCTCCACAGCTCTCATTACTGGATCCACTACAAACAATGTGGCAATCGCTATCTTGGCCTCTTCCATGTCGGCTATAGTCAGATGATGCATCACCGCAATAACACTCGTTAGAATTCTCTACCCCTGCAAAGACCATCTGATTTGTCATTCTACAAAACTCCAAACATTTATCAATAGTGAGATCTCCAAAATTAGGTTCTGATGAGCCACTTAGCACACGATCGATCGATCGATCTACGAAGCAGCCGATGTAATTACTCTCTGCAAACATGGCAAACAAAAAGTAAAAGAGAAAAAAGGTAAAAGGGATGTGTTAAGTGTCAGATATTTCGGAACAGCTAAGAATGAGGCTCATAAAATGAGGCTTAGAAAGTTTTGATGTGAAGATGAATTGTTTAAATATATCATTTGAGGGCATGGACGATCATTGTATAGGGCTGTACAATCAGTCAATCGGTGGAATGTAAAATTTCGACCCTGAAGTGCGCTACTATCTCCCTCCCTCCACATAAACATTATGCATCTTCTTATAAATTCGCCTGATCCTATATAATATCCACATTATAAATATGTGGGTTTCGTGGGCCTTCTATTGTCATTTCAGGTATATCACTAGACCGACAGACCGACCCACGACATTGACTATCCACGAAACCGACATTGTCCCATCTTTCATTATGAAGTTCTCTTTTTTTATCCTTCCTTTTCTATTTTCTTTCCAACATGTGTATTTCTTATGGTTTACCTTCTAGTATTTTCCTTTAGGTTTTCTTTGTTTTTCTTTGTTTTTCGGTCTAAAGGACTTTCGTTCTACTGGTATACCTCCACTAGGTAATTCAATTTTTAAAAAGCGCCTAAGAGAATATCTCTCACAAAATTAATACTGTTCAGAATAAACTTAGATCTGGCTTGTACTAAATCACGATGAAGAATACTGTTTAACCATCTAATGATTGCTCCTGAAAGCAATATGCCTCAGTTATTCATAGCTTTCAACGTACTATCATGAAATATTTTCCTTGAGGAAAAACTTTTATATTCTAAATCGTACATACCATAGCATACTACTGCTCCAATTTGATTACCTTCGCATGGAGTTTCATTCAGTGAACAGCCTGAGATATTTCCCTCATCTACGAATTCAGAGCAGAGCGAATAAACAATAACACTCGAAACCAAGCATGAGTGGGTTGACGTCTAAACAAAGCAACTTTTTTAAACACAAGCTCTGAGAGTCAATTCTGAAAGCAAATGACGATGAAACATATTACAAACATGATGTTTTCATTATGGTGAAACAAAAATTCTGCGGCGAAAGATCCCTTGGTTTCTGTTAAGACACAGTGTATCTTCTTCAACATAACATTCACCACTGAATTAAGAATTTCCATCGTACCATTATAAGTCAAAACATAAGTGCCTTTATAGGACTGACATGAATGAAATGACTGTTGGAGCGTTACGCACTTGCAGTGGTAGACTGTTCAAAAGGAACATCCTACCTTTTAATTTGTCAGAAAATTCAATGATTGCAGCTAAGACAGTAATCTTTGATTCAGTTTTTAGACATATAGAAAAAAGGGAAAATGTTATAAGAATATTCCTGTAAATTGGTCAATTGGTAAAATTACCATTATAGTTTGTCATATATTTACCTCCCGAACAGGTAGTGTAAGTTTTGGGTGCATCGTAGTTTCCTTGAAATGGAGAGGTCCGAAGGGCTCGATTGGCACCAGCAAATCCAAGCTGTCTGCAGATAACGATGACGTCGTATATACCTAGGTTTATACCACAAGTTGTATTCCACGTCTGGCAGTCTTCGGTATACATGACTGTACCCGCATTAGTACTTCCGTCCACTAATCTGACATCTATAGAACACAATTAGTTATAAGTTATACTATTTGTTTATTAAATTTTAAGGATTAAATAAGCAGCATGTGTTTGGACTGCAAATGATAAGGTAAAAACAAAAAGTACCATATGCTTATAACCTTTTCTGGAATAGCTGATCCGTTCGTCACATAATAATAATTCTCATTTTGAATTTAAAAAAGAAATCATAATTGCTCAAACTCATTTTCATAAAAACGTTGGGCTCTTTATTGTACAATGTCAATTAATCTCAATGTAAGGAAAGTAGAGAAATACTAGATGAAAACAGATATTTACATCCATGGTTGTGGAGGATGTTAAAACAAATTTTTTCTAAGCTTATTCTGATATCTTAAACGTAGAACAAGAGATTTCTAAAACGTTTAAGTGCCGGTCTACCTCTGTGTCAACAATCGATTTTAAAAATTTGAAGTCAGTCGCTTCTTTCATATTCTTCTTTGTAAGAGCATAATTCTTTAATTTGATGCATTTACAAATTTCCCTCTGCACCTAAGTTCCCTGCCTCTATGCCCCGAAATCTCAAACCTAAATCATCAAATTGTTTCTAGGTAGTCTTAATCATAACTCTAGGCTGGACCCCACATTGATTTGATGTGCATCATTTGGAATACTTATAAAGTGACAAAATTATCCGATAGACTTGTTACAATGCCCTAAAGACTTACCTTTTAATTGCCCTTCTGATCTACAGACTAAGAGTAGCATTACGTAGATGAATTTAAAATGGATCGCCATATCTTTTCACCCGCAGGACACTTCAGCTCAGAAAGAAAGAGAGACAGAAAACGGCAGATTAGCATGACGCAAATCACAGTATGCCGCAGAGTTAGTCAACAAATTATCGCTTCGAGCTGTCTACCTGAATTCCATATATATCTTTCTTTTTCTTTTCATGTAATAATGGAGCAACAGGAGTGTCAACTTGACAGGCATGATCGCTACACAATAACCCACTATTATTATGATTCATACCGTGAACAAGAAATCTTTATTGAATAGTACTTCGGTTGAACCATGTTTTGCAAAAAGGGCATATTAAAAAACAGGTAGGGCATTCCTTGTTTTGTTTTGTTTTGTTTTGTTTTGTTTTGTTTTGTTTGTTTGTTTTGTTTGTTGTTGTTGTTGTTGTTGTTTGTTTGTTTTTTGTTTTTTTTTGGGGGGGGGGGGGTCAGTGTAAGACGAATGCACCTGAATCCTTAAGGGCTGGTCACATTTGTCCGATAACAATAAGCTGTAGGGTGTGCCTTTAATTAAAAATCTCTTTATCGTTATCGTTATCGGAAAATTGTGGCCAGCTCTTTAATGAGGGTTAATCACGACAGCCTATCTATTTTGCCCAATGATGTGGATAAAAATGAGTCTTCTGCATGATCTCTAGTCAGTATGTGGCTCGAGAACTGGACTGCCGTTTGCCGCGCTGTGTGCCGTGCAAGCTCTTTTGTTTGTTTGTTTTGTTTGTTTTGTTTTTTAATGGTTTTTGGGTTTTGTTTTGTTTTGTTTTTTTTATCAGCGCCTCAACACATGACAGGGGGCGTTATTTGAAACCCGATACACGCTGGGATTCATTTCAAAAAAGTTCTTTCCGTTGAAGTCTTTTTGTGGATTTGTGATCACATGTTGTTTCCGAACAATTTCAGCTTTGTTGCTCAAAAAGCAACTTCGAGCATTTTGCATAATTTGCATAAAAATTTCCAAGTGGCCACATGTATAGGCATATTAAAAGGAAATTCAACCGATTATCATGAATATTGTGGACGTTTTTATTCCCCGAGAGGCCACTGCGTTCGTTACCTGATGATACCCTAGCCCCCATGGGCTCAAACTTCGGACAGACTGGTCGCCGCGCAAGGTTCTAGGACTACTCCCCCTGGAGGACAACTCCCCCGGGGACGACTCTCACCTGACAACTCCCCCGGAGGACAACCCCCCCCCCCCCCGAGGACAACTCCCCCGGATGACAACTCCCCCGAGGACAACTCCCCCGGAGGACAACTCCCCCAAGGACAACTACCCAGGAGGAGGACTCCCCCAGAGGAAAATTGATTTAAATCAATTAACGCTTAACCCTCAAAAGTAACGAATTAACTTGAAAATTGTATGAACTTGTCTTTTCTATTTATTTATTTTTTTATCCATCTTTTTACATGTATTTGTTCATTCATTCATTCATACATTCATTCGTTTTTTCTTAAATAATAATTGAGCTTTGCCGAAGTATTAATTTAATAAGATGGGGAAATTTATTTCAGAACGCAAAAATAGTGCTTTTGTCATCATCCTATAGAACGAAGGGGACACCCCGTCCCTCCCCATCTGCTCTCGGTCGCTTCGCTCCCTCACTTCATTCTTCATTGCAATCATCTCCAAGCCTCCGAACATACCTGTATCAACGCCACTGAGGTGTACACTGAAGACTTTGTGAACCCCCTGCATTTTGTTTATTAGAAATACCCTACTCTATAGACGGGGCACGACCTACAAGAATCCCTCCTCCCCTACCCTGCACTTCCATGATTACTGGTCCACCCACTCTCCAAATCGTTCTGCCGCCCTTGCCACTGAGTAGTTTCGTAGCTCCTTATATAGACCCTACTATTTTGCCCAACCAAGCAGTTCCAACAACCCCGTGTTGGAGGTTAGCTGAGGCACACCCCCCCCCCCCC
This sequence comes from Heliocidaris tuberculata, assembly GCA_025618425.1. Taxonomy (NCBI): domain Eukaryota; kingdom Metazoa; phylum Echinodermata; class Echinoidea; order Camarodonta; family Echinometridae; genus Heliocidaris; species Heliocidaris tuberculata. The sequence goes on from CM046833.1 coordinate 32,108,399, forward strand.
CCCATGACTTGGACCCCCTTTACACTCATTCCTGCATATTCAGGAAGATTTCAGGCAACACTGATAAGGAATAACTTCCGTTCTTTAACTCGGATTCGCCAGGGATTGGACTTGGGCCCCTTTTCACCCATACATTTATAATCAATTTACTGGACTGGCGTACTGGTGGGTTTTTTGTTGTTTTTTGTTTTTTGTTTTTGTTTGTTTCTTGTTTTTTTTGGATGGGGGGCTGCTGCCCCCAAAATTTCCACGAACAAAGTGGTTTTAAGTTTGCTTGTTTACAAAATTCTGCATGGCGCAGCCCCCTTCCCCCCCCATAAAATATTTGACTCATTACGCCACTGATTTTCTGCATACGTGGGGTTACAGTTTTATAGTGCGATAACGTGTATTACATATCACCCACAAAATGTAGTAACACCCTCGCACAAAATAATTATGTTACTTTCCCACAAATGTAGCGATCTTGTCACACAAAATGTAGTAGTTCTCACACAAATGTAGTAATATTTTGTGGGAGAATTTGACTAAGAATTATTTTTGTTGCGTGAGGCATCTTTATTACATTAATTTTGTGGGAGATGGTTACTACATGTATGTTAAGTTTAAACTGGTTATTTCACCCATGTCTACATGATCTATGACCAAACTAGGGATTATATCGGTGCAGGGTTATGATCATTCGGTCAAAGTTCAAGTTTTAATATAATTATAAATAATATTTTCACCTTCTCGCTTCATACATGAATTGTGTACCACAATACCATAGAATATAGAACAAGAGTTAATGACATGTGTCTGTAGTGGAATGTAGTTACCGAAACTCTTATTTTTGTTGGGGTCTTGGCATAGCAGTTACCTAATACATTTCAAGTTAACATTACGTTAAGTTTGTTTCTCATAGTACCATTATTTCATGAATTTCATTAGAGGGAACTGAACTTAGAGTGGTTCAGTATGCTGACGATACAATCATTTACCTTACAGCAAACGAAGTAAACCTATAAGGAATACATTAGACATACTGTCCTCTTTAAGGAAAATCTCTGGTCTAAAGGTGAATATTGAAAAGAGCAATATTGCTCGCCTTGGGCCCTTGGAATGATATTTTATGTACAGGCATATTTGTTTTATCTTGGAACTTACATATCTATCAATGAAAATGTAGACTGTTTTGCTAACAAAAAATTGCAAAATAACAAAAATGACACAGGGGAAAGTAACTATTCCAGTAATCCAAGATATCATAAATTATGAACCGAAATACAAAAAGTACTTCCAATAACACATTTCATGATCTTGAATTACAAAAAGAGAAGGACAAATGTTAAACAAGTGACTTATTAAAAAATAAGAAAAAGAAAGACAATGAAGAGAAAAGGGGGAGAGGAAAGAAGAGAGAGAGAGAAAAAAAAGGGGGAAGGAACGAAACGACATGGAGAAAGAAAAGTGAGAAATGTAGGAAAGTATAAAAATAGAGAAGTATATAGGCGTAGCTGTAGGGAAAGGGGGGTGTCACATTTTTGTTTAAATGAAAGTGTTCTAAAATTTGAAACTTTGAAACATAAATTTAAAAAAGAAAAGAAAAGAAAACTTCTGACCGTGGGAGGGGACACCCCCCCCCCCCGTCGCTTCGCTCCATTGGCAGCCGTGATTAAGTTACTGTTTCTTTTTTTTTCTTCTTCTAAATATGCAACTTTCAGACACATTTTTTTTCAAAGAGTTCTTACTTTTTGTAAGGGGGGGGGGCAACCACATCCTCTTACTCCTCGGTTGCTGCGCTCCCTCGGCGGCCGCATGTTAAAAGTGTTAATCTTCAATTTTGAAAAAGTGGTCACTCCTCGGCCATTTTGAATGGTGATTTAACACTTAAGTTCTTAGAGTGTACAAAAACAAATTGAAAATAAGACCACAGCTAATTACAGCTATCTTTCTAAAAAAATTATATCAGGTAAATTTCGTTTAAAAAATTTATACCAACAATAGTTGTAGATAGCAAACATCCACTACTGTTAGATTGGATTTGAAAGCACTTTACAAAGATTATTTAATAGAGAATATTCTGAATACAATATTTGTAGACATTGCAATGTATGTACTACTTACTCCTGTTATGTCAGAAATGAATTTCGATAAGAGTGAAATTCATCTTTTCAACTTTTGATTTCCCAATAAATGAGCATGTAAATCTTTCATGGAATATTGTTCTGATGACTAAAATTAATAGAGTATCTATACTTTGATAATGTTTAAAAACATATATTAATAATATTCAAAATAAGAAGAGAGGTGAACTCTAAAATATGTAAGTTTCCTAACAACAGAACTTGGCTCATAATATCAAGCTGTCCATCATCCTGTCATGTGCTTAATATCCGAAGCGTTTAAATTTATGAAGCAAAAACCAATTACCTTGAACAAGCACGAGGACTGTAAAAACCTGCAATGTAGTCAAACCCTTATCTGATATATAGTCTTACTGCCGATGCCTCCTTGCAGGGACTTCTTCTTGCTGGTTCTTAGGGGGAGCTTAAGTTGAATTATTCTTTCAAATCATTTCCAAATACCTTATGCATGACAGATCTGAGTTGTAACGTTAAAAAAAATACTTTGAAAGAGAAGGGTACTTCAAATTCTATTAAACACAAGTCCACAATTGATCTCTAAATTGGTTATCCTTCCTTAGGGGTCAGAATCGCTCTAAAAGTTACTTTGCTTTTAAGGGCACCTAATGAAACATATGTAGTAAAGATTGAAGTACTAGTATGTTAGGAATAGTTGGTCTTTTCACCGTTATACGAAATATATACATGTTTTGAGCCAGATCTTGAATCTTTGATTTTGTAGCGATTCTATAAAAATTTTGATCATTACTGATGATCGTTATTTTAATTTACCTCTTTCTTTTCCATTTCATAATTATCTTTTATTTAAAATGAAATGTATTCTATATTAGTTGCCCACTATGCTCATGGTTAATTTGCATAGTTATGTAAATAATTTAGAACTTGTCTGATATGCTCGTACAGTCGAATCGTATGGCCACTGAATTAAGAGAATTTATATTCAGCTCAATCTGTTGATTAGTGTGCTTTACAACTTTTCGAAACAGGGATGCTTTAACTTACTTAGTGTGCTTAAATTCTACCTCTTCAATATCACGTTCTAGATTGTATACATTTATTACTTGCATGGTGCCAACTGAACACTTACCCCCCCTCCCCCCCCCCCCTTATAATTTTGAGAAGAGGCAGATATTTCAGTGCATATGGCGTTCATGATGTATACAGTATAACCTCCCTTCACGAAATTTCGGGCAATAAAACGGTTCGGGTTGAATACAAATAATGAACATTTTGTTAGAATATAATAGAATTACCATATTATAGTCTATTTTAATCTGATGATAAGCGATTCTATACGTCCATGTATCACAGACAAGACAGTGATCTCATATAAAATTTGTTGATGAAACCCACCAGCTGATCATTGTATTTGACGAGGGTTATGGGACATTCCAACACCTTGACATACTTCCAAAGAACAAACCAAAAGGGCAAAAAAAGTATATAAATGGTTGACTTTTAAACAAATGGTATACGGACACGTTTTCAGGTGCTCCGCTGACCTTGTAGCTGAACCACCTTGTCGTTAAACGCGATCTAAATATCACACTGTGCATAAAGATGTGTGTATATTCATATTGCAAGTAATCAATACTTCATTACACTTTTTTTATAAAAATAATTAAGTTTAATAAAAGTAACATGGCTAACTTAACGTTGAGAAAATACCAATCACACTTACATAAAGAGCCACTTACATGATCACCAAAACAAATTAAGTGACGATATATCAGCAATGATGAACACGATGAAGGGAATGCTTTGCTTCCAATCTCACAAATACGGCTGTGTGAGGGCGTTTATGTAGAACGGATCCACTTTTACTCCTTAAGACTAGGCGTCCACTAGGGCGCGGACAAGACGCGGAATGCAAGATTAGTCATTCCGCATTCATTCAGCAAGCTCTCCGCATATTCTTGAAAGGCTCCGTTCACTGTCTTCACCATTCCTGAACACTTCCCAGCGTTTCCGCACCTTCAGGAGAGAGCAAAATTTCCGCGTCCAAATTTTGGTCTCGACCAAAATTTGGACGCGGAAATGAACTTCCTGACACCTTCGGCAACTTGTCCGCATTGTCGTCCGGACATCGTCAGGACATCCTGCCTTTCTTTAACACTTCTGCATTCTCCGGAAACGCTCCTGAAAGCTTCCGCGGTGCCGGAAGCTTCGCGAAGGCAAGCGGAAGCCACGCAGAATGTTTCAGGATTGTCCTTGTCCGTAATTTTACCACTCCTGGTGTGATCCTAGATGTGTCCGCATTTCGGGACATTCCTGAATGATTCCTAGGACGCCCCTAGGACTGACTGCAGTCAATGTGTTGACATTCTTAATAATGTCTCAGGAAACAATAATTTGCATAATTTTTCCGCGTCTGACGCGGAACGAATGCCGAAATGACAAAATTTGCTTCCGCAACCCTTCCTAATGTTGTCGGCGCTCTAGTGGACGCCAGCCCTTACGGAGTATTCGATACAGTCGTCTTTTTCTCTCTCTGAATATTCACTTTGTTACTTTGTGAATAGTCAGGAACATTGTTGCATTGCATAAATGTTATCATATTCATAACCGAAAAGAACTCTATACCTCATTTGATTGAACGTTCACTGATTAGAAAATAAGATATTTATCATAAAAAGATCCGAACACTCAGAATATGTAAGCGCATTTTCAGACTTTAAAGCTACAGCTGGAAAGAGCCATACTAGTAAGCGTTCGAAAATACATAACCAAGCAGAGAAGCAATGATGACATGCCAACATTGAAAACGGCCCACCAGCTTCGTTTCCGTTCTTGATTTTTTATTTTATTTTTATTTTTATTTTTTATTTTTTGCTTTAATTATTGTTCCATTCCAGTACTACTGTATAAAAAGAAAACAAATTGGGTATATGGTTTCTATATGAATTTGCTCTATGCAGTTACTTTCAATTTGCTCACGTCACATGGATTTCGACCACACAATAAAGCAGTGGGTGTCAGGATTATTGATGATATAGAGTCGCGTAGCAAAGAGGGCAAGTGTCCTCCCCCTCCCTCGACTCCCCCACCCCTTGACCCGATAAACAAAAAAATAAGCTTACCTTAAATCAATTTCTATGTTGAAAAAGTCAGGATTTCCTACAATGAAATGTAACACCGACAGATATCGTGAAATGTACTACTGCTCTTTTTAAAAGAATCTTGAAAAAAAACTTATCCAGCCCCCCCCCCCCCCCCCCCACCTCCCCATCCATCGGTAACTGAAAAATATTACTAGCCAGGAAAATATTAATGCAGCTACTTAACGGAACAATACATACATACCTTGATTCCTTGTTCTAAATAAAACGTTTGGATGCGTAATTTGTCTCTCCCTCTCACTTGTTTTCGCCCTCTCTTGTCTTGGTGTATCTTTCTAACTTCCCGCCTCTCCCCTCATCCTTTTTCTGTATCTCCCTATTGCTTCCCCTTTCCCTCTTCCTACATGTCTTCTCTCTTTTATAATTTCGCCTTCTCTTAATGTTTCAGTATACACGAATGTTCTGTGTTATAACATTAGGTAATACTTTGCCCATTCTATTGTCTACCTATAATGCTTTCTCGTACCATTTTGTACATGTTAATTTTGCCTATAAAATTCACTCTCTTTCACACTCTTTCTCACACTTTCTCCTTCTGCTCATTTTATCTTTCTCTTTAACTTTTTTTATCTCTCCTCTCCTTACCTTTTCGAATATAAACTTTTCCACTTTCTTTCCTTTGCCTTATTTATCCTACCATGCTTAACTTTTCTGTATTTTTGAATATTGGTGCATTCACTCTTTCAGTCTGTCCTCTACCCCCCTCCCTCCCTCCCCCTTCTCTCTCTCTCTCTTCAATTATCTTCCTCTTCCCCTTTGTTTCTCCCCTCCTTGCCTCTATGAAATAACATGATTTAATATTTAATACATTTGTATTTAGCAATTTGTTTATACTATTTCTCATGTATAACGTTTATCTATGTAAATGTTTTACTTATTTGTAAACTGACCCTTTTAGTCTTTATACAGCAATAAAAAATGATAATGAAATAAATTCATTATTAAATTTCATAATGAATTTATTTCATTATCATTTCTGCATTAAGAATTGCTATTTAAGGGAGGAACATGACAGCAAAGTACTGGCAGGTGAGCAAAATTTAAGCCTTTAGTTTTGGTAATGAACAAAGACTTTGGTGCCATCTGTTGTAAAGTAGGGGGTTATAGCCAAATTATCTTGATGTTCATGTAAATAGAGACATTATAAATTCCTTGCTGAAGATAAATAGGCCTCTGCACAACCTTTTAGGATGATGATAAGTCTTAGATGGAATATATTCAAGCCGAATAAAACGCCAATGATATGCATCGACAAGTTAAAATTGAAATTTCATTTTCGATTATGAAAGAATCTCCCGCACATCCCCCTCCCCCCTCCCCCACCGCTGGATGGCTTATGATACGTTTCATTAAGACTTTCTTTTCGCTATTATATTGCCGCTCTCTATCTTTAGCTACCTATTCAGTTAGTTAGTTACACAGAGCTCAAAGCAAATTATAATGATATCAGCAAAAGCTTATTGCCAGAAAGTAGTATATTCAAAAAGGGAAACCTCTTCTTGAAGCTCTGAATTTTAAATCTTTAGTTGCAAGATAAATGAGTATACTTTAATACATGATTTTGAATTGTACAGTGCGTACAAAAAAGTATACAAAACTTTGATAGCTTCTTATTAATAAGTTGTGGCCAATTTGACCTTGCAATTTATTTCATGGTAAAAAGTAACTTGTTTTTTGTCCAATGACACCTCATTCATGACTTTTCTGCCACGGATGACTGAGCACTGTCCCTTTAGTCTGAAATCTTTTTTAAAAGTTGAATTCGCTTTTGTGCTTCGACGCTTCATTGTTTAAAGCGATCCAGTGTTATCTAAACATTTACATGATCTTGCTTCAATCGACTTAAAAATCTCAATTTATTTTAACAGCATTTTAATTTATCTCATGGTAACTACAAACTTCTACCATTTCACCTGCATAACGTTTTCCTCGAATAGCGCATGAACTCAAAGGTTACTGACTTTAGAACTGAAAACAAAAAAAAATACAACGAAGGATACATGTGTTGAGAATTACCAAAGTAATTTATAGTCAGATTTTATTATTTTTTTTTTTTAATATAGCTTCCAAAATAAACTTTGTCCATTTTGAATGACTCAGTCATTAAAAGGCTTTTCTTAAATAATGGATGCGGATGAAACTGAGATTGTGCCATCGTGGCAAATAAAAATTCATTAATTTTGCTTGCGATGGACATTTTCTTTAGTTCGAGTTGACATTAACACATTTTATGTTCAAATGCACAAAATCAATTGAATGAACTAAGCAATTTTTTTTCAAACTGTAATAACAAATGCATAAGTTATTTTGACCCACATTTGTCGCTTCAGCCCAAACTTGGTACAAGAGAATTTTGACAAAACTTTTTGAAAGGCCTGATGCTAGGTCATCCGTTATGAATAAGGTATCATTGGACAAAATATAAGTTGCTCTTTACCATAAAATAGATTCTAAGCCCATAGAGGTTATGACTTTTTAATTAGAAGCTACCAAGGTTGGGTACACATTTTTTATACGCATATATATAGAGAGAGAGAGAAATGGACATGGTAAGCCTAATATGTGACCCAAAATTCTTTGAAAACATGTAAGGCTATAGGTGATAGGCTCTACAGTATGATCTTGTAGCCCGTTGTGTGTTCTCTTAAGGACTGTGGTAATGGAGTTTATGTGTTCCACATTTACATCCAAAATATAATAACAATTCTTACAAGTTGATAAATCAGTTGCAAACAAAACGAACAAATACACTGAATCAATTACAATATACAAATGAGAGCTGAAGGTTTAGCAAGATATAGATATGACATGTAAAATTACATGCAAAATTATATTTTAAAATATCGGAAGCGTGATTAGTAAGTATAGTTTAATCAATCAATTATCGTCATAGTTTTCTAAGCAGTAGAATGTTGCATTATCATTAGACTGAAGCCCTTTTAATTTATAGTTCTTTATATATTTGCTTCTTATACATGTATATTTAACTTACTCTAAGTCTACATATATTTATATTTGGGAGAGAATGAGGGATTACTTTTTACTATTTATATGTATGCCTTTTAAGATAAATAACTGAAATTTTATATCAGTCGTAATCGATTTCAAACCCAGAAGAAACTTTTTGTCAGGAAAAGGAGGTTATATTATAATAAAAGTCACTTTCACTTTTTACACTGTAAAACATATTATTGGCCGCATTTTAAATAAAAGGCAAGAAAAATATGAATGAAAACAATATTGACTTGTAACTGCAATTTACGAAAATTTCGTAAATATAACTGTAATACGAACTGCACAAATTTTAATTTATTTTATACGTGAATGTTTCCCCAACAGAGCAATTATAATAATATATCAAGGAAAACAGTTAACTTAAGTATATATATATATATATATATATATATATATATATACTTAAGCATGAATTATATTCATGGCAAATCAAAAATGACATTGGTAGAATACTCTGCAACATGTAAGCTTGTCTAATTCTAAACTGTAGTTAAGGCTACTTTTCAATCTATAAAAAATAAATTTAGCCAATAACACGATAAAAACTACTTTCGAAAAATAAACTCAAGGGCAATTTCAAAGGCCTATTGTACTGCCCATAGAAATCTTGTTCAGATTACGTAATACGCCATTTTAATGTTTGCACATTTCTAAAGGTGATAGACAGGGCTATTGAAATTGTCTTGAGTTTATTTTTCGAAAGTAGTTTTCATCGTGTTCAATATGTCCTACTACCACAATTCATTAGATGGTTTATAACATCAGATACATTCATATCATTATGATACAATATATAAATTCGAACACTTCTTACATCTAACCAATGATATTTCACGGTTTAGATGGAAGTCAGTGGAAACTCGCTATAACGAGGACCTTGGGACCATGAAAATTGCCTTGTTTTACCAGGAATCTCGTTATATAACGAGTTTCCTCTCCCCCTTCCTTGTCTTTCAGAAACGACCCTCTGATTATTTTTACATGTCCAGTGTAGACGCGTACAATCCTTCGTCCAAGTCATTGAGAGATAAGTAGTTCTGTGAAAAATAATAAACATACAACCATAATACCACATGTGTACATTCACTACAGTTTACTGACTTGCATTGTCGAGAAAGACACCAAAGACGTTAATTTTTGCATTCTAACAATGCTCGAATAATATAGGGAAAAGATTTTTGAGAAAGGGGTATTTTTTTATAGACTTATACACTGTAAACAATTTTGCCATTTTTTTCACGGGAAATTTCCTGGCAGTCAGGATGCCGGCAATGCCCGTTTTTCATTACATGTAAAATAACAGATTTCTGGGGGGGGGGGGTTGTTTTGTTTTGTTTTTTTGTTAAATAGTAGAAACTTTAATTTCTAACAGGAAAACACGATAAAAACTATTTAAGAAAAATCAACTCAATGCAATTTCAATAGCCTTGTCCATCACCTTTAGAAATGTGCGAACATTACAATGGCGTATTACGTACGTAATCCGAACCTGATTTCTATGGGCAGTACAATAGGCCTTTGAAATTGCCCTTGAGTTTATTTTTCGAAAGTAGTTTTTATCGTCTTGTAAATTAAAACGGAACCTTGAAAACGATTTGTAATTTAACAGGGTAACTTGTTAAAATATGGGAAAATGTTTTTTAACAGTGTTTTATATCGGGCTGTTGTAAATATACGCTTATTTCCGGTAAACCAACAAACTTGCTGTTGTTTTACAGGAAAAAGACTGTAATATTGAAATAACGGCAATAACTTGTAGGCCCATGGCTAGAAAGTCTGTAATTTTACAGTTATTTTTTACAGTGTAACCTATCCTGTTTTAACCTATCCTATTCTCTACCTTAATCTATCCTATCCTAGACCTATCCTATCCAGTGTTCAATCTAGTGCAATCTCTTATGTACCCCTTATAGTTTTTTATGCCTTTGGTGACAGTTAGTAAATCGGGCAACCCCAAACCATACGCTACTAAAAATTCATGAATATTCATATAAGTGTTTTCCCCAATATTTGATAATTTAACAGGTTAACTTGTTAAAATATGAGCAAATGGTATTTTTAACAGTGTTTTATGTCGCGCGATTGTAAATATATGCTGATTTCCGGTAAACCAACAAACTTGCTGATATTTTACAGGAAAAAGACTGTAAAATTGAAATAACGGCAATAACCTATAATTTCAAGGGCCAGAAAACTTGTAGTTTTACAGTTATTTTTATTTTATTTTATTTTTTTTTTTTACATTGTAGGGAAGTCATTTACATATAAATGGAAAGGTTTCATAATGATCTATGGACTGTCATGATTCCTCTTCAAAAATATGTTTACGAACAAAAAAAAAATCATGACTGGCACCATGTATGGAAACAATACGTCTAATAGTGAACAATTAGGGATCAGTCTTACATGTGTCTTTTCTAGAATCCTTTCCAGAGTCTTCAGGATCTGATCAAAGCTGCTCCGATTCCCAGGTTCTTTCTCCCAACAGAGACTCATGATTGTGTACCTATAAGACAATTATTGAAATGTCTCGGAATGAAAATTACAAAATAAAGTGGGCTCCTAATATTTGTATTCCTAAAAAAATAATTGTTGTCATCAACTAGAAACAAAGAAAGATTTTTAAACACTTACTACAGAAATACGAATTATACAAAAAAAAAAAAAAAAAAAAAAAGATGTTTTTAGCGATGATTGTTTGGTTTCGGTATGTCCTGTTTTTGTATAGTTTATCGTGGGCTATTTTTCTTCCCTGAATAATACTATTCTTTACGCATGAAATTCCTATACTTTCTACGTTTTTTTGTTTTGTTTTTGTTTTTGTTTGTTTTTTTGTGTGTGTGTGTGTGTGTGTGTGTGTGTGTGTTTGTTTCCTTCTTTATTATACGCTTTCTGCAACTTAGTCCTGTACATTATAATAAACAGGTAAGTGAGTGACTTTTTTTTCACCTCCACGTACCATTCATTTACAAGTATTTATTTTGCCATAGTGGTTTTTATAGGTAGTTAATCGCTTCATAGGTGAATGTGGCTTCACGCGTGACACCCACACGCACAAATGAATGTAAACAATTTTAGGCAATTTTATCGTTTAAGAAAGATAAAATAATCAAAAAGGTTTATTCATCTATCCGCTCATGCTGTGCTCTGAATGTTCATATAGGAATAACTGCCGCTAGTTCGAACTAAACACACACTAACCCCCCCCCCCCCCCCCCTAATCAAATGGCGCACTTTTTTTTAACGAAAACGTTTTTGAACAATATTACTTGGCAGGAGTGTTCCTACACTTATTGACTAACTTTTCTGTGAAAATGAGATTGATCCATTGAATCATGCATGAGTGAGCAAACATTAAAGGCAAAAATTGTCACTTTTCAAAAGTCAAAAGGGTCATTTGGGGGGATTCTGGTGAAACGAGATTTTAGTTAATTCAGTTTCTGGTGCATGTTACTGTGTTGTTGTTGGGTGAGCACAATTTTTTTTTTTTTTTTTTTTTTAATCAACCCTCCTGAATTTGATATTGCAAAATCCATTCAGCTTATTGAAAAAAAAAAAATAACTCCAGATATTTTTATCAAAATGTATCCTCACATGTTGTGTGAACATAAGAGGTTGTAATCGTGTCATGGTTGAGTGAGCACACTTTAAAAATCGCTCAAGAAATGCTAAAATGCACTGTTAATGCAGTATAAAAAATGACCCTTGTGACTTCTGAAAAGTGACATTTCTGCCTTTAATGTTTGCCTACTCATGCATGACTTGATTGATCAATCTCATTTTTTACAGGGAAGTTAGTCAATAAGTTCAAAAACACTCTTGTCAAGTTATTTTGCTCACAAATTTTTCGTTAAGAAGTTACGCCAATTTGATTAATGGGGGGGGGTACTTATTTGTTGCTGTGTATAAAATTGTAAAAAAATTGTATAAATTGTAAAAATTGCAGGCATATAAATCATGTACGAGTAAACTCCGTTGGAACCAACGATATAAATGCTTTAATTTCTTTTAACATGTTTAAAGTTTAAGGAAAAAAAAACTATCTTTAAAAAAGATCATATTCTTTCTAGATAAGTATCCTTATAATTATAATCAAACGAATTAATTTTCTTTAAAGTTGTCTAACCTCTAATTAATCAATATTTATAATGATCTATGTATGATATGTAAATTACGATTAAAATATCAAAAAAACAAATTAAAGGAAAATAATTACAACTCTTGTCCACAATGGCGAGGGCGTGGCATTTTGTATCCATTAGTGACCTCCTTCTGAACGATGTCAAAGGTCATATTAGGGTATGGCCTTGCCCCTTAGTTTAAAATGAAAGAGAAATAAGATTATGAATTATCTGTGACATAATATCTGTTTTTGTGTTATTTAAAATAGTCACTGGATTATTGCTGAACTTCTAACTATAATTGAAATGTCTTCCAAGAGTTTTACACTTGTATAATTCACACCTCCTTGTATTTGAATGCAAAACATATTTGAATTTGACACAAGTCAAAAACATTAAGAAAGCATTAAATTTGTAGTGAACTGCATCAAACTTGTAAGGAAAAAAAGTTGGATCACTTTTACACGATTAAGGAAGCGATGATGTGAATATATTCTTGTTTCATCGAATTCAATGAAATACGCAAAAAATACTAAAGCTTTCTTTGTTTCACACCTAGTGTTACAATTTCCCACAAGGCGATGCCAAAAGACCAGATATCTCCTTCCCTTGAGAGGACACCAGATACCATCGTTTCCGGTGAACTCCATCTTGATGGTTTCTATATAAAAAATAGTAATTAGTATATTGATACAGAAAAATCGTTTAAAATCAAAACATGATATGACTATTTCATCCAGAAGATTTTAATTAATCATTTTTTTTTTTTGGGGGGGGAGGATTTATCATCACATTTTGTCTGGCCGTATTACATCATGTCGTTTTCAAATATTCTCATTCTATCTGAAATCTGATGTCTTGGATATGAAAGCAAATTACATTGGCTACATAAGGAAAAACTGCGGTAAAACTGTGGTTTTGACAACTTTTGAATTCCAAATATACGAGAATATGGTTTTGTTGTAATGATTCACCTCTAAAAAGATTTTTTAAAATACATTATTATATCTTGCAAATCATACATAAACCTGGGGCATGTCAGACATGGGCTTATTAAAGGTATACAGAATGTAATGACATCAGCATCAACGGAGACAAGCTACTATCTTTATAAATCAATCTGTCCAGACGCTGAAGAACAAGAACAGTTCAAAATGAATCATTTCCTACACACATTTTCGTTATTACTTATTTAGCCCCCTTCAAGCCATTGTGAAACAGTTAAAATACCAAACAACAGATAATTACTTACACCTCTCTTGTTGAAAAGTGATGAGGCTAATCCATAGTCTGCTAGTTTGCATTGCTTTCTCTCAGCTAGTAAGACATTGTGTGCACAGAGAGTTCCATGAATTATCTAGTTATGATAGAAACATTAAGAAGAAGACATGATAGTTTGGTTCTCCTTGCTCTTCATGTCTATTACCCGTCCTTATACCCCCCCCCCCCCCCATCCTATTTCTCTTCTTCTTCCTACCCCTCCTCCATTTATATTTATCTTCTTGTTCCTTTTATTTTAATCCTTTCTTCCCTTTTCTCCTGCTTCACTTCCCTTTCATTCCTTCATTTATTCTAACTTCCCTTCTTCTCCTTCTTTTGCCTTCTACTCATTCTTATCCCTGTTCTGCTTGCAAGACTTCATATATATCATTTACTGCAAAGGCATAAGTTGTGACTTTGATAGCTTGATCTTGATCTAAGTTGATTTTAAAAGAAGCAGAAAAATTAACGAAACAGATCAGTGACGGTTTGAGCAAAATACGATAAGAAATAAGGAAGTTATGAATATTACAAGTTGTAATCAATCAAACACAAATTGGCAACTCCGTGACGTATCTTACGAACTTCTCTCCCATTCGCCCTGTAACCCCAAATAAATTAATTTCCATTTTCTCTGAAGAAAATATTCAATCATACATGCACCTTAGATATAACCTATGCTCATATGTTTTTACACAAAAGCTGTATGAAACAAATCTAATGCTTCATCAAAAACTTAGAAAATGAAAATCTTTAATAATTCATTACTTTTTTATTTCTTATCGGATTTTGCTCAAACTTTCACTAATCTGTTTCTCTCATTTTTCTTCTTTTATTCAAATCAAGTTAATACCAGGGTGGACTTTCCCTTTAACTTTGTGGATACACCTTCTTTGTCCTTGTCTACGTCAATGTCAGTACGTATTTATATATATATATATATATATATATATATATATATAATACTGTATGTATATAAACGTGGAAGTTTCATACCTTCTTGGTTGCAAGAAACTGCATTCCTTTTGCTATTTGCCAGGCGAAGTTGAGTAGACTGCCTTCATCCACACGAACCCTGTTTGGTTTAAGGTTGCCATATGTAGGTTGAGATTTTACCCCTGTAGTCTGGAGATGGGTTAATAGCGTACCTCCAGAAATGAACTCATACAGAATGCTACCTGCATCAATGGCATTGATAAAAAGGGTATGTATTAAACATATGTCATGATAAAGGAAAACGTCTCCATTTAAACTCATAGAGCTCTTCTTGCTAGAGCATTGTACTCTTTTTACTGCTTCAAACACTATGTGTAATTCATAATCCTAATGAATTGTTAGATTTTCAAACTGTCCTGGTAAGTCTATTGTAGTTTTTCACTGTATCATGACTTCTTTGTGTCATTACCTGGCTTTAACGTTGTGTTCCTCATAATAAAAAAAAGATTTATACTTAACACTTCATTTCCACGATTCGGGTTTGTTTTTATTCATTAATATTTATGGAATTGATGAAAGTCTGTCATCAAGAAATATACTTTACATAATTGTTATTTCTAACCTTGTTGTTGACAATATCCCAGGCATTTGACAACATTTAGTTGATCCGATAGCTCACAAAATACCTTGACAGATTGAAGTACGTTAGCTGATTCGGTCACTTGATCTAAGAGGAGATATAACCTTGATATAACTACATTTTGATTCAGTTTCGAACAGACAGGTGTAAGAAAAAGGGGTGACATAGTTGAGGTAATTTTACAAATCAGAGGCGATTGGTTTTAAAATATATTTGAAACTATGTTTCTTATCAGAAGCTCACCTGGAATTTGTCTGATAGCAACGTCCACTTGTCCTTTATTTGAGCGGATTTCTCCCTTCCAGACACCACCGAAGTCACCCCTTCCGATTGATCCTAGTCTGGTGAAAAACGTCAGGTTTTCAGGAGCAATAATGGGCGAGCCAATTGTCCCCGATGGACCGAGTTTAAGAGCTGTGTATGCTATCGAATGAAGAAAATAGACATATCACAACAACGCTACTGATACTTGAAAGCTCAAAATCAAAAGGTGGTTCGTGCTACATTTCATGCTACAGTGCGTCCCCCACAAAAGTTAACAGTCAGAAAAAGTCTCCCCAAATAAATATTTCAAAATATTTGAAGTAAAATTTCATACCTGTGGATAGCTTAGAATCTCTTCTATCAAATGACACCAAAATGTGTGGCAATATTTTACGCTCGATTGAGCAAAGGCCACTTTTGTGAAAAGTTGCAAAATCCAGACTTGACAAAAATTGGTATTTATTCTGGCTGGTATCAGCAATGTTGAGTGTCATGAAAAGGCTTATAAATATTCATATTTGATTAATAATAGACAATTTATCAAAGAAGAGGTTATGTTCTCTGTATGTCCTTACGTATCTCATCAATATTTCCATGTTTCAGTAAGCAATTAACTGCTTTAATGAGTGTTTTGAAATATTAGTTTAGGCAAGGTTGTAATTCAAGATGGTTTTCTCAGTCAACCATAACGTTTTGATGGGATATGTCAAGACATACAGAAAACAAAGCCTATTGTTTCATAAATTGCCTTTTAATGATCAGAATATAAAAAGTTTCTAAGCCTTTTCAAAACTCTAAACTTTGTTGATACCAGACAGAACTAATACAAAGTTTTGTCAACCAGAGATTTTGCACCATTTCACAAAAATAGCTCTTGCTTAGTGAAGCGTAACATATCATTCGATGTTTTGGTATCATTTGATAGGAGAGACTCTAAACTATCCACAGGTATGAAAATTTCATGAAGATATTTTGAAATATTCATTTGGGGAGACTTTTCCAAATGTCAACTTCTTACGGTTCTCAAATTTGTTAACACAGGTCAGCACAAAGTACCAATTTTTGTCAAGTCTGGATTTTGCACCCTTTCGCAAAAGTCGCTTTGCTCACTCAAGCTCAAAATATTGCCACATATTTTGGTGTCATTTGATAGAAGAGACCCTTATCTATCCACGGGTATCAAAATTTCCTACAAATATTTTGAAATATTTATTTTGGAAGACTTTTTCCAACTGTTAACTTTTTTGGGGGACGCCTTGTAGATTATCTTAGAAAGCTAGGACGTTTGTTTACGAAGTTAGGCTTGGTGAAAGTCATCATTAGCTGACATTGAAGAGGTTGATAGGCATTAACGGTTGTTAGCGGTAAGAGCTAAATTTGCTTCTTGTCAGTAAGAATCTACGCTCAAGTTTTGAGGCATTGTATATTTCAAAGATTTGTTTTTGTTTGTTTTGTTTGTTTTGTTGTTGTTTTTTGGGGGGGGGTATGAGAATACTATGTATTTTATTGTAAAGGAAGCTGTAATCTTCAGATTCACTGATCTGTACATCTCACAACATTTGACAATTATTGAAAATATAAGCAACTTTATTATCGTATTTATTTATTCTTATGCTTATCCTTCACTACTTTTAAACTGATTTTGCACTTCTTACCTCTCTCTCCACTCTGAACCATCTCGTACGCCATGTTGTCATTCGCCTCATGGTGTACATTTTCCCCTTCACTGTGAAAAAAAATTGTTCATGCATAAGCCATTTATAAATCATTTTCAGGTCAATTTAGTTTCTTCTTTGACAGGTGACAGTGTTCCCTAATTTTCTTTGGCGTTTCATAGCGACATTTTAGAAATGAGTTAAAGACATCAATTAATCGGAAATACTTAAAACATAATGAATATGTATTTCAACCAAGAGCTCCTTTCAATAAAACTATCATTTTCCAGGAGATACTATTTGTTAATCAAGGGTTAGAGGTAAGCCAAAGTCATTTTAGATCATAACGCATTTAATTAGACCATGCGATTGGGATTCTTAGAAAAAAAATATTAGCCCCTGTTGGATATTGAAATGCATCAAGAGTCATTATACATTTTTCTTTGATATCCAAGTCAATTTTTCAAAAGTAGAATTTTAATTACTTTCAAAATACTCGTGTCTGAGAACCTTCAGTCATTATGTGTCTTGTATTATATGGCTAATTATGTTTCTTTCCGATGTGGCGAAATTATGTCTTCACTCCTCACATTCAAATCAACTTTATATCTACTTGTCAATGTCCTGTTTAATACGGTAAATTTGAAATAAATACAATGGAATGACACAAAAGCGTCATTTATATCTTGGCATATGGGTGCGGATTCATGCTCGAGATTAACTTAACCTTTTTTTTATCATGTTTAATAACATGCATTTACTTAATGAATGTACTTATGTGTACTTGATCATAACTGTTGGTGATTTTTTTTTTTTCAAATGGTTACATCAGAATGCTGCATTTATTTATTTCTTTATCTACATGTTTGTGTGTGATATATCTTTCTGTTCAATATATCAAATTGCCAAAAGAATACTAACCGAGATACTGCTTTCTGCGACTCTTCGAAACCTGCAAAGACAAATATAGAGATTTTAATATAATTTTTATATGGTCAAATTTAAAATGCTTTAGTTTATATAAATCTGTATCAAAAAGGAAGTGATGTAGCCTCAGGTAAATAGGTCTGAGGTATTCATGTAGGACGAGTAAATACATTCAGAAAAGCAATTGCGGAAATGAATGTAAAAAGTACTATTCAGTGCTTGGGTTCTCCTCTGTTCATGCTGTTAGAAGGGTCTTCATACCGAAATGAAATTATGTAAATTTGATAAACTCTTCGTTTTTACATGTCGTCTATATTAATTATTTTTCTCAGTAACTTGCCTTTTTCTTATTCCATCTTTAATTACTTGATTAGATTTAATGAACACAGTCACCTGATTTGGTTTCATGTCTTCTCCACACGATGAACTGAATGACATTGATGATGATAGACACCACTAAGAGGACTGCTAAGACTGAGATACTTGCAGAGGCTCCAGAACTCAGACATGTACATTGTACTGGCTCTGAATTAAAAGCAAGAATTAGTAGGTACATTCTATTGCCATGAACTTCACGAAACATTCTTGATGTTCATTACTGGCTTGTTAAAGAATTGAAATTTGACTGAACCGGCATCAGTGGTTAAGGAAAATCTGCAAACATATTTTCTCAGTTATTTCTCTTTTGTCTCTGATAACAAACCACAAAAGCGTCTTGAATGACAAATTTAAATTATACTACCTTCATTGCTCTTCTCGATTACAGTATAGTTTTCTGTGAAAATTCAAGAACTGTCAGCTGAATTAAATATGATGTCCTGTGCATGTGCCTGAGGAAATATCATTCTTATTCCACCAAGGACATTCGTTGGATATTTTAAAATCATGATTCACCAAGTATAAGTTGAATAAACTAATTTACGAAATAGAACGGGAAATTCCCTTTTGCGTTTGTCTCTCCGAGTATGAATACAGTTCACTAGTTCAAATATTAACGTGGGAAACCGCCAAATACAAAAAGTGGTAGCCTATATACACCGTGTATTCTCACCTTTATGTTTTAACTATTCAACCGTGATGTAATATACCTTTGGACTCTGTCAGGGGCGGCAATGCAGGAGGGGAAAGCGGGCGGCCGCCCCCCCCCCCCCCCATCATTTTTCAAGCGAGCAAAAAAAAAAAAAAAAAAAAAAAGAGGAAAAGAAGGGGGAAGGAGAAAGAGAAGGGGAAATGGAGAAGAGAAGGCTAGGCCATGCAATTATGACATAACTGTTATAGTCCTATTTGTTATTTCAAGACGTGCGACGTTGCTATACGCGTCATTTCGCCCCCCCCCCCCTCCCAATTTAAATACCCTGGCGCCGCCCCTGGACTCTGTATAGTGTATACGGCTTTCAGGAGTATTGGACATAAGACATGTAAGACTGCTGAAAATTATGCATTTTGTCAACACTAGAGTTTATACAGTATGGAGGGACATTACAATACTGTTACAAACAAGTATAGACATGTCGAAGTTCATTTGGGAATCCTTCCACCTAAAATAATGTTATATCTGGTGTTGATATTTGCATAGATAAAATAATATTTTCCTTACAATTAAAGTAAACAAGTAACGCATACTGCACTAAATTTTCACTTCAAAGAAGGGTTGCATGGTTGATGTTATGACAAGTGTGAATTTTGTATAAAAATCAGACAATTAGTTCCTTTCAATATTGTGTGGCACTACATTTTGGGTGCATGTTATATGAAAACACCATACGGTTATTTTTTTTTCTTTTTAGAAACTCAAAATTAAATAATATCCAACTTGAAAAAAAACTTGGCAAGTGTACCATAAGATACCCTATTTCCCCATTTTCATAATTTACTGAGTCTCTTTCAGCAAGTCCCTAAGGAAATGTATATTGATGAAAACACGATGAAATAAAGAAGTGCAAATACACGATCTGCGTCACCTGACTGGGTTAATGCGTGTGAGGTGTATGGGTGCAGTTTAGCAGTGTTTATTCTAAAAATATGGCAAAGAGTATCGACTTGCAATTTGCAAACACATTAACTGCATACATCCACAAATCTGCCATAGAGTTACCAAACTACCGTTACAATCACCGATAATGATGAAGCATATTCCAAGGTATTCATCGGTTTTGTGCAATCACTGGATATCTGTCCAGATGGAGTTCAAATTTTGAATGATGACTGACTTATATTGTTAGCAAAGTTATGCAAGAGACTACTTTCTATATAGTGCAGATGACTTTCTCCTTTTCTTTTGAGTGTAAGAGCACATCAGACTATATACTTCAGTACATTTGTGTCATTTATGAAAATGTAAAAACAAATATATTAATTCTTCCTTTTTCTTCATGATTGATATAACGCACAATAGCAACTTTTATCAAACTGTCTACAAGTACAGAAAATCAGATCTTGGAAAATTGTTCTAACTACATATACCAGTATACTTCGAAATTGCTCTAAATTCCTGGACTCCGGATGAATGATACACTATACTAGAAGGTAATACCAGAAGCTGAACATTCATATTTATACTGGGAATTGAAAAAAACAATTAAATTGCAAGCTTATTTGAATAGTATTTTACTGTCTAGATGTATATTAGTTTATCGGGCTATACATTATAGCTTGGTAAAATATCTTGTCAAAGTCAGCAGTAGTGTGGCAATGAACTTTGCACCAAGGAGGTTAAGCTCCTTTTGTCATGCTAATCAAGGTTGTATACCTGTGGTATTGATGTTCTGTGATAACTCTTTGATGTAAGTAAAGGAAGGCCAAACAAGGAAGCACTTGTCTGCATGAACTTGTCTACATCCTTTGAGCAATATGTCACAATGAATATATGGGACACTGTAGAAGTCAGTAGCTAATGATTGACATAGCTATCTGTGGTACACATTGTCCGTCTTAAATTATGTTGCTTATTTAGTCATGATAGATCAATGTGGACATCATGCGCACAGTATGCAGCTTGACTTGATATTATATCATTGTCCCACCCACAAATAAATGAAAATTTGTAAGTTGTTTTCTCTCAGATGTCTTTTTTTTTTCTTCAGTATTTTGAGATATATGGGGAAAGCGATGACATTCAAATATATTTCACCAACTACCGGGTACTCCAAATAACTAGACATAGTGACACTATCGGAGGTTATGCAGATAGTCATGGTCATGGATCCACAGTAAGAAAAATAAAACATAGAACTAATGTAAGAGTCTCTGTCAAATGATTAATAGATATATACAAGAATATACAATGAAGCTCTGGCACACCCGAAAGAGAGCAAAAGTTCATAAATTTACTTTTACAATTTTTTTTTCCTACAGTGGTATCTGCTTATGAACATAAAATGTTTTGCACACTTTCCGCACCTGCTTACGTCAATATTTGTATGGTGTGGACAATGTTTCTAGAAAGGAATCAACATGAAATTTAAAATGATGGCGTTGAGATATTTGTAAAGTTTTCTCTATTTATAGTATCAAAGGATATACTCTCTAGATGCTGACCCCTACTAGCAGTTCAAATACATACAAGTATTAATTAGTGCAATCAAAACAATATTTACATGAAAAAAGCTAACTTAGGCTCGAAGTTAGGGTGTTGATATAAAACCTCAAAATGAGTGCAACATAATTTTATAGAGCTTATTGGTTAACTAATGCTTTGTTAGCAGTGCATTGCGGCTCTGGGTTGCCATGCTTAGGACCCTCATTACAAATTTATTAATAGAATTTATTAAGAACAATGTTTCCCTTTCCTTTTGTTATATTAATTTGAAAATTTATCATATTAGAAATATATTTTGAGACATGAAGCTCAATTTATGGTTTACGTTTCAGATAAAAAGTTATGGGCCTTTTATCTTACAGAGATTCTCGCATTGGACCTACCATTTTACATATATTTTTCTTGGCTTTTACGTCACCTAGACACATTTTCAAAGGCCTTTTTGTACAGCTTTTTATTCAAGTTAAACATTTTTCCTCTCCTCTTCTGGGTCACTTGGTAGAACAGTTAAGTTAGCGATTTCAAAAATTGATCAGTGAGAAAGTAATTCCAGAAATCACACACAAATTAGGTCAAATTTAAATTCATTCAAAAAGAAAACTGAGAAAATACTCTTGAAATTTAATTGAATTAATTATGAAATATAAAAAAAAAACAAAAAACAAAAAACCCTCACCTTCTGGGTCTGAAGTAGTAGTTCCTTCTGTCGAAATAGTTTATGGTACTGTTAGAACATATACGTGGTTTTTATAGATCATATATCAAGCAAATAATATTTCTTGTGAATTTAACTAATAAGAACTTGCCTTTTAATAAAAATCCCATAGTCAAAGTTTGCAAAGTCCAGACAAATGGTATATGTCTAAGATTAGCAAATTGACAGGTACTTTGTATCCGTAATTGCAAACATAGAGGAGGTTGTGATACTAGAAAACAAAGTTATTTCAGATATACACTGTATTAAAGATTGCCGGTATGTTAAATATATCTTTGAAAAGATTTCCCCATTTAACCCTTATGTTAACTCTAAGAAAATAACTTTTTTTATTCAAGGCAAGTTAAATTACCAAAGTCAAAGTTAGGTTTAAAAGCAAAAAAAGTATCATGTTATAAAGTTTGAAAATTTGAAGAGCATGTAAATATAAAAGTACCCGACCATATCAAATGTTACAAGTGAAAGAATCTCTGATTTTAATAGCGAAAATAAAGAAGGGAGACGGAGAGGGGGTCCATTATTTCAGGCCTTTTATTATCTAAACAACTATCAAACTTCATTCCTAAAAAGTAATATAAAATATTTAAAAAACAAGACTCTTTTGCTGCAGGTCTGTGATAGTTGAGGATGGAGGATATTCTACTTCAATATGTTTTCCTTAGAGTAAATATAGGTGTAAGGTATTTTGAAGTATAAAAAGAGGAAAAGGTAATTGGCTTTGAAAGGGGAATTAACAAGATAAAATCTACCTCCACAAACAATTCACAAGAAATATGCAATGTAATAATGTGAAAGTGTCTTGTGTTTTGTGGTCCAACCTGAAAGTCAAGTGGAATGTAAAACTATTTCATCACTTCACATACAAGTGCATAATGAGCTCAAAATGAACAAAAGAGTTATAGTAGGCCAGCCAAACATCAAAAAAAGGCTCTCGAAAAAGATTCGTTGGCATTTTGGGGTAATGCTCGTCATCCATGCTTAAACTCTTGCAAAAATACTGAGGATTACGGTACGGGCGGATGCCACGCGCATTTTTATATAAAAATGCCATTTTGGGCTCAAAATTTGAAAGAATGTCAAAAATCACGATTTTTAATTTTTTGACCTAATATGTAATACCTGATAAAGGCTTTTCAGGTGATACCAGTTTCATTTCGAGTTTGAAGGTATAAACCTGATTAATATACGTTTGAAAGTTGGATATTACACACACACATGTATGGCATAATGATACATAAAACTGTGATTTATTCAAAATAATAGGTTGTGAAAACTACCAATATTTCAATTTTGTTTACTCAACGTAAATTTGTCAATTTAAACGATTTTTCTTGATTAAACATATAATAAATATTGTCATGTCACACATGAAATTATCCGATAAGGTGATAGATAACTCATTTTATGTTATCCCAAATGGAATGATGTATTTTTACCGGATGCGCATTTTGAATGGAAAACACTATTTAAATGTACATCTAGACTTCTTGAGTGTACATCAGGCAATTATCCCATGTATTATCAGTATAGTCCATGGGCCACAAACTCAAATGTCCCCACCCCCTTAGAAAGAATCTTAAATTATTTTTTTCTGTTAGATGGGACCATCAACTATCAAAATATGCTTCTTTGCCCTAAATTAAGAGGTGGGCGTGACCACAAAGGTTATTACCATGGCAACGGATCAAGAACAGTAGAATTTCAGAAAATATCATGTATTTGTGATTAAGAAAGTACAAAAACATATTGTAACATTTTGAAATAATGCATCAAAAGTTTCTCAATTGATTAAAACCCAAATAAGAGTAATAAAAAGTCCATCATGTTTGAAAATGGCTTTTTCCATGGAAACAGGAAGAAAAACTGATTTTTGAGCAAAAATCCCTTGATGCTACTGAAGAAAAAATAAGTAAATATTATTATTGTACATGATTATTTTCTCTTTTACAGGACACTCAGTTATCATTATTTGTTTTAGTAAAGGGATGATAAATGTGACCACTACATTTGTAGGCCGTTACCATGGTAACAGATATATTATTGTATTGTATTTCTGATAAAATACTATGCTTGTTTTCAACATGAAATAATGGTAAACAATTAATAATTTTTGCCACCTGTTTGATTATATTCAAAAATTTAGTTAATTGGAGTAGAGCTAAATTTGATTTATAAAAAGCTGTGTCCATGGAAACAGAATGTTAATGAAAATGAAATCTTTCAACAAAGAAAGAAATGTAAACAACCAATACAAAATAAATGTTAAACAAACAGAATTTGAACAATATCAAATGAAACATATCATTTCTTCCCGTAGCTATGAGATTCAGCTTGTTTGCCTTAAAGGCCAAGTCCACCCAAATACTGAGTTGAGTTGAATCAAAAGAGTAAAATTAAATAAGCAAAACAATTACAAAAATATATCAAAATCGGATAATAAAAAGAAAGTTTCAAAATTTAGAAGTTTTGCATAGTTTCGTGAAACAGCGATATGCATAACATGGGCTGTATGCAAAGTTGTGAGCCGCTGATGTCATAAGCTCACTTTCCTTTTGTATTCTATTATTTGAAATTTCAAATATTTCATTTTTTTCATAGATGTGTATAAAGATTCTCTTCATTGTATCACTATAAGTTATAATAATGATGACCTTACACATTCCATGAGGAGTCAAAACTAACATTCTTGGAGCAGAAAATTGAAATATTTAAAATTTCATATAATGAAATAGAAAAGGAACAGTGAGGTTATGACATCATCCGCACAATAATTTGCATACAGCCCATGTTATTCATGTCACTGTTTCATGAAATAATGCAAAACATTGAAATGCCATAAATTCTCATCTTTTAATCCGATTTTAATAAATTTTTTGCCTTCTTTTTTTTTTGGGGGGGGGGGGGGGGGGTTAATTTTACTCTTTTGATTCAACTCAATTTTTGCGGTGAACTTGGCCTTTAAAGTTGATTGTGGATGTGTTCCTCATGGACGTTGTCATGGTTGACAATGAGTTACACATCAAACTATTTGAATTTAAAAATTACCACACATTCCTAATTGAACAACATACAAGCAAATGTCACATTCTTATTAGATATAATCTGAGCTTTCAATTCAAATCTTTCTAGACACTAGAAAGAAGTGTTTTGACTAAACAATGTCAACATTTTTGCTCGCTCACAAACAGTGTCCAAATATTTTGTTATAGTAAATAGTGTATGTATAACACGCGTTGTGATTGGTTAGATTTGCATCACGTGACGTGCAAAACTTTTGTTATAGTGCACTGTGCACTAAAACTTTGATTTTTGCACGGGGAATCCCGTACTAGACCTAGTGCCCAGCCCTAATACACAATAACAGCTATAGATCCGGGGGTCTATTTACAGTGCATGTTCTATTTATGCACCATTACCGGACTATATGAACTCCAAATACAATATTATCCCTCGTGCAGGTCTATATAAACAAAATTGCACTTGGGATAGTGTAGTATCTGTCGTGCACATAATCCAGTATTATAGTGCATGATAGACCATGCACATGCACTATTTATATAATAGTGAACATCGATGAAGTCTGATCAAGGAGGTACTAGTACCTCCTTGGTCTGATCGGGCAATTACTCTCAGAGACACAGAACTTGTGGATGATTAAAACCCTCTCTTTTAACATGTATGCAGGTTGATACTAATGTGGAGCCTATTATCAGAGCAACAAAATACTATCAAAGCACACTTATACATCAAGTCAAAAAGATAAATGAATAAATAATAATTCAAAGTCTACAAATGAAATTATTGTACTTATTCTGCAAAATTATTCAAGGAGATTAATCGTCAGTTTTAACACACTACTCTAACATTATTTTAAATAATGCTGAATCAGATTTACCCCAAAATGTAAGTTACAATTTGCAATATTGTATAATATATCAACAGTTTAAAAAGATCTTTGATATCTCGGGGTTTTATTGATTTGTCATGCAAAAGCAAAACTTTATTTCATCTTCATTATATAAGTTATCATTTACTATAATTGGAAAAATGTTATATGTTATATGAACATTATAACATTCATATATATCATGGTTCATTATAAATGTACTGTGGGTTTCACAAACATATTATTTTCCTCTCGAAAAAATCATAAAGTCATGTGAATGCAATGGGTCAATCTCCGGGAAGTGGAACATCGTATCAGAAAGGGAGAGAAATAAACAATAACATTCAGTGATGATGTGTAATGTATGTATATGGAATTCTATACTCTTCGGATGAGCAGACTTAAGTATTGAGAGGGTTATTTGAAGACAATACTCTGTATGATATTGTGCATTGTATTATGTAAACACTTCTGAGAGCTACCCGTTTTACTTAGACAAGTATCCCTATTCCCATTTTTTCAATAAAGTGATCCTTTCTCTCTAATATGTGCTCCTTTTTATCTCTGTTGAGTGCCCTATTTATCCTCAATAACATTGCCCCTTTCATTCTGATACATGGCGTTTTCCTTCCATTAAGTGCCCTTTTGACCACTAAAAAGTGTCACTTTTTAATGAAACGTACCCCTTTTCTTTTTGATAAGTGCCCTCGTTTTTAATAAGAGCTCCTTCCCCTGATCAAAATGTCCCTATCAAAATCTGTTAGGTGTCCCTTTTCCCCTTTTTGGCAATAATTGCCCTGTTTTTTTTGTTTTTTTTATAATAAATACTCCACTCTCCCTTTTCCATTCTCATACTCACAGCTGATGAGTGTCACTCATGATATGCAAGAAGTGCCCCTTTCACCTCTGATTTTTGGCCTTTCAGCTCACCTGAGCCAAAATGCTCAATTGGGCTAACGCGATCGCTCACCATCTTTGTCGTCCGTCGGGCTAAACTTTTCACTTTTATTTCAACTTCTTTAAAAATGGCTGTATTTTAACCAAACTAGTTAGGAATCATCCTTAGGCTGTATTTTAACCAAACTGGTTAGGAATCATCCTTAGGCTGTATTTTAACCAAACTAGTTAGGAATCATCCTTAGGCTGTATTTTAACCAAACTAGTTAGGAATCATCCTTAGGCAGGAGGAATCTGGATTTGTTCCAATAAGGTGCACATCTCTTAATGAGGCAGGGGGCAGAGCCATGAAGTGCCCCTGTGGCAATACATTATTTCTTCTCAATATTGCACTATTGAATTTTAACGCAACTTGGTAGGAATCATCCTTAAGTAAAGGGAATCTTCTTCAAATTGAATGCATACAACACCCCGAAGTGCCATATTTTTTTTACTTATTAATATCGTAGAAGTGAAAAGAGGGAGAAAGAGGGAGATAAGGCATTGTGACCACAAGAACAATGTTTGGTGTTGTCTGTACATCATCTTGAAATAAAGTAACCGAACAAATAATGAAGGAATGAATTTAAATGTAATAATCTTTTGATAAATGAACAGAAAACTGACAAACCATGTAAGTAAGAATTACAAGTTTGACGGAGTAGGTTCACCCTAGCTTTTCGGGAAGTGCCGAGACCGGATCATGCAGAAGCACATAGGGGGAGGTCTCGGGAGGAATTTTATTTTTTATGTTTCTGTGTTGGGTCCTGAACGTCTAAATTTTCTGGGTTTTGAGCTCGCTTGTTTCGCTTTCTCGCCAATAGACCCATTAAATAAAACGTTCGAGAAATTTCAAAAGGTGTGGTAGGCAGGCAGATATTTTTCAATATGAAATGACATACCTAAAATTTCGCTCGCTCGCCAGTATGAAATAATGCTTGTGTGATATCAGTGAGTAATAAAAGGCGTGGTATATATATGCAGATGCTTTTCAATATGAATTAAAAGCCTAATTTTACCCTTACTCGCCAAAATGGAATACATATCTCCTCAGTTTGTTTGCGTCCACTCCTCCCCGCAGCAAGAAGACCCCGTTTATGCTACAAATTATTATCAAAATTGTAATGCTCTTCTCTACAATCTACCTGAAACCAACTGAACCGAATCCAAAGAATAAAAAAATTTTACTGCACGGCTTGTTACGAGGTCCCGTTCGAGTGAATTTATCTCTCTTATTTTGAAGAAACTACACTGGTTACCTGTTCGTGCTAGAATCGAGTTTAAGATCCTTGTCTTAAGCCCAACGCACACCTTACGATCGGTCTGCGCTCCGATTTGTGAAATAAATCACTATGGCATTAAATATTGGCACTTTAACGAATGAAATCTACCCTATTCAGGTTCTGAAAAGTAATATGAACACTAAAACATAGGGGTTTGGTGAGCTGTCAGCTTTCTACAGAGAATAAGGGCAAAATAAGTTTCAAATCGTAGGCAGTCGTACGATTTTTGTGACGTCACTACGACTCGGAGCCGATATGACCATTCCACCGACTAGAAAACTCGGCAAAGGCCGTATTATCTGTATGACTATTCAGACCCTCAATCAAAAATATTTTTCGTTTTTAAATGATTTGTCAAATGATATTACATTTTCTTCTGAAATCGGATCGCAGACCGATCGTAAGGTGTGCGGTGGCCTTTAACTTTTAAGTGCCTCAAAGGACTGGCTCCTACATAATCTGAATTACTTATCCAATACATACCAAACAGAAACCTCAGATCTTCTTACAATTCCACAAATAAATACAAAATTTTATGGGTCACGCTCTTTTCAGGTTGCATCAGCAGAACTTTGGAACAAATTGCCAGAAAATATCAAAAATTGTGATACCGTTGAAAACTGTAAGGCACATCTTTATAAAGCATTACTTTTTAGAAATAACTTCCAGTGTTAACTGGTAACTAGATGAAGTACATGTATGTTGAGCATACCTCACTCTTCTCAAGCTTCTCTATCCACTTTTTCTTTTTTCTCTTTCTTACAGCGCATAGGGACATATTGTGATATGCGCTATATAAATATGGTATATTATTGTTATTATTATTATTATCATCAAAAGAGAAGTGTTATTCTTTTTTCCCTTGCTCATCAAAAAGAAATTAATAAATTGAACAGCTGTGCCCGCCCCGCCCTGAAGCAAGAATACCCATTTTCCCCTACCAATTATTATCAAAAGAGAGAGAAGTGTCTATTATTTTTATCACTCGCTACGCTCTCTCGCAAAATTGAAATTAACATTCCCTTACTGAATACGATTGTGCCCGCCCTGCTTCGCAGCAAGAAGATCCCGTTTATGCTATAAATTTTTGTCAAAAGAGAAGTGTCATTTTTTTTTTTCGCTCGCTCTCTATGCTCACTCGCCGAGTCAAAAATAAACATTCCCTTAAATACTACTGAACCCGCCCCACCCAGCAGCCACAGCACTCCTTTTTTGCTGCTAGTTGTTATAAAAATAGAACATTAAAAGGGCGCTCGCTCGCGAATATGGAATAAACACTCATTTGATTAAAAAGTGTGGTAGGCGGGAAGATGCTATTCAACATGTTAAATATAAAATGATAAGCATGAATTTTTTTCGCTCGCCCGCAACGCTCGCTCGCCGAAATGGAATAAGCGCTGCTTCAATTAGAAATCGGCAAGAAAAAAGAATCTTCGAATTAGATTTCTTAAAGGAACATAGACTCACGGTTGACACTGGTTGAGAAAAAATATTCTCTTACTAGCTTCTGCACCTGCCCCCCCCCCCAAAAATGATGTCGTCGTTCACAAAAAAAGATTTATCGGTAACTCAGGCTAGTCGGTAAATTAGTGGTCTCCACATCCCCCCCTCCCCCTCACCCAGAACAACGCCACTGGGTCTATCCAGTCTTGCATGATGATATTGAAATTTTCACCCCACCATTATTACTTTTTCCTCTTCATAAGAATCCGATGTCACCGGCGGATCCAGGATTTTTTTCAAAGGGGGGGGGGGCGAAGTCTCGATGTTAAAAAAGTGAGCAAAAAAAAAAGGGGGGAAGAAAGAAATAAGAAAAAAGGAAAAAGAAAAAGAAGAAAAAGAAAAGGCCTCTGCCACCAAAATAGGGGTCGAAGTCCTAGATGTCTATCAAGGATTTTAAAAAAGCTCCACCAAAAGGCCCCCCCCCCCTGGATCCACCACTGGATGTCACAGCCAGCTATATATTGCTCGCTCGGAAAATGAATATACAGACCATCACAGACCCTCACTCTCAACTGCACACTGTCATGTAAAGAGAGAAACAAATAGGATTCCTGAAAATGGATTCAAAATGTAGGGTTAATATATAAAGTCTAAAACTCATGTATTCACTTTAACATTTCCATTTATGCTTTCCCTTTTCCCTAGAAAGTGCCTTTTCTATTGATACCCCCTTGTGCGTGCTCCCTTTCCCACATAAGTTCTTTTTTCTGCTGGTGCCTACCTTATCCCCCCCCCCCCCCCCCCCCCAACACGAGACACTTTTCCGCCCTGGTCTGTGACCAATATTGATTAGTTGCCAACTAGTGATTTTAAGTACGCTTCACTTTACCATGTCTACATCAAAACTAAATTTGTGATTACATATAGCAGGGGCCGCGGAGACTTTTTGAAAGTGTGTGTGTGTGGGGGGGGGGGGGGGGGGGGGGGGGGGGAGGGGGGGGCTTATCTGATTTCACTCATCAATGAAAATTTTCTACATACATGTATGGGATATTTTTTTAATACTGGTCATGTTTTGTTTTTTTTGTTTTTTTATCTAGTAGTCTCATTAGTACATGGATGTTATCCACATTCCACATTAGGCTTTACATTACATAATATACTCAGTTGGTTATTTTTGAAATTTGTTATTGTTGCTTTTACTTGTTTTTTTTTTTAATTATGTGCCTATATCATGTATTTTCTTATAAAACTTGTTATCATTTTATGATATACCTTATTGTTTATTCCTTTTACATCAGGACCATGATGCAAAACAGTTTTATATTGATCAGGTTTTTATTTTGTATCAATAATTTCAAATAATAAATAAATAAATAAATAAATAAATAAATAAATAAATAAATAAACAAATAACTAACATTTTGAATGAATCAAGTAACAGGTCTTGTCATCATGTTTAATGCAAAAATTTTGGTATCCCCAATTTTGTTGGGGACAAAAACCGTCTGTATCAAGATTTGAATCAAGTAAATAGAAATTCTGGTAGAAAGACACCACTTTTTTATAAGCTTTTACTTTTTAGTAACAGCTATATATAGTGGTCACATTCACAGCCGACAAGCAGATTCTAATAGCCGAGGGTGTTTGTTAATCTGGTTGCTAAATATTTTCTATTGGTTGGTTAGTTAACATTTCTTTTTTCTTTTTTTTAGTTGAAAGATGTCATCTTCATTAACATTGTGTTTCCATGGCAACATATATTTTTTGATAAATCAAATTTAGCTCTTTTCCAAACTAAAGTTTCGAATATAATCAAACAGGCGACAAAAATTATTAGATGTTTACCATATTTCATGTTGAAAACAACTACAGTTCTGTATTTTATTAGAAATACAATGAATATATTTGTTACCATGGTAACGGCCTAACATGTAGTGGTTACATCCATCACCCCTTTACAAATTATGATAACTGAGTGTCCCTTAAAAGAGTAGATAATCATGTCAATATTAATATTTACTTCTCTTTTCGGTAGCATCAAGGGATTTTTTCCTCAAATATCAGTTTTTTCTTACTGTTTCCATGGAAACAGCCATTTTCAAACATGATGGACACTTTTTATGACTCTCATTTGGGTTTTAGTCAATTGAGAAACTTTTGATACATCCTTTTTTTAATGTTACAATATGTTTTTGTACTTTCTAAATCATGAATACATGACATTTTCTGAAATCCGTTGCCATGGTAATAGCCCTTGTGGTCACGCCCACCTCTTAATTTAGGGCAAAGAAGCATATTTTGATAGTTAATAGACCCATCTAACAGAAAAAAATAATTTAAGATTCTTTCTAAGGGGATGGGGACATTTCAGTTCGTGGCCTATGGACTATACTGATAATACATGGGATAATTGCCTTATGTACACTCAAGAAGTCTAGATGTACATTTAAATAGTGTTTTTCTTTCAAAATACGCATCGAGTAAACATACATCATTCCACTTGGGATAACATAAAATGAGTTATCTATCACCTTATCAGATAATTTCTTTTCTGTGTATGACATGACAATATTTATCATATGTTTAATCAAGAAAAATCGTTTAAATTGACAAATTTACGTTGGGTAAAAAACTTTGAATATCGGTAGTTTTCACAACCTATTATTTTGAGTAAATCACAGTTTTATGTTTCATTGCGCCATACATGTGTGTGTGTGTAATATCCAACTTTCAAATGTATATTAATCAGGTTTATAACTTCAAACTCGAAATGAAACTGACATCACTTGAAATGTCTTTGTCAGGTATTACATATAGGTCAAAAAATAAAAAATCGTGATTTTTGACATTTTTTCAAATTATGAGCCAAAAGTGGCATTTTTAGGCAAAAATGCGCGTGGCATCCGCCCGTACCTTATACCTCAGTTTTTTTGCAAGATTTTAAGCATGGATGCCAAGTATTGCCCAAAAATGCCGTCCAAAGCAAAAAAAAAAAAAAATCATCTTGGCTGGTCTACTATTACTATGGATACTAAATACGATCAATTCCTTACAAGGTTAGTGGCACAGGATAATACCATTTGGAGAACATGCGTATTAGAGCATGCATATTCCCCCCCCCCCCGAAAAAAAAATGATGATAATAATAATAATAATAATAATAATAATAATAATAATAATAATAATAATAATAAATTAAATAAATAAATAAAACAATAAATAAATAGATTTAAATAAAAAATAAAAAAAATGCAGGTCGTGCATGAGGAAGAATTATCAGAAGGAGTTCTAATATGAGTGTATGCACATGAAGAGGGTGGACAGGTACTCAAAGAGGGTGACAAACAAATGTCGATGTAATAGAGAAAACAGATGACTACGACACAAAAGTACATGTAGGATAGGAAAACCCGGTGATATGGAACTTCTCATAAACTATTTCCACTTTTGTTATATTGATATAATAATTCATCATATTAGTAATTTTGAGACATGAATCTTAATGTATGGTTTACGTTTCAGATAAAAAAGTTATGGGCCTTATCTTACAAAGATTCTCGCACTGGGCCTACCATTTACATATATTTTTCTGGGCTTTTACCTCACCTATATAGACACATTTTCAAAGGCCTTTTTGTACACCTCTTATTCAAGTAAAACATTTTTCCTCTCTTCTTCTAAGTCAATCTTGGTTTCTTTGTAGAACAGTTAAGTTAGCAATTTCAAAAAGTGATCAGTGAGAAAGTAAGGCGAAAGTTTTGAAATCACACACAAAATAATGATGTTAAATTTAAATTCATTCAAAAAAGAAACTGAGAAAATACTCTTGAAAGTTCATTGAATTATCTATGAAATAAAATATTTAAAAAAGTAAAAACACCCTCACCTCCTGGGTCTGAAGTAGTAGTTCCTTCTGTTGTAATAGTTTCTGGTACTGTTAGAACATATACGTGGAATATATGGATTATATATCAAGCAAATGATATTTCTTGTCAATTAAAATAATAAAAACTTGCCTTTTAAAGTCAAAGTTTGCAAAGGTATAGGTTTAAGATTAGCAAATCGACAGGTACTTTGTATCCGTAATTACATACATAGAGGCGGCTGTGATACTAGAAAACAAAGTTTTTTTTCATTTACCCTGTACTAAAGATTACCGGTAGTTTAAATATATCTCTGAAAAGATTTCCCCCTTCAACCCTTATGTTAACTCTAAGAATATAACCTTTTTATTCAAGGCAAGTTAAATTACTAAAATCAAAGAGGTTTAAAAGCAATGTATAATGTTTTAAAGAGAATATACAATCTGAAGATATAAAGAGCATGTACTATAACATTACTCGACCATGTTAAATGTGACAAGTGAAAGAATCTTTTAATTTTAATAGCGAAAATGAAGAAGGGAGAGGGACAGTTGGTCCATTATTTCAGGGCTTTTATTATCTAAAGAACTATCAAACAACCTTTATTCCTAAAAAAGTAATAAAACCTTATTCTAAAAACAAGACCCTTTTGCTGCAGGTCTGTGACAGTTGAGGATGTAGGATATTCTACTTCGATATGTTTTCTTTAAAGTTGATATAGGGGATAAGGTATTTCGAAGTAAAAGAGGAAAGGTAATTGACTTTGAAAGGGGAATTAACAAGATAAAATCTTCCTGCACAAACAATTCACGAGAAATATGAAATGTAACATGTGAAAGTGTCTTGTGTTTTGTGGTCCAACCTGAAAGTCAAGTGGAATGTAAGAATATTTCATCACCGTCACATGCAAGTGCATAATGAGCTCAAAATGAACAAAACAGTTACTAAATACTATCAATCCCGTACAAGGTTAGTGGCACATGTTAATACTATTGGGAGAACATGCGTATTAGGACATGCATATTTTTTGCCCCCCCCCCCCATGTATGTCTTCCATGAGGAATAATCATCAGAGGGTGTTCTGATATAAGTGTAGGTACATGAAGAGGGTGGACAGGTAATCAAAGAGGGTGACAAACAAATGTCGATGAAACAGAGAAAACAGATGACTATGACACAGAAGTACATGTATGAAAGTAAAAACCAATGATTTGGAACTTCTTATAAACTATTTTCATGATAATTTAACTATACTAAAAATCATATAAGGGCAAAAAAATAAGCAAATAATCACATTGCTTAATAAGTTAAACATCTATTTCTATTTGAAACTAAATTTAGATATGAATTTAGTATGATTTGGCAGAAACTGAAAATTATTTGTGTGCGTATAATAGTTCAGCACACAAATGTTACTTTTATGATAAGAATAAATGAATGAAATGATATAAGTGAAGAAAAAGATGGACATACCTGTCGTTGCAGGAGGGATGGTTGGTCCTGTTGATGAAATGGGAAGAGAGCAAAAAGAAAAAAAAACAAATGAAAAAGGGGATGTTAAAAAAAAAAAAAAATGTATGACAATGCACAAACTCATATTATGTTCAGTACAGTATACATGTCATGTGTTAGATGCTTTTGACCGCGGTAATCTATATCATAATTATGCTGTTATCTTTTCCATAAGTGTTACAAAAATGTGTGCTGAAATACTTATTTTTCAACATTCATAATGTATGGACTGAAACACATGTACATGTATAAATGGATTCATGGTAATTTCAAGATGTACACAAAAAATGTCTTTGGCCAGGGGTTACCAGACTTTCTATTGATGTGGCACTGTGGAGGGGAAAATAATAAATTAAAAGACAAGAAATCGGACAAATAATAAGAAAGTTACGAATGTTTGAAAAATGAGATCACTAAAACTTTGCGAATCTCAAATTGGAAATTTGGTCACTCACTTGTGACATATTCATGGTCAACACTTCCCGTTTGTCGGTACACTAAAATGTCATCAATTTTCTGGTTTTCTTTCTAAGTGCATTTTCCCTCAGGGCAGTAGTCAACATATGAAATAAAAACATCCCACAGAGCAATACAATTTTATGACATTTTGTGTGTTGGAACAGACGGGAGACTTGTCTGACACTATATCATAGTGACATTACCGATTCGGCCAATTTGAAATTCCCATATGTATGGTGATAACAACAAAAAATCATAACTTTCCTATTACTTGTTTGATTTCAAAACTTTCAACAATCTGTTTTTCGGGGATTTTTAGCTTTTCGTCAGAGCAACAAGCCATTAATGTTGGATTTCCTTTTAATTTATTTTATCATTGCATAATATTGTTGCGTATACATGTTGGTATGCTTACAGCCAGTGGCGTATCTAGGGGGCGGGGGGGAGGCAAGTGCCCCTGGCGGCATTTGGATGGGGCGCAAAAAACCGCAAAAAAAAAAAGGGGGGAAAAGAGGGGAAAATGACGAAAATATCATATTCCTCAAGGATTATGCGCCCCCCTATCGGCAGGGTAAATGCATTCGAAAATACAGTTTCTGAGGATTTTAAATGCAAGCATTTTCTAAAGCTCGGTCGCTTTGCTCCCTAGCATTATTATTTTCTTTCAGGATCTCGTCATTTCGCGCCCCCAGTATAGTTCTTAAATAACCCTTTTTAAGGGTTCAACATTTTAAAAATAAAGATGAAATTGTCGTTGCTTTGCTCGTTGTCTCCTTTGGTATTTGTGGATCTAGTCCTATCCTGTAGTTTTATAGATATTTAGTTTATACCCAATGAACACATTTTTGTTTTTGCTTTAATTGATTGCGGGTGTGTATATACATGCACTTCTTGCCAATATTTACAGTTTTTTACTGATTATTGTAAGACCTTATTTGTTAGAATATTTGTATGTTTAATAAGTACTTACGTGTTTGAAGTAGTTTTTACTTATATTACATTTACATAATTTGTCAGGGAACCACATATTCTTTAACCATTTCAACTATTTCGTGGTCTCCCATTACCATTCACATTTGTAAATACCTTGTAAATATGTTTCATATTGTTTCAGAAATGGTAATAAACTTGTTTAATCATTCATTCATTCATTCATTCATGTAAGTTTTATCTGCCTCTTGCAAAATATTGCACCCCCAATATAGGATAAAGTGCATAAAACATCATTTGCACAGGTTCAACATGTAAAAGAAATCTCAACTTTCAGTCGACTTGCTAAATTCCTCGACTATTTCTCAAGGGTTTTCATTAATTTTGCTCCCAATTTTAGAAGAGAGTGAATAGAAAATGTACAAGACATGTACAAAATTCGAACTTCTCTACCGCTCAATTGCAGTGGTCAGTTGCAAAATTTCCTGGTTGAAATGCGCAAGAAATTGTATTTTTAAGGTTAAAAATGCACCCCAAAAAAAAAAAATGCCGCTCGATCGCTTTGCTCCCTCGCTTATCCAATAATGTAGACAGCTTTGGGCACTGGGGGGGGGGGGGGCGCAACTTCATTTTTTCCCCGGGCGCCATAATCCCTAGCAGTGGCGTAAATCCGTATCGAAGAGTGGGGGGGGGGGGGGGGGGTGGTTGAAATAATTTGCCAACGTGATCTTGTTTGGCAAACACAAGGCACGTATTGTCATTCAAAAAAACACCCATAGGCATATACCCCTCCCATATCATTCACATTCAATCTAACACCCATCCACACCCCCCCCCATACACACACACACACACACACACACACACCTCTAATCAACGTCTACAAACATCTAATTTTCTTCATATATTTTTTCATTTCTTTCGTGAAAAGTGGGGGGTGATTGTACAGGCCAACCCCCCCCCCCTCGAAAAGTGTGGGGGGGGGATATATCCCCCATCCCCCCCCCCCCCGGATTTACGCCAGTGATCCCTAGATATAGATACCACTGCTTACAGCCCATCAGTGTAAACAAAAGAAGACATTTCAAGTTGTATTACTAAGCAA
The DNA here is from genome assembly GCA_025618425.1 of Heliocidaris tuberculata. Taxonomy (NCBI): domain Eukaryota; kingdom Metazoa; phylum Echinodermata; class Echinoidea; order Camarodonta; family Echinometridae; genus Heliocidaris; species Heliocidaris tuberculata. The sequence goes on from CM046833.1 coordinate 32,146,135, forward strand.
ATGAGAAGTAAAATATCTTATGCTTGTACTGTACACAAACAAAAAGTTGCTAACTGCTAATAGTGGCTGATTTCCCAGCTGAAAAATTGCATTGCAATATATGATGTTATTCAATCAATTTGGCAGCATGGACTTTCAATAGTGTGCACCACTAGAAATATATTTTCAAAAGTTTCTTACATGTTATATGAAAGTTTCTGATTTTTTTATTAAGTAGACCCCCAATTTTGTGAAGTTAATTTATTTTCCTGTTTATTTTTGCAGTTCCTGACAATTTTTACAAAGTGGACTTAAAGTGAACAGTTTGTTTAAAAGGGAAGTCCAGTTAGACCAGGTTAACTCTCATGAATTGGTGAAAGTTTTAGGAAAAGTTGTAATTTCCAAAATACAAATTGCTAAACCCTTCTAAAATATGTCACTAGAGATCGGGCAGCTTAATATCAGTGCATACAAAATACATGTAAACAACACTGAATTAAGAAAATAATAAGCCTACAAAATAATATCCACAATATAACAGATGAAACACAAATCAAAGAAAATATCATGGAAATTTATTAATAATCCTTTAATAAGTAAATATATTTTTAAAGAATAGAAGATTAGATGGTGAAAGTTTGAAAGAAATCGGACAAGTAATAAGAAAATCATGTTTGAAAAATGAGATTACTAAATCTATGCGAATTTCAAATTGGCAGTTTGGTGAGACGATTGTGACATATCGGCGGTCAACTCTCCCGTTTGTCGTACACTAAAATATCATTAATCTGCAGTTTTCTCCTAAACGCCTTCTTTCCCCGGGGAAGTACTCAAAATACATTGTAAATAGCATATTGTTATACGTCCTCATAATAGAAAACGATCCAATGAAGTAGTACTTTAAAGACAATATTTCATTCATTTTTGGTGTAGGAACAAATTTGAAATTTGTCCGCCGCTACATCACAGTGGCCAATTTGAAATTAGTAAGTACAACTTTCAAAATTTTAATAATTTTCGTATTGGTTGTCCGATTTCGTTCAAACGTTCACCAATCAGCATTCTGATTTTTCTGCTTTCTTTCAGAGCACCTTGCCATTAAGGTTAGAATTCCCGTTAAAGATACAATTTATTGGGCAAACTAAACTTTGTAACAAGTTGAATTAAGTGACAGCATAAACATTAGAGAAATAATAAGATGGTTATGAAGGTTTGAAGTCAGCGTATCCAGACAACTACCCTATTCCCCCGGACAACTACCTATTGACAACTACCCCCTGGAAAATTCCCCCCCCCCCCCTCCTGGTCAACTACCCCAAGGGCAATTACTCCCAGGAAAGTTATCCCCCTAGCACAATCACGATTAGCACCCAGTATCCTCAGGACACCCTTAAAGATTTTCAAGTACCCCCAAAAGCGTTTTAAGGTATTTGGACAACTACCCCCTGGACAACTAACCCCCTTAGGCTAGGGGTACTTGAAATTGAGGGGCTCTGTTGCCGAAGTCCCCCCCCCCCTTCCTTTGCACTTTTTAAAGATTGGTTGGAGGTGAGTTTGTATTTGGGGTACCTGGGGCTAATTCTTCTAGCGGGTAGCTTTCCGGGGGTAATTGTCCTAGGGGTTATCTTCCTTGGGGTAGTGGTCCTGAGAGGTAATTGTCCGTGGGTAATTATCAGGAGGCAGCGGCCGGTGGTAAATGTCCAGGGGATAAATCGAAATCAGAGATCACTTAATCTACATTACAACATTTACTTGATAACTCTGCTTGCAGCTAGACACTGCAATTTTATCACATGTAAATAGAAACTCTGCGATTCCCAAAGCCTTTTTTTTTACTCTCCCAGAAAAGGCAAATTTCCATCTGTAAGCCGAGCCATGTGAGACTGGGAATTTTTACCATGTGTACACAGAACAGTGTCGCAGGAAGTTCATCACAACTTTCAGGTACACACATGTACCACACTCTATTTTCGAACTCAATGCAGCTCTCAATTTCTTGCCCAAATGACACCCCACTATAGACAGATGACTTTTGTGACTGAAATTTCGAGAAGTTCCACAAGGTTAACAAAACAAAGAAATGCATATGCCCCCCCCCCCTCCCCGGAAAAAAACACAAGCAGTATTTAAAAAAAAAGGAAAAACAGAGAAATTCACTAAGGAAAGACAGAAAAAGCCTAGTAGCCCTCTTGTCAAGTAAAAACTATGAACGCTAACAGGGCAATACCAATACTACCATATTTTTATTACTAGTGGCCAGGGAAAATTGCTTCCTGAATCCTGATATTTTTTTTTTTTTTAGAATGTTAATACCATGACATGAAAGTTGCTTTGGCTTTAAGTGGTTATTGCCCTCTGACTGGCAAAAGTTTCCTTCAGAAGTTAATTGTTTATGACATATCACCAAAAAAAAAATGTTAGGATTTCAATTTTTCCCGTATTAAATGCCACTTGAGGAAAAATATCTCCAATTAGGCCTATGTTCTATCAAACTGTATACAGGTATTCAACATGGCAAAAAAAAAACTGAAATTAAATTTTATAATGCTGAATTTGTACTTTTGCAATGAAGCAACATATGACGTCATGTATTTATAATTTGATCCTTGAAATAGACTTGTTGGAAAATGCACAGCATACAGATGACACTTTCCCCACAGTCACTGTGGTGTTAGAAAAGTAACACACATTTCTCAATCACTTACGCACAACATACAAATAGAAAATTCACTTACTGCCAGGCTCATATGTCTTTGTAGATGTTGTATTTCCAAGGTAATTACCAGATTCACATCTGAACTCTGTAGCCTGATCAGGCTTTGGTACAGTGACAGTATTGACTGAATCTGTAGACTTAGGTATCGGTGTATCATTGGAGTAGATATAGAAGTTAGTGATGGCTGGAGTAGGTTGGTCAACTGTAGTACTCCTTTCACATGTCACATCAAGAGTTGAATCTTTAACGACTATTTCAATTTTAATGCTTCCGCGTTGTGGAAGACCTGTATTAGTAAAGGAGAACACAGGGAAAGTACAGTTCAAAAGTAAATCATCTTGATAATTATATTGTTGGAAAGAGCACAATCACAGGATTATAATAATAATAATAATAAAAAGCACAAATTTATACATGTTTATATGTATGGATATGTAGTTCTGGAAAGCTCACAAAACATTTCTGAACAAACAGGGAAAGAATTAAAAACAAAACAAAACAAAACAAAAAACAAACACAAATCAAATCAATGTAACATGTTAATGAAATCTCACTTTTTTACAATCCAAAATACTTTTCTAAAAACAAAGTAATTTTTTAAACTGATTGTCACCGCCTTTCACGGAAAGTTTATATAGAAATGTTAGACATAACTGCACACTATTTATTGTTATACATGTAGTGTACACAATGCCACAATTGCTAATTTAGCACTGTTATCATAAATAAATAAATAATGAAAAAAACAAAAAACAAACCAAAACAATGTCAGCTATGAAATTGGATCAAACAGCTCAATTACAAAATAGATGTAAAATGAAATTGAATTTATCGGTATGAAATCTTATGAAATACTCTCTTCTTGCTATAATATGTGGCTCTATGTTTTCATCTGAAAAGGTAGTGGGGTAGTTGAAATGCAAGGTTCATTAAACATTGCAATTTTCTCTATTAGGAGATTGAATTTATCTTTTTGTTGTTTCTTCTTTAAACAAATTATACTTACTATGACAATCCACAAGTCTTGATTCTTGTCTATTCAATCTGGTTACTTGATGACCACCGATGTTACACACCAATTCCACATTGTAGTTCTCTAGGGTTGCTGGAAATGTGAACGTGCTCCTCCTGCTAAATAGAGGTAGAGTAGCTCCAAGGTCTGTTACCACTATGCCATCAGATTGTTCATCACCATTTAAGATCCATGTTATGGTTTCTGCTGGTTTACTCTCTAAAGCGTCACATGTGGCTTGGTAGTGGGTATCATTACATGTCAAAACAATGGGCTGTGAGGATGATCCAACTATAAAACAAACGAAGTGAGAAAGGGGAAAAGAAATATGTTTAATTATATATTACATAAAGTTGCTTTTCTTATAAAGGCACTGACAGATCGTACACTATAATCCTAAGTAAGGGCATTTCATTGTCCTGTACATGTACATATACATGTAGGTAGAATTAAAACACCTATTGATTGACCGCCTCATATTAGAGGAGGTTGCTACAAATTAACAATACAGATAGTTAGAGCTAGGAAGTCATACAGCCCAGATATATTGAAAACTCAGTTATGTCTTATCAGTTGTCAAATGGGTGAAGATGGTTAGTACAATGTAAGTGAAAGCAGAAATTTCCAATTATTATTGAAAGTTTGAAAAATTAATCGGAAATAGAATATGAAACTCATGAGTGTTCGAAAGTTGAGATGAGTGATATTGCGAACCTCCCATTGACAAATTCATTGGGTGTGTTAGATTTTCATTGTCGTTTTCGTTTCGTTTCATTTATTTTCGATTCCATGAAAACATGTACAAAGACACAAAATATATTCTATTATACAACCTGTTTAGAAATTACAATTACATGAAAATGAAGAGAGAGAGAGCTTGGGAAAAGCCTATAAGGGATTGTCGGTATAAGTTCCCTGGTATACATATAAAGTTTTATACGTTATAGCTTAGGCAATTAGAATACCCTCCCCCTTCCCCTACAACACATAAACACGCCCACACCTAATACAGCTCACACCTAGCACACATATCAGAGTAACCAGAAGCCTACGTATACTGTATATTATATAAATATTCATGTAAAATAATATAGTAATTGTGTTTACACATAAATAGATATAAGGTATTTACAGCTATGTACAGCTATTTTCACATTCATGGAGTACCGAAAGATCAATAAGACAATCCCTTTCTCTATGTTATTACAGAACAGACACGATTCCCTGATACATCTTGAGTAACGAAGTGAAATGGGCCTAGATAGATGTCTCACATTGTCTAACTGAACTTCCCCTGATTTCCCTAGGTCCTATCTCTGAATCTGAATCTGAATCTTTAAACGAATGCCCCAATATTAACGTATTGGAAGATTATCATAGACGATGTGTCCCCTGAAAATGATAGCTCTTCAAATGCCCTCACATTCAAAATATGACAAGAAACAGCTGAAATGTTCGGGCCGAACATTTCAGTGTGGTCCCATATACACATTTCTGTGTGCAGTGCATATGACTCTCAGCAAGATTGAGTCAATTTCTTATCATTTTGGTGATTCCAAAACCTTACAGCATACACCAATTCTTATGTGCTATATAATCAACCTTTCCCAATTGCTTTGAGACAGTTTCTTTCACAATTCAATCTCATGAGCAGTACTAAACTTTATCTTTAATTGTAGGCATATACCTAATAATAATTGGTCAATTGTCCCATCTTATATTATCCCATACAGTGGTAGCGCGGCGGGGTAACAGGGGGACACCGACCCCCCGGAAATTTTTCAGGGGGATCGCCCCCTCCACCCCCCCCCCCAAAAAAGATAAATAAATTTTAAAAAGAAATAAATATATAAAGGGGTAAAGCAGAAAATGTGTACTTAATGGTTCCATCTCACTGTTCATGATCTGATTTGCTGATTAATGCAGTTTCCCCGTCCCAATAATGAATCTGGCTCAGTCACTACGCTCCATCGCATAATAAAGTTTAACTTTACAATATTGTAGAATGTCTTTAAAGCGTTTAGAAAGCACATACGCTATAGAATGTAAATTTTCATAAGGAAGCTTGCTTCAAAAGAAGGTGGGACGAGGGACACCTCTTCTTTCAAAGGGGTTGCCATCTAAACCTGTGGCTTTAAAAATTTGCTGAAACAATTTAACGCTGTGTGACACATTAAGAGTAAAGAGAAAGGTACAAATATTAAGATCAGAGATCAGTCTTGGATTTGCCTGTTCGATCAAAAGCAGTGGCGGGTTCACGGGGATCCGTGTGCCCTGCCCCCCCCCCCATCCCCCGCCCTTATTGAAACCAAAGTGGAATGATCAAATTCCTAGATTGTGTCCAACCCCCTCCTCTCCCGGGCCCACATTTTTTTTAGGTGATGATTTTGTTTTGTTTTTGTTTGTTTACTTGTTTGGGGATTTTTTTTTTGGTTCCCTTTTTGTTCTTTTTTAAAATATTGTTTCTGGCTTGTCAGAGATTTTGCAGTAAAAAGACTCCCCTTGTGATGAGCTTTTTATTTTCGTTTACATATTTTTTTTTCTTGTCGGAATTTTTTAAATATATTGTTTCCCTCTTATTTACAAAATCCTGAATCCCCCCCCCCCCCCAATCAAAAGTGCGTTAAAATCAAAATTTAAGAACCACAAATTAAAACAAATTTCCAATTTCGGAGTGAAAAGAAATCCCCCAAAGTTGATGACCTTTGTTTGTTTTTTTCCTAATTAAAATTCTGGATCCGCCCCTTTATAAATGCTATTTTTTTCGTACCTTCTACAGTCACCGCAGTCTCCTCATCATCACCAGGTGTTTGTTGTCCAGCAAGGAGGCAGGTGTAGTTTCCATCATCATTCATCTCAATGGCATTGATATTCAGTATAGTCCGCTGTGGATCACTACTCGTACCTAGTTCTATATTGTCATGTTCTGGTTCACCTGTAACTCTAATAGTCCCAGTGTATATAGCCGTTCCATCATCTCCATCAGTCCAAACAAAGGTAGGATTACTCTGTGTAGTGGTACACTCCAATGATACATCATCTCCAAGAGCAGCAGCAGTAGATGGTGCTGTAGTTACTTGACCATGGATACCTGATATACATGCAGATACGAAATACAAAACAGCTTTAAAACTCCAAACAAATTAAGAATTAGTGAAATATGATTAGATTGGATAATATAAGAACGTGAACACATGGCAAAAGCTACATCTTTAAGCCCTTGCCGTGGGCGGCATTTTCCGACCAAAAGTTTTCGTCTAAAAAGAATAGCCTAAAAAATAAAGTTTTCATTTATTATTAGTTTGTTTATGTAGGGTAGAAAATGAATTATTATTTTCTTGAATTAATTGGAAAGATATATGAGAGAACATATTTCATTTGGAAATTAAGTGTAGGATGTAGGGAAAGTAAGATAAAATAGGATGAAACATGCGAGCATTTTTAAAACTTATTATGCTTTTTATCAGTGGCCAGCCAAAGGGGAAAGTTACAGAATAGGTGACGCGGTAAGGGTAAATAAACTGCATGGTAAGGGATAGTTTCTATAGTTGATCTTGAAATCTATCGTCATGTTTTCTGTGTTCACCGGTATGGGTTAATGCGACTTAAGGAAAGTTAAATGGTCGTATACATTTCCCAGAATTTCTTACAGGCAATCCTATTGTGCATAAACAGCGTCTTTGCGTTTGCATGTATTTTCTCTCGTTGCGGTCAGACAGCTCAAATCATTGCAAATAACTGAGAGGGCTTACGGTCAACTTCACTTAACATGCAACATATGAATATAATATTTCATGAATATTTAATGTAAGTTACTTTTCACAAAAAGAACAAAAGAAAAAAATACTGACGAAAGTATCATTCTTAAAATCTTTATTTTCACTAGTAAGACTATGCCAGCTGTGTTCTTCAACATGCATAGTCCATGGGATTAACGATGATCAATTTGGACCTCTTTAAACTTAAATTAAACTTTCCAGTTTTCAATATCATTTATTAAAATAACACTTTCTTAATTTCACCCTGGAAATGATAGAGGAATCAAAATTATTTTTAAAATCTTTGTTTTCACGTGCCTCTGGCAGCTGAGACTTTAATTTCTTTCTTTCTCTTATTTTCGAAGGTCCAAAGCATGAATAGTTTTAGAGATACAAGATCTCAAAACTGCGCTTCTTCTTCTTCTTCTTCTTCTTCTTCTTCTTCTTCTTCTTCTTCTTCTTCTTCTTCTTCTTCTTCTTCTTCTTCTTCTTCTTCTTCTTCTTCTTCTTCTTCTTCTTCTTCTTCTTCTTCTTCTTCTTCTTCTCCTCCTTCTTCTTCTACTTCTTTTTCATTGTTTTTTTTTCTGTCTTTGCGCAGGCAAGTTATCTCTATGCATGTTCTGGATCACACGGATACCAGTGATGTAAATTAAGTTTCAAATGCCCATATCTTTTCGGAAAAACGACAGGTCAAAAAATGCTTTACTATGTAGCTTAGCTAAATGTATGGCACGAAAAGACGTGTCCGGAAGGCAAAATTTGTTTAAATTGTTTAAAAATCATAATTTTATTGAATTAAATTAGAAACATAGGCCTGCCATTACACCATATAGCGGGTAAAAATACGTCTAATACTTTGATTAGGTTTAATATTACCAAAACTGCCATTAATTTAACACGATCGCCGTTTGCGTTCTAGAACGTTCACTCCGTTTGTTTAAAGCCACCTTGACGTTCTGTGATTGATCAACGCAAATCAAATTTTTAGTATATGTTCTTCCTCGTGAAATTGTTTTTTAAATTCACAAGTAGAGCTTGTCGATTTGAAGAATTTCAGATGATTAGTTTGGATAAATTATTTGATTGCATATAATTTTAGATCAAAATTGAGTGGTCGTTGTGGACAATTTAGCTAGAATCATTAGATTTAAGATATTATATATGCCTAGTAACAGCCCCTACAATGTAGGCCTATATACAGGCGTACACGATATGGACAGTTAAATTCCCGTGCCTTTATAAGCATCACACGAGCATATTCATATATGTCAAGCGTACTGCTGAGGTATATATGTTCTCCGAAAAATATAATCTCTCTGGTATTATATACTAAGGCATCGTGGAATATGAACAAGATCCTGTGATAGAATGAAGACATTATTTCAAAGGTCATGTAAAGTTTTAATAAGCCCTCAAAAACTATTCGTCAGATTTCTTCAATTTTAATTGATAAATAGCAAGATACTAGCAATACTAAGACACTGTCCAGATTTCGCCTCCTAAAGTTTAATATTAAACAAATAAGAGGCAAAAACTGATTTATGTGCCGGGACAGGCACGTAAAATCCCAACAAAGGCAGCATGTGCTATACAGTGTAGACACACGTGTAAAACCAATAATGAGTAGCTACACATAGTGCATAGTGCCGTCTCTTTGCGAAGCCCCAAGATTGCTGTACGGGGAGCCGTCGGGGTGGAATGGTCCTAGCATAATGGCAGTGATCAAGCATTCCTTACAGATATTTACACTGAAATTAACCAGAAAATCATAGATGGAGTACCAAATGATCTCTTACAGACATCTTTTGATACAAGGAGAACAACATGAGACTATATTTAACATGTTTCTTTCCAATTTCCTTTTTGCTACCAATACTCTACATGAGCTTTAATAAAATTTACACATGTTTACGGGGGTAGTGCTATTAATTCCATGTCTGTAGCTCTTCCTCGGCTCGTTCCCGGGAGCAGTGGCGGATTTAGGGGGGGAATCCCGGCCGGTGCCCCCCCCCCCCCTTTGAGGGAAAACAATGCATAGTGCCCCCCCCCCCCCTTTCGACAAGAAATCCTTTTTTTTTTTTTTTTTTTTTTTTTTTTTTTTTTTTTTTTTTTGTTGTTGCTTGTCAGGGAATTATGGAGGGGAACTGGACCCCATAACCCCCCCCCCTCCACTGAGCGACTTTTGGAGGGCTGGCAAGACCAAAAAATATGGGTCTCCCTCCAAGCAGTTTCCCAAAGTTGACAATCCTGCATTTGTGTGCCCCCCCCCCCCACCCCTTATACGAAATCCTGGATCCGCCCCTGCCCTGGAGTACCGGTTTTCGTACGATTTATTCTACGATTTACATTATTTTAGTATTTTAGTAATTTGGTTACTTGTGAATATGATATTCAACGAACAGTGACTTAAAGTGACAGAAATTTTAAAATACAAAAGTCTAGGTATACAAGTATATGCTTACTGCCTTGACTATCGTTGCCTGTATCACATACACACGAAGATGAATACACTTACCTGAATTTATGACGAAAATAGACACCAGGCATAACACTTTACAGCTTACTGCCATACTGGGTTCCTCTCATTGCTTCCTGTAGAATGAAATCAATTCAGCATTTAAAAGTGCGCTTGCACGGGAAAAAGGTACTGCAGACGCTATGCCTCTGAAGTCATATTCAGTTCGAAGTTGCTCGCGGACTGTTTGCTTAAGCACACACACGCAATAGTTCGAGTTCGGGCTTATTGATGCTGTTTTTGTTTTGTTTGTTTGTTTTACTGTGTTTTGTTTCACTATTATGTTTTTCTGAGATTTCTTTATTTCCGGACCCTATAAAATCTGATACTCTTCCCCCAAGGATTGACTTTTGGAGAGGGGGGGGGGGGATTTTTCTTCTTTTTTTTTCACTTTAAGAAACGACTAAATGGGGTAATTTTTTAATTTGGAAATTGAATTTATAAATTTCCCCAGTTAAATAACAACGTTTGCTTTTCAGAGAATTATGGAGAAAAACGTGTAACCCCCCCCCCCCCCCCCCCCCCCCCCCCCCACCGAGCGATTTTTTTTATTTTTTTTTTTTTTTTTGAGGGCTGGCGAAAAAAAAATTGTCGCCTATCCCAAATCCCCCCCCCCCCCCTCCCGAGCGAGTTTTGGAGGGCTGGAAAGAAGAAAAAATACGGGTCTCCCTTCAAGCAGAATTTGCCCCTTGTAAAAAAATCCTAGCTTCGCCACTGTACCCAATACAATAACAGCGAATCTATTTTTGTCGAATTCTACCAAGGGTATGTGTAGTACTGGGCATAGGTGCTGGGTATGGGTGAAATATCGATGAAGACGAGAACTGGCGTTTATGCTAGGTTTACATTATGTTCCCGGCGGCCATGGCAGCCCCGTTTGTCCAAAACGTAGTCCGCCAGAGGATTTTGGCCATTTTTTTCTCGGTATTCAAATTTTGTTAGGTCTTGCTAAGTTTTCTCGCGGTCTATCATGGGTCGAGGGAGAAGGGCCTGCTGAGTCCCGGAGGCTCAAAGCAAAGACTTTTAATAGTATCAAGACAGATTACTCTCACCTACTTCCGTAGTACATTCGGCAGGCGTAAATCGCTATGTTAAAAAAGACTCGGGAAAATACGTTTGCCATAGGTATAACACGTGAAAAGATGTCTCGTTTTTTCTTGATATTTCATATCTTACTCTATCTTCTTCAAGTCTGATTTTTGCACGACAGAAAGGATGGATAGTTCAAAAAACTTTTCTTGAACCTTTATTGTCAATAAATGCCACTATGAATCCCGGGGATCATGCCTGCTTTTTGACAGAGCCATCCTCCATAGGGTTAACACGTGAAAACATGGATTTTAAGAATGATTATAGTTCCTCTAGTATTTCCTTGAATTTAGTGTAAATGTGGCTCATATGTAATTTGAGACTCTGAAAAAGCTTAATGAAGGCTCAAAAAGTGGAAGGGACCCCGCATAAATCCCCGGGAATGTGCATGCTTTTGGCCTTCCAGCTCCCATATGTTAACATGCAAAAACAGGGATTTTTTGAATGATTATAATTCCAACAGAATTTAATTAAAATTTTGAAAAATGTGACTTAAATAAAATTTAAAGCTCTGAAAATGTATAGTTAAGACTCAACTAGTCGAATAGACCCTGCATAAATCCTAGGGAATATGCATGCTTTTGACCCCAAAAAAGTCTCGCCTGCCATTATAGGTCTACAAGCGAAAACAAGGAATTTTAGGATGATTATAATTCCCATAGCTTTTATTTGAAAATATAAAAAATGTGATTTACATGTAATTTGAGGCTTTGAAAAAGCTTAGTGAAGGCTCAAAAAGTTGAATAGACCCCACATAAATCCCGGGGAATATGCATGCTTTTGACAAAAAAAGTCTCGCTTGCCATAGGTTTACACGCGAAAACAAGGAATTTTAGGATGATTATAATTCCCTTTGTTTTTATTTGAAAATATAAAATCTTACCAAGATCAGTTTAAGGTCATCATTGTCGAAATGCAGTCTAAATTAGACTCATTGAACAAGAAAAGATTCTTATAACATGAACGGGCTGTCTTGAGGAAAAAAATATAACACATAGTGGACCAGGGGCCGCGGAGCGTCTTTGAAAGTGGGGGGGGGGGGGGGAGGGCTGATCTGATTTCACTCATTAAATACACCGGCGTAAATCCAGTTCAAGGAGAGGAAGGTATGATCGCAATATGAGGGGAGTTTGGGGTACCGATAAGGGCTATTTCTGGAAGAAAAAAAAAAGGGGGGGCACCTACAACGGGAGAAATATGCCGTCTCTAATATACCCTACATTGTGAATACATCTATAAAGATTTCAATCATGTTTCTCTCGTACATGTTATAATATAATTTACTGAAGCATCAATGTTTGCAGTTGAGTTTGATGACCTACATATTAATGTGTGGGGAAGCGAAGCGAGCGAGCAGTTTTTTCAATATCTGTGAGGCTGCATGGTGATCAATAACATCTTATGAAGAGGGAAAACCCAGTTCTGAAAGGTGTTTAAACACAATCTCGGCATGAGACACTAAGAGACTTCTAATAAGTAATATAACTCTATCAAATATAAATGGGACCGAGCGTAGCTCTAAATCGCTTTAAAATTAGGGGCACATATTATGGAGCAAGAAAAAAGGGGCCCTTATGATGAACGAAAATGGCACTTGTCAAAAAAGAAAAGGAGCAGGAGTATATCATATTAAAAAGAGCAAAGAGGATGAGACATGTAGTATTTGTCGCACATGAATATTTGCACGTTATACCAGAGGTGATAAAGGGGGTCCGCTCGCTATTCATAGGGACCGCTATTCATAGAAAACCGCTATTTATTTAACACGCGTTATGAATAGCGGTCCTTATGAATAGTTATGAATAGTGGTCCTTATGAATGAAAGTCCTTATGAATAGCGCGGTAATTTGTCTATGGTTTGCTCGCTATTTAGAAGGACCGCTATTCATGCAAAACCGCTATTAATTTAGTCACGCGTTATGGATAGCGATCCTTATGAATAAATGGTCCTTATGGATAGCTGTCCTTATGACTAGCGAGCTTACCGCGAAAAAGGTACTTATGAGAATGGAAAAGGGGGTGTTTTTTTTTTGTTTGTTTTGTGTTTTTTTTTTTTTTTTTTTTTTTTTTTTAAGGAAGGGGGGGGGGGTCTTTTATCAGAAGGAATAATTGTACTTCTTGGAAAGAAAAGCAGCCCGTGTAAAAATGGATTAAGGAGAACTTATCAGAGGTGTAAAGTGTCATTTAGCAGATGGCGGAAGGGGCACTCGTCTAATTAGAACGGGTAACTCTCAAATTTGAATAGAGGCAATTGCCACAGGTGAAGATGCTGTTATCAGATAGAAAGGGGATAATTCTTGTATCTGAAAAGTGAGAATGGAAAAAAGGCAGTTATTGAAAGAGATTAATAGGTGCATATGATGCAAATGATTTAAAGGGAAAGTGTCGAAGGAAATATTTCATCAGGGTTTTATGAAAGGAGAAAAGGAGAGAGGCTCGTTTTTAGAAATAAAGCAAAGGGAGCACTTATCAAAAAGAATAGGGGAAATTATAAGATTGGACAAGGGGAACGTGTTATAAGATAAAAGATACTTATAAAAGGGGAAGGAGGCACTTCTTACTAAGGAAAAGGGAGAGTTGTCAAGGAAGAAGGGGCACCTCTCAGATTTCAGTAGGCCTCTGGGAATTATCAGTGGTAATGAAATTAAATTTTAAGAATGCGAAACGGGCAGGAATATAAAGGAAAGGGGGGCACTTATCTGAAGTAAAGGGTACACTTTCCTACGTAAAAGGGGCAACGTCTAGGAATTTTTTTCGTTTGTTTGTTTGTTTGTTTTAAGTATTCTTTTATTCATTTCTTTTCAGTGAAATCAACAGATATACAAAAATAAAGAGATTATAATCATGAATAAAGTAAAAATAGAATCTTATACAATATACAAGTAAATATTTATGTGGAAAAATTTATACGTTCATGGAAGAGGAACAAAAAAATTACACATACATGGACTTGTGATTCACTTAAAATCTCAGGTTATTTGAAATTTTACAGAATACAACTGAAAACATACCTTTGCGTCATCTGAAACGAAATGTATACATTCATGCACGCATAAACAATTTATACAACTGAAAATACCTTAAATATAACTATTCCTTTTAAATGTTTTTTTTTTCACTGAAAGAAAAAAATTGTACTACAGATAGAAAGGAGAAAGAAAGGAAAGGGAGAGAGAGAGAGAGAGAGAGAGAAATGAAATAGGAGATAGAGAATGAAAAAAGTGAGAAATAGACAGACATACTAGCACATCCCAACACAATCCCGCACCCCTTCTAGAACCCCCCCCCCCCCCCCGTCCCTGAGCGCTCCTCTCCGCACTCCGTGACTTGCAATAACCGCAAGAATCTGCAGACACCCCAAATTAAAGCAAAGTCCCCTGTGAGCTGAGGGATGTCAGTGCAATCCATTCAAAGTTCTTAATTAACATATTTTATCTATTGCACTGCACATCCAAAAGACCGCTTATAGGATACCCAAAGTCCTGAAATACTGGGGACACTGTACACCCCCCCCCCCACAGCGCCTGATTTTACATAATCCTAAAATTTCTCTAAAGATTTGATGCGTCATTCTGAATCCTAAAAGAAGACTCATCATGCTATGAACCATGTGAACTTGTAGATGTCATAGATAGACTGTCATTTGGGAGAATGCTGTAGAGTCCTGAGAAGTCTCCTCGTGTCCTCAGCATGACGTGAAAATATCTGAGCTCGTTTTCTACAAATACTATGTTTTATTAGGCCTATATTTTGCATTAACTGTGCATTAAAGAGGCGGGGATGTAATGCCCATTTGTACCAATGGAAAGCGTGTTAGTAATGGACATGGATGAGAGATTTTTAAATGAAAAATCGAAATCAAATCATATCTTTAACATTTTAATTGCATTTTATAGGAATTCTCACTAAAAAAAAACAGTCGTTTATATTAATTTTATCAATTTTATCAATAACTGATTGATATACAGAAATTATTTCTTCCTTGAAAATTAGGGGGTATATTTGTACAGGCCATCCTCCCCCTTCCCCGAAAATTAGGGGTATATATCCCCCCCCCCCCTCCCCCTGATTTACGCCAGTGCATTAATGACACTTTTTCGAGCCCTTTTTCGAGATTTGTTTTAACGTGTCTACTCAAAAAAGTGTGTGTGTGTGTGTGGGGGGGGGAATGGAGAGCTGCAGCCCCCCCCCAGCCCCCCCCCCCCCGGTTCTGCGGCCCATGCGGACAGCATGCCAAGAGATACACCTGGTGTCATCAAATGTAGCAATTTTGCTTCCAAGCTCTGAACAAAAAGGTTCTACAGGAGAGAACCATTGATTCTCAACATTATATTAGACATACAGTTATCCGCTCAGACCTTTTGTACTGCCAGGACATTTTTGAATTGAATTGAATTGGTTTATTGTCATAAAATCATTAAACATGCAGCTAAAAGCTGACATTGTTCAATTTACAAGATAAAATACATATATAAATACAATATTGTTAATACATTAAAATATCAATTAAAATATGTAAATACCTATGACCGACAACGTATATTTAGGCTCGTTATGAATTTCAGGGGTTAATGATTTAAGAGGAACAGAGCGAAAGGTGAGTATAATGCCTTACATTCCTGAGAAGTAGTTAACCAGTAAGATTTATATTTATCAGATTTGTATGATTGACGATAGCAATGAGTTGTCAGTCTTAAATCCTTTTAAAAAAGACATATTTTTTAAAGTTAAAATTCAGACGAGTAATAAAAGAGAACTACAAAAATATACATACCAAAATTTATATACATATTAGATAATGAAACAAATAGAATTACCATAAAATACTTAAAGTCATGAAATTATTCAGCTAATTTACAAACGTAAACTAATTGATGATTCATAAGTAGTGAAATTTGTGATAGAGGGTCTTTGAAGATTACACTGAATATTGTTACAATAACATCATGGGTTATTTCAAAAGAAAGGGAAATTAAAAGAGATCAATCAAAACCGAAAGTGATTATATTTGACATGAAAAGAAAGTATGGTAACACCGTTTGAGTTTATCCTTACATACTAAAAAATTGAATATTGCACTTTCTATGAGATGAACAAAAATGGATATGAAACATAAATGCATAGAAGCAATGGCAATAAACAAATGATTGGTTTACGAATATGATACAGCAACAGATACTGTTTGTAGTCATAAATGTTGCTCTAATAAGTTCAAAGATTCATTGAGAATTAAGCAGTCTAACGGCCGTAGGTATCGTCGAGGAGTGACACCGGGTCGTTCTACTGAGGGGGGTGTTAAGCAGATGTGAAGAGCGTAGGCGACTACAGGATGTATCACTACGTAAGGGAGGGAGGAGATGACAGTGCCGGGGAGAGGTCAACAGACTACGAGCAAACGATCCAAGCAACTGATCATGCCGCTCGGACATGCGGCAGATTGAAAGTAGCTCAAGAGCATGGTCGTATGAAATGTACTGTTCTCTCAAAATGATGCGACAGACACGCTTTTGAACTTTCTCACTGTCAATGTACTGGCTTGTTGTGATGCTAGGAGACCAAAGGGGAGATGCATATTCCAAAAGAGGACGTATATACGATGAGTAGATGTTAACTAGATCACATCTCGGGACAGAAGCCTTGCGAAGACGACTTATCATATATTATCTCTTTCCGGCTCTTGACACCATATCAGAAATTTGTTTGTCCCACTTGAGATTGGATTGAAAGTGCACGCCCAGTATTTTCTGGGATTCCACATCTTTCAGAGGTTCATCCTAAAGACGCAAACAAGGTGTGTTGATGGTATGTTTGGTGAAGTTGAAAGACATGGCATTGCTCTGGATGACATTGAATTTCACTCCACTTTACTGCACTTTGCTAATTTGTCTAGATGATCCTGTAATATGGAAGATGCAGATGTCGGGCGAATCTCAAGGAGGCTCAAGTCGTCGACATACTTCCAGTGATGCACGATATCATTGGCAGCATCATTTACCAGGGCTAGGAACAGCAGTGGGCCTAACTTGGTCCCTTGCGAAACTCCGCATATCAGGTGCTTTTCCTCGGAGATACAGGAACCCACTCTGACCGCCTGGGTACGATCAGTCAAAAAAGCTGGTCACGGTTTGAAGAATAGCTTCATCAACACCATACGGGACAAGCTTGTGAATCACTACATTATGGTTGACACGGTCGAAGGCCTTAGAAAAATCTATCGTGCAGAGAGACGCACAATAGCTAGGCCTATCTATGCCCTTGAGGATAGTATCCATGAGACTCACTAAATAGTGGGTTGTCGAACTTCCTCTAATATTCCCAAACTGGAGCTTGTCAAGGTGGGGTGTCAGATCTCTGATCAGAACTTGCGAAAATGATTTGAGTCCTTCATTGCTGCTATCTTGGAGCGATAAAACGTAGACTTAAGTTTCATGATTTCACGCTGAATCTGATTTCGAAGTCTTATCGTTTGCTGAACGCTTACGAACAACTAAAGGGAAATGTAGACGATAAGCCTGATCTAGGACATTCTGAAGAGACTGAACCATGTCATCTGGAGACTCCATGTCATTCAAGTACCTTAAATCATAAGACGTGATCCAACAACCAAAGGATCTTATGCATGAGTCACGCATGGGACGATAGCTACGCCTGGTCGTAAGTATAGGGTGGGAAGATTCCGGAATCAACAGAATTGTGGAGTGGTCTGAACCTGCAATAGGTGCTGTTATGAGAGGTTCCTTGTAGAAATCTCCGTTGTCAGTGAAAATCATATCAAGGATTCGATTCTGTCTAGTTGGTTGTTTAAGAAGCTGCTTGATGTCCAGGTGCCGCACAAACGGGTCTGTATTAATATCGTTGAAGTCTCCAAGAATGACTATACCGGCGCCCGAGAAGGAATTGCGAATATGGTCATTCATGTATATGACATGGTCAGTGATCTCATCCTTCATTGGTGTGCTAGGTGGTGCATAAATAACACAGATGAAGAGGTTTACAGGGTTGCGAACATAGTTGCGAAGGTTTGCTTTATTGGAATCTCGTTGGCTTCCGCACAATTTCTATCCGACAACCATGTCTCTGTAACTTTAGACGTAGACACATCATTTGTTGCCCGCTAAATTGATAAAATTAGCTGCCGAAAGTATCGTTCAGCCCGTTACACATATAATAAATATGTCTTTTATATTAGGTGATGTTCCAGAAATGTGGAAAAATGCTATTGTAACTGCACTACATAAAGGAGGCTCAAACGAACTAAATAATTTTAGACCAATTTCAGTACTGACCATTCTATCCAAGATCCTAGAAAGACTAGTTTTTAATCAGCTATACACATACTTTAATTCAAATTGTCTGTTAAATACTTATCAATCAGGCTTTAGGCCCCTCCATTCAACCATGACAGCATTGTTGTCGATCACTGATGATTGCCTCATGGAATTTGACAAAGGAAATATTGTGATTGCCGTAATGCTTGATCTTCGTAAAGCGTTTGATACGCTAGATCATGAATTGTTAGTAGAAAAATTATGTCATTATGGTCTCGATGAAGTGTCAATACATTGGTTTAGGAATTATTTGCAAGGTAGAGGGGCAGACCACGCGTGTTAGTGGTCATTTGTCAAAAGTTCGTCCTATCCTAAGTGGCATCCCCCAAGGGTCAATACTGGGCCCCTTACTTTTTATTATATTCGTAAACGATCTACCATCTGTTCTGAAATATTGTAAAATTAGCATGTATGCTGACGATACGATGATATATTGCTCAGGCAAAAGTCCTACTGAAATATGTTATAAAATTAAAGAAGACCTGGAAAATATAAGAAAATGGCTAATTGAAATAAATTACATCTGAATATTGATAAAACGGAGTACATTGTACTTGGTACCAAACAAAGGCTTAGCAAAATTGAAAATAATATGTTTCAGATTCAAATTGATAATACTCCATTATGAAAAGCTGATGAGTGTAAATATTTGGGCGTTATTCTTGAATCCAATTTAACATGGCAAAGCCATATTAATTATCTACAGAAAAAGGTGAATGGTGGTTTATTTATGTTAAAATGTATTAGGAATTTTGTTGATGAACAGGATTTGATTATTGTTTTTAATTCTTTGATTATGTCACATTTTAACTACTGTGATATTGTGTGGGGTAACTGCGGGATAAGTAATCAAAATGTTCTTCAAAAACTACAAAATAGGGCTGCCAGAATAATAAATAGTTCCCCATGGTATTCCTCTGCCAAAGAAAATTTAGGTAAATTAAAGTGGGTGACATTGCAAGAAAACAGTACAGAAAATGTAGCTATCATGATGTTCAAGATAATGACCGGACAAGCACCATTATACCTAATTGACCGATTTTCATTCTACAACCATGCATATAATACACGATCAGGTCCCTTAACTTTAAATATTCCACAAGCAAAAACCGAATCTGCTAAGAAATCTTTTATATTCAGGGGGGCTTCTTACTGGAACTCACTCCCAATTCAACAACAACAATGTAATACTGTTGGCAGCTTCAAAAGGGCATTAGTAAATAACAGGAAATGAATGGAGGGGGGGGGGGAATTCGTCTAAATTTTGCAATTTCTCATTTATTCATTTATTTCATCTGTTTTTTGCATTGTAACTTTACTTGACTTTACTGCCTGACGTGCTTGTGTGTGGTATGTAGAGATTTGTATGTGTTGATGAGGAGTAGGTTGATGAATGTGAAAGTTTACTTGATTGGGTGTTCGAGTGTGTGTGTGCGTGTGTGTGTTTGCGTGTGAGAGTGTGTATATGTGTGTGTTTGTATAGAGTTTGGTCAACTGATTGAATGTATGAAGGGACGTGTTCAATTGTGTATCTGAGTATTATATAATCTGGCCTTTATATGTATTACCAGTATTTGCATTATCTGTATTTATATATATGTTATTACACGTATTAAGTAATTATGATTAGAATTTCTTTAAATATGCGTATGCTTGTATTAATTTTAATTATTTTGTATTCATTTGACCCAGTTTTTACTCTTTTTTTATCTTGTATAAATATGTTTCCGATGTGATTTATGTATTTTAATCGGGTGCCTTTCAGTTTGTATATTTGTGTATGGCACGGCCCCAATGCAAATCAGACTTTGTATCTGTTTGGGTTTTTACCGTGTGGAAATAAAATTTATCTATCTATCTATCATTACGTAATAACTTCAATTCACTGTCACTGTAGCGCATCTCATTGTGTTGAGCAGACATTATCATTGTGATAGGAACAAAGAACACAACGAGATGCCCGCAAATCGCAGCGAGGGATCGAGGTCGGATCTTATGTACGTGGAAGATGTACTTGGTCTAAGCGTTCCTATATAATTGCAGGTACATGATGAACAGGATAGCTGAAAACAGTTCAAACGTATAACAAATCTATTACAAATTTACTCACGTTGATCGCTGACGTTGATATAACAGGCTGAACACATATTTATGATTAAAAGTCCAAAATGCAATGAAAAATATCAAAATTGTGTAAGTTGAAGAGGAGCAAAATCAAAAAATAAGGGCAAGCAGCATGACAGCGCCCTCTATTCTCTCTCCCTTTTCCTTTTCCCTTCCCTTTTCTCTCATTTTCACCTTTTCTTTTTCTTATTTTTTGCTATTCGATGGGGGGGGGGGGGATTAATATGGAAGCTGGGTAAAATGCCTTTTAATCACATATAGGGCAATCTTATTTCCCGAAATAGATACTGATTAATGACATGGCATATGCCCAGTTTGTTTGGATTGGCTGGACCATGACCTACGCGTAGGCCTACTTGTTTACAGCTTTACAGGAATCATATCAAAATGTTATCACAGTTAACTCGTTGATCATATCCATGCAGGAATACACACGTTCTCCAAGGAGGTACAATTGCGTGAGCCTAGTAGGCCTACATAAACCTCCTTGGCTGGAGGGGGTCTGCATGGGAGCCGCCGCCAGACAAATTTCCCAGTGAATTCTGAACCGTCTCATAGTACTGCGCTGCTTTTAAACTTTTATGATACAATTTTTTTTTTTTTTTTTTTTTTTTTGGGGGGGGGGGAGGGGGGGGGGGGTATGTAACGTCAAGGAGTCATCACACAACAAAATGGAAAGTGCCTAAGTCTGTTTATCTTAACGCAAAAGCAAACAAGACAGGGCCTGTACCCCCCCCCCCCCCGATTTTTCTTTATACATGTATCATCGAAGCAGGGATTTATTTTTAGATAAAACAATTTCTAGTTTTGCTCTCCATGGGAAAAAAATGATATATCAAGAATAAATCAATTATGAAACATGGAATCCAAAACAACACTAGAAACAAAATAGCAGGTCTGATCATTTGACTAATTATAGTTTGTCTTTATTTCCACTATATTTTAGCAACAACAGGCAATCACGACACTACAGGCGGTACGGTACTTAACATGAGCATATTATAATAAAGTTTTACAATGCGAGACTATTTGATTAAATTGAGTCTAGAAGTAAAGACTATCGCGTCAAAATAACCGCATTCGCCAAGGGGACAAAATCTGCCATATATGACGCAGCAGATATGGTTCCAGCGGGAACGATATCTGCCAATCTGAACGATATCTGCCGGCCGATTGTGTTCCCGTAACATAATATGCCACCGTCACACGATCTGCCGTCACACCGGCATCCACGGCAATCACGGCCTGTCACTTTTCCCCAACCCGTCCCCCCGCGTTGTCTCACGTCCATCCCGTTTTGTCCACGGTGGCCTGATCCATGACTGCAGTGGCCGCCGGGAACATAATGTAAACCTAGCATAAGCTAATCCTTCAATCAACACAAGGCCTTGGACCAGTAATCCTAGCATCAACACAGCGTGGGGTAGCTCTCTGGAGGTCGCTACGTGTAGTACAGTTGTGTTAGTCTGCATACTCGACACTTACGTCGAAGGCCGTGATTACAATACAAGCCTAATACATTTTTAGTCAGAGTCACATACAATGTGACCATGTACATCTTTATTAAGATATCGATAGTAAGTGTCACAAGAATAACGAGATACAGTGTGAACATGAAGTTTTAGATATCGATTAATTCCAAAAAAGGTGTCTTGATATCTACTGCGTTTATTAATATAGTCAGAGAGAGAGAGAAAAAAAAAAATATAGCTAGTCTATTGGGGTCTGTCCACGAGTTTTCAAATCGTAGGATAGCAAAGTGAAGATTTTGTTTGAAAATATACGCGAGTAAAGATTACTGAATTGATTTAAAACTTTGTAAGCGTTTAAGATCTAAATTAACACTAGTGTCCTGTGAACATCAGACCCCTTTCACACTCACTTCGTTAGAGCGGTCTAACTAAGAACGGTTCCTCAGGAGCGGTTCTGAGGTAAGTGTGAATGCTAAAGTGGTCCAGGAAGCGTTCTTCTGGAGAGCTCCAGAAGACCACCTCCGGAGGTGGTCTTGAGGAACGGTTCTTAGTTAGACTGCCCTAACGTGCAGTGTGAAAGCGAAAGCGATCCTAAAGCGTACTTCAACCGGAAGTGAGTGTGTGTGTTTGCGCGGGAAATCTCGCGTGATTTTCCTTGGTTTTCCTATAAGTGCAGGCCATCGCTGCATGATAGAATGATGAAAAGAAAGACATAAGTAAAGATAGAAAGAGGAATTTATAGAATGATAAAAACAGAGAAAAACAAAAGAAAACAAGGAAAGATAGAAAGAGAAAATGATAGAATGATAAAAACAAAGAAAAACAAAAGAAAACAAGGCAAGATAGAAAGAGAAAATGAAAGAACGATAAAAACAAAGAAAAACAAAAGAAAACAAGGAAAGATAGAGAGATAAAACTTTGTAAGCGTTTAAGATCTAAATTAACACTAGTGTCCTGTGAACATTAGATTTAGAATAATATTTTGATACCGGGTGTTTGAGTCTGTGTGTCTGTAACAGTCTTTTTGAGGCAGTTTTCTCCGTTACTAACCACTAAACTGCGGTAGAAGTTTACTCTTTCTTAAACCCTGTTTTAGCAGAGCTTGTCCGGACAGTGTCCAAACCTTCCCCTGGCAGGTTTCCATAGCAACGTATACCTGACTTGCCGGTCGCGCGCGAGATTCAAACCAAACGCGGGAAATGTGATCTAGTGCCTGTACTGAAATCATGTATCCCAATGGTCTATTGCGCATGCGTCTTGTCACCTTCTAGTGTTCGGGGAGAGAAAATTACCTCGCGAGCGTCTTAACAGGAGGGTTGTCCGGACGTTGTCGCGACAATGTCGCAGTAATTACGGAAAGTTACCCTAGGCGGGCTAGGGAAGAATTTATGGAAAATTTGTCGCGACAATGTCCGGACAACAAACCCCACGTGGAGCGTCTTAACTGGCAGGGTAACGAAAAATTGTCCGAACATTGTCCGGACAACTCAGTTCCAGAAAGGTCTGTTAAGACAGGGCTATAGACTAGTACATTGTATATTTCGAAATTTTCACTTGTCATCGCATCCAAGGCAAAGGCTAGCGGGTTGGCGTGAATGCCGGAACTGTATCCAGCCCAAAATTTACTATGAACCTTATTTGCTGTGTACGTGTAATTTTACAAGTTTTATTGTTTTCCCAGCAAAAAAAAAAAAAATTTGCTCATAGTTTTGCTCAAGTTCTACTACTAGAAACATTTTCTCGCATGTCTTCTGTGAATTACATCTGGGATCTTTTCCTTTATAAACAATCAAAGGAAAAGGAATACGTTCGACAATTTCGTGCACAAAACAATCGGAAAGTAGCTAGCGATTTTGTGGTTGATCTTAAAAATCATAACCTTATTATTGATCAAACTGTCATCGATCTGCATCTCCTCTTTTCTGTCTTTATCAAAAAAAACTTGATACACTTTATTTGGCGTTGCCCTTTTCTCCTTTATTAATGAAAAACACAGGGCTGGGAGGGTTTCCATGATTTAGAGCTAATAATAGTAACAGCACAGCGACGTTATATCAGCAATAATGAACATGATGAAAGTAATGCTTTGCTTCCAATCTCATACACATACGGCTGCATGAGGGCGTTTGAGTAAATGTATATTTGAGACTCTTAACGGATCCACCTTTACCCCTTTTACGATAATTATAGTCGTCTTTTTCTCTCTCTGAATATTCACTTTGTTACTTTGTAAATAGTCAGGAACATTGCTGCATTGCATGAATTTTATCATATTTATAACCGGGACGAACTCTATACCTCATTTAATTAAACGTTCACTGCTAATGCCCCAGTCACATAATGCTCTGCGTCCGGCGTTGCGTCCAAAAAGTCATTTCTTTCTGCGGACTCCCATGGATCCCTTCCCGTCACCCCAAAAATTACAAAATATACGGGAAAAGATACGGGCGATACGGATAGATACGACCAGATGCGGATACTTGCGTACACTTGTGGATAATCTTACGAATTAACACGTTATTTGTTCTTTCGACTTGCGTAAACTTCCGGATACTTTTGAACACTTGCGGAGAGTTGCGGATATTTACGGATAATTACGGATAGTTACGGATTGTTACGGATTGTTACGAATAATTATGAACAACAACAAAACCGATCAGACTGCTTCATAAGGACCAAAGATATTAAAGATCAGACTGTTTCATTCTATGCAAAGTTATTATATATCGGATTGCTACACGAGGAACATTGATTTAACAGATCAGAAAGTTTTATTATGTAGACTGTGACCATCTGAAAATAGTATGAAGGATTTTCATTTTCTTTCTTTTAAAAGTTGTACAAATAATAAGTATCTTATTATGATATGAGTATTGTTAATTGATATTGCTCCTTTTCTAGAAGTAAAACTTTTGGACTTTTGGAATTCACCCCCAACCCCCTTGAAAAAGCGGGGTTCATAAAAACTTTCTGGATATTGGAGTGCCCCCACCCTAAGAAAAAATTTTAAAAACCATTCAAACAGTAGTTTTATTAGTAGCAAGGATATTACATATCAGACTGTCTTGTTTTGTAGATTTGGAAAACTTAAATTATATAATATTGTTGTGAAGATTTTCGTTTCCCTTTAATTTGTCTTTCAGCAATAAAAGAAATAAGTTTGAACTTGAATTTTGAATTTTATTTATTCAAATCAAATATGAACATACATCATAAATGTACAAAATACATAACATAAATGTTCCAAAATATAATACAGTGTACATCGGCAATTCAAGCAAAAATGTAACAAGGTATAATTAACAGCATGGAATAGACAAACCACTGTTTACGCCATAATTGAGCATCGATATTTCTGATTGACCGCGTTATGTCCAGAAAACTGTCAAAGCCCCAGTATAGTTTTGGTATGATTGAGGAAGTTTTTTATCAGTCTTTTGAAAAATGGAGCATTTCTCACTCCAGACACCGGGAAATAAATTCAAACACACCTAAAGTTACTGTTAATGACAAATTTTGAGTTATCAATGAATAGCCACTAGATGGAGCTCTGTACACAATCCTACGGTAAAAATCTCGGGGGCATCCGAAGATACTACATATTTGCGAGTATTCCCCGAAATTGATGGTTTGGGAGAAAATAATTCACAAAGCTGTTAGAGCTCATAAAGTTCTATGAATAAAACTAATTAGGGATATATAATATTTTTTACAGATTACCAAAACTTTACCTTGGCTTTAATAAATTTCCATATAAAGATTTTTTTTCGGACTTTAGAATGCTGCCCCCCCCCCCCCCCCCAATGGAAATAGATATAAAATGTATTTAACACTTCATAGAAGTGTAAATGCCTGAAACTATACTTTTTGTTTTCCAATTTTATACAAGTTTTTACTCTCCCACAGGCTCCCACGACCAGAAAAGTAAATAATATGCTGTCACCCCACCACCTTAACAAAATGTTGAGCTTTTTCTTTCGAAATGTTGACATTTGAAAAAAGAATGACAACATAAGTTCAGCATCAAGGGCCATCCGATGTCATATATATATATGTGGGTGCCACTTGAAATGACCGTTGGGAAGGGAATTTCATAACTCGACCATGCGGTCCTGCCACTCCACCGCCCCGACTGTGTTATAGTATTCCTTTAGGTACATGCGCTGCAGCTTGGCAACACGGGTGGTGTGGTTGCCCACGAGTCTCTGTACCATGTCCTGCATGTTGGTGTCCTGTCTCCATTCCCCCGGGATCATATTGCGCTGAGCGTCCTCACGGTCAAGTAGCTGGTTCTGTTCCCCGGGAATACGCTGCCTCAAGATGTTGTGGAGAATGATGCATGCCATCACAATGGTAGTGACCGTCTCCGGCTTCTGGAGCATCTGTGTCAGTAGACAGCGGAAACGGCTCGCCAAAATGCCAAAGGCATTTTCAACCACACGGCGTGCCCTGGACAACCTATAGTTAAAGATCCTCTCTTCATGACTGGGCTCTCTAGCACAGAACGGCTTCATGAGGGTGGTCTTCAGAGCAAAGGCACTGTCTGCAATGATGAAGTAAGGGACCGGCCTGTCAGCTCCTGGCAGAGGTTGTGGCTCGGGCAGACCAAGGTTCTCATCATCCATGGCTTCCTTCAGGCTGGACCGGTTCCAAATCTGGGCATCGGAGGCGGAACCTGGGGCACCAATGTCCACCCATCGGAACCTGGGTAATAATAATAATGTCAATTTATATAGCGCAGTTCCTATATAAGATATACTCTACTGCGCATATTCTAAGAGCTCCTGCTTGAAGTTGCAATTTTTACATTATAAGTAGTTAACCAGTTAATGAAACATAAAATTTCAAGATAAAGTGGGCATGACCATACAATTTTCAGAATTTTCAAATCAAGTTGGTCATATCAAATCTTCATAGAAAATAATCTTTTATTTGTAACAAATACAATGTTGCAGTTTGAATAATTCATCTATTCAAAGCTTCATTGTGTTATCGGGGAATAGCCCATAGCCCACCTGTAATCGGCGTCCACTAAGGCCAGTAAAGCTACAGAGAAAAATCCCTTGTAGTTGAAAAATTCTGAGCCACTGTTGGGGGGACACCTGATGCGGATGTGTTTGCCATCAAGGGCACCAATGGTGTTGTGGAAATTCCACCGTGTACCGAAGCGGTTGGCTATCTCCTTCCACTCCTCTGGGGTTGTGGGGTTCGAGATGGTTTCATCACCATACTCCTCGCATATGGCTGTACACACTTCTCGCACAAGGATAGAGATACTGTTGTGCGGAACGTAGAACATGTACATGAGGGAATGGTAGGAGTCCCGGGTGGCTACGTAGCGCAAGGTGATGGCAAGCTTGAGTCCAACCTCTAATGACTTCCGCCACCAGGTGTCATACTTGCGCAGACGCGGAGAGAGACGGTCGAGCATCTCGGCAAAGAGTTCTGGACTCACGCGAAGAAAGTTCTTGAAGGACACGACATCTTCACGCCTCAACATGTCCAGCAGTTGACCATAGGCACCATGCTCCGGTCGCAGAGTGAGCCAGTTCCGAAGCCACACCGTCCGAGGTTCCCGACCGTTCGCCACGTCCAGGTACCGTGCCACCAGGTAGGCTGCTCTCAATTCAACGTCTTCTAGAGCCTGCAGTGCCAAGTAGATCCTCACCAATTCATGACTGTCCATGGCGACAGTCAGAAGGGAACGCGTGGGATGCTGAGGGAGGCATTGCATTTATAGAAGCCCAACCGAGTGCGAGACAGGACAGATGGTTGGGAGCTCCAATGTGTCGAAGGACGCAATTGTCCGCAGCATCCGTAACTGTCCGTAAGCGGACGTAAGTGTTTTAATACGTTTACTTGCGGATAATTGCGAATACTTACGGTGGACGCAAATGAACGCAAATGGAAGGGAGGTTAAAATTTCCCCGGATGGTCTGCGTCCAAGCTACGGATCGTTACGTCCACTTACGGATAGTTACGTTTAGTTACGATTACTTGCGTAAGCCTGCATCCGTGGCGGCTCCCTGCGAAATTTTGAAAATTTCAAAATTTCGCAGGCTTGGCGCCGTAACTTTGCGTTTCACTACGGATCAGTTACGGACAGTTACGTCTACTTACGACCCTGCGGATGCCTGCGTCCATGCTGCGTCCACTTATTCGTATCTATCCGCGGCGGACGTAACTCAACGTAAGCGACTGTAAAATATCATAAAAAGATCCGAACACTCAGACTATGTAGGCGCATTTCAGACTTTAAAGCTACCGTTGGAAAGAGTCATAAGCGTTCGAAAATGGATAACCATGGAGAGAAGCAATGATGGCATGCCAAAACTGAATCGGCCCACCAGCTGCACTTCCGTTCTTTTTGTTTCGTTTTTGTTTTAATTGCTTTAATTGTTGTTCCATTTCAATACTACTGTATTAAAAACCCAATTTTGGTATATGGTTTCTATATAAATTTGCTCTAAGCAGTTACTTTTAATTTCCTCACACTGTCATGTGGATATCGACCACATAATGTCGAAATAAAGCAGTGCATGTCAGGATCATTGATGATACAGAGCTGCGTAGCAAAGAGGGCAAGTGCCCCCCCCCCCTCCATCAACCCCGCCCCCCTTCCCCCCACCCCTTAACCAAAACGAACAAAAATAAGCTTACCTTAAATATCTTCCTATGTTTAAAAAAAAGTAAGGACTTCGTACAATAAAATGTAACACCGACCGATATCGTAAAATGTACTACTGCTAAAAAAAAACACCCAACCCCCCCCCCCCATAAAATCCAGCCCCCCCCCCCCTCCCCTTCCATCGATAACTGAAAAATATTACTAGCCAGGAAAATTAATGCAACCTCTTAACAGAACATAAATACCTTGATTTTTTTGTTGTAAATGAAATATTTGGATGCGTTCTTTGTCTTTCCCCCTCTCCTGTCTTCGTCCTCTCTTGTCTTGGGGTATCTTTCTAACATCCCGCCTCTCCTCTCTTCCCTGTTCTCTATCTCACCATTGCTTCCCCTTTCCCTCTTCCTACATGTCTTTTCTCTTTTATAATTTCGCCCTCTCTCAATGTTTCAGTGTATATATATCTAACCTCCCTACTCCTGTCCTTCACTGCAAAAGCAGTGAATTCGGGAACCGAGAAGGAACCGGATTTTGGTCTGCTAGCGAAGGTTCCAACTCGGGTGGGGGTTAGTCACAAGACCAATAAAATAAACAAATTCCAAATAAAAGATAAGGAAAATTAATAAACAAAAGCGCTAGGACACAATGTACATTAAAGTGTCATAAAATATTTTATTTACTTATCCATTAACAAATAACAACTAGAATCAATTTACAGATATCATTAATAAAACTCTTAATCGATTTCACTCTATTAAAAGCCCATGTTTAGAACCTATATCATGTATATAAACAATACTTAAAATAACTTAAACTATCACAGTCATTAAGGGGAATACTATAAGGGATGGGAAGAGGTTAGGCAGGGAGGGATCGTTAGTACAGTGGCCACTTACATGCAACGCGGATGTCTAAATATGCGATATCGCGACTTGTACTGGTGCACTGCCTTAGCTTCTGCGGACGACGCGGGCGATGACGACGACAATGCAGGAATAGAAAGGACGACGATATCGAATACTGGAAGAAATAGCTCAGGAACATGATGAGTAGAAATGACACTCGATACCAGGATACTGGATACATACAGCATGCACACGAGTGACAGGAACATGTTGATTATACACTGGATCACTAAGATTGCAAAGGGTCAGTGGTACCCAAATGCAGATGTCTTATATTAGTTCTCGTTGACTTGGAGTGTAGATGATGACTTTGTTCAAACTAGGATGGTCAAACTTCAGACGACTTCGACATTGGTTAGGGTCAGTTAGTGGGGAGGGGTAGTAGGGGATAAGTTGGGGGGAGCCAAGTTGGGGGAGCCAAGTTGGGGGAGCCAAGTTGGGGGAGCCAAGTGACTAAAACATACATGGGATCTTCTTTTACACCTATTCATACTGGTATCATCTCATTGGTCACTACACCTTTTAGGGGTTGGGCTTTAATCAAAGTTATACATCTAATTGGCCAAGAGTTTATTAGTTGACCACTCCTATGGCAACAGCAGTTTCCTAACAAACATATTTAAACAATGGAACACTAAACTTATTCAATCATCAAAGCAGCTTTTTCAAGGAGGCATGATCAAAACACATCAAAGCTGCCATAATATCCCACTTAACATGTTTAACACAATGGTGGACTTCAGACATGAATAGAGGGGTGGCTATTAAGGTGTAGAATACATGTGACATAAAAGAAGGATTAAGCTAATGAAATGGAATCAAAGAGAATAGGGCTTAAATCTTATGGAATAAACTTGAATACAAACAGCCAGCACATGTTATAATTCTGTGTGCAATATAAAAAAGATCAAAATAACAGGACAGGATAGAGGCTAAAAGCTTATGAATAATCTCTCTATTTACCTATTTACAATAGAGGGTGCATTTTCATGCATGCTACAAATATATATATATATATATATATATATATATATATATATATATATATATATATATATATATATATATATATACACACGAATGATTTGTGTTATAACATTGGGTAATGCTTTTGCACATTCTATTGTTTATCTATAATGCTTTCTCATAACATTTTGTACATGTTAATTTTGCCTATAAAAATCACTCTCTTTCAAACTCCCTTCTTTCTCCTTCTGCCCAATTATCTCTCTCTTGACCTTTTTATCTCTCCTCTCCTTACCTTTTCGAATATCCACTTTTCCACTTTCTTTCCTTTGCCTTATTTATCCTACCATGCCTAACTTTTCTGTAGTTTTGAATATTGGTGTATTCACTCTTTCAGTCTGTCCCCTACCCCCCCCCCCCCTCCCTACCCCCCCCCCCCTCTCTCTCTCTCTCTTCAATTATCTTCCTTTTCCCCTTTGTTTCTCCCCTCCTTGCCTCTATGAAATAACATGATTTAATATTTAATACATTTGTATTTAGCAATTTGTTTATACTTTTTCTCATGTATAATGTTTCTCATGTATAATGTTTATCTTTGTAAATGTTTTGTTACTTATTTGTAAACTGACCCTTTCAGCCAGTGCTGCTGGTCATTCTTTATACAGCAATTAAAAATGATAATACTGAATTTATTTCATTATCATGTTTGCATTAATAATTGCTATTTAATGTTGCTGTTTTTAGTACTGGTAAACACATCCCAATTTGCATTTTTAGTTCATGTTTACGACAATACACTATAAGGGAGGAACATGACAGCATACTACTGGCAAGTGAGCAGAATTTAAGCCTAGAGTTTTGGTAATGAACAAAGACTTTGGTGCCATCTGTTGTTGTAAAGTAGGAGGTAATAGGCAAAATATCTTGATGTTCATGTAAATAAAGACATTATAAATTCCTTGCTGAAGATAAATAGGCCTTTGCACAATCCTTTTTGATGATAATAAGTCTTAGATAGTATATATCCAAGCCGAATAAAATACTAATGATATGCATCGACAAGTTGAAATTGAAATTTCATTTTCGATTATGAAAGGTTCCAAAATCTCCCGCACACCTCCCCCCCCCCCCCCACATCCGACCGCTGGATGGCTTATGATACGTTTCATTAAGACTTTCTTTTCGCTATTATTGCCGCTCTTTGTCTTTAGCTACCTATTCAGTTAGTTAGTTACAAAGAGCTCAAAGCAAATTATAACGATATCAGCAAAAGCTAATTGCAAGAAAGTAGTATATTTAAAAAGGGAAACCTCTTCTTGAAGCTCTGAATTTTAAATCTTTAGTAACGACATAAATGGGTATACTTTAATATATGATTTTGAATTATACAGTGCGTATAAAGAGTATACAAAACTTTGATAGCTTCTAATTAAGAAGTTGTAACCAATTTGACCCTGAAATTTATTTCATGGTGAAGAGCAACTTGTTTTCTGTCCAATGACACCTCATTCATGACTTTTCTGCCACGGATGACTGAACACCGGCGTTTTAAAAAAGTGTCGTCAAAACTTCCTTGTACCAAGTTTGGGCTGAAGCAAAGAATGTGGGTCAAGCGATATTAATGTGTTACTTTAGTCTAAAATCCTTTTAAAAGTTGAATTCTCTTTCGTGCTTCGACGCTTCATTGTTTAAAGCGATCCAGTGTATCTAAACATTTACATGATCTTGTTTCAATCTACTTAAAAATCTCAATTTATTTTAACAGCCTTTTAAGTTATCTCATGGTAACTAAAAACTTGCACCATTTCACCTGCATAACGTTTTTCTCGAATAGCGCATGAACTCAAACGTTTACTGACTTTAGAACTGAAAAGAAAAATACAAGAATTACCAAAGTAATTTGTAGTAGCTTTCATTTAAAAAAAGATAGCTTCCCATTAAACTTTGTCCATTTTGAATGACTCAGTAATCAAAAGGCTCTCCTTGAATAAGGGATGCGGATGAAACTGTGATTGTGTCATCATGGCAAAGAAAAAAAAATCATTAATTTTGCTTGCGATAGACCTTTTCTTTAGTTTGAGTTGACATTAACACATTTTCTGTTCAAATGCACAAAATCAATTGAAATAACTAAACATTTCTTTTTTCAAACTGAAATAGCAAATGCATAATTTATTTTGACCCACATTTGTCGCTTCAGCCCAAACTTGGTACAAGATGATTTTTGACAAAACTTTTTGAAAAGCCTGCTGCTAAGTTATCCGTTATGAATAAGGTATCACTGGACAGAATATAAGTTGCTCTTTACCATAAAATTTAAGCCCATTTTAAGATTTTAAGCCCATAGTCTAGAGGTTATAACTTTTTAATTAGAAGCTACCAAGGTTGGGTATACTTTTTTATACGCACTGTGTATATATATATATATATATATATATATATATATATATATATATATATATATATATATATATATATATATATATATATATATATAATAATAATAATATTTGAATGGACATGGTAAGCATAATATATGACCCAAAATTCTTTAAAAACATGTGAGGGTATAGGTGATAGGCTCTAGAGTATGATCTTGTAGCCCGTTGTGTGTTCTCTTAATGACAGGGGTATTGGAGTTTATGTGTTCCACATTTACATCCAAAATATTAAAACAATTCCTACAAGTTGATAAATCAGTTGCAAAACAAAACGAACGAATACACTGAATCAATTACAATGTACAATAAAAGAATTGTGGGTTTAGCAGGATAAAGATATGACATGCAAGATAACATGCGAAATGATATTTAAAACATCGAAAGCATAATAAGTAAGTTTGGTTTAATCAACCAATTATCGTCATAGTTTTCTAAGCAGTAGAATGTTACATTATCATATTAGATTGAAGCCATTTTTATTAGTTCTTTATATATTCGGCTTCCTATACATGTATATTCACTCGTACTCTGAGTTTATAATTATATTTGGGAGAGAATGAGGGACTACTTTTATATATTTATATGTATGACTTTTTAAATAATCAATTGAAATTTTATATCAATTATAATTGATTTCAAACCCAGAAAATACTTTTTATCAGGGAAAGGAGGTTATATTATAATAAAATTCAATTTTACTTTTTGCAATGTAAAACACATCATTGGCCACACTTTACATAAAAGGCAAGAACAGTATGAATGAAAACGATATTGTAACTGCAATTTACAAAATATAATTGTAATACTAACTGCACAAGTTTCATTTTATTTCATAAGTGAATGTTTCCACCAACAAAGCAATCATAATGATATATTAGGGGAAACAGTAAACTGAGGTATATATATATATATATATATATATATATATATATATATATAAGCATAAATCATAATCATGGCAAATCGAAGATGACATTGGTAGAATACTCTGCAACATGTAAGCTTGTCTAATTCTAAACTGTAGTTAAGGCCACTTTTCAATCTATAAAAAAATTGATTTAGCCAATATGTCCTACTACCATAATTCATCAGATGGTTGATAACATTAGATACATTCATATCATATGATACAATACAAAAATTCGAACACTTCTTACATCTAACCAATGATATTTCACGGTTTAGATGGAATTCAGTGGAAACTCGCTATAACGATGACCCCGGGACCATGAAAATTACCTTGTTGTATCAGGAATCTCCTTATATCAGGGTTTTTAAAAAAGACAACGAAAGAACACAAAGACCTGGGACCAGCAAAACTGCCTTGTTATATCAGGAATCTCGTTATATAACGTGTTTCCTGTCCCACTCCCTTGTCTTTCAGTTTTACATGTCCAGTGTAGACGCGTATAATCCTTCGTCCAAGTCATTGAGAGATAAGTAGTTCTGTGAAAAATAAATATATAAACATAACACCACATGTCTACATTAACTACCAGTTTACTAACTTGCATAGTCGAGCAAGACTCCAAAGACGTTATTTTTGATCTCAGAAAATAGTTTAACGATGTTCGAATAATATAGGAAAAATATAATTTTTATCCATTTCACATATTCAATAACAAGAAAAAAAATTTGAAAAAGAGGGTAATTTTTTATAGACTTCTAGGAAAGCAATTTAAATATAAATGGAAATGTATCATAATGATTTATGGACTGTCATGATTCCTCTTCAAAAAAATGAGTACGACAAAAAAAAGAAGGAAATCACGACTGGCACCAAGTATGGAAACAATACGTCTAATAGTAAACAATTAAGGATCAGTCTTACATGTGTCTTTTCTAGAATCCTTTCCAGACTCTTCAAGATCTGATCAAAGCTGCTCCGATTCCCAGCTTCTTTCTCCCAACACAGACTCATGATTGTGTACCTACAAGACAATTGCTGAAAAGTCTCGGAATGAAAATTACAAAACAATGTAGGCTCCTAATATTTGTATTCCTTTAAAATTGGCTTCCATCAACTAGAAATAAAAATCAAGGAAGATTTTTCAAAATCTTTCTGTAGGAAATACGAACCTTTTTTTTTCGCGATGATTGTTTTGTTTGGTTTCAGTATGTCCTGTTTTGGATTTGTTTGTTTGTTTTGGGGGTTGTTGCTCTTTTGTTTTTTTTTATATTGTTGTCATTGTTTTCATTTTCAGCCTAAGTATCATTGGCTATTTTTCTTCCTGAATAATATTATTCTCTACAAATGAAATTCATGTACCTTCCACGTTCTTTGTTCCTTCTTAATTATATGCTATGTATAACTTAGTTCTCTATGTTGTAATATACAGGTAAGTCAGTGACTTTTTCACCTCCATTTACCATTCATTTATACAAGTGGGTTTTGTTGTTGCTGTTCTTCTTCTTCTTTTATTTGTTGTGTTTTGTTTTTTGTTTGTTTGGTTTTGTTTTTGTTTTTGTTTTTGTTTTTGTTTTGTTGTTTTGTTTTGTTTTGTTTTGTGTTTTTTTTTTTTTTGGGGGGGGGTTGCCATGGTGGTTTTTGTAGGCGATTTATCGCTTCATAGGTGAAAGTGTCTTCACTTCCAGACACGAACACATTCAAGAACAAAACTTTAGGCAATTATATCGTTAAAGAAAGATCAGATTTTCCTCGAACATCCTGCTCCTGAATTCTGTCTTTATTAAATAGTATTTTCACTAGTTCTTTGAAAATCAAATTTACTAAAACGGAGTATAATTTTCCTACAGTAATCTACACAGGGAAGAAAAACCTGACAGACAATATTGCTGTGTATTACGAAATCCTTGGCGATATTGTTTTGATGAATTCGACAATAACGATCAACCGGATTTCCATCTATCCGTCCAGTCTGTCCAAAGAATATTCATGTAGGAATAACTAGTTCGAGTTATATGCCTAGGGCTTAGGGATAGTGTTGCAATTTTAGGCCATGTATAAATGCTGTAAGGACGTGAATTTCTTGAAAAGTTCCAGGAAAGAACTAATGTTATAAGAAAGAGCATAATATTCTTTTCTGATAAGGATCCTTATTCTTAAAAATAGATTTGCATGAAAGTAGACTGAATAATCTATATCTATCATGATGTATTTATGTGTGTGTGTTTTTTTAATACGATAAAAAATTATCAAAATAATGGACCCTCTAAAAATAAATTAAAGGAAAAATAATTACAACTCTTGTCCACAATGGCGAGGACGTGGCATCTTGTATCCATTAGTGACTTCCTTCTGAACGATGTCAAAGGTCATATTAGGGTATGGCCTAGCACCTTGAGAAGCGAAAGGGAAATATGATTATGAACTATCTGTACATAATTTTTGTTTTTGTGTTATTTGAAATAGAGTCATTGGATTTGCAAGAAGCTTGATATATTCCTCAATTTTTAACTATAATTGAAATGTCTTGGAAGAGTTTGAGACTGATATACTTTACACTGCACTCTCTTTGAATGTAAAACAAATTCATATTTGATACAAGTCGAAAATACTCAGGATTAATAGCATTTCTAGTGAACTGCATCGAACTAATATGGCAAATATGGGATCACTTCAAGACATTTCAATTATAGTTAAAAGAAGTGATGTCATGTATATTCTTAATTGCATTAAATTCACTGAGTAATACGAACAAATACTAAAGCTTTCTTTGCTTCGCACCTAGTGTCACAATTTCCCACAAGACGATGCCAAAAGACCAGATATCTCCTTCCCTTGAGTGGACACCAGA
Source organism: Heliocidaris tuberculata (assembly GCA_025618425.1). Classification (NCBI taxonomy): domain Eukaryota; kingdom Metazoa; phylum Echinodermata; class Echinoidea; order Camarodonta; family Echinometridae; genus Heliocidaris; species Heliocidaris tuberculata. The sequence goes on from CM046833.1 coordinate 32,182,823, forward strand.
TACCATCGTATCCGGTGAACTCCATCTTGATGGTTTCTATATAAAACAAAATAATAAGTAAAATCGTGCAAAATCAATACATAAATGTTGAGTGCTATGAGTCTTTAAATAACGTTCTCCTTTCCTGCTAGATCAAGTACTCCACTTGACATCAACACGCAGCTAATCTTGTCCTTTCGTTGTTACATGTCTGAACGTAAAACATCGTGTCGTTATCAAATGCCCTCATTATCTCTGTAATCTAACTGCTGATGTTATGATACAGCCTTAATTGTTAAAAAAAGTGTCTTCGAGATGTAAGCAAATTACATTGGCTACATAAGAAATAACAGCGGTAAAACTGTGCTCTTGACAACTGTTCATTTACAGATGTAACGAGAATAGGGTTTTGTTGTAATAATTACGACAGATATCCACTTACACCTCTCTTGCTGAAAAGTGATGAGGCTAGTCCATAGTCCGCTAGTTTGCACTGCTTTCTCTCAGCTAGTAAGACATTGTGTGCGCAGAGAGTGCCATGAATTATCTAGTTACGATAGAAATATTAAAAAAGGAGACATGATAGTTTTGGTTCTCCTTGCTCAAACACCTCCGCATCTCTTCATGTCTCTACTCCATCTTCTTACACCTTCCTCTCCGACGATTCTTCTTCTTCCTCCGCCATTCCTATCCATTTTCTTCTCTTTTTTTAATTCTAATCCTTTATTATCTTTTTCTCCCACTTCATCTCCCTTTTCTTCCTCCTTTTCTTCTAACTTCCCTTCTTCTCCTTCCTTGACCTCCTACTCATTCACTTTTCTGCTTGCAAGACTTCATATAATATCATTTACTACCAATGTACAGTTGTGACTTTGATAGCTTGATTTATTCTTTACACCTTCAATAGACAAATACTAAGCGAAATAGGAGTAATTTAGTTTTAAATCTTGGCTGTAACTTAAATAACCTGCTTTGCACTTAATTATAAATATATACATCACTTGTGTTTATAATTCTCTTTAGAAACAGGAAGAAGGCCTCAAAAACAGAAAGCTTGTTGCAATAAAACTGTAAATTACATCTACGTAAATTACATACGCACACGCACACAGAGACGACCCGCATATATATATAATTGTAAGGAAGTAACATATACAACAGCCTTGGCAACTCTCGTCGAAATAATTATAATTGTGGGAAATGAAAATGAGAGAATAATGGTTGCGTAGCTTAAATCAAAGTTCCCCAGAGCTGTCCTCCCTTTTTGAATTTTTGTAAAGGTTGAAAAAATGTCTCCGCCGGGAACCGAACCCGGGTCGTTGGCTTAGAACGCCAATGCCTTAACCACTAGACCACGGAGACGGGTCAGTGATTTTGGCGACACCAGATTCAATTGACCGACAGATTGACAAATCTTCAACCTTATTAATTAATTCCTTTGTCGGGGGCAGGTGAGTTTTGAACAAAGATAAGCCGCATGCCTCAGCTGGATCCAAGCGAATGCTTTGAGATACATGTATGTATACATTAGAATAATTGTTTATATATAATATATATATGTATATATATATATATATTGTAGCCGAACCGCCCTTTACCTCCCGAAGCCTGTAGTCCGTTTGACTGCAATATACAGTCAATTGGTGTAGATTATTTTTGAAGAACTATTTTCTGGTTCACAGCATCAATTCAACTCTAATTGTTTCTCTGACTTTACGAAAAGTACGCGATGACCATGCCTCTCTCTCAGTACCATCTGCAATACCGCACGACCATGCCTACTTCGGAAAGACCGCACGACCATGTCAATTTATTCTCTAATGGTGGGTTCCCACTGCCGATCAAACCAACCCGACCAAGCCCGATCAAGCCCGATTCCCCCCCCCCCCCCCACCAATCCCAACCACATGCCTAAACAAGAGCTCTCCCCGACCGCTATTAGACCATTGACGACCCACATTCGACCATTGACGACTCTTGCACGACGTATAGTCGACCACAACTTCGATCTCTTCTCGATCATTCCGATCTACATACGAAACCAACGTGATCCCTACTAGACCAACTGGACGTCCACACGATCTCTACACAATCTCGACCCGAGCAGATCGACCTGTTTGAACAGGGATCCAAGATGAGTCGTGAATTGACTGTGGTTGCACAAAACATTATCGTCAGCTGATGGTACAGTACTCATTTTTGATCAGCGTTCAGTTCATCTCAGACAATCAAGAGAAGGAAATCGAACAGTTACAGGTGGTTAGAGCTCCAGAGAAACAGGGTAATGGCTGTGGTTCAGCTCGAAGAGGAAGAAGTCGCAAGAGGACGCGTAGACAGCAACGGCGCAGGGAAATCTTGGTGAGCCAGTGGTTGACTCGGAGACCGCTCTTTGGACAATTTGAACAGCTGCTGAAGGAGCTCAATAGGGAGGACCCAAAAGGGTTTTAAAATTTCCTGAGAGTGGACGCCGACATGTTTGGGGAGCTTCTTGACCGCATATCGCCTCGAATAAAGAAGCAGGACACTAACTTCAGTTAATTACACCTTTTTAAAACCATGATGAAATAATCGTAATATATCAAATCACTTTCTTACACATATAAATCTTGTAAATACTCATTTTGTAATTCTCTGGTAATTACCACAGGAAAGTACTACGGGATATGTCCTGTATTATTTTGGGATGTTACCACAGACTCGCTATGTCGAAAGTATAGTATAGTATCACACACTGGTAATCATATGCAGGACAGTGCCACAAACCCAGGAAATACTTACCACCAGAAGGTATCTCATACTTGCTACCACAGGACTACATGCTCTTTCCAAGTCATTGCACTAAGTCTTACTATCATGTGGTAATTACAAACGAGTCTGTACTGGTGTTCTGTATACAGTAATTGTCTTGATATTGCCCGTTCTCTGGCATTTATCATCCATTTTTATGCATGAGGTGTCATATGAAAGGGAACATTTTATGTGAAATTTTGTGTGATGCTATTGTTTTAAACTGATCACACTTATATCTCTGAAAACTAAAAAGTTGAAATTCGCGAGTGCAAATTTAATTTTGGTAACACATCTTTCCTTTATTTTGATTCATTCATGCGGGATTAATGAATAATAAGTTGTACATCATGAAAGCGAGAAGAATAACTTTTCATCCAGGTATATCTCATCAAGGAATTTGTTCATAATATGCACTGTATAGTATGTTCTAACAGTTCTGACAGTACAAAATGATGGAGCAATTATGGCAGAAAGTGTATGGTTTTATGTTTTATTGATGCGGTATTGCAATACACCACTGGAGAACCACAGAGGCCAATTAGAAGAGGCAATTTCTATGCCTTACCATGAAAGATGTACCACATCATGACGGTTTTGTAAGGGCTATTAACATTCAAATACTTTCTTAATTTTAGGGAAGCCCTGCAACCTGGATTGAAGTTGGCCGTCACCATTCGTCATCTTGCAACTTGATATGCAGACCTGATGTACCTTTTTATACTAACTATTGAATTACTTGCAAATGTTATAAGAAAAGATATAGGTGTTAAAGGTTTTTCATTTGCTCAGAATGAAGTTAAACAAGTGCTATACGCTGATGATGTAACAATTTTCGTACAAAATTCACAGTCCTTAGAATATTAGAGTAATTCCAGATTGGGTGCGCATAGTTCAATATTACGTTTTTTTTTTTTTTTTTTTTTTTTTTGGGGGGGGGGTTGTTGTTGTTATTTGTTGTTGGTTTTTTTTGTGCTTTTTTTTTTAAGCATGTACATGTTTCATACAATTATTAATCTTATTATGTTATTGCGTAATCTTTATAGTGCAAGTATATATGTTATACTGTTGAAAATTGTTTGTAATATTTCATTTCATTATGTAATGTTTTATGATACATGTACGATTTGTTTGTGAATATATCAAAAATAAATTTTGTTTAAAAAAAAAAAAAAAAAAAGTTCCGAGTGTGAAAAAATACCATCAGCAAGTTCGTCCCAGAAGTATTGGAAGCTTTGATACAGGAGTATTCTGAAGAGGTTCTGCCAGCCATCGTCACCCCTGAGCAGTAGCAGGAAATTGCCAGCGAAAGATCGAGTGTGGTCGAGAAGTGCTCGGGATGTGATCGAGAAGCAGTCGAGAAGTGAGCGAGTTCGGTCGAGTAACTGTTTAGGGCAGACATGTATCGATCGTGAAGCAGTTGAGTTGTTGATCGAGTTGATCGGGAACCAATCGTGTAGAAGTTGTGTATAAATCGAGATGATCGGGTAGTAATCGGCGGAAAAAATCCACCCCGACCAAACTTGACCTCTATACGATCGATTCCCGATCAGCTCGACCTCTACTCGATCAATACACGATCGCTGTACGATCGCTGTACGATCGCTTGCCTTCTCGACCCCTACACGATATTTTTTGACATGCCAAAAATTGTCGTGTAGGAAGCCAGATCGATACCGATCAAGGTAGACCGACCCCGATCGCCCTTCCCGACCGAGCCCGACCAGGCCAAAATAGCTTGATCGGGCTTGGTCGGGTTGGTTTGATCGGCAGTGGGAACCCACCATTAGTTTGGAGGACCGCACGACCATGTCAACTTATTCTCTTAGTTTAGAGGACCGCACGACCATGTCAACTTATTCTCTTAGCTTGGAGTACCGCACGACCATGCATGGTTTTCTGACATTAGGTGCGCAAAAGACCATGCATGGTTTTCATCTCGTTCACCGGTGTTCACACAACCATTTATTTCAATTAGAGGCCAAGACGAGGAAAGACAATGTGACAACTTTCTTCTAAGTTTTGAGGAACTTTACTCATGCATTGCTCAACGTTAGGTACTGGTACAGTATAAGCAGGTACATATTCATCAAATCCAGCCCAAAGTTTCCGTCTGGTTATGCCATAACAAGGTTGGTAAACCTCAATGCTGAGGCAAGACTTACTATAGCAAAGCTAATTTTTAACCCCGACCCAACCAACATTTCTTGTCGCCTTATTGATATGGTCATTACATCGCTAATTCTAAAAACAGTTGAAGAAATGTTTCAATGCCTGAATCAAGAAATTACTAACTTTAAAAACATTTATGGCTATTTTCTGTCATTCAAACAAATGAAATACTTTAATTATCAAATGATAAATAGAAACTTTGATTCTACTGGTCCTCATAACATTCTTATAGCCAAAACATTTAAAAATTAGCGTGTAACAACTCGTTACCTAATGAATCGATTCATAACACCGATTACTGTCTTTACTATACGATTTATGCACAGTCAAATCCACCTCTCTAAATATTCCAAATCATCAACGAAATACTATTTCGTTACAATATGAATTTATTTCCACGAGAGTTGCCAAAGCTGATGTATATCTTATTTCCTTACACTTGTGTGTATACATTAATGCATGTATAATGGAGCTTTCGTACCTTCTTGGACGCAAGAAACTGCATTCCTTTCGCTATCTGCCAGGCGAAGTTAAGTAGACTGCCTTCATCCACACGAACCCTGTTTGGTTTAAGGTTGCCATATGTAGGTTGAGCTTGTACCCCTGTAGTCTGAAGATGGGTTAATAGTGTACCTCCAGAAATGAAGTCATACAGAATGCTACCTGCATCAATGGCATTGATAAAAGGGTATGTATTAAACAAAAGTGAATATACCATACGTCATATACCATGATAAAGGGAAAGGTCTTCATTTAAACTCATAGAGCTGTTCTTGGAAGATCATTGTATTATTTTTTACTGCTTCAAACACTATGTGTAATTCATAATCTTAATTAATTGTTAGATTTTCCAACGGTCCTGGTAAAACTATTATAGTTTTTACTGTGTCATCACTTCTTTGTATAAATACTACCTTGCTTTACGGCTGTGCTCCTCACGATAAAAAAAGACGTACTTTATACTTCATTTCCAACATTCTGGTTAGTTTTTATTTATTAATATTAACATGATCTATGGAATTGAATGTCTGTCGTCAAGAAATATACACTACGTAATTGCTATTTCTAACCTTGTTGTTGACAATATCCAATGCATTTGACAACATTCAGTTGATCCGATAGCTCAAAAAGTACCTTGACAGATTGAAGCACGTTAGCTGATTCGGTCACTTGATCTAAGAGGAGATATAACCTTGATATAACTATATTTGATTTCAGTTTCGAACAGACAGGTGTAAGAAAAAGGGGTGACATGGTTGAGGTAATTTTACAAATCAGAGGCGTGACGCAATCCTGATTCTACTTCAAGTTTGAGTGTTTGGGGTCTCCAACGGGGTCGGGGAGCGGCGTCGGTTGTAGGTGATACTCTTTGCTAGATGACGAATATGGTTTTTAATGCTTAACGTGAAATATACAATGCGTTTTAAGCGCAAGCTACACTGATGGGCTAAAATAATTTTCTGTTATATGAAATGCACATAATGGTTATAAAGTAATAGAAAAGGGGGCGTCTAAGACATGATATTGTTTAAGATTGGTATTAAAATATATTTGAAACTATGTTTCTTATCAGAAGCTCACCTGGAATTTGTCTGATAGCAACGTCCACTTGTCCTTTATTTGAGCGGATTTCTCCCTTCCAGACACCACCGAAGTCACCCCTTCCGATTGATCCTAGTCTGGTGAAAAACGTCAGGTTTTCAGGAGCAATAATGGACGAGCCAGTTGTCCCTGATGGACCGAGTTTAAGAGCTGTGTATGCTATCGAATGAAGAAAATAGACATATCACAACAAGGCTACTGATACTTGAAAGCTCAAAATAGAAAGCAAGGATGTTTGTTACGGAGTTAGGCTTGGTGAAAGTCATCATTAGCTGACATTGAAGGGGTTGATAGGCATTAATGATTTTTATCTTTAAAAACTGTTGTTAGCGGTAAGAGCTAAATTTGCTTCTTGTCAGTTAGAATCTATGCTCAAGGTTTGAGGCATTGTAGATTTTAAAGATTCTTTTTTTTAAAGGAGAATACTATGTTTTTTCATAGTACAGGAAACTGTAATTCTTCAGATTCACTGATCTATATGTCTTACAACATTTGACAATTATTGAAAATAAAAGCAAAATTATTATCGTTTTTATCTATAACACGATAAAAACTACTTTCGAAAAATCAACTGAAGGCAATTTCAATAGCCCTGTCTATCACCTTTAGAAATGTGCGAACATTACATTGGCGTATTACGTAATCCGAACCTGATTTCTATGGGCAGTACAATAGGCCTTTGAAATTGCTCTTGAGTTTATTTTTCGACAGTAGTTTTTATCGTGTTCTATCCTTATGCTTATCCTTTATTACTTTTTAACTGATTTTGCACTTCTTACCTTTCTCTCCACTCTGAACCATCTCATACGCCATGTTGTCATTCGCCTCACGGTATACATTTTTCCCTTCACTGTGAAAAAAATTTGTTCATGCATAAGCCATTTATAAATCATTTTCAGGTCACTTTAGTTTCTTCTTTGACAGACAGTCAGACCCAACTCCGGAAAACCGAGCACAGGTATATACTCCGAAAACGGCGTATGGAGCAAGATGAATATAGAGCCCTCATCGTTCAGTGCGAGACAGTGTGTACAAAAGACATGGGGAAAATCTCGCAATGTCGACCAGCTGTTGATGATATATTTCTCAAAAATAATGCTGCAGATATATTTATTTCAAACGTTTGTCATTTGAAAGTCATTTCATATGACGAATCATTCAAGGATTTTGAAGATAATTGGCACGCAGCATTATTTTTCAAAAATTATATATCGTTGGCTGGTTGACTTTGCAAGATTTTCCCCTTGCCTTTTGTACACACTGCCTCGCACTGAACGATGAGGGCTCTTTATTCATACGCCGTTTTTCGGAGTATATACCTGTGCTCGGTTTTCCGGAGTTGGGTCTGACTGACAGATGACAGTGTTCCCCAATTTTCTCTGGCGTTTCATAACGACATTTAAGTATAGCGTAAAAGACATAAACTGATCGGACATACTTAAAACATAATGAATATGTATTTCAACCAAGAGCTCCTTTCAATAAAACTATCATTTTCCAGGAGATATTATTTGTTGATCAACTGATCACGGGTTAAAGGTAAGCCAAAGTCATTTTTAAATCATAATGCATTTAAACAGACCATGTGACTGGGATTAAACAACTAAAAAAGACATTAGCCTTTGTTGGATATTGAAATGCGTCAACGGCCATTATGCATTTTTTGATATCCAAGTCAATTTTTCAAAAGTAGAATTTGAATTAATTTCAAAATACTCGTGTCTGAGAACCTTTAGTCATTATGTGTCTTGTATTATATGGCTAATTATATTCCTTTCCGATGTGGCGAAATTATGTCTTCACTCCGCACATTCAAATCAACTTTATATCTACTTGTCAATGTCCTGTTTAATACGGTGAATTTGAAATAAATAGAATGGAATGACACAAAAGCGTCATTTATATCTTGGCATATGGGTGCGGATTCATGCTCGAGATTAACTTAACCTTTAAATCATGTTTAATAACATGCATTTACTTAAAGGGTACCTGAGGCCTGAAAAATAATTTGTATATAGTAAGCTTACACAAAATCAACCCCAGAAAACTTAACACGACATTCAACGTTGACAGCATACAGGAGATATTGATTTTTGAAAATAAAATTCCCCCCAAAAAATAATATAATTAAGACTTGAGCAAAGACTAGTCGATCGATCACGATAGCTCACCTAACGATATATCGATTCAGGAACGTCTTCACTTTCAATTTTCGATTCGATAAATGTATTTCGCAACTTAGTTCTAATTCATTTGTTGTTTCATTTGGTCTGTAGATTCTTTGTAATTTATGCGCCAAGCCAATTTTCTATTCGATTTAAACGTTTTCTGTCGAATACTTGATTCATCTGTTGTTTTGTTTGGGTTGTAGATTCTCCATAAATTACGCGCCAACTGAATTTTCAGTTCGATAAAAACAGTTTGCGTTGTATACTTCATTTATTTGATGTTGTATTTGGAATGTATATTATCCATTAGTTACGCGCCAAATCAATTTCCAATCGATAAAAAAACATTTTGCGTTGTATACTTCATTCATTTCATATTTTATTTGGGTTGTATATTATCCCTAAGTTAAGCGCCAAATCAATTTTCGATTCGATAAAAACATATTTCATTTGGGTTATACATTATCGCTACACTCTTAAAATGTTGGGTAAATTTAGTTGGGTAACTGCTGGTTGGTTAAAAATATTCCCAATTCTGGGCTATTATTAACCAACTGGACACTCGAGTGGTGTAACCAATATTGGTCAATACTTTTTACCTAAATATTGGGCATATATTTACCAACAGTATTTGGTAATTATGGGTTGGGTACTTGTTGCCCTGTAGTTGTGTAATTTTGTCACATTTCCTTTGCCAGTTGGGTAAATTTTGTTGGGTAACTGATGGTTGGTTAGAAATTCGCTTTTGCCCAACTTGTGGTAAATATTTTTACCCAATATTGGGGAAAACACTTATATGAATATTCATGAATTTTTAGTAGCGTATGGTTTGGGGTGGCCCGATTTACTAACTGTCACCGAATGCATAAAAAAATATAAGGGGTATATAAGAGTTTGCACTAGTTTGCACTAACTGGATAGGATAGGACTAGGATAGGATAGGTTAAGATATAGGATAGGATAGCTTAAAATAGGATAGGTTAGGATTGATTAGGTTAAGACCCAGAAGGACGTAACAAGCAGATTTCATTTTTTTAAACCTAGGTTGGAGGAAAAAGGAAACAATAAATTGGGCAGCTGAATTTGCCCAACCACATGATATTTGTTACCAAACAGCTGAACAAATAGAGGGTTGGGCAATCCTATTGGGTAAGATTGGATTGGTTGGGCAATAATTACCCAACTGAGAATATAACCAACAGTTGGGCAATTGTAGAGTTGGGTAAAATCTAATGGGTCACCAACTGATGGGCAATTTAATTTGCCCGACAACATAGTAAATGGATTGCCCAACATCAGTTGGGCAAATTTTAACCAAAAGTTGTGTGGACAGTATGTTGCCCAGTGTTGGTTAAAAATTGGGCATTTTTTTGCCCAACTTTTTTAAGAGTGTAAGTTAAACGCCAAATTAATTTTCGATTCGATAAATGTATTTTGCGTCTTAGTTCTAATTTATTTGTTGTTTCATTTGGTCAGTAGATTCTTTGTAATTTTTGCCCCAAACCAATTTTATATTCGATTTAAACGTTTTCTGTCGAATACTTGATTCATCTGTTGTTTTGTTTGGTTTGTAGTTTCCCCATAAATTACACGCCAACTGAATTTTCAGTTCGATAAAAAAAGTTTGCGTTGTATACTTCATCCATTTTATATTTTACTTGGGTTGTATTATCCATTAGTTACCCGCCAAATCAATTTCCAATCGATGAAAAAACATTTTGCGTTGTATACTTCATTTATTTCATATTTTATTTGGGTTGTATATTATCCCTAAGTTAAGCGCCAAATCAATTTTCGATTCGATATATGTCTTTTGCGTCTTAGTTCTAATTTATTTGTTTCATTTGGTCAGTAGTTTCTTTGTAATTTATGCGCCAAACCAAGTTTACATTCGACATAAACGTTTTGTGTTGAATACTTGATTCATTTTATTGTTTTATTTGGGTTGTACATTCTCCATAAATTACGCACCAACTTATAATTTTCATTTCGATAAATATATTTTACGTCGTATACTTCATCCATTTCATATTTTATTTGGGTTGTAGATGCTCCATAAATTACGCGCCAACTGAATTTTCAGTTCGACAAAAAGAGTTTGCGTTGTATTTTTTTTTGTTTTGAAACAACTTTTTATTTTGATATATTCACAAACAAATCGTACATGTATCATAAAACATTACATAATGAAATAAAATATGACAAATGATTTTCAACAGTATAACATATATACTTGCACTTAATGAAGATTACGCAATAACATAATAAGATCAATAATTGTATAATGCATGTACATGCTTTAAAAAACAAAAACAAAACAAAACAAAACAAAAAACAACAGCACACAACAACGTAATATTGAACTATGCGCACCCAATCTGGAATTACTCTAATACTACCTGTTCCCATTTCTGGAGATGTATTGCCTATGTATTCCTCTCTTGTGCAATCTGATATTCTTCTTCCCTATATTTTTAAAAAATTTTGCTCATGGTTTCAACAGATGGCAGATCAGATTTCTGCCTTGCAGAATAAATTTCCTTTTTGACAATTAAGATTACTGTATTTAAACATTTTATCCTATTTGAACTTCCATCAATCCCTAATAAAGTGTCTTCCAAAGAGAGATTCCCCAATTCTTTCAACCTTAATTTGTGTCCGATAACTTTCCACAGTGCTTGAACTTTCAAGCAGCCTTTAAATAAGTGATCAAAAGTTTCAAATTCTTGATCACAAAACGAGCACTTGTTAGAAGGAATAAAACCTATTAAATGGAGTTTTTTATTTGTGTAGATAACCCCATGCGACTGTTTAAATTGAAATTCTCGAAGTTTACAATTCACGGTTGAGAAGCGAGGTCTCAAAAAGATGTGCTGAATTGGCTTTTCTGTTAAACCTGAGAAATTACTATTTATATTATGCATATCATCTATCTTTTTTAAACAGTTAATGAAATATCTATACTGCTTTGAACAGATTTTATCTAAGGTTTCTTTTCTTCCAAATATTTCCAGAGAAATATGATCGTCTTGGGAATTTTTACTTTGTAATGGATTAAGCCTAAATGCTTGTTTCCACTCAGTTGACAGAGCGTCATATATACCATATATTTTCAAAATATCGAATCCATACCGCAGTTTTGAAAATATGATACTGGCCTTAAGCGGCCGTTTTCATCAATCAAATGAATAAGTTTAAATATATTATGAGAATACAATTTTACATCAAACACCATTTTGTTATCAATACATACATGTTTGTTATTGAATATTATTATGTTTGAAACACAATCATTCCATTTTGTCCTGCATTCTTCCATTTCTTGCCACACTTTCAACATTTCAACATAGAATGTTTTTTTTTTTTTTTTTTTTTTTTTTTTCCCCCCTTCCACAGGGTTCTTTATTTACAAAAAACAAATTCAACAAATACAAATAATCATATACTTTCGTATTCAGGATAGTGCAACAGAATGAGTAAACAATGGCATAACAATGAACATCACGGCCCAAACTTAAGGGCAGAGAAAAAATAAAGATTTCTTTTTTTCAATACATATGATATAAAACAATACATAGTAAATTGATCATTTTCATGTTGTCACGCTGCCAACACTCTCAAAACATTTTCTGAATAGAAACCATTTCTTCAGTAATTGTTGGTACCTTCACAATGATCTTTGAGATATCATCTCAAACACCACGAATTGATTTGCATACACTATTGAAAAGCATCTTCCATTTCATTTGATTCTCACAATATATTAATCTCTTCATCCACATTACACGTTGTGCTTTAATAAAAAGTTCAAAATTTGTTACCCGTAAACCTCCATTTTCATAGTTTTGATACATTGTGTTTCTTTTTATTTTATCTTGTCCTTTCCAAATAAAGTCAAATGTTATTCTTTCTATTTCCACATAAACCCACTTCGGTACCACGATTAAATATGAGACATATATCAATTTTGAAAGTGCATACGTTTTCAGAAGATGAATTTTACCTAATATGGTCAAATCTCTTTGCTTCCACCAACTCAATAACTTTTTTATTTTGCTTAGTATTTCTTTGTAGTTCATTTCTTCTTTAACCTTAACATCCATGGAAAAATATATTCTTAGTATCTTCACAAGTTCCACCATATTCCACCCTTTTGGGGCAGAGCCCTGGTTTGTACTGGTTCCTAATCTCATTAAATTTGTTTTGTCCCTGTTCAAAATGAGACCACTTAATTTACCAAAAACTTCAAAAAGTACTTCTAATCTTTCTAAGGACTGCGCATCTTGTACGAAAATTGTTACATCATCAGCGTATAGCACTTGTTTAACTTCATTCTGAGTAAATGAAAAACCTTTAACACCTATATCATTTCTTATAACATTTGTAAGTAATTCAATAGTTAATATAAAAAGGTATGGCGAGAGGGGATCTCCCTGTCTCACTCCCCTCTGTATATCAAAATAACCTGTTGTGAAACCACCATTCATGACACTACATGCTCCACTGTACAATGTTTTGATCCACTGTCTAAAAGATGCCCCAAATCCAAAAATTTCTAATACCTTTTGTATGAACTCGTGTGATACAGAGTCAAATGCCTTTTCAAAATCCACTGCTAATAAATAGCCCTTTACACTGTTATTCAAAGCCTGAAATAAAATATCATCGATTAGACGAACTGCTTCACCTATATTTCGATTATTAATGTATCCAACCTGATCAACCTGTATAATTTCGGGGAGAACCTCTTTAATTCTTTTGGCCAGGACTTTGGTGAGAATCTTATAATCGGTATTTAACAATGTAATAGGTCTGTAGTTTTTAATGTATAGAGGGTCTTTACCTGCTTTTTCAATTAAAGTAATGACCCCTTGTTTCTGTGATGCAGATAATTCACCTTTATCAAAAGCTTCATTTAAACAATCAACCACTACGTCATCAATGACATACCAAAAAGTGGAGTAGAATTCTATAGTTAAACCGTCATTACCTGGAGCTTTGTTAAGTTGCATGCTCTTTAGAGCTTCGAAACATTCATTTTTACTTAATTTACCTTCGCAGCTATCTTTGCTGTCTTCTGATAGTTTAACAGTACCTTGGAGGAAAGGAAATTTTTCCAGTATATCTTCAATATCACAGCAAACTCCCTTACATGAATATAAAGAGCTGTAGAATAATTTGATAATTATAAGAATATCACCTTTGTCGCTGTGTATCTGATTATCTTCATCCATTAATCTATGATTCTCAGATTTACGTTTATTGGATAACACTAATTGTTCGAAAAATGCAGAATTCTTTTCTCCGTTTTCAATCCAGGCGGCTCGTGACCTTACTTTGAGACCATCTAGACCATAATCATATAATGTTTTAAGAAGCTCTCTTTTCGCCTCCAAATTTTCCAGTAGAACATTAGAATGATTGTATACTTCATCAATTTTATATTTTATTTGGCATGTTTGGGTTGTATATTATCCATTAGTTATGCGCCAAATCTACTTCCAATTCGATAAAAACAGTTTGCGTTGTATGTCTTCATCCATTTCATATTTTATTTGGGTTGTATATTATCCATTAGTTACGCTTCAAATCAATTTTCGATTCGATAAATGTATTTTGCGTCTTAGTTCTAATTCTAATTTATTTGTTGTTTCATTTGTTCTGGAGATTCTTTGTAACTTATGCGCCGAACCAATTTTCTATTCCATATAAACATTTTGCGTTGTATACTTCATCCATTTCATGTTTTATTTGGGTTGTATATTATATCACTTAGCTAAAAAAAATATTGTGCGTTGTATACTTCATTCATTTTATATTTTATTTGGGTTGTATATTATCCATTAGTTACGCTTCAAATCAATTTTCGATTCGATAAATGTATTTTGCGTCTTAGTTCTAATTCTAATTTATTTGTTGTTTCATTTGGTCTGGAGATTCTTTGTAACTTATGCGCCGAACCAATTTTCTATTCCATATAAACATTTTGCGTTGTATACTTCATCCATTTCATGTTTTATTGGGGTTGTGTATTATATCACTTAGCTAAAAAAAATATTGTGCGTTGTATACTTCATTTATTTTATATTTTATTTGGGTTGTATATTATCCCTAAGTTAAGCGCCAAATCAATTTTCGATTCGATAAAAACATATTTCATTTGGGTTATACATTATCGCTAAGTTAAACGCCAAATTAATTTTCGATTCGATAAATTATTTTGCGTCTTAGTTCTAATTTATTTGTTGTTTCATTCAGTCAGTAGATTCTTTGTAATTTATGCGCCAAACCAATTTTCTATTCGATATAAACATTTTGCGTTGTATACTTCATTCACTCGTTGTTTTATTTGGGGTATAGGATCCCAAAGTTACGCCCCAAATCAATTTTTGATACTTTAAAAACATTCTCCGATGTATGACTTCATTCATTTGTTGTTTTATTTGGGTTGTAGATTATCCATACGTTACGCGCCAAATCAATTTCCAATTCGATAAAAACATATTTTATTTGGGTTATATACATTATCGCTAAGTTAAACGCCAAATCATTTTTCGATTCGATAAATGTATTTTGCGTCTTAGTTCAAATTTATCTGTTGTTTCATTTAGTCAGTAGATTCTTTGTAATTTATGCGCCAAACCAATTTTCTATTCGATATAAACATTTTGCGTTTTATACTTCATTCATTCGTTGTTTTATTTGGGGTATAGGATCCCCGTAAGTTACGCCCCAAATCAATTTTTGATACTTTAAAAACATTCTCCGATGTATGACTTCATTCATTTGTTGTTTTATTTGGGTTGTAGATTATCCATACGTTACGCGCCAAATCAATTTCCAATTCGATAAAAACATATTTTATTTGGGTTATACATTATCGCTAAGTTAAACGCCAAATCAATTTTCGATTCGATAAATATATTTTGCGTCTTAGTTCTAATTTATCTGTTGTTTCATTCAGTCCGTAGATTCTTTGTAATTTATGCACCAAACCAATTTTCTATTCGATATAAACATTTTGCGTTGTATACTTCATTCATTCGTTGTTTTATTTGGGGTATAGGATCAGCGTAAGTTACGCCCCAAATCAATTTTTGATACTTTAAAAACATTCTCCGATGTATGACTTCATTCATTTGTTGTTTTATTTGGGTTGTAGATTATCCATACGTTACGCGCCAAATCAATTTCCAATTCGATAAAAAATATTTTATTTGGGTTATACATTATCGCTAAGTCAAACGCCAAATCAATTTTCGATTCGATAAATATATTTTGCGTCTTAGTTCTAATTTGTCTGTTGTTTCATTCAGTCAGTAGATTCTTTGTAATTTATGCACCAAACCAATTTTCTATTCGATATAAACATTTTGCGTTGTATACTTCATTCATTCGTTGTTTTATTTGGGGTATAGGATCAGCGTAAGTTACGCCCCAAATCAATTTTTGATAGTTTAAAAACATTCTCCGATGTATGACTTCATTCATTTGTTGTTTTATTTGGGTTGTAGATTATCCATACGTTACGCGCCAAATCAATTTCCAATTCGATAAAAACATATTTTATTTGGGTTATACATTATCGCTAAGTTAAACGCCAAATCAATTTTCGATTCGATAAATGTATTTTGCGTCTTAGTTCTAATTTATCTGCTGTTTCATTTAGTCAGTAGATTCTTTGTAATTTATGCGCCAAACCAATTTTCTATTCGATATAAACATTTTGCGTTGTATACTTCATTCATTCGTTGTTTTATTTGGGGTATAGGATCAGCGTAAGTTACGCCCCAAATCAATTTTTGATACTTTAAAAACATTCTCCAATGTATGACTTCATTCATTTGTTGTTTTATTTGGGTTGTAGATTATCCATACGTTACGCGCCAAATCAATTTCCAATTCGATAAAAACACTTTGTGTTGTATCCTTCATTCATTTGTTGTTTCATTATGGTTGAATATTAACCGCAAGTTCCGCCCCGTATCAATTTTCGAGTGTTTGTCAGCTACGGCGTTGCACATAGCAGACGACAAAGCGATAATGCGATCGCGATAATTCCACTATCGGGTCTTGGCGTTCGCCGAACGTGCACGCATAAAAAAACGCACACGCATAGAAAACTGCTCGCGCGGAACTCAACTCGAGTTGAGTTCCGCGCGTCGATCGTTTACGCTGTCCTTTATTGTCTTCAAACTCCTTAACCGATAACCTGTAGAATGCCTGGTAAAGCTATTCGGGTTAATTTTATACATTCTGACTGTATACTATTTTTTTTTTGGGGGGGGGGGGGCCTCAGAGACCCTTTAATGAATGTACTTATGTGTACTTGATCATAATTGTTGGTGATTTTTTTCTTTCTTTTTTTCAAATTGTTACATCAGAATGCTGCATTTATTTATTTCTTTATCTACATGTTTGTGTGTGATATATCTTTCTGTTCAATATATCAAATTGCCAAAAGAATACTAACCGAGATACTGCTTTCTGCGACTCTTCGAAACCTGCAAAGACAAATATAGAAATTTTAATATAAATTTTATATGGTCAAATTTAAAATGCTTTAGTTTATTAATCTGTATCAAAAAGGAAGTGATGTAGCCTCAGGTAAATAGGTCTGAGGTATTCATGTAGGACGAGTAATTACATTCAGAAAAGCAATTGCGGAAATGACTCCGCACATACACTGTATTTGGCATTTGGGACAGCCATTCCACACGGCTATAATTGGCAGGGGGAAAAATCATATCAACTTCCAGTGTAGGGTGTGTTAGAGGTAAATTCTATTTGGGGGGGGCATTAAATTTGCCAACTACCAATCGATGGTGTCCCATTTCACTAATCATTATCTTCATTACCATTCAGTATATAATTTTGTATAAGATTAAATGTTCAAACTGGGTTGTAAAAAGTACTATTCAGTGCTTGGGTTCTCCTCTGTTTGAAAGGTCTTTATACCGAAATGAAATTATGTCAATTTGATAAAATCTTCGTTTTTACATGTCGTCTATATTAATTATTTTTCTCAGTAGCTTGCCTTTTTCTTATTCCATCTTTAATTACTTGATTAGATTTAATGAACACAGTTACCTGATTTGGTTTCATGTCTTCTCCACACGATGAATTGAATGACATTGATGATGATAGACACCACTAAGAGGATTGCTAAGACTGCGATACCTGCAGAGGCTCCAGAACTCAGACATGTACATTGTACTGGCTCTGTATTAAAAGCAAGAATTTAATAGTAGGTACAGTCTATTGCGGTGAACTTCACCAAACATTCTTGATATTGATAACTAGCTTATTAAAGAGTTCAAATTTGACCGAAATGGCAAGAGTGGTGAAAAAAAAATTCTGCAAACACACACATATATATATATATATATATATATATATATATATATTCGTTTGTCTTTAATAAAAACCACAACCACTTTCAATAGGCCTACTATTTTCGATTACAGTTTAGTTTTCTGTGAAAATTCAAGAACTGAATTGAATTGAATAGAATGTCCTGTATTCCTAAGGAATCATCGTTCTTATTCCATCTAGGACATTCCTTTTATATTTTAAAATCATATTTCACCCAGTATAAGTTGAATAAGTTATTGTGTGAAATAGAACGGGGAATTCCCTTTTGTGTTTGTCTCACCGAATATGAATACCATGCACTAGTTCAAATATTAACATGGCAAACTGCCAAATACACAAAGTAGTAGCCTATATACCGTGCATTCTCACCTTTATACTTTAACTATTCAAGCGTGATGTCATGTACCTTTGGACTCTGTAGTGGGTACTGCTTTCAGGAGTATGGGACATAAGGCTGCTGAAAATTATGCATTGTGTCAACAATGGTGTTTATACAGTACGAGGGACATTGTTATACTGTTACAAACAAGTATAAACATGTCGAAGTTCATTTGGGAATCCTTCCAAATAAAATAATAAGTTCTATTTGATGTTGATGTCTCATAGATAATTCTCCTACAATTAAAGTAAATAAGTAACGCAAACTGCATTTAGTTTCACTTCAAGGAAGGGTTGGGTTGAACAGTTGTTGACATTGTGACAAGTATGAATTTGTATACCAATCAGACATTTAGTTCATCTCAATAGTGTGTGGCAAATACATTTTTGCGTGCACGTCCAAAGAAAACAATAAGAACGACACATAGATTTTTACTTTTAGAAAAGCACGTAAATTTAAGTGTCTAACTTGAAAACTTCGTAACTGTATCATAAGGGTTCCCCATTTCCCTAATTTTCATAACTCAATAAGTCACTTTTAGGAAATATGTCCCTGAGGCAATGAATATTGATGAAAACACAATGAAATAAGGAAGTGCAGATAAACGACCAGTGTTACCGATGTTGGACTATCTTTAGAATCACTACTGACGATGAAGTGTAGTGAAAGGTATTCATTGGTATTGTGCATACAGTTACTAAATACCTGTCTAGATGGACTCCAGATTCTGTATGATCACTGACCAGTGTTGTTAGCCAAATTATGCTATATTGCTTTCTATATATGTAGAGGACTTCTCCTTTACAATGAGTGTAAAAACACATCAGACTATTTTCTGCAGTACATCCGTGTCATTTGTGTCTTGGAAACTTGTCTTAACTACTGGTACCAGTATACTATATACCAGTATATAGCGCTCTGATCAGTTTTCTGGAAAAGCGCTTAATAAGAAACAATTAATAATAATAATAATAATAATAATAATAATAATAATAATAATAATAATAATAATAATAATAATAATAATACTTCTAAATTGCTCTAAACTCTTGGTTATTAATTGTATTATAAAACGCATTTGGAATGAATTCTACACTATACCAGAAGTTTATTCCAAAAGTTGAACTTTCATTTTTATACAGTGCATGAAAAAAAACCATCAAGCTCTCTAACTAATAACGTTTTTCAAAACTCCATTGTAGTTATACTGTATAATTATTTCTCGGGCATTGGTAGCTTTGCAAAATTTCTTGTTAAACTCAGCAGTAGTTAATGCTAAACTCTTTGTAGGACATAGCTCATTGCTGATTGTTTGTTTGTTTGTTGTTGTTTTTGTTGTTGTTGTTGTTTGTAATGCTGTAGAAAGCAAATTTCCAGACACAGAATGAGGACACTAAATTAATCATTATTTCTCTTACCGGTATTAGTGTTACACTGTCACACACACACACACACACACACACAAAAAAAAAAACACTCACGTACCAATTAAAACACTTTAATGTATAGCACATAGATGGTACTCCCTAAATGTCTGAAGTTAACCATACAAAATATATCAGTAGTACAATAATTCATAGGAAATATGCCTATGGCTATCTACTTGTTCTCAAACGTAAATAGTTTGAAGAGGACTGGCCATACATTCTCTTAGGATTTTTCTACATAAAGTGGATTTTTCATTGTCTATATAAACAACACTCCTTGATTTATTATGGGTATGAATTCATATCATTTTTGTTTTCAAAATGTCAAGCACAAGGAAATGAGGGGGGGGGGGGGATAACAAGTCAGTCCACTAACTCTGCTAATATACAGACACCATACTAAACCTGTGCAAGGTAAATATAGATCTATAACAATGATAGCTGGCAGTGGACTTTGTACCAAAGAGGTTAAGCTCCTTTTGTCGTGCTAATCAAGGCTGTATACCTGTGGTATTGGTGTAAGTAAAGGAAGGCCAAACAACGAAGCACTTGTCTGCATATACTTGTCTACATCATTTGAACAATAGGTCACAATGACTACATCAGTAGCTAATGATTGACATAGTTCTCTGTGGTGCACATTGTTCTTGTAGTCATGATAGATCAATGTGGACATCATGCGCACAGTATGCAGCTTGACTTGATATTATGTCATTGTCCCACCCACAAATGAAAATTTGTATTTTTTTTTCTCTCAAATGTCTTTTTTTTTTCTTCAGTATTTTGAGATATATGGGGAAAGCGATGACATTCAAATATATTTCACCAACTACCAGGTACTCCAAATAACTAGACATAGTGACACTATCGGAGGTTTGGTACACAGTCATGGTCATGGATCCACAGTAAGAAGAACATAGAATTAATGTATAAGAGTCTCTGTCAAATGAATAATAGATATGTGCAAGAATATACAAGGAATCTCTGGCACACCCGAAAGAGAGCAAAAATTCATAAATTTACTCTTACAAATTTTCTCCTACAATGGTATCTGCTAATGAACATAAAATGTTTTGCACACTTTCACCAGCTGCCTCCGTCAATGTTTGTATGATGTGCACAAAGTGTTTAGAAAGGAATGAACATGAAATTTAAAATGATGGCACTGAGATATTAATAATATTTACATGTAAAACCTAAGTTAGACTCGAAGTTAGGATGTTAAAATGAAACCTAAAAATGAGTGCAACATAATTATCTAGAGCTTATTGATGAGCTAATGCTTTGTTAGCAGTGCATTGCGGCTCTAGCTTGCTACGCTCAGAACCCTCACTACAAATTCATTAATAGAATTTATTAAGAACAATGTTTCCCTTTCCTTTTGTTATATTGATATAATAATTCATCATATTAGTAATTTTGAGATATGAATCTTAATGTATGGTTTACGTTTCAGATAAAAAAGTTATGGGCCTTATCTTACAAAGATTCTCGCACTGGGCCTACCATTTTACATATATTTTTCTGGGCTTTTACCTCACCTATATAGACACATTTTCAAAGGCCTTTTTGTACACCTCTTATTCAAGTAAAACATTTTTCTCTCCTCTTCTAAGTCAATCTTGGTTCTTGGTAGAACAGTTAAGTTAGCAATTTCAAAAAGTAATCAGTGAGAAAGTAAGGCTTTGAAATCACACACAAAATAATGATGTTAAATTTAAATTCATTCAAAAAAGAAACTGAGAAAATACTCTTGAAAGTTCATTGAATTATCTATGAAATAAAATATTTAAAAAAAGTAAAAACAACCTCACCTCCTGGGTCTGAAGTAGTAGTTCCTTCTGTTGTAATAGTTTCTGGTACTGTTAGAACATATACGTGGAATATATGGATTATATATCAAGCAAATGATATTTCTTGTCAATTAAAATAATAAAAACTTGCCTTTTAAAGTCAAAGTTTGCAAAGGTACATGTTTAAGATTAGCAAATCGACAGGTACTTTGTATCCGTAATTACATACATAGAGGCGGCTGTGATACTAGAAAACAAAGTTTTTTCATTTACCCTGTACTAAAGATTACCGGTAGTTTAAATATATCTCTGAAAAGATTTCCCCCTTCAACCCTTATGTTAACTCTAAGAATATAACCTTTTTATTCAAGGCAAGTTAAATTACCGAAATCAAAGAGGTTTAAAAGCAATGTATAATGTTTTAAAGAGAATATACAATCTGAAGATATAAAGAGCATGTACATATAACAGTACTCGACCATGTTAAATGTGACACGTGAAAGAATCTTTTAATTTTAATAGCGAAAATGAAGAAGAGAGAGGGACAGTTGGTCCATTATTTCAGGGCTTTTATTATCTAAAGAACTATCAAACAACCTTTATTCCTAAAAAGTAATAAAACCTTATTCTAAAAACAAGACCCTTTTGCTGCAGGTCTGTGACAGTTGAGGATGTAGGATATTCTACTTCGATATGTTTTCTTTAAAGTTAATATAGGGGATAAGGTATTTCCAAGTAAAAGAGGAAAGGTAATTGACTTTGAAAGGGGAATTAACAAGATAAAATCTTCCTGCACAAACAATTCACAAGAAATATGAAATGTAACATGTGAAAGTGTCTTGTGTTTTGTGGTCTAACCTGAAAGTCAAGTGGAATGTAAGAATATTTCATCACCGTCACATGCAAGTGCATAATGAGCTCAAAATGAACAAAATGGTTACTATGGAGACTAAATACTATCAATCCCTTACAAGGTTAGTGGCACATGTTAATACTATTGGGAGAACATGCGTATTAGGACATGCATATTTTTTGCCCCCCCCCCCCAAATGTATGTCTTGCATGAGGTATAATCATCAGAGGGTGTTCTAATATAAGTGTAGGTACATGAAGAGGGTGGACAGGTACTCAAAGAGGGTGACAAAGAAATGTCGATGAAACAGAGAAAACAGATGACTATGACACAGAAGTAGATGTATGAAAGTAAAAACCAATGATTTGGAACTTCTTATAAACTATTTTCATGATAATTTAACTATACTAAAAATCATATAAGGGCAAAAAAATAAGCAAATAATCACATTGCTTAATAAGTTGAACATCTATTTCTATTTGAAACTAAATTTAGATATGAATTTAGTATGATTTGTATTGCGGGCCGACAGTCCTCCATCAGCCCCAACACTACTCATAGCTCAGCAAGTAATCAGATGATGACCATGATGAACAGATTTAAGTCGATTTTTGATATAAGAGGAACAGAGTTTATTTCTAGCCGCAAGACGCCATTTTCAACAACGAAAACTGACAAAATCACGTGTCACATTTGCATATTCATGACAAATCTCCCCCACAGGAGAAAGTTTTGCCTATCTAAGAGTGTCAATACTTTCTAACAAACAAGAAATGAATATGTTTTCAATGCCTCCTTCAAGGAACCTTCAGATTACAAACGATTCTTTAAAGTTTAAAAGAAATGCAACAGCTAAATTGCAAAGTTTCAACAGATATAAGAACACATGTACAATCCATGAATGCTTCGAGATTATACTTAGTTTACAGTCACTGCAATATCTAAAGATCATAACTTCATCGATCGTAACATCTACAAACTAGTGAAAAACAAAAAGAAAACGACAATGAATCGATTACACTAAACGTACGAACGACTGAACGCTATCGTGACCATATAAGGATATATAAATATTCATAAGTACAGTGATGTCTGCGACTCATGCGCAGTGTGTGCGAAGGCACGTGTATGCAAAATTAATCAATGAATATGTATAGAACGAACGAAAACGGCACGCGCCAAGGTCGCGTTACTATGCTACGACCTCAGGAATGTGGAGAGCTCATTATTATGTCTATCGTAAGCTAAAAATAAGTCAATGTGTTACAAATGCACATGAAACAAGCATTTACAGGTGGTTTTTAAAAAGTTTCAAATATGAAATTGAGTAGAAAACGTCTCTGTTGTTTCTCTAATATACTGAGTACATATAGTCGTACAAAATGTGATATTTACAGCACATTTTTAGTTACAAAACAGTGTCAAAGTACTGCATTGAATCTTGCACATATTAAAACTGTATATATATCGAGGTTAAAGGTACAGAAAGATGCATGTATTGGCAATGCATCAAATATAGGTAACAGTATAATTACACATCATGCATAATGTTTAAAGTATAATTCTTTCACTGAACTATGTATGTACATTTATACCATGTAGAAATAATATGAAACAAAAATTAACTTCTTTGCACAAACAAAACTTTTAACAGGTCAACTGGTGAAACATGAATTTGTATACACAAAATCTTTTACTGTCTGTAGCTTTACCTTTCACATAAACTAAACAGAATAATACTTTGAATATCACATGTCATGAGTCAGTCTTTCCCATGCAATATTTTTTCTCCTAGCATTCAACTCTGAATTAACACAGTAAGCTATGTAACAAAATTAACAAACATAGTAATGAGTAACATATAATAATTTTCTTTTGTTAACACCTTTTCCATCTGGTTTCAACTCGATGTTAACTGATTTCAATTCAATGTTAACTGATATTTTTGTATCAGTATGACGATATGAAATTAAAGAAAAACGATTTTCTATGTATATCACAATTCCAGTATAAAATCTTGTGTATCCAACGAACTACATGAATAATCTCCTGGTATTTTCATGTTATGATAATTCTGACATATAATTTCTTTTTGACTTTTACAAAAAGCACTGTCTTAAATTTCCATATTATTACATGTTGCAATGTTTTGTATATATAGGTATAAACAAATTATGCTTGACTTCATGCATAGTCTTACAAATCATTATCACATGAATATGGAATTTTGGGGTATACAATACATGTAAATCACAAGAATGAAAGATACATTTATAAATTGCGCGAAATGTCCAATACTGAAATGTTCAGTTATCCAGTGTCCATTTCACTATGTTCATGTGTCCATGGTAGTCCACTCATGAAACGAATGTCCAGTATCTTCATGCAAATTTGTAATTCACATGTTAAGTGTTCACAAATGTTTGTCATATTTCTCAATGTTCATCACGTTTTCAGTTTTCACAGGTCCATTCATATTCCTATGCTCTGGAAAGTGTATCAGCAATTATATTATCCTTTCCTTTGATATGAGTCACTTTCAGTCCATATGGCTGTAGAATCAAACTCCATCGAAAAAGTCTCTGGTTTCTGGTCCGGAATCGCTCAAGGAATGTCAATGGATTGTGGTCTGTATATACAGTTACTTCAGACGAGTTGCTCAGATACACCTCAAAGTGTTGAACTGCTAACACCAGACCTAAACACTCTTTCTCTATGGTAGAATACCTTCGCTGATGAATGTTCAGTTTCTTTGAGAAGTAGCTGATGGGTTTCAGGAGTCCAGATTTGTCCTTTTGTAAGAGTACAGCTCCAACTCCTGTATCACTGGCATCCACAGCGAGCTGGAAAGGTTTTTCAAAGTTTGGTGCTTCCAGCACAGGATCCGACATCAGCACAGCCTTCAATTTCTGGAAAGCTGTCTCACAAGCTCCTGACCAGTCAAATTTGACCCCCTTCTTGAGAAGGTCAGTCAGCGGGGCAACCCCTTCACTGAAGTTCGGGACGAACTTGCGGTAAAAACCACACATTCCAAGAAATCGGAGGAGTTCTCTCTTGGAGGAGGGGCAGGGAAAATCCACGATAGCCTGGACTTTGGCGCTTCGTGGGGCAACACGACCTTGACCTATTTCATGACCTAAATAGGTCACAGATGCTTTGGCAAATTCGCATTTTGCCACGTTTACAACCAGTCCTGACTTGGAAAGCCTTCTAAACAAATCTCTGAGATGAGCCAAATGCTCCTTCCAACTATTGCTATATACCAAGACATCGTCAAGATACACTACACAATTTCCATGCCCTGAAATCACACTATTCATCATCCTCTGAAAAGTCGCAGGGGCATTCTTCATGCCGAATGGCATGACCCGACACTGGAAGAGACCTTGTGGCGTCACAAATGCTGAAATTTCCATGGTTTCCTCAGATAATGGCACCTGCCAATAACCCTTCATTAGATCTATCTTGCTCACATAGGCAGCGTTTCCAACCTGGTCTATACAATCCTCTATACGGGGGAGAGGAAAAGAATCTGTCTTCGTAACAGCATTAACCTTGCGGAAATCAATACAGAATCTTTGGGAACCATCTGGTTTTGGAACCAGAACTATAGGTGAACTCCAACTACTATTGCTTTGTTCTATGATACCATGTTCAAGCATGTATTCTACTTCTTTGTTCACTACAGTTTTCTTGTCAGGATGTAGTCTGTATGGGTGTTGTTTTATGGGTTCACTTTCACCTACATCAACCTTGTGTACAGTGTTTGTTGCACAACCTAATTTGTCACTACACACCTGTGGAAATTCTTGCAAGATTTCTATTACATCCTGCCTCTCTGACTCTGGCAAATGACTAAGCAATATCTTGGGATTAGACATTACCTTTGAATTATCTAGCCTGGGAATCATCCCTGATTTGAAGTCTATTTCAGGTGGACTTTCTGCATCACCAAGTACATCATCATGTACATGCACAGCAGCAACACCTGAGGAGTCATTAATGCTCCTAGCACCTGAATCTGCACCTTTTGCATCAGTGTGCACATCACTGACTGACATCTCATCATTACGCTGATAATACCTTTTCAGCATATTGACATGACAAACTCTCTTTGTCTTTCTCCTATCAGGAGTACTCACAACATAAGTCTCCTTCCCAAGACTCTTCTCAATCAAGTAAGGACCACTAAATCGTGCCTTCAGTGGGTCTCCTGGAATCGGAAGTAACACGAGAACCTTGTCACCCTGCTCAAATGAGCGAGACTCTGCCTTCAGATCAGAACGAGCTTTCATCACACCCTGGGATGATTTCAAATGCTCACATGCCAGTTCGCATGCCCTTGACAGTCTTTCTCTAAATTTAGAGACATAGTCCAACACATTATCACCTTCCTCTTCCATTTCAGACAAGAGCTGTTCTTTGACTACCTTCAAGGGGCCTCTCGGTTCATGACCAAAGACAAGTTCGAACGGGGTGAATCTTGTGGATTCATTTGGGGTATCTCTAGATGCAAACAAGAGAAAAGGGATGCCCTTGTCCCACTCTCCTGGATTCTCTTGACAATAAGACTTGATCATTGTCTTCAATGTCTGATGATATCTTTCAAGGGCCCCCTGGGACTGGGGATGAAACGCAGATCAGCTGATCTGCTTGATTCCAAGTTGATACATCACTTCCTGGAACACAGTGGACGTAAAATTTGAACCCTGATCTGACTGAATCTCTTTTGGGAGACCGTACCTTGTGAAAAAGATCAAAAGGGCATCAATCACTGTCCTTGCCTTTATGTTCCTCAGTGGAACCGCCTCAGGAAAACGAGTCGTTGTGTCCATGATAGTTAGTAAGTACTGAAAACCGGTCTTGGTCTTAGGCAAAGGGCCTACACAGTCTATCAGCACACGACTGAATGGTTCTTGACTCACTGGAATGGGAATAAGGGGTGCTGGCTTGATGCGATGCTGCGGCTTCCCCACTACTTGACAGGTATGACAGGACTTACAATACTCAGCCACATCTTGTCTGAGCCTTGGCCAATAGAAATGAGCCAAAATCCTGACTACAGTCTTTCTCACACCCAAATGACCTGCCATAGGAATGTCATGTGCCAACCGTAGGATTTCCTTCCTATATCCTGGAGGAACTACAACTTGATGGACTGCTGTCCAATCTTCATCTGGGGATCGCGCAGAAGGGGTCCATTTACGCATCAATACACCAGACTTTGTGTAGAAACACTGTGACATGTTTTGTGCTTCTTCAGCCGTCACTGCAATATCACGCAACCTGCTCAAATCATCAGCGTCTCCTTGAGCCTTAATCAAGGCAGGCTGACTGAATACTGTCTCACCCTGAACTGAAACATCAAGACTCTCATTCAACTCTTTGAAGAAAGTATCTTCCAAACTAACTTCATCGTCAACTACGTTCTCACTCTCTTTCACTTTTTCTTTCATTGCCTGTGCTCTTGTTACTGCACACGAAGGGAAGATTCCCGGAATTTCTTCTTCCAATTTCTCAGTTTCTGAATTCACAACTGGACAAACACTCACAATGGGGGAAGGCAATACCTTACCTCCTGCCAAATCATTCCCAAGCAAGAGCGATATTCCTTGCATCGGCAACTCAGCTACTACTCCAACAATTGCTGAACCAGAAACTAACTGACAGCTCAACTCAATATTGTACAATGGAACAGGCTTATAACCTCCATTTACATCCTTAATGAGAATGCTTCGACCAGTGAAATTCTTCTTGTCCAAGGATGCCTCATTTGCAACCAGCAATGTTTGCGTTGCACCAGTATCCCTCAGAATCACAACAGGCAACTCCTTGTCATCATCACTGAATTTGACAGTACCACAAGAAACAAAGTCCTTATATCGTTCATCAATCTCATCTTGATCAACAACTGTCATGCTACCATGCGGTTTCTTCTCCACACCACTATGCACTATGGGATTACGCATTGAAGCCGGCGCAGTGCACGCAAGTCCAGTTGGCTGTGTTGATTTTTGTGTTTGTGTTTTCTCTTTTGCTTTCAATTTTTCGCATTGTGTCTTTAAATGGCCCTCTTTCTTGCAATAAAAGCAAATCTTCTTTCCTTCAGATTCACCACCACCACCACCACTGGGATTTATTTTGCTACTTGGCTTTGATGACTTAGATTTGTCAGCATCATGTGGTGTTTGATTTTGTTTCCAACTGGAATTATTTTTCTGACTTGTAGGATTCCTATGCTTGTTTTGAGGTGACCTACTCCCTCTATGGGTCAATTCGTACCCATCTGCCAACATGGCAGCAGCCTTTACATCCAAAACATCATGATCATTAACATATGTCCTAACTTCCTGTGACATACATCTTTTACACTCTTCTATGAGCATGACCTCTCTCAAGGCTTCAAAACTTTGCTCAACCTTCAAGGAACGAATCCAACGATCCAAAGCAACCTCTTTCCTACGAACAAACTCAACATGAGTTTCCCCTTGATTTCTTCTCAAATTGCGAAATCTCTGACGATACGCCTCGGGGATCAATTCATGTGACTGGAGGATAGCATCCTTCACTGTCTGATAATCAAAAGACTGTTCATCACTCAATGCCGAAACCACAGACTGAGCTTTACCTGTGATAACTTGCTGAATCAAAAATGCCCACTCATCTTCTGGCCACTTCATCTTTGAAGCAATCCTCTCAAACATAAGGAAGAAAGAATCTAAATCATTCTCATCAAACTTGGGAACAAGTTTCAACCTGGCTGCAAATTCATTTCCTTCGGATTTGCCACGATCTTTCTGCATAGATATTCTAGCCTGAGCATTCATTTCCTCATACCTCATCATCTCAAATTCGAGCCTCTTTCTTTCCATCTCTCTCTCATGTTCAGCAGCTTTTAGTCTATCCCTTCTCTCTTCCAACTCAACCTTAGCAAACTCTGCTTTCAATTCATCAGAATTTGACTCATTTCGTTTGTCACTGCTATCATTAGCATCATCAGTAAGCTCAGATGAGCATGCAGCCGATTCTACAGGGTCTGGGTTACTTAACCCTTTTTGTTCTGCAATTGCATTCAATATGTCTCTCTTTCGTGTGCAACCGCTTAAATCAACACCTAGCTTATTAGCCACACTCTTCATATTAGCCTTGACCAGGCTTTTCAACCTGCCGATTGACAATTCCTCGCTAAGGAACGCCTCAACATCAAATTCGGCCATGATTACTGTGCCCTACTGTGCAATTCACAAACCGTTCAAAATGCACACACACAAACTGACAAAATGTCTGAACCGACGTTCTAAAATTCTGAATAGAAACTTAACAAAATAGATACAGATCAAGTAACCAAAATCTGCACGAACTGCAGCCAAAAACATGCAATCAAACTCTAGTCCTAGCCTAGAAATGGAGGCAACGCCTCGCCAATTGCCATGCTTACAATAAACAAACGTAACTTGCATCTACTACCTACCACCAATATGAGTACATGGGACCATACTCAAGTCTCTACGTCGAATCGTCGTCATCACAAAAACTCACAAAAATACGGCTTGATTTGTCCTTCTCCCGGACAAGCCCCCAATTATTGCGGGCCGACAGTCCTCCATCAGCCCCAACACTACTCATAGCTCAGCAAGTAATCAGATGATGACCATGATGAACAGATTTAAGTCGATTTTTGATATAAGAGGAACAGAGTTTATTTCTAGCCGCAAGACGCCATTTTCAACAACGAACAAAGCAACAAAATCACGTGTCACATTTGCATATTCATGACATTTGGCAGAAACTGAAAATTATTTGTGTGCGTATAATAGTTCAGCACACAAATGTTAATTTTATGATAAGAATAAATGAATGAAATGATATAAGTGAAGAAAAAGATGGACATACCTGTCGTTGCAGGAGGGATGGTTGGTCCTGTTGATGAAATGGGAAGAGAGCAAAAAGAAAAAAAAAAACCAAATGAAAAGGGGGATGTTAAAAAATAGCTTTTTGTATGACAATGCACAAACTCATATTATGTTCAGTACAGTATACATGTCATGTGTTAGATGCTTTTGACTGCGGTAATCTATATCATAATTATGCTGTTATCTTTTCCATAAGTGTTACAAAATTGTGTGCTGAAATACTTATTTTTCAACATTCATAATGTATGGACTGAAACACATGTACATGTGTAAATGGATTCATGGTAATTTCAAGATGTACACAGAAAATGTCTTTGGCCAGGGGTTACCAGACTTTCTATTGATGTGGCACTGTGGAGGGGAAAATAATAAATTAAAAGACAAGAAATCGGACAAATAATAAGAAAGTTACGAATGTTTGAAAAATGAGATCACTAAAACTTTGCGAATCTCAAATTGGAAATTTGGTCACTCACTTGTGACATATTCATGGTCAACACTCCCGTTTGTCGGTACACTAAAATGTCATCAATTTTCTGGTTTTCTTCTAAGTGCATTTTCCCTCAGGGCAGTAGTCAACATATGAAATAAAAACATCCCACAGAGCAATACAATTTTATGACATTTTGTGTGTTGGAACAGACGGGAGACTTGTCTGACACTATATCATAGTGACATTACCGATTCGGCCAATTTGAAATTCCCATATGTATGGTGAT
The DNA here is from genome assembly GCA_025618425.1 of Heliocidaris tuberculata. Taxonomy (NCBI): domain Eukaryota; kingdom Metazoa; phylum Echinodermata; class Echinoidea; order Camarodonta; family Echinometridae; genus Heliocidaris; species Heliocidaris tuberculata. The sequence continues at coordinate 32,213,990 of CM046833.1, forward strand.
AACAACAAAAAATCATAACTTTCCTATTACTTGTTTGATTTCAAAACTTTCAACAATCTGTTTTTCGGGGATTTTTAGCTTTTCGTCAGAGCAACAAGCCATTAATGTTGGATTTCCCTTTAATTTATTTTATCATTGCATAATATTGTTGCGTATACATGTTGGTATGCTTACAGCCAGTGGCGTATCTAGGGGGCGGGGGGGAGGCAAGTGCCCCTGGCGGCAATTGGATGGGGCGCAAAAAAACCGCAAAAAAAAAGAGGGGGAAAAGAGGGGAAAATGACGAAAATATCATATTCCTCAAGGATTATGCGCCCCCCTATCGGCAGGGTAAATGCATTCGAAAATACAGTTTCTGAGGATTTTAAATGCAAGCATTTTCTAAAGCTCGGTCGCTTTGCTCCCTAGCATTATTATTTTCTTTCAGGATCTCGTCATTTCGCGCCCCCAGTATAGTTCTTAAATAACCCTTTTTAAGGGTTCAACATTTTAAAAATAAAGATGAAATTGTCGTTGCTTTGCTCGTTGTCCCCTTTGGTATTTGTGGATCTAGTCCTATCCTGTAGTTTTATAGATATTTAGTTTATACCCAATGAACACATTTTTGTTTTTGCTTTAATTGATTGCGGGTGTGTATATACATGCACTTCTTGCCAATATTTACAGTTTTTTACTGATTATTGTAAGACCTTATTTGTTAGAATATTTGTATGTTTAATAAGTACTTACGTGTTTGAAGTAGTTTTTACTTATATTACATTTACATAATTTGTCAGGGAACCACATATTCTTTAACCATTTCAACTATTTCGTGGTCTCCCATTACCATTCACATTTGTAAATACCTTGTAAATATGTTTCATATTGTTTCAGAAATGGTAATAAACTTGTTTAATCATTCATTCATTCATTCATTCATGTAAGTTTTATCTGCCTCTTGCAAAATATTGCACCCCCAATATAGGATAAAGTGCATAAAACATCATTTGCACAGGTTCAACATGTAAAAGAAATCTCAACTTTCAGTCGACTTGCTAAATTCCTCGACTATTTCTCAAGGGTTTTCATTAATTTTGCTCCCAATTTTAGAAGAGAGTGAATAGAAAATGTACAAGACATGTACAAAATTCGAACTTCTCTACCGCTCAATTGCAGTGGTCAGTTGCAAAATTTCCTGGTTGAAATGCGCAAGAAATTGTATTTTTAAGGTTAAAAATGCACCCAAAAAAAAAAATGCCGCTCGATCGCTTTGCTCCCTCGCTTATCCAATAATGTAGACAGCTTTGGGCACTGGGGGGGGGGGCGCAACTTCATTTTTTCCCCGGGCGCCATAATCCCTAGCAGTGGCGTAAATCCGTATCGAAGAGTGGGGGGGGGGGGGGGTGGTTGAAATAATTTGCCAACGTGATCTTGTTTGGCAAACACAAGGCACGTATTGTCATTCAAAAAAACACCCATAGGCATATACCCCTCCCATATCATTCACATTCAATCTAACACCCATCCACACCCCCCCCCCCCCATACACACACACACACACACACACACCTCTAATCAACGTCTACAAACATCTAATTTTCTTCATATATTTTTTTAATTTCTTTCGTGAAAAGTGGGGGGTGATTGTACAGGCCAACCCCCCCCCCCTCGAAAAGTGGGGGGGGGGGGGGGATATGGGGGGGATATATCCCCCATCCCCCCCCCCCCGGATTTACGCCAGTGATCCCTAGATATAGATACCACTGCTTACAGCCCATCAGTGTAAACAAAAGAAGACATTTCAAGTTGTATTACTTAGCAAATGAGAAGTAAAATATCTTATGCTTGTACTGTACACAAACAAAAAGTTGCTAACTGCTAATAGTGGCTGATTTCCCAGCTGAAAAATTGCATTGCAATATATGATGTTATTCGATCAATTTGGCAGCATGGACTTTCAACAGTGTGCACCACTAGAAATATATTTTCAAAAGTTTCTTACATGTTATATGAAAGTTTCTGATTTTTTTATTAAGTAGACCCCCAATTTTGTGAAGTTAATTTATTTTCCTGTTTATTTTTGCAGTTCCTGACAATTTTTACAAAGTGGACTTAAAGTGAACAGTTTGTTTAAAAGGGAAGTCCAGTTAGACCAGGTTAACTCTCATGAATTGGTGAAAGTTTTAGGAAAAGTTGTAATTTCCAAAATACAAATTGCTAAACCCTTCTAAAATATGTCACTAGAGATCGGGCAGCTTAATATCAGTGCATACAAAATACATGTAAACAACAATGAATTAAGAAAATAATAAGCCTACAAAATAATATCCACAATATAACAGATGAAACACAAATCAAAGAAAATATCATGGAAATTTATTAATAATCCTTTAATAAGTAAATATATTTTTAAAGAATAGAAGATTAGATGGTGAAAGTTTGAAAGAAATCGGACAAGTAATAAGAAAATCATGTTTGAAAAATGAGATTACTAAATCTATGCGAATTTCAAATTGGCAGTTTGGTGAGACGATTGTGACATATCGGCGGTCAACTCTCCCGTTTGTCGTACACTAAAATATAATTAATCTGCGGTTTTCTCCTAAACGCCTTCTTTCCCCGGGGAAGTACTCAAAATACATTGTAAATAGCATTGTTATACGTCCTCATAATAGAAAACGATCCAATGAAGTAGTACTTTAAAGACAATATTTCATTCATTTTTGGTGTAGGAACAAATTTGAAAGTTGTCCGCCGCTACATCACAGTGGCCAATTTGAAATTAGTAAGTACAACTTTCAAAATTTTAATAACTTTCGTATTGTTTGTCCGATTTCGTTCAAACGTTCACCCATCAGCATTCTGATTTTTCTGCTTTCTTTCAGAGCACCTTGCCATTAAGGTTAGAATTCCCGTTAAAGATACAATTTAATGGGCAAACTAAACTTTGTAACAAGTTGAATTAAGTGACAGCATAAACATTAGATAAATAATAAGATTGGTAATGAAGGTTTGAAGTCAGCGTATCCAGACAACTATCCTATTCCCCCGGACAACTACCTATTGACAACTACCCCCTGGAAAATTCCCCCCCCCCCCTCCTGGTCAACTACCCCAAGGGCAATTACTCCCAGGAAAGTTATCCCCCTAGCACAATCATGATTAGCACCCAGTATCCTCAGGACACCCTTAAAGATTTTCAAGTACCCCCAAAAGCGTTTTAAGGTATTTGGACAACTACCCCCTGGACAACTAACCCCCTTAGGCTAGGGGTACTTGAAATTGAGGGGCTCTGTTGCCGAAGTCCCCCCCCCCCCCCTTCCTTTGCACTTTTTAAAGATTGGGTGGAGGTGAGTTTGTATTTGGGGTACCTGGGGCTAATTCTTCTAGCGGGTAGCTTTCCGGGGGTAATTGTCCTAGGGGTTATCTTCCTTGGGGTAGTGGTCCTGAGAGGTAATTGTCCGTGGGTAATTATCAGGAGGCAGCGGCCGGTGGTAAATGTCCAGGGGATAAATCGAAATCAGAGATCACTTAATCTACATTACAACATTTACTTGATAACTCTGCTTGCAGCTAGACACTGCAATTTTATCACATGTAAATAGAAACTCTGCGATTCCCAAAGCCTTTTTTTTTACTCTCCCAGAAAAGGCAAATTTCCATCTGTAAGCCGAGCCATGTGAGACTGGGAATTTTTACCATGTGTACACAGAACAGTGTCGCAGGAAGTTCATCACAACTTTCAGGTACACACATGTACCACACTCTATTTTCGAACTCAATGCAGCTCTCAATTTCTTGCCCAAATGACACCCCACTATAGACAGATGACTTTTGTGACTGAAATTTCGAGAAGTTCCACAAGGTTAACAAAACAAAGAAATGCATATGCCCCCCCCCCCCCTCCCCGGAAAAAAACACAAGCAGTATTTTAAAAAAAAGGAAAAACAGAGAAATTCACTAAGGAAAGACAGAAAAAGCCTAGTAGCCCTTTTGTCAAGTAAAAACTATGAACGCTAACAGGGCAATACCAATACTACCATATTTTTATTACTAGTGGCCAGGGAAAATTGCTTCCTGAATCCTGATATGGTTGCGAATATTTGAAGTATTAACATGAATGTAAAAATAGGGTTCGTTTCAGTTTGACAGTGTAATCACCGCAGGTTAACCTAAACTGAAAATAAACAATGGATACAAATTTCATTGAACTTTCCTTTATCAAATGAACTCTGCTACACATGTGTACAGGTAGCTAGTAGGCGAATCATTTTTTTTTTTTTTTTTTAGAATGTTAATACCATGACATGAAAGTTGCTTTGGCTTTAAGTGGTTATTGCCCTCTGACTGGCAAAAGTTTCCTTCAGAAGTTAATTGTTTATGACATATCACCAAAAAAAAATGTTAGGATTTCAATTTTTCCCGTATTAAATGCCACTTGAGGCAAAATATCTCCAATTAGGCCTATGTTCTATCAAACTGTATACAGGTATTCAACATGGCAAAAAAAAAACTGAAATTAAATTTTATAATGCTGAATTTGTACTTTTGCAATGAAGCAACATATGACGTCATGTATTTATAATTTGATCCTTGAAATAGACTTGTTGGAAAATGCACAGCATACAGATGACACTTTCCCCACAGTCACTGTGGTGTTAGAAAAGTAACACACATTTCTCAATCACTTACGCACAACATACAAATAGAAAATTCACTTACTGCCAGGCTCATATGTCTTTGTAGATGTTGTATTTCCAAGGTAATTACCAGATTCACATCTGAACTCTGTAGCCTGATCAGGCTTTGGTACAGTGACAGTATTGACTGAATCTGTAGACTTAGGTATCGGTGTATCATTGGAGTAGATATAGAAGTTAGTGATGGCTGGAGTAGGTTGGTCAACTGTAGTACTCCTTTCACATGTCACATCAAGAGTTGAATCTTTAACGACTATTTCAATTTTAATGCTTCCGCATTGTGGAAGACCTGTATTAGTAAAGGAGAACACAGGGAAAGTACAGTTCAAAAGTAAATCATCTTGATAATTATATTGTTGGAAAGAGCACAATCACAGGATTATAATAATAATAATAATAAAAAGCACAAATTTATACATGTTTATATGTATGGATATGTAGTTCTGGAAAGCTCACAAAATATTTCTGAACAAACAGGGAAAGAATTAAAAACAAAACAAAACAAAACAAAAAACAAACACAAATCAAATCAATGTAACATGTTAATGAAATCTCACTTTTTTACAATCCAAAATACTTTTCTAAAAACAAAGTAATTTTTTAAACTGATTGTCACCGCCTTTCACGGAAAGTTTATATAGAAATGTTAGACATAACTGCACAATATTTATTGTTATACATGTAGTGTACACAATGCTACAATTGATCATTTAGCACTGTTATCATAAATAAATAAATAATGAAAAACAAAACAAAACAAAACAAAACAAAATAATGTCAGCTATGAAATTGGATCAAACAGCTCAATTACAAAATAGATGTAAAATGAAATTGAATTTATCGGTATGAAATCTTATGAAATACTCTCTTCTTGCTATAATATGTGGCTCTATGTTTTCATCTGAAAAGGTAGTGGGGTAGTTGAAATGCAAGGTTCATTAAACATTGCAATTTTCTCTATTAGGAGATTGAATTTATCTTTTTGTTGTTTCTTCTTTAAACAAATCGTACCTACTATGACAATCCACAAGTCTTGATTCTTGTCTATTCAATCTGGTTACTTGATGACCACCGATGTTACACACCAATTCCACATTGTAGTTCTCTAGGGTTGCTGGAAATGTGAACGTGCTCCTCCTGCTAAATAGAGGTAGAGTAGCTCCAAGGTATGTTACCACTATGCCATTAGATTGTTCATCACCATCTAAGATCCATGTTATGGTTTCTGCTGGTTTACTGCCTTCAGCATCACATGTTGCTTGGTAGTGGGTATCATTACATGTCAAAACAATGGGTTCTGAGGGTGATCCAACTATAAAACAAACGAAGTGGGAAGGGGAAAAAAGTATGTACAATTATATATTACATAAAGTTGTTTTTCTTATAAAGGCACTGACAGATTGTACAATATAATCTTAAGTAAGGACATTTCATTGTCCTGTACATGTACATATACATGTAGGTAGAATTAAAACATCTATTGATTGACCGCCTCATATCAGATGAGCTTGCTACAAATTAACAATACAGATAGTTAGATATACAGATATATTGAAAACTCAGTTATGTCTTATCATTTGTCAAATCGGTGAAGATGTTTAGTACAATGTAGGTGAAAGCAGAAATGTCCAATTATTAGTGAAAGTTTGAAAAATTAATCGGAAGTAGAATATGAAACTCATGAGTGTTCGAAAGTTGAGATGATCGATATTGCGAACCTCCCATTGACAAACTCGTTGGGTGTGTTAGATTTGCATTTTCGTTTTCGTTTTGTGTCATTAATTTTCAATTTCCATAAAAACATGTACAAAGACACAAGATATATTCTATTATACAGCCTGTTTAGAAATTAGAATTACATGAAAATGAAAAGAGAGAGCTTGGGAAAAGCCTATAAGGCATTGTGGGTATACATATGACGTTTTATACGTTATAGCTTAGGCAATTAAAATACCCTCCCCCTTCCCCTACAACACACAAACACGCGCACACCAAACACAGCGCACACCTAGCATACATATCAGAGTAACCAGAAGCCTACTTATACTGTATATTATATAATATTCATGTAAAATAATACAGTAATTGTGTTTACACATAAATAGATATAAGGTATTTACAGCTATGTAAAGCTATTTTTACATTCATGGAGTACCGAAAGATCAATAAGACAATCCCTTTCTCTATGTTATTACAGAACAGACACGATTCCCTGATACATCTTGAGTAACGAATTGAAATGGCGTAAATAGATAGATGTCTCCCATTATCTAACTGAACTTTCCCTGATTTCTCTAGGTCATATCTCTGAATCTGAATCTGAATCTTTAAACGAATGCCCCTATATTAACGTATTGGACACCATTACTTTGGAAAGCTTCCCCTTTGTAGACTTACGAATTTCGATTCTTTTTAGGTTTGCAATAAACTTCAGGTCACTATTTGAATGACCTAAGTTTGTGGCATGGCATAAGGTATATTCTTTAAATTTTCAATTTTGATATTTTGTGATAATCCACTGATTATCCAAAACAAAATCGGAAATATTATTATTCTGGGCATGGACTCGGGTTTTTCTTTTGTCATTGTCAAAAAAATTGGGCTGAGATTAGTTTTTCTTTGTTTCCACCGACGTTGGGACGAAAATGCAATGTAGCTCTATCTTTAGTTCTTTCTTTTTTAGTGTTACTTAAAGGGAAACTTGAGTTCTGGCAAAGGAAAAAAAATCATTTGTGAGCTTTCTCATTCTTATTGTGTTAGTTTGGAAGATTATCGTAGAAGATGTACCCCTGAAAGTGATAGCTCTTCAAATGACCTCACATTCAAAATATGACAAGAAACAGCTCTGTGTGCAGTGCATGTGACTATCAGAAGGATTGAATCAATTTCTTAACATTTTGGTGATTCCAAAACCTTACAGCATACACCAAATCTTATGTGCTATATAATCAACCTTTGCCAATTGCTATGAGACAGTTTCTTTCACAATTCAATCTTATGACCACTATTCAACTTTATCTTTTATTGTAGGCATATACCTAATAATAATTGGTCAATTGTCCCATCTTACATTATCCCATACCAGGGGTAGCGAGGCGGGGTAACAGGGGGACACCTACCCCTCCCTGGAAAATTTTTCAGGGGGATACCCCCCCCCCAAAAAAAAAAAAGGGGGGAAGCAGAAAATTTTTACGTAATGAGTAATGGTTCCATCTCACTGTTCATGATTTGATTTGCCGATTAATGCAGTTTCCCCGGCCCCGCCCCAATAATGAATATCGTCTGGTTCAGTCGCTACGCTCCATCGCATAATAAAGTTTAACTTTACAATATTATAAAATGTCTTTAAAGCGTTTAGATTGCACATACGCTATAGAATGTAAATATTCATAAGGACGTTTGCTTCAAAAGAAGGTAGGACGAGGGACACCTCTTCTTTCAACGCTGTGGGACACATTAAGAGTAAAGAGAAAGGTACAAATATTAAGATCAGAGATAAGTCTTGGATTTTCCTATTCGATCAAAAGCAGTGGTGGGTTCAGGGGGTCCTTGTGCCCTGACCCCCCCCCCCATCCTCCGCCCTATATTGAAACCAAAGTGGAAGGATTAAATTCCAACCCTGTCCAACCCCCTCCTCTCCCGGCCCCACTTTTTTTCTTTCCTTTTTTTTTATGTGATGATTTTTTTTTTTGTTGTTGTTTTTTTTTTGGGGGGGGCTTTTTTTTTGGTTCTCTTTTTGTTCTTTTTTTTTTCCTGTTTTTCTTTCTTTTTTTTTTTCTTTTTAATTGTTTTTTGGCTAGTCAGAGATTTTGCAGTAAAAAGATTCCCCTTGTGATGAGCTTTTTATTTTCGTTTACATATTTTTTTTTCTTGTCGGAATTTTTAAAAATAATTTTGTTTCCCCCGTATTTACAAAATCCTGGACCCCCCCCCCCCCCCCTCCGAATCAAAAGTGCTTTAAAGTCAAAATTTCAGAACCACAAATTAAAGCAAATTTCTCATTCGGTCACTATGCGAGGTCCCATAATCATAGACAAAATTTACCAAGGGCCAAGAATGCAGGGTTGTTATGCTCCAAAATTCTAATTGAACCTCTGGGTATGTCTTTACAGACCCTCCCCGTTTGGTCGCTGTTATTTACTGGAATTCCACCCCCTCGCCGGCCATGACAAGAAATCGTCGCCTCTGTCCATTACAGACACATGAGCAATTGTATGCATTAAAGAGTTTTTCATTTATCGAACATTTTTTTGATAAAGAAAAGGTACAGACTTATATTTGCCCCCCCCCCTCCATTTATGTGTGTGTTTTGTTTTGTTTGTTTGCTTGTCAGACAATTTCGGAATGAAAAGAAATCCCCAAAAGTTGATGACCTTTGTCTTTTGTCAGAAATTTTTCCTAATTAAAATCCTGGATCCGCCCCTTGCTATATTTTCCTACCTTCTACAGTCACCACAGTTTCCTCAGCATCATCAGGTGTCTGTTGTCCAGTAAGGTAACAGGAGTAGTTTCCATCATCGTTCATCTCAATGTCATTGATATCGAGTACAGACCTCTGTTGATCACTACTAGTGCCTAGTTGTACATTGTCATGTTCTGGTTCACCTGTAACTCTAATAGTCCCTGTGTATATAGCCATCCCATCATCTCCATCAGTCCAAACAAAGGTAGGATTACTCTGTGTAGTGGTACACTCCAATGATACATCGTCTCCAAGAGCAGCAGCAGTAGATGGTGGTGTAGTTACTTGACCATGGATATCTGGTACAGAATTACAAAAACAAGTTTAAAATTCCCAAGAAATTAAGTATTAGTGAAATATGATTAGATTGGATAATATACGAACGTGAAAACATGGCAAAAGCTACATCTTTAACCCCTTCCGTGCCGTGGGAGATATTCCCGCCAGGGCGTTATTCTTGCAGCTTGCCGTGGGCGGCATTTTCCGCCCAAAAGTTTTCGTCTAAAAAATAGCCTAAGAAATGAAATTTTCTTTCATCATTTATTTTGTTTATGTATAGGGTGAAAAATGAATTATATTATTTTGTTAAAATATTCAGAAAGATATATGAGAGAATACATTTCATTTATATAGAAATTAATTGTAGGATGTAGAGAACGTAGAGTAAAATGGGATGAAACATGCGAAAATTTCAAAACTTATTATGTTTTTTATCAGTGGCCAGCCAAAGGGGAAAGTTACAGAATAGGTGACGTGGTATTAAGGGTAAATAAACTGCATGGTAAAGGATATTTTCTATAGCTGACCTTGAAATCTATCGTCATGTTTTCTATGTTCAGCGGTATGGGTTAATGCGACTTAAGGAAAGTTAAATGGTCGTATACATTTCCCACAGTTTCTTAGAAGTAGTCCTTTCTTGCATACACAGCGTCTTTGCGTTTGCATGTATTTCTCCCGTTACATTTGTGAATAATCGAAGTCTGCCAGACCCTCTGGTGAAAATAGAGAAATCATAATCAACGTATTATTATTCTATTAGTATTGTATTGTACGGTCAGACAGCTCAAATCATTGCAAATTACGGAGGGGGCTTATTAGTCTACTTCACTAAACATGGAACATATTAATAGAATCTTTCATGAGTTACTTTTCACAAACAGAACACACACACAAAACTGACAAAAGTATCATTCTTACAATCTTTGTTTTCACTCTTAAACCTATGGCATCTGGGTTCTTCAACAATTAAAATCATGCATAGTCCTGCTGAGTTATGGTGATCAATTTGGACCTCTTCAAGCCTAAATTAAACGTTTTAGTTTACAGTTTCATTCACTAAAATAAAATTTTTCATAATTTCAACCAGAAACCATTATTTATTCTATTTTTTTTTTTTTTTTTTTGGTACATGTTCGGGATCACACGGGTACCAGTGATGTAGATTTGTTTCAAATAATCATATCCTCTCGGAAAAACGACAGGTCAAAGAATGCTTTATTTAGGTAGCTTAGAGAAACGTATGGCACGAAAAGACACGTCCGGAACGCTAAATGCATATTATTTGAAAATAATAATTTTATTGCATGAAGTCAGAAACATAGGCCTATGCCGCCTATCATTAAACAATATATAGGGTAAAATACATTTAATATACCAGGCTTGATATTACCAGAACTACCATTACATATGTAAACAAAATGCATATTTTTTGAAATCATAATTACGACATGTAGCGGGTAAAAATACGTCTAATACCTTGATTAGGCTCAATATTACCAAAACTGCCATTACATAATTATGTAAAATTACAACTTTTAATCTATATCACCGTTTGCGTTCCAGACGCTACTTTTCGTGCCACTCCGTTTCATTATTTGCATGACACTTTGTGATTGATCAGTGTAAATCACAATTTTTAGTATATGTTCTTCTTCGTGAAGAAATTTTGTTTAAATTTTATAGAACTTGCCGATTTGAAGAATCTCAGATGATCAGGTTTTTTCGTGTTTTTTTTTGGTTTTTTTTTTTTTTTTGGTTTTTTTTTTGGTTTTTTTTTTGGTTTTTTTTTTTTTTTGGTTTTGGGGTTGTTGTTTTTTAATTATTTAGTTAAATATGACAAGATCAAAACTGAATGATCGTTCGTAACAGCCCATACACCGTAGGCCTATATACAGGCCTACACTATATGGTCAGTTATTTCCCGTGCCTATATAAGCATCAAACAATCTTGTCGAGCATTTTGCTGAAGTATATTATATATGTCCTCCGACAAATATAAGCTCTCTGGTATTATATAGTAAGGCATCATGGAATATGAACAAGATCCTGTGATAGATTAAAGACTTTATTTTAAAAAGATTTACACATGTTTACGGGGATAGTGTTATTAATTTTATGTCTGTAGCTCTTCTTCGGCTCATTCCCTTGAGTACCGATTTTCGTACGATTTATTCTACGATTTACATTATTTTAGTATTTCGGTTACTTGTGAATATAATATTCAACGAACAGTGACTTACACTGACATAGATTTATACGTACGAAAGTCTGGGTATACAAGTATCGTTATGCTTGCTGACTTGACTATCGCTGCCTTTATCACATACACACGAAGATGAATACGCTTACCTGAATTCATGACGAAAATAGACACCCGGTATAACACTTTACAGCTTACTGCCATATTGGGTACCTCTCATTGCTTCCTGTAGAATGAAATTAATTCAGCATTTTAAGAATGCGCTTGCACGGAAAAAAGGTACCGGTATAATTCTCTGAACTCATGTTCAGTTCGAAGTTGCTCGCGGACGATTTGATTAAGCACACACACGCAATAGTTCAAATTCGGGCTTTTTGATGATGTTCTTGTTATGTTTGTTTCGTTTTACTTTGTTTTGTTTCTCTGTTATGTTTTTCTGTGTTTTTTTTTTCTTTTCCTGAAAAAGGGTTTAAACAATAAATAATCCCATAACATCATCAACTCTATTTCTATTATTAGATTGAGGAATGTACTGGAGCAGGCTGATTCTTGAATAGGAGCACTGGCGTAAATCCCGAGGGGATGGGGGGATATATCCCCCACTTTTCGAGGAGGGGGGGGGGGGTGGCCTGTACAATCACCCCCCCCCCCCCCCCCCACTTTTCACGAAAGAAATGAAAAAATATATGTCACTAAATAATTGTTTTACTGGAGAAAATTCTCCCTGAAATGCCGCTAAACACTTGAATTGAATCAACTTTGATTTTAAAAATGCTAATAAAGGGCCTGCTCACCATCGCCATACGAAAGACCTATGCCATTATCATAAAATTGAAAAAAAAAAGAATGCCGTTCCCTTCTAATCATGATATGTACATGGGCAAGTGACTAATATGGAATGTCAAAAATGTACCTTTACGCGCATATCAGCATTCCAATCATGACATGCATGTTGTATGTTAGTTTGGCTGTGGCTGTTGTGGATGAGTTTGTTGTACTGCATGTATGTTAGTTTGCCTTTATTAAACTAGGCAACGCGTAATAGGGAAAATACCGAAGCATCATGTCTCAGTCCGGGTCCAAGCGACCCAAATTGAGCAAAATAACATCTTTCTTCAAGAAAAGAGAGGCTGAAGAAGATTCGCAGAAAGAAAATGTGGTAGAATCCCCCAATGACTCCTCGACTGCCAGTAGGCCTACAGAAAAACCCTCAACCTCCAAAGCTGGTAGCGACCAAAATGTCACCAAAACCTGTAGATCCGCTACATCTTTGTCACAAGAAGCCAAATCAACCTGCAGTTCTGATTGTATACATTATGTTTAACACTCTTCTTCACTCTTCTAGAATGACGCATCATTTGAAGAAAATTAGATGTTTGTAGACGTTGATTAGAGGTGTGTGTGTGTATGGGGGTGTGGATGGGTGTTAGATTGAATGTGAATGATATGGGAGGGGTATATGCCTACGGGGTGTTTTTGAATGACAAAACGTGCCTTTTGTTTGTCAAACAAGATCACATTGGCAAATTATTTCAACCATCCCTTCCCCCCCCCCCCCCCCCCACTCCTCGATACGGATTTACGCCACTGAATAGGAGTCTTGTCGATAATATCAAACTTGTTAAGGTCATTTTGGTAATTTTTAGCAAAAAGAAATGATGAAAAAATCTGATTAAGTCCACAAACAAGAAATGTATACAAAAACAGAGAGAAAAAGGGGACAGGATCAACGTTAATTATTTTAGACAATTTCGTAAGATCTTCCTTGTGTGTTGGAGCAATAGGCGGAAGATAGTGTGTCAAATTGTGTGTGTCAAATTGTTCGTATTTTCTTATTTTTCACATGCTGTTGACTTTTTAACTACCTTGAATCTGGAATATCAGGAACATAGCATGGTGGAGAATCATCTAGGAAATGTAGTCAGTTGTTATTTGGAGTAGTTTATGGATACTGAACTGAGGTAGTGATTGGAGATTGGTGTCAGGTAGCTTACTCTAGTCCCATCTATACGTCTTTTTACTGCTTTCTTCTTAAACTTCAAGTGAGCTACCCCTGTAACAGGTATCTAAACATCACAAAATAGCAATTATTTCATCATGTCAGGATCCATCGCTCCGTTGAACACAAGACAGACAGCAGCTATACTAGCCAGGTTATGAAAGACTTGCTGAAGAATGGGGAATTCATTGGTCTACTTGACTCAATTGTCAGCAATGCCATTGAAAAGAAACTTGATGAAAAGCTTCAACAGTTAGCATCTCTGCAAGCTGATGTCTTTGACCTACAAAACAATCTTACAAAAAAAGATGAGGAAATTAGCAAGCTACAAACAACAGTATCAACATGCAATGGGAAAATATCTTCCTTGGAGAATGCATTGAATAGTATATGGAACTTACTCTCGCAGATCATGCATCAGAATCTTTGGAAAAGAAGAAAAGAAAGGAGAGAACACAGACAACATTGTTTCAGACATCATAACAAAGGAGCTTGGTGTTCCACTAGACCCGGTGATATTGACAGATCGCATCGCACAGGAAAACATCCAGTACAGAAGAAATCTTCTCCAGAGGGAATTCATTCTGCTAGAAAGCCAAGACATCGACCCATCATTGTGAAACTTACATCCTACAAGAAAAGGAAAGAAATTCTACTGAACAGGAAAAAGCTGAAGGGATCTGGGATCTCCATTGCAGAAGATCTAACTGTCCGGAATCAGATATTACTTGCCAAGGCTCGCAAATGTGAGTATGTTCAGTCAGCGTGGTCTTCTGATGGACATATTCTTGTTCTTACACCTGCAACTAGAGGGAAATCTATCACCAAACTCATCACAAATGAGGAGGAACTGAAGAAACTGAAGTAAGAAAGAGAGACTTTGACATTTATATGTACATGTACAAAATAGAAATGACATGTGAATCTGCAATATCCAGCTAATTAGAAGGGAAAAAAAGAACAAACATTGCCTCATATTAGAATTTGAAATTGTTAATACGAATTTTCACATTTGTTTATCCAAACTACGCCTATATCCGATTATAACTCATTTTAGTTTGCTTTAAATTGTTTAATTTTAAGCTGATCAAATTTAATTCTTATATTGTCTTGTATATTACTTGCTTAGTTGTTAGTGTTTTTTGTTGTTGTTTTTTCATGTTGATCTTTCTATACATATATCTACTCCTTTTTTAACTTTGTATTAAATGTCTGATGTTACCTGTATTTTGTGTAAACGGCAAATTTTTACTGCAGTAGACCATAAATGTCTTGATGATCATAATCCTAGACTTGATTTAGTGAGGGAATTACAAGATGATTTGATAGTTGATACACATTATTATTTACCTGATGAATATAATGAAAAAATATGCAAGGTGTATATGGGTGTAGATAGAAATCTGTCACTGGTTCATTTTAATTGTAGAAGTCTTTAAAAAAAAACTGATAATATTGAAATTGTTCTCTCTTCTTTCAGTCATCCTGCTTCTATAATCGGTCTTTCCGAAACGTGGCTTAGTAATACAGAATCATTTAACTTAGATGGCTATGCTTTTGTTGGTAATGGAAGGAGGGACAGACATGGCGGAGGAGTTGCATTTTTCATTAAGAATGATATAAAATTTAGGCGACGTACGGATCTAGATAAGTTCAGTAATTGTATAGAAACTTTATTTGTTGAAATTTATTGTAAATATCGAAACATTATTCTTGACATTGTATATAGACCTCCAGACCAATCTGGTATAGAATTTTTGAATCACTTTGAATCCGCTTTATCCAAAGTAACCGATGAGCAAAAAGAATGCTTAGTGACAGGCGATTTTAACATTGACTTGATTAATACTTCTATTTCTGCTGATGTTGACAAATTTACTGATATTTTAGCATCATTATCTTTTGTACCTCTTATTCTCAAACCAACTAGGATAACCAGTCACTCGGCATCACTAATAGACAACATATTTACAAATAGGCCAGAAAATATTTTAAGTACTGGTATAATCATCAGAGATGTAAGTGATCATTTGACAATATATGGATGTTATAAATGTGATACACCTCTTTATAGTCAAAATATTTCAAAATAAAAAAAGATTAATGATGTCAATATTTCTAATTTTTGTGATAAGCTAGGAAAAATTGATTGGGAGAGATATTTTGTTGACGAAAATGTAAATACTTGCTTTGATACTTTAAACAAATTGTTTCTTGATATTTATAATGAATCTCTTCCTTATAAAGAAACTAAAGTCAAACGTCAAAAGAACAATAAACCATGGTTTGATCATGAACTGAAAAAGTTGTGCAATAAGAAAAACTTACTTTATCGTAAATATCTTAAGAATTCATCACCCTACAAAAGGAATGTATATATAAATTTCCGAAATAAAGTTACAAATGAAATACGTACGAGAAAACGTAACTTTTATTTTAAGAAATTTAATGAAGTGAAAAGAGATATTAAATCTACGTGGAATGTCATTAATAAATTGTTTGATAGAACTCGGGGTAAAGTGCAATGTGAACTTATTGAAAACAATGGTCTAATGATTTCCAATAAGCAGAGTATTGTCAATTCCTTCAATGACTTCTTTTCCTCTGTAGGTTCTGATATTGCTAATGATTTACCTGACACTACTACTCATTACAGTGATTTTTTACAAGGAAATTATCTGAGTTCATTGTTTTTAAAACCTGTACAAATATATGAAATTCTTGATATTGTATTTAAACTCAGTAAAAACAAAAGCGTTGGATATGATAACTTAAGTACGGCGGTTTTGAAAAAATGTATATGTTTCATTGTTAAACCATTGTGCTTTATTTTTAACCTTTCATTAAGTACCGGAATTTTTCCTAGTGGCCTTAAAATAGCGAAAATTATTCCCATTTATAAGAAAGGTAGCAAACAGTCAGTTTCAAATTATAGACCAGTATCAATTTTATCAACATTTTCTAAGATATTTGAACGGTTAGTTTATAACCGCCTTATGCCTTTTTTATGCAATAATAATACTCTTTATTCTAAACAGTTTGGGTTTAGACAGGGCTACTCCTCTTACATGGCATTACTTGAATTTACCACCACTATTGCAAAAGCCTTTGAAAACAAGCAATTCATTATAGGCCTTTTTTTTAGATTTATCCAAGGGTTTTGATTGTATTTGTCATTCTATTTTGATTTTAAAATTGCAACATTACGGTGTAAGAGGAGTAGCCCTAGATTGGTTTAAGAGCTACCTTTATGACAGAGCACAGTATGTTTGTATTGATAATGTTTCCTCCCAGATGAAATGTGTTAACATCGGAGTGCCACAAGGTTCCGTGTTAGACCCTTTACTCTTTTGATTTTTATAAACGATTTACAACATGTTAGTAGTAAATTAAATCCTATATTTTTTGCAGATGACACAAATTTGTTTTTATCTGGTGAAAACTTAAATGATTTAACTTATACATTAAACTTAGAACTGAAAAAAGTACATGAGTGGTTCCTTGCCAATAAATTAAAATTGAATGTTGACAAAACATGCTGTATGATATTTCAACCTAAAAATAAGAATATTTCCGTTGATAACTTTGATATACATATTCACAATAGTAAATTTCCTGTTGTTCACTCTACACGATTTTTGGGTGTTGTCATAGACGATAAACTTACTTGGAAAGAGCACATAAATGATATATCTTGTAAAGTATCTAAATCTGTTGGTGCAATTAACAGACTAAAGAAATCAATTCCATTAAACATACTTTTGATGTTATATTAATCAACAGTTTTACCATATTTTAATTACTGTAATATACTTTGGGGTAACTGTGCGATGGTTCATCTAAACCGAATATTTGTTTTACAGAAACGTGCAATCAGTGCTATTACAAATCCTTCCCCACGATCAAGTACACAGCTTTTATTTAAAAAACTAAACTTACTGTCTGTACATAATATCAACAAATATCAAACTGCAATTTTTATGTATTCATTTGTTCAAAATTCACTTCCCCATTTCATAATGATTTATTTGTAAAAAATAAATTTCTAAACAAATATAATACCAGGCAGTCCGAAGACTTTTATTTACCAAATTTTAAATATAGGTTCTCCCGAACAACAATCCAGTACGCTGGACCCACCCTTTGGAATAGCTTACCTAGTGCACTTAAATCTTGTCCTTCCCTTAACTCTTTTAAACATAAATATAAAAGGTTTCTTAATGATTCGTTATTTGTTTCATGATGCCGTTGTTGTTTTGTTTTGTTTTGTCTTGCTTGTTTTTTTTCCCCCTGTTTTTTTTTTATTTTTCTTTCTTTGTATTGTCTTATATACATGTATTTTTTGTTTGGGATTCGCTTTTGATAGGCCTATAGTCTTTGTAAATCCCGCACATTTGTATCCTTTGTATTATGCCTGTATACTCAGCCTATGTATGGATTCATGTATGTATATTTAGGTGGTCTGTCGTAGACAGATCACCTCTTAATTTCGTCAGAATTTTCTTTATTCTTTATTTACGCCACTTTTTTGTGAGCGTGATTACTCAAATTCGGCTCACTCACTTTTCATCAAATTTCGCTGAGTTATCAGGCCTGTCAAGGTCAAGTGCCAGAAATTTTTTCAAGGTCATCAGGTCATCATGACGTCATCCAGGCGCCATTTTGTGAAATCACATTATTGATCAAATCTTCATAACGAGTCATCAAAAATGAACCATATTTAACACAGATAAACTTCAGGTCAAGGGTCATTACAGCATGTCATCACGATTTGCGTGCGCATTATGACGTGCACGTACGCGCGCGTCAAAATTTAAAAATGCTCAAAATCATCTCAAATTCATTTTGCACACGTTTCAGGCTATTTTCAGCATTTCAAAATTTTCCGTGCGTGCACGCCCGCGCGCGGGTTATGCGCGCGCGCAGCGCGTACAGAACGTAAAAACGCCGTTTTTTCGCATGGTTTGTATTCCTTACACTATTCTTGACAATTTCTAACTATTTACAGTCATTCTCGACCTTCCATAATGCCACACGCGCGCGTCAAACTTTCAAATTCGTGCGCGCGTCAATGGGCAATATAATGTAAAAAGTGGTAAAAACATGCCTATCTAGAATCCGCCATACATGTAGCTCGTCAGAATGAACCGGTACCCCCAAATTTTATTACATATTCTAAAAGCCTATGAGTTGTAGATTTCGATTCATGCAAAATTTTGGCCGATCGGATTTTGTGACGTCATCATATTTGCCTATGAACTCAAAAATTCAATTTTGAAAAAATGATGTCATATTTTTTGTATTCATTTGACAATATTTCAGTAATAGATTGTCGGTTTTCTTCCAAATTTTGATATGTTGTAGCTTAGACAATTCTCTACAAGATCAGTTGCCACCATTTTTCATTTTGACAAAGGCATCATGGCGTATTTTTGCGATTAAAGGAGGCATGTCAATTTTTCTCATTTTGCGTGTATTCTCTATAGGAGATGACTTTTTCTCAAATCTTGATTCTACATTCCCGTCTTCTTTGAGCAGTATCTTTGTCATTTCTGCTCGATTTTCTTCCAAATTTTAGTATGATATAGCTGAGACTATATGCTTTCACGAGTGTGCCTCCAATTTTTGATCAGATGTCGGGATCATGCCCATTTTTTAACTACAAAATGTGATTTCAGAATCCCGTATTTCGTTTACGTGTTATCTCTATTCGAAATATTTTGGTCCATTGGTAAAGCACTTGCCTCCCATTTCGGCATTTTTGTGTAGATGATATCTCAAAATTGGCTCAGTCCAATTTCTTCAAGTTTTCGTCAGTCATCAGCCCTTACGAGATCAAGTTCCTGTAACTTTTTCAAGGTCCCCGGGTCATCGTGACGTCATCCAGGCGCCATTTTGTAAAAATCAACTCATGGTCATATCTTCATAAGGGAAAGTCATTTCTCATTCATATTTGGCATGATTGAAGCTGATATGAATCCGGTCTATCCCAGAGACTTAGACGCGCGCGTGCGCACACGTTGGCGCATCAGTGCCCCCGCAAATATGAAAAATGACACCCCCAATAACTCCCCAAAGAGGAGGTCAATCTTTCTGAATTTTGCCTCGTCCATCACATTTCGACCAAATATCATGCACACCAAAAATCAGATTCATAGCTCAATTCGTTTTTTTTTTGTTTTTTGTTTTTTGTTTTGTTTTTTTTTAAGTGTAGACGTCGTTTTCTTGTCCATCTTTTCCTTGATTTCTCGTCCATCCTGCCTTCTACAACGAAACCAATGGCTGAAACTTCAAGGAAATGCCTGTCCATTTTACTTCCAATTCAAAATTTCTTCAAATTCTTGTATTTTTTCCTCCCACTGAGAGATGAAAAAACGGAAAATCTCATACTAATTAACCGAAAACCACCCAACACCCCCTTTTTTTTGCGGGGCTGATTACTTAAAAACGGAATCCTGAATCTTTATGAAAGTTGGGACATACATGAGGCTTGGTAGGACAATTATGCTGTGAAAATCACAAGGTCATGATGTCATTATAACTTTATCCAGGTGCCATTTTCTGAAAATCAACTTATGGTCATGTATGGTCATGTATGTTCATAACGAAATGTCATTTCTCTTTCATATTTCGGATGGACAATTTCACTGTCATCACATATATATAACCATCTTATCGTTGTCGTAGACCCTATCATGATTACTATCTTGCCCAATCATCATCATATCTTACAAAACAATTTACCAGTTCAAGACAGACCACCTAATTCGTCGTCAGTGACGAATTAAATTTCTACTTTGTCTTGTTTTTATGCAAATGTGAAATAAATGAATTGAAGAAGGCCGTACGAAACCAGCGTTCGTAGACCATTCGTAAGTTCGCAGCCTGGTCGATGGTCTTGTCCAAGATTTTTTTTCGACGTCGTACGAAACCCCCTCTTCGTAAGGCGGCCATACGAACGTCGTAAGAACATCGTAAGAACCACGCAATATTTTGTAGGGTCGAGAGACAATTCTAGAAGCCTTGAATTCTTACGATGATCGTCAGAACGCCTTAAGTTGTTCCTAGAGCATGTGTAGAGGGCTCTTACGGCGTTCGTAAGAACGCCTTACGAACGGAGATTCGTACGGCGCTCTTACGAACGACTCTAGGCTTTTGTAAGGCGTTCGAAGTGGTTGCTCGTAAGGCGTGGGTACACAATTTGTGCAATTGTTGAGTTTTAGGGGTATAAAGCTAAACGCGCAAAGTTCAAATCCTCACTCTAATCATGGTGTTCGACGAGGAAGCATCTCCTGTCGAAGAAATAAGGGACCAAAAGGGAAGTCTATTAAAGGCCAAGTCCACACTAATAGCAAGTTGATTTAAATAAATAGAGTAAAATTAAAGAAGCATAACAGTGAAAAATTCACTGAAATCGGATGTAAAATAAGAAAGTTACGGTTTTTTGAAGTTTTGCATTATTTCCTGAAACAGTTATATGCATGACATGGGCGGTATGCAAATGAGTGAACCGATGATGTCACGCACTCACTTTTCCTTATGTATTTTATTATATGAAATTTCAAATATTTCAATTTTTATGGATGTGATAATAAAGAATCTCTCCCTTGTATCAAAATAAGTTACAATAATGGTGATTTTACAAGTTCCATAAGCAGTCAAACCATGTTTTACATTATTAAAGCAAAAAAAAATGAAATATATGATATTTCATATAATAAAATACATAAGGAAAAGTGAGTGTGTGACATCATCGGTTCACTCATTTGCATACCGCCCATGTTATGCATGTCACTGTTTCAAGAAATAATGCAAAACTTTAAAATGCCCGTAACTTCCTTATTTTACATCCGATTTCAATAACATTTTCACCGTTATGCTTGTTAAATTTCACTCTATTTATTCAAATCAACTTGATATTAGTATGGACTTGGTCTTTAAAGGAAAGAGAGCGAAGATACCAAAATTCGTAAGATCTTCTTACGAATGACTTGAGAGTGCCGTGAGTTGCACGTACGATTATCTTGCGACCACAAAAATCGTAAGATGGCCGTAAGTCTGACGAAAGAATAACTCAAGGTGTACGAACTCTAGGGCCATTGTATAACCGAAAATCACTTCGGTTCTCAAGAAGGTCTTAAGTTGTTCTTGCGAATTAAACGGCATTTGTACGAACTTCCTAAGAAGGCCGTAAGAATCTATGCCACGTCTACGGTCACAGGTTCGTATGATCGTTCATACGAATCTCACTATTCGTACGAATTCCGGAGTTCGTAGTCATCTTAGAGATTCGTAGACGGGGAATAGATTCTTACGGCCTTCTTACGAAGTTCGTACGAACGCCGTTTAATTCGTAAGAACAACTTAAGACCTCCTTGAGAAACGAAGTGATTTCCGGTTATACAATGGCTCTAGAGTTCGTACGTTTTTCGTACGAATACCTTGAGTTATTCTTTGCGGTTAGACTTACAGCCATCTTACAATTTTTGTTGTCGCAAGATGGTTGTACGTGCAACTCACGGCACTCTCAAGTCATTCGTAAGAAGATCTTACGAATTTTTGTATATTTTCTTCGACAGGAGATGCTTCCTCGTCGAACACCATGAACAGAGCGAGGATTTGAACTTCGCGCGCTTGGCTTTATACCCCCTAAAACTCAACAGTTGCACAAATTGTGTACCTACGCCTTACGAGCACCTTACAAATGCCTTACAAACGCCAAGAGTCGTTCGTAAGAGCGCCGTAGGAATCTCCGTTCGTAAGGCGTTCTTACGAACGCTGTAAGAGCCCTCTATGAACAACTTAAGGCGTTCTTACGATCATCGTAAGAATTTAAGGCTTCTAGAATGGTCTCTCGACCCTACAAAATCTTTCGTGGTTCTTACGATGTTCTTACGACGCTCGTACGGCCGCCTTACGAAGAGGGAGTTTCGTACGACGTTGAAAAAAATCTTGGACAAGACCATCGACCAGGCTGCGAACTTACGAATGGCTACGAACGGTCTACGTACGCTGGTTTTGTACGGCCTTCTTGAGAAGATCTTACGAAATGGTCTAAAAATCGTTCGTACGGCGTGTTACGGCGGCTACCAATAATAATAATATGTCATTTTATAAATGTACTCTAAGAATATATGGGTGACACCCCTGCTAGGAGTAGCACCCCTGATTTGCATATTCTGTGGTCAAGCGTAAGGAGTGGGCAGCATACTTGAGAAGAGACCTCATTGCTTAAACAAAGAAAGTTGGAAACAGATTGCTCTTCAAGAAACTCTTACAAGAAATTCATCATTTGGGGTATTATAACATTTGGTGAGTTTATCTTTGTCATTATATTGTAAAACTTTTAAGATCATCTCATGTCTTAATTTTTAAGACTTTCTCTAAGAAGATCACAATATTGCAAATTTGTCTGGTAATATACCAAATCTCCTCATGGAATATATATATGTTTCTGTGCTGTATGACTGTGTGCATCAGATATATGGCACACCTATTAAGCCTTTATTGGTGTTTATTGCTAGATTAATCTCATCTTTATAGTTTCATATAATTATGTTCAAGAATAGTGTAGAAACACTAATCATTTCGAGTACAGTATGTCATGTATGTTGTATCATTATATACGAATTATTCTTTCAGTAGTTTCATTGCATGTACTGTATAGTCAAAAGTTAGGGAAAGAAGTTAGAGCGAGAAGGAGTTATGACTCGTCACACTGGAGTGTGCTCGCATCTCCACACAAAGGGAATCTGTACTGTACAGTACCAGGGTGTGTGGGGGACTTGGGTTAACTTTCCGGGTATGGGTGCAGAAAGGGTTTAGGATCGTTGCTATGGTAACGTGGTCTGCACTGACCAGTCAGTGTGTATACAGTTCAATGAGAGAGAGTGTAATTTACAAGCTACAGGAAAGTTAGAGAGCTGTTTAGTTTATGTTACACTTTATTATACAGGTGTTAATTTATATTATATCATGTTTAGTTGTATCTAGTGATTTGTTTATGGTTTATCATTTAATCAAAGAAAATTAACTGTTGATTAGTCATGAGTAAAAATGAATAATTTATGAATTATCAATACATTTAATTAGTATGTTAACTTTAGATTAATATGAGCTTATGTGAAGAATACTCTTCTCATTTAGTATTATATCAAGAAATAATGTGTAACGATATATTACAGTTTAAGAATGCTGTATAGTGGAATTTAACGAGGTATAAATGACTTTATGTTATTGATGCCAATACTTAGAACAATATTCATAGTGATTAATCAGTTTATTCAGAGATATATTCACAAGACAAGTAATTGTCATATTCAATTAATATTATGTGAATTAATGTAATAATTAATTTCTGTTTAAATATCTATTTGTTTCAGCTAACCACACACTTCCACACTTCGGTAACACTAAGGTTACACTTCCACACTTCAGTAACACTAAGGTTACATTCATGCACTTCGATTGATAGTCTTCATTTCATACTTGATTGACACTTGTTTATATCGCTCGCCGTTTGAGAACGCTTGTGAACCAGAATAAATGCACTAAGGCTTTATTATTTGGAACATATAACAAGTCTACGTCTTCGTGGTGATTTGATTAAAGCGTCGAGGTGACTGTGGAGTTTGAGTGCGTTAGAACGTTATAGTTTTCCCTTCATGTAGAACAGTCTAATTATAAGAATTAGACGAAGCTACACGGCGTTCGTAGCAGTTCTTAATGGTATTTGTGACCAAGGCTTTAAATTACAAAAGGTTTTAAAAAAAACAAAAATCGACCTGCCCGTGTAGTGTTGGGAGAAGGATTTGATGTTTCTTCCATATAGTCCAGTCATTTTATGAAAAATAAGGCATGAACCCCACACAAATTGCAACAGAAAATCTGACTCGTGCGCATTACCAATAAAGGTCTCCTCTATATCATAAAAAGTCCTAAGAAATCCAAGTGGTGGAAATTAGTTGTTGTTTTTTTTTTTCTTTAAGGTTTTTCTCAACCTCCATGTAAAAATTGTGTGCGCTATGTATCCTTCACGATCGTCACGGACTGACGCGTATTTTCAGTTTCCGAACAGAGAAAGGTGAACAGCGTACACGCGATTTCTATAGCGCGTGTGTAATCGCTTTTTCACTATTGCAAGATCGTTGTGTAACATGGGTCCAGTCATTTAGGGGGCACTGGCTGTCAGGGGAAGGCATGGGTCATACCAGGGTGATGAAGTGCTGAGCATGGAGACTGAGCGGTGGAGGGTGAGGGATCTTTTTTATGCCCCTCTCCATTTCTTTCTTTCTTTGTTTCTGTCTCTTGATTCTATATTTTTCTTTTCTTTTTTTCTTTTTTTTTTTTTGCCATCTTTATGGGCCGTCATGAGAAGACACTTCGACACATATGAGTGCTGGGCCTGTGACAAGATTTTAAGATGACCCATGCATTGAGTTAAGATCCATAAATCAATTGAATATATTATGTACGATGATCTTAAAGTGTTATTCGATGGATTCATAATAAACGAAAACACAAAAATTATAATTCGTACCAATGGTACGTAAACAGTCTCCTGATTTCAAAACTGTTTTAAAGCAACACTTGTACATATTGGTGCTACATCACATAAATGTTGACATTGGTAAGTAATGTCAAATAATACGATTATTAATTAACGAATCACTTAAGATAAAACCTTCATATTACTTTCAAATTTAGATAACATTGGTCACTAAATGGGTATTACACGACATGCATGATGGTAATAATAATGACAAGGTAGTCAAACATTATCCTATATGGGCAACATTTACGATCCAATAACTTTGATTTTATAAAATTGTAAGATAGGCTACAAATTAATTTAATGAAATGATTTAATTGTGAAAAATAAGCTTCTGATTGGAACAAAAACAAAGACAAAAAATAATACCAATCCGTATTGGCGGCAACTTAAATTTCGCTATACAGTGATCAGTAGCGTGCCACTCTCCTCTTGAAAGACAATGCATTCTAAAAAATAAAGTGTTAAATCAACATTTGAAAGGGTCATATCGTATTTGTATCACACTATTCATATATTTGCTGTATCTAACACTACAAAATTAATGTTACATTCAGCATGTTTAAGAAATTGTCAGTCCTTGGCCTTCTCAATGTTGATTTTCACAATTTAAGTTTTAGAGTGTACGACGGCAAGTGCCGTTTTTTAAATTTCCTAACCCCCCCCCCCCCCCCCAGAAGTATTTCCATTTTTGTTTTCACTGCCGCATAATTTTTTTTTTTTTTTTTTTTTCGTTTATGTTTGTTTTTGTTCATCAGGAAAATGCCATTTTAAAAAAAAGAAGTTATTAGCAACGATGAGTGCCCCTCAAAATATGCCATATCTCATTTAATCCACCCCTCCGCAAATTCACATGAATAATCTATGGTTGCAAGACAGGGTTCCCCAATAAAGTTACATAAAGGAAATTAAGCTTGATAGCTGCTACTCTTTCGATATAAATAGTTTTTACTTTTTTGGAAATGAATTTTATGCTTGGTCATCATGCAGTCTCGTACTACAAACTGATATATTCCATCTACATTGTAACTCTTGCCTCTTGTTTCCCCATTCTCTCTCTCTCTCTCTCTCTCTCCCTCTCTCCCTTTCTTCCTCTCTTTTTATCTCTCTCTTTCTTTCATCATTTCTCTCCTTCTCTCTTCTCTGTCCTGATGCAATGTCATTATTTCCATCTTATGTTACATGACAACATATATTTTGAAATGTAATTATTTGCTTTAATCAGAGGGCGTCCTTGTAAGCTGTTGCTCAAAATCACGGATATACAAACATAATAGTTCGGTCAACTCGGTTCAAGTTGAGCACAATACGGTACATGTTGCTTTGTTGGACAACCACACAATAAAAGGATGTGCATCAGGGTGGGTCCAACTGAAAGTGAGTTGAACAATTTATGTGTATAGTTGACACTGTTTGTACTTACGTATAATGGCCGAAAAATGGAAAATGATTATCACAGATTTGGGTATTCTTCAATACTTTCCACCACTCGGATTCCTTAGGACTTTTTGTATGATATAGAGGTCATATTCATGAGACTAGAACAGTTGAAATATTTTCTGTTGCAATTTGTGTGAGGTCATTTTCGTAAAATTACTAGACTAATAGACATGTTCACGCGTTTAGGATGGATGCCTATTCAGACAGTTTCCAGTTTTGACGTGCAGTGACCATGTATAAGTGTATACATGATATGGCACCCACATATTTAAAGAGAGATTTAAGTTATGTTAGTTTATTACATGGTTACAATACAAGACAAGCTGTGTGTACCAAAAAACCATCGGTGTAAATCCGTATGATCGCAATATTGAGCGAAAGTTCCAAAACTTGGGGGCACCAATAATCAAGGGCTATTTCTTGAAAAAGGGGCACATACAACGGGAAAATATACCATCTCTAAACATTGGCATATATACACTACATTGTGATTACATTTTTAGGAATTTCAATATGTTTCTCTCTTAAATGCTTTAATATACTATATATTTAAGCATCAAATTTTGCAGTTGGGTTTGATGATACATATTAATGTGCTCGCGAGGGAGGAGAGCGAGCAATTTTTTTAAAGATCTGTGAGGCGGCATGGTGACCAATAACATCTTATAAAGACGAAAAACCAGTTCTGACATGTCTGAAAGGTTTTTAAACACAGTCTCGGCATGAGAGCCTGAAAAGACCTCTAATAAGTAACATAACTATATAAAATATAAATGTGAGCGAGCGTAGCGAGCGAGCCTTGACGAAATTAAAGTAAAGTAGTTCTGAATTAGGGGCACAAATTACGGAGGAAGAAAAACGGGCACTTATCAAGAACGAAAATGGCACTTATCAAAAAAGAAAAGGAGCAGGAATGTGTCATAATTATTACAAAGAGCAATTATCAGAGGATGAAACGTATGGTATTTGTCGCACATCAATATTGGCACTTTACCATGAGGTGAAAAGGGCCACTTATGAGAATGGAAAGGGGGCATTTGTTATAAAGGAAGATGGGCTCTTATCAGAAGGAATGAGGGTACTTCTAAGAAAGGGGGAAAGAGCCCGTGTCAAAGTGAATTAAGGGGCAATTATCAGAGGTGTAAAGGGGCACTCATCAGAGATGACAAGTGTCACTTAGCAGAAGGCGGAAGGGGCACTTGTCAAATTAGAACGGGCACCTCTCAAATTTTAATAGAGGTCACTGCCACAGGTGAAGATGCACTTATTACAGATAGAAAGGGGGTAATTCTTGTATCTGAAAATGGACACTTATGAGAATAGAAAAAAGGGCATTTCTTGCAAGGAATTAATAGGTACATTTGATGCAAATAATTTCAAAGGAAAAACTCAAAGGAAAGATTTTATTAGGCTTTTATGAGGTGAAAAAGGAAGAGGCTCGTTTTTAGAAATAAAACACAGGGAGCACTTATTTCATTTCATTTCATTTCATTTCATTTCATTTCATTTCATTTATTCAGTCCTGCATTGAATCGGAATCAGAAAGAATCGGAGCAATTTTATTATAAGATTGGAAAAGGGGCACGTGTTATGATATAACGAATACTTATAGAAGGGGAAGGAGCACTTCTTACAAAGGAAAAGGGACAGTTGTCATGGAAGAAGGGGCACCTCTCAGATTTTAATAGGCCCCGGGCAACTCTCAATGGTAATAAAATCAAATTGTAAGAATGTGGAACGGGCATGCAGGAGTTATAAAGGAAAGGGGCATTTATCTAGTAAAAAGGAACACTTTCCTATTTAATTTGGGAACTTCTAGGATACTCAAATTCCTGAAATACTGGGGACACTGTACCCCCCCCCCCCCCCACAGCGCCTGATTAAATAATCCTAAAAATTTCTCTAAAATGCTGATGCGTCATTCTGAATCCTGAAAGAAGACTCATGAAATTTTAGAAGATGTATTAGACGGTCATTAATTTGGAGAATGCTTTACAGTCCCGAGAAGTCTCCTTGTGTCCGCAGCATGACGTGAAAATATCTGAGCTTGTTTTCTACACTTTGTTTAAATAATACCATGGTTTATTAGGCCTATTTTTTGCATTAACGGTGCATGAAAGAGGCAAGTATGTAATGCCCATTTTATACCAATGGAAAACACTTTAGAAATGGACATGAATGAGAGATTTTGATTTATATAATCGGAAATATCGGGACATTCAAATGATATCTGATAGCATTTTAATTGCATTTTAAGGAGAAATTCTCACTCCTATAACAATCTTTTCTATTAATTCTATCAATTTTATCAAGAACTGACTGATATAGAAAGGATTTCTTCTTTGAAAAGTGGGGGGGGGGGGTAGATTTGTACAGCCCCCCCCCCCCGAAAAGTGGGGGGGGGGGTATATTTACTCCCATCCCCCGGGATTTACGCCAGTGACGGGCACATACAAACACAGTCCTTTGGTTTCGGGAATTAGAGTATGGAACCAACTTGAAAGTTCTGTCAAGAAATCACCTACATTGAACAGTTTTAAACATAACTTAAAAGTTCTGCTATCTGCAGAAAACGTTTAAGTGAATATCGTTTATATTGATTAACGGGTGTTTGCTGGCAAAATTATTCAAATACATTACTCTATGAAATTTACTTGTTTATTCACAAACATTCTGATGACATGAAGCTTTTAAAATTGAATGAATGACACCACTCATAGTTATTGGTGCTTTCATTGGTTTTTATGCTGTACATACCCCATTATCATGCTGTATAATGAACGTTTAAAGTATAACAATACTATATTTTAATATATTCTATGTAATATGTATATCAGGCCCGTAAGTAGGATTTTTGCGGGGGGGGGGTCAACATGGGAAAAAGTGGACCTTTCTAAGGGAGCGAAGCGAATGAGTAGGGGTGGCTGTTGGGGGGGGGGGGTCAGGGGTCGTGCCCCCTCCAAGGGTATAGGCATGAGCTTAGTCAGAATTATTTGACAGGGGGTGGGTTAAATGTGAAGCCCGAACATAATATACTACTACTGTGTCAGATTCCAAATACTGTGAGCGTGCAAAGCGATTGAGAGAAAAATAGAACTGTACTTTTAGATGGCAAAATCTTATTTTATTAGTCACCAATAGGTGAATGTAAAGCTATATTTCCGGTCATCTTGTTGCCAGGAATCATTCATAGCAATAAAGTTTTAGGAAGTGAAGCGAAAGGGGGGGGGGGCATTTTGCTGTTGTTCTTTTATAGAAAGGTAACCCTAATATCTGGGTGACATGGCGTTAGGGCAGTGGCGTGCCCGAAAATTGTCATCACATTAAAATATTCATGGACATCGCTGCATGAAACTATAGTTATAGATATATCTTGTTTATAAGGTTTGCAAGCGAGCGAAACGAGCGAGGAAAAGTCCATTTTACTTTGCTGTTGCTCATTGCAATATAGAAAGTGGAATCGACAAGTATTCGGGTGCCATAGCGATAGGGCAGCGACGTACCTGAATATCGCAATAACATTCTATGGAAATTTTCATGGACCTCGCTGCCTGAAACTATCTCATTTCTAAAATTTGCGAGTGAGTGAAGAAAAATGCACTTTAATTTGTTGCTGCTGATTTCAATATGTCGATAAGGCAGTGATGTGCCTATTGGCGTAGACAGGTCCTCATAACAGGTCCTCATTACTATATATATATATATATATATATATATATATATATAGTGTGTGTGTGTGTGTGTGTGTGTGTGTGTGTGTGTGTGTGTGTGTGTGTGGTGTTGGGTGGCGTAGCCAGGATTTTTCAATAAGGGGGGGGGGCAGATGTAAAGGATCGAACCGCGTAGCTAGGATTCAATTTTAGGGGGCGGTTGTGAGCACGCGAAGCGTGCTCCCCAGGGGATGGGCGCAGGGAGCTCTGACGTTTTATAGCAAATTTGTGAGAAAGATAACGGCTCGTAGCACCCTTTTTTAGGCGGAAAGTTAGTTTGACGTCCGGACTGCTTTTCAATTATTTGTATGCAATACTGCACTTTATGTAACAGGGGTGGGTGCAGAGAGGGGGGGGGGAGTTTCCCCCTTCCCGCACGAAGCGCGAAAGCTCTGACGTTTTAGCAAATTTGAGAGAAAGATAACGGCTCGCAACAATCAATTTTTTTAGGCGGAAAGTTATAGTTCGACACCCTGACTGCTTTTCAATTATTTGGAAACAATATTGCACTGTATGTAACAGGGGTGGGTGCAGGGAGGGGGAGTTATTTCCCCCTTCCCGCGAAAATTTTGACGTTTTAGCTAATTTTGAGAGAGAGAAAACGGCTCGTAGTGCATTTTTAGGCTTTTTTTTCCCTCTCACTTCCCCCGCTTTTTCGCTCTCGCTTTTTTTTTTCAGTTTTTTTTTAAGGGGTGAATAGCCCCTTGTGCCCCCTGGCTACGCCAATGTGAGGGTGCGTAAACATGTATATGGTTTTCTCATTACATGTCCAAGATACAACTTTAGCATCATGCTTTGCAGTTTTGTAGTATGATTTGAATATTGATCGAGCGATCGAAGCGAGCGAGCGAACAATATTCAAGATTTGTGAGATCGCAATTACATTGTAATCAAAAAACGGGGAAACACATTTCTGATGGGGTTTCAATTGCAAAATTTCACCATGAAAATTTATTTGATAAGCTATACTTTTAATACGAGCGAGCGTAGCGAGCGAGCATTTGAGAATATTGGCTCTATATAATCACACCTGGAAAGGGGCATTTATAAGAACGGAAAATTGTTCTTATGGAGTAGAAAAACTAAATCAGTGCCTCTATATTACAAAGAAAAAATATGACTTTTTACATTAAAAGGGAAAAAAGGGATTAAAAAGGATAAATGCTCTTTCTGAAACAGGAGCATTTATCAAAGGTAAGGTGAGGAATGATGTGTAATTATCAAAATGGGCACTTATAAGAATATGGAACGGGAAGAAAAATTGGGGTACTTATCTGAAGTTAAAGGGAAAGTAGGGGCACTATACCCACATGCAACCCCCGGAGCCGTGCTTCTGACCAGGTCTACATATTATGATTGTCATTTCATTATTCTTCTATGTAGTTGGCTGATGATGGCACAGGTAATCATCCTCGATATATATTGGGGTGATGTATTCCCTCTTTCCCCACCACATTCGATTACTGTGACTATATTTTCTTTTTTAATTTTGAAAATTGTTAGTATAACTAATAACATGAGTGTGGCAAAATTGCATTATAAAGGAAATTTACCGACTGAACCCCCTAAATCGTGAATAATTACATGTACTTTTAATCTTAATAAATTTTCTGCATTATGGCTTTGAAGAAAATCACCTTAAAATATATTGGGGGATGGCAAAACAGGCCACCCCCCCCCCCCCACATCATTAAAAAAAAAAAAAATATATATATATATATATATAAATTTATATATATACCTCCATTTCCCTCCCAGATCAACACCCATGTTGTATAACTTGAAGTATAGATGGTTTTCACTTTCTAGTAGTGTAAAAATATATCGGGAAAAATCAGAAGCAACGACAGAATTGTAGATAAATATTAATAAATTCATAAATCTACAATATTGTACATAAATGATATCTCTATTGAAATAAAGAATATATAAATTTGAATAATATTAATAAATATAATATATCAAATTATATTTATCTAAAACATATAATAGAAATGTATATTTTCCACCATTTTTTTTTTGGGGGGGGGGTGTGGGGGTGGGTGAAACCTGGGGGGTGTTTGTACACACCACCCCCCCCCCCCCCCCCCCCCCATCTGAAAAGTTGGGGATGCATACCCCCATCCCCCCGCTATCTACGCCCTGGATGTGCCCGAAAATTGTCAAAACATTGAATATTCAATGTAAAGACGACATTGATTAATTATAGATTTGCCAGATTAGGAAGTTACGGGACAAAATCGAAATAAAATGTATTAAAATAGACGGAAATACCGATATTTTATCAATTTATATTCCCTTTGGGTCCTACTAAAAGCCGCCAATAACAGCCAACAGCAGCCAGCAGCAGCCAAGAGACTTTAATCGATCTACTAAAAGCCGCCAACGATCTACTAAAAGCCGCCAACAGCAGCCAAGAACTATCGATATACTGCAGATTTTTTTTTTTTTTTTCAGCAGCCACAAAAATAATTAGATCGATATTATGTAATTTCAAGCAAATTGCATTAAGTTTTTATCATGACGATTATAGTTTCATGCTAAATTTATTTTTATTTTCTTTAAAATGATTTTTCTCTTCTGACAAAATAACCAGGAAAATATACTTTTGTAAAAGAATAAATAAAAAGGTCCACACAAAATAGTAACCATTTTTAAATATAAATTAAGACCGTTGCGAGTATTATTTCTAAGTTTACGGCATGCCTGAATTTCCTTGTTATCTTGTGTGTGTGTGTGTGTGTGTGTGTGTGTGTTTTCATAAAAATTCGTAAGAGAGAATGTATCCTTTACAATATCAAAACAAGTTGAAGATGAAATACTGTAGTAAACGAAAAACTGGTATATGCTATGAGTGAAAATATATACTTTAACAAATAATTTATTCTATTTAAGTGAAAGGTATAAGAAAGATGAGGACTTTTTTTTTTTTGATTAGGGTTATTTATTGTTCTTTCTTTGTTTATTTTTTCGGGGGGGGGGGTGAGGGTTTATTTAGTAGGTATTAGATTATGAGTCATTGCAAAAAAAAAATCCTTTTGAAAAGCATTACTGATAAAGTGGGGGTGACATCCAAGAGGGGTATTGCGTGACTGCATAGAAAAGTGGAAAAGATGACACTGTGACCACTGTTTGATATTAATAATTATGATGTCGATGACAACAATAATGACATTATCAATATTATTAATAATAATAATAATTGTTTCAACATTAGTAATAAAATGATAATGATAATAATAATAATCATGATATATTAATAATAATAGAAAGACAATAATGATAATAATAATAATATCAATGATAATAATAATAATGATAATAATAATAATAATAATAATAATAATAATAATAATGATAATAATAATAATAATGATAATAATAATAATAATAATAATATTATTATTAATAATAATAACAATAATAATAATAATAATAACAATAATAATAATAATAATAAAATAATAATACTAAAGCTTTAGTATGTCTCTCTTCAACGCCATTTCCCGATTCTGTAGTACCAAATATCTTTTCAAAATAATAATAGTAATACAAAGATAATAATAATAATAATAATAATAATAATAATAATAATAATAATAATGATAGTAATAATAATAATAATAATGGTGATGGTAATAATAATGTTAACAATAATAATGATAATATTTTTTGTTCTAAAAAGTTTTTAACAGAAATTTTCGCTACAACTACATAATTATTTTTATATCCTATATCTATTATTACATCCATCATCACCACCCATAGTGATATTAGTGATTAATGTAAAAATTGATTGCCTTTATAACACTAATAAACATCATAATCATAATCGTTACTACTCAGGAGCGGCGATCGGGGGGGGGGCCGCCCCCATCCTCCCCCTCCCCCCCCCCCCCCCCCCCCTCGGAAACTGGAAAAAAATGTTCAGCAAATAATGAGTAAAGTCAGCTATACACTGTTAAGGCATTTAAATGCGTTTAAAATGCAAACTTTCACTATTCAAATTGGGAAATTTTCTTGCTCGGTCGCTATACTCACTCACATACAATACTGCACAAGATCTCTAAACTGTATAGGTATTATAGGCAGAGATTCTCCTGTGCTTTTATGATAGACTTAGTTTTCCAAACATGTTGTCTGAGATATTTATGCATGGCTGTCATGTACAAGATTATTAATGTAGCTTAGTTATTGCAGGTCCTAACAAGTAGTGTACATAAGAGACCTGAACATCACAATGAAGACCTCAGGCCTGTTAAACTGATAAAATGAGTCTTGGGTCAGCCTCAGCCCAGGCCACTTGTACTTTAGCTTAAGATATTAATTCCTTACTTCGTGTTGTACATTATTATTTTGATATGTATGTTATTACATTCCTTCTTTAGTGTAATTTAATTATTTTGTTGTAGAGCGCCATGAGCGTCATACTTGACGGGTACCGGCGCTATATAAATATCCATATTATTATTAAACGGACAATGCGGGGTATAAGGCAGGCCCTAAAGAAAATTCGGGGAAATTCCTTATGTATTTCTATGTTTTAACATTCCTCTCATCCTCTCTTTTTATCCTTTCATTGTTTTCTGTCTGTTTCTATGTGCTTCTCTTTCACCATTTCATCATGTATTTCTCTGTATTTCTCTTTTCATTATCCTTATGATTGCAGTGGCGTATCTAGGATTATGGCGCCCTGGGCAAACGCCCCCCCCCCCCCGAGTGCCCAAACCCATACGTTATTGCACAAACGAGGGAGCAAAGCGACCGAGCAGCAAATTTTTCAATTATTAATCCTAAAAAACGCCATTTCCTGTGCATTTTACCCAGGCAGGAAATTTCACAAGTGACCACCGCAATTGAGCGGTAGAGAAGCTCGAATTTTATACATTGATAAACGGTTTTCTAGTCACTCACTTCTATACAATCGAGAGAAAATCTAAAGAAAACCCTTGGGAAATAGTCGAGAAATTCAGCAAGGCGACCAGAAGTTGAGATTTCTTTCAAATGTTGAACCTTTGCAAGTTTATTTTATACTCTTTATCCAATTGGGGTGCAATATTTAGCCGGAGTCAGATGAAACTTACATGCTAACGAGCAAAGCAACGACAATCACACCTTTATTTTTCAAATTTTTAACCCCTTAAGCTATTTAAGAACTAGATCCTGAAAGAAAATAATTATGCGAAGGAGCAAAGCGACCGAGCTTTGGAAAATTTTCGCATTTCAAACCTGGAAACCTAGACAAATAGAAACCTCCCTGTATAGGACCTATAGCAGGGTCGGCAATTCAGGGGGACGGGGACGCCTCTCCCTGGAATTATTCGAGGGGTTTGTCTCCCCTCCCCCTCGAAAACAGAAATACCCTATTTTTTGTGTAATTGGTGATTTAACGTTTGGATTTGCCTGTGTGATCGGAAGTGCTCTAAAAAGCCGTTCCAAAACCGCGAAATTGTCTCCCTTGGTCGCAAAATAATAAACATAATTAACTGGGGAATGCGCCAAAATTGACATTTTTTATACTGCAAAATGCTAAATCTTCTTCTTGTCATTCATTTTTTGTTTTTGTTTTGTTTTGTTTGTTTTGTTTGTTTTTTTTGGGGGGGGGGGGTGAACCGTCACTACCACCACTAATTCTAACACAAATGATAGTCATGGTATTAGCGTGATTTGGATGATTTTTAAAGTGATTTGGAGCACTAGCGTACCCAAGGAAAAAAAAAAATTACCCTTTTTTTTTTTTTTTTTTTGCTTGTCAGAGAATCATGGAGCAAAAGGTCTAATAACCCCCCCCCCCCCCCCCCCCCCCACTGAGTGACTTTTTGAGGGCTTGAGGGGGAAAAAATCCTGAGTACGCCACTGATTTGGAGTCTTGGTTCCAATGTATTTTCTCCAAATCTAATTGCTTTGACTACACTTGTTTATGATAATTCATGATTCAGATACATGAATATCACTTTCTTCAAAAACAATATTCGCTTTCTTATTATGCTATTCCTTTAGCAACTGCATATTTTTATATGACTGTGACCTAAAATATCCCGGCTTTTGATTGCAATTAAAGGCGCAGCTTCATTTGTGTATAATTAGATGCCTACATTGTACTTTGTTACATTACAAATACATGGTGGAAGCACTGTGGTATATTGGTGAAGGCTGTCACTCTCATACGAGGGGTCTTGGATTCGATCCTTGATCGGTGCTTACATCCCTGGGCAAGGTATTTTGCCCACATTTGTTTCGCTTGACCCAGATGTATGAAATGTGTACCGGGCAATGATAGTTGCAAGGCAGTAATATTACTGATGTGGCTATCCTGGGTAAGTAAGATCAATTTATTATTATTTATTATTCTAAAACTCTGATGGTTCTTGGTGCCTTACCATGGTATCTACGTTGACAGTCTCACCCACAACCAACTTTGTGGCTATTAGGAAGCTTTTGATTATAGCTGAGGGTCCTAGCTGACAGATAAACACCATTTCAGGCTGTACAGACACTTGTTCTTTGTTTTGTATTGATTAGTTACAGAAATATTCCAATTTTATCATACTGTTTCTATAGCAACAGCCATGTTTTGACATGACGGTGACTTCCAATGACTCAGATTCTGCTTGCAATCAAACGGGCACCCCAAAATACATAGCGTTAGATGGTTACAATTTGTTTTTGTGATGTTGAATTACAGATATATGGTATTTTCTAAAATACAATTCCTTGGTGTGT
Source organism: Heliocidaris tuberculata (assembly GCA_025618425.1). Lineage (NCBI taxonomy): Eukaryota > Metazoa > Echinodermata > Echinoidea > Camarodonta > Echinometridae > Heliocidaris > Heliocidaris tuberculata. The sequence goes on from CM046833.1 coordinate 32,251,033, forward strand.
TACCATGGTAACCACCCTAGTGGCCACACCCACTCCCAACTTTATGTCGAACAGGAAGAATATGAGAGCTGAGGGTCCTAGCTAACAGAAAAACATGATTTAAGATTGTGCAGACAGTTGTTTTCTATTTTGTATTGATAAATCATCGATATTTTCCAAAAATAGCAACGGCCCTTTTTTACACGCCCATGACTTCAAATGACTCAGATTGTGGTTGGAATCAGTCGGGAAGCTTGAAATACACCTATTAGGATCCTTGCCTTGTATTCCAGGTTGTTAAATATCAAATACATGGTATTACCTCAAATACCACTATTTCTTGATGTGTTACCATAGTAACAGCCCTAGCGGTCACGCCCACTACCACCTTGATGTCAAACAGGCAAATTATAATAGCTGAGGGTCATATGTAATAAAAAAAACATTATTAAAGATTGTGCAAACACCTTTTTCTTTCTATTTTGTTATGGTTAGTTATAGATTTTTCACAAATAACAGCTTTTTGTTGGATCTTTTCCATAGCAACGGCCTTTTTTGTCACGCCCATGACTTTAAATGGCTCAGATGGTTGGAATCAGTGGGGCAGCTTGAAATACACATATCAGGATGCTTACCATATATTTTATAGCTACTGAGTTACAAATATACAGTATTTTCTAAACTTATGTGTTACCATAGTAACGGCCCTAGAGGCCACACCCACCACCAACTGTACATCAAATCGGCAGATTATGATAGCTGAGGGTCCTAGCTAATAGAAAAACATACTTTAGGCTTGTGCAGACACCTTTTTGTCTATTTCATATTGATAAGTTTAGAAATTTGTCAAAAATACCCGCTTTTTATGGTACCGTTTCCATAGTAACGGCCATTTTTTGACATGATCATGACCTCTAAATGACTCTGATTATGGTTGCAATCGATTGGGCACCTTAAAATACATATATTAGGATGCTTTCCAAGTATTTTTAGATTGGTGAATTGGAATTATATGACTTTTCCTAAAATTCACATTTTTCTTGATCCGTTACCATGGTAACGGCCCTGGTGGCCACACCCACCACCAACTATATGGCAAACAAGCAGATTCTGATAGCTGAGGGTCCTAGCTAACAGAAAAACATCATTTAAAATTGTGCCTAAAGGGGGGGGGAACCTTTTCGGTTCCTGGCCCATGGACTATATTGACAGTGCATGTTGTTGTCAGTTGCAAACGGGGAGGGTGGGTTTCTCAAATTTAACTCTTTTGTTTAATGGATTATATTGTGCATGCAGTTTGCATGGTCGATCACAGAGATAATAAATAATATATATCTTTTTGTAATATATGGTGGATATTCATGGGGGGGGGAGATTGGCAAAGGGGACATGTGCCCCTGTGAAAAAAATGAATATTCCTAAATCACTACATTTTTAAAAATCAGTTGTGGATAACTGGATACGGGGCGGGGGTCCTCGAAGTGGGCACATTCCTCAGCCCAAAAATGCTAGTCATCTGTTTTAAACGGTTTAGTCATTTTTTTCTGTTTCTTTTTGGGGGGAGGGGGGGGGCTAACATATATTCACACATACTCCCCCCCCAAAAAAAAAAAAAAAATAAATAAATAAATAAATAAATAAATAAAAAATAAAAAAAATAAATAAATAAATTTTAAAAATAAATAATGAATTTAGATTATAATTTTTTTTTTTTTAATATTTGGTTTGTGGGGAAAGAAATTTCTACCATCCGTGACTTTATACACGTACATGTATAATTGGCTACTTCTTTGGTGTAGTATGTGGTTGATGAACCCTGAAGAGTGGCGTATGGAGATACACCACTGTGTGTGTGGGGGGGGGGGGGGACGGCACGCAAAGAGGGCACATTCGCACCGTGCTATTCAAAGCTATTATAATAACTAGAAAATAAAAATAAAACTACATAACTGAATGCAAATGTGTACTCATATTCCCCTTCTTAATTTTTTTGGTTACTTCTTAAACAAAATTAAGAAACTCTGCCCCTCGCCCCCACCCCCCCCCTCCCCCCCCCCCCCCCAAAAAAAATCCTGGATTTGCCACTAAGACAAGACTGACCCCCAAAATCATGTTGCTCTCCAAGTTTGAATATTTTGCTCATTATCATCATTTAAGATATCAAATTTCTCTGTATACATAGAAATTCAACTTTTAATAATGTGTCAACACCCCCCCCCCCCAGTGGCGGATTTTTTTGGGGGGGGGGCACATCCGGCCCGTGCCCCCCCCCCCATTTGGAAGAAAAGTATGCATTGTGTCCCCCCTTTTTGTGATTGTGCCCCCCCCCTTTTAGAACGAACAAGATAATTATTTTTTTTTGTTGTTGTTGCTTGTCAGAGAATTATGGATGGGCACTGGACCCCCATAATACCCCCCCCCCCCCCCATTGAGTGAATTTTGGAGGGCTGGGAAAAAAATGTGTTTGTCGCCACCTCCCCCCCCCCCCCCCCCCCCCCCCAACTGAGCGACTTTTCGAGAGTTGGCAAGACCAAACAAATACGGGACCCCTTTTTTCTGTCTTTTTTTTTTTTTTTGCCACCCCACTGAGCGACTTTTCGAGAGCTGGCGAGACCCCAAAAATACGGGTCTCCCTCCAAGCAAAATTGACAAACCTGCATTTGTGTGCCCCCCCCCCCCTTATACAAAATCCTAAATCCCCCCCCCCCCCCCACTATTGAGGGCATTTTAAAGTGGGGGTGGGAGAAAATTATGTTTAAAAGAAAGGCAAGTTTACTTAATGTATGCTTATCATTATTAGGACTCATACAAGTATATTTTGTCCTTCTTTTTGTTTGTGAAAAGTAATAGCCTAGTAGTGTAGTGTTGATTGAAAGCAGTTTAAATAAAGTGAATACACAACTAATGATTTTTCAAAAATGATTTGTTTAGGCTAAATATGAAGTATGTCCATTGATAATCTACAACTTCAAGCCAAACTATTCTTCCACATATAATTTAATGAAATAAAAGTTGTGATTAAGAGTAGTATATTAAAAAAAATTTAATGTCAATAATGTAATACTTTTGAAGTGCCCGTTTTGGTGTTGTTGTTTTGTTCTTGCCATGAAACCATTAATGACTCTAATTGTTTATACCTAAATCAAGATGACTCACTTAATTTGAATTCACAGAAGGCATCCTAAAATGGAGCTTGCAGTTAAGTAAAGCCAAAGGCATGCAATCCCTCCTGTCGTCCATATTTGGTGAGACAATCCTTACCTTGCCTGTCCATTACAAGAAGCTACAAGTGCAGACCACAGCTGGCCAGCATGCAAGGTCGTCTTTGGAACCTCCGAATCATCGTGTTGTCGTTTATTTTATTTTCCAATATATTCACTTCACATAATTATGAAAGAATTTAGACTTTTTTATACTGAAACAAAATCTTCATATTACACTTTGTATAATTATTGAAGTGGTAGATACAATTTTATGATACATTTGATTTGAAGAATTAAAACCATGAGTTTAAACTAAATTCAAAGTCTAACCCATCCCCCCCCCCCCCTCAAAGAGAGAGTGAGATGACACTGACTCACTGATCCATATCTGAAAGAAAGTGATCATTCCTACATATGACATAGAAAACTAAATCTTTTTATCTCAGCGAGTAACAATTTCATTCCCTTATTTTTTATATTTCTATAACAGTGAAAATACATGTACTCAAATATTCAATTTTATTGCAATAATTCTGGATTTTCCAGAGAGAGAGAGAGAGAGGGGGAGAGAGAGAGAGAGAGAAAGAAAGAATGACAGAAAGAGAAAGGGATAACAGAAAACAGAGACAGACATGGCTTCACAGTTTGTGTATCGATGGACAAATATAATGAATAAATGGGAGAAGATTTGAATGGATTTGGCTTTATAAAGAGGTAGTAACTTCTTCATTGCTATTAATAATACATTTATCCTACAGTATTTTGAACGAACTTCTGAAACTTTTCAGATTTTTTACAGGGCTGACATTTTGGTCATTTTGGCAGTCGGTCAACTGAAATCTCCCCTTTTTATTACTATTATGAAAATTATCAATAGCATAGTAAGTAGTTTCATATTTGATAACTTGCAGAATAATTGTGTATACTTAGCCTTTCATGGTGCTATATATATAGATAACAGTGGCGGATCTACGGGGGGGGTTTAGGGGGTTTAACCCCCCCCCCCCCCCCTCCACCGAGTTGGGCTGCCAAGTAAACATTTAATGTGCATAGGAAAACGCCATCATAATATGTCCAGACTCACACAGTATGTTCCTATATAGCACTCTGTCTTAGGCTCAGCCTCGGGCAATAGGTTTTAACCCCCCCCCCCCCCCGACTACCAAGTGAACATGTGTTACTTTTTCTATGCACATATCATTGTGATAGAATAGTAGCCAATAGCTTACTAAGCTATTGGCTACTAATAGTTGTTTTATATCACTCATCGATGATAACGTACGTTTACGGTGACATCACGAAAGTTACATCGTGACCTTCAATTGGCTGAATAAGCAACATTTAGTTGAACTTTATTTTAATTTCTACTTCACTGGCATGGCCAGTATAATCATTTACATCATAGAGGTTACCTATATTTAAGATTTGTGGTACTATACAAGTCAACATAATGTTACACTGTCATAAATCTACCTTTTTATCACGAATCTTTCTTATATTCCCAGTTACTTTTCTTTAGTATCTTGACTTTTAAACATGTGGTTAGAATTAGACCAAAAAGAAATAACACACACTGGAGAGGAAAATTTCAAGTGCAAATATTGTGAGAAGATATAATATTATTCAACTCATCTGGTAACTTATTAAGTTGATAACCAAACACACGATAACTCTGGATATAACTGTGTATTAAACTGTTACTTGATCTAAAAAGACGTTATTATGGACTGCTTTTTATGGTCTCCATTGCGTTAGTAGATGCCAGGAAAACATCACTTACAGGGGTTCAAATAGCAAAAAACAAACAAACAAACAAACAAACAAAAAATCGGCGCGACGCTACGCGGCTCACAGACATCGCCGTTTCGCGCCTTGTGGACGATGCTCTGCATCGCCGTTGGGACAAACCCAGGGACCGCGGAGCCAGGGCCGGGGGGGGGGGGGCGGGGATGGGGCTGTAGTCCCCCCCCCCCCAATTATTTGGGCAAAAAAGAGAAAAAATAGAGCATGCAAGTATGCTTAAAATCGCAAGCTGGCAACCCTAAAAATGAAAAATCTCCCTACTGTGGGAGGGGGGTATCCCCCCTCCCACACCCTCCCCCCTCGCTCACTTCACTCACTCGGGCTCGGTCGCTACGCTCCCTCGCAATACCCAGCTCAGCCCCTCAAACCCCCCCCCCTTGGAAAAAAGCTAGATCCGCCCCTGGATAAAATAATATATATCAAGTCGGAGTGAGAAAAAAAAATGCTGTATGAATATTTTAAGAAGTATGAGGTTCCATTCCTTGACTGCATGGGCCTGAGAAGGAATTCACAAAACTTTTTTTTTTTTTACTTAATCATTCCTTAAAGCTGCATCTCCCTTTGCTCATTTCTCTGTGTTTCAGCTTTCTAAATTTCTCTGCTGACTGGAAAAAAAACAAGAACACGAAGTGATATATTCATTTTTTTTTAAATGTCCCTTCCTGGTGAGCCTAGGAATAGATGAATATAATATTTGATTAATATTTCTCATTTTCTCTTACATACTAACCAGGTTGATACTAACCCCGATACTAACATTTCCACAGTTTACCTCTAATTTTTAGTAAATATTAAATAAATAAATAAATAAATAAATAAACAAAAAAAAAATTGAAATGGCAGTTCATTTGAACTACAAATTATGGAAGAACATAATTTGCTAAGGTATAATCTGTAGCCTAATGATAATATCAAGTTAATAGGCCAACTCTACACATCTAAAAAATTGAATCATTGGCATTTTGAAAAAACGGTGGTCATCTATTAGCTTCAATTAGAATGTAGCTACCAATTTACTCACGTAATTTTTTCTTTTAATTTCACAGTTTCTGTAACAAATATTAACTGATTTAACCCATTTTCATTATGTGTAGAAGTAATTCAATACATGTCGATGAAAATTAAATGAAAATAAAAATAACGGAACGATCGTCGCATCGAAGCGACAGCTCATCATAATGCCTCCCTCTGCTGTCTGACTTCTGAAATTGCTGTCTGAGAACTGACGTGACGTGACCACAGAACTAAAGACGTAGAAAGCTCATACCCATTCCCAATGCACAGATCTATCGCGGTATAGCCGTCAAACCCGCTGGAGGATTCGCTCGAGTGCACACGCCGCCATATTGCTTAGTCCTCGATCTTTTCAACTTGCCCACCAGACCATGTGCTTCTCAATGCCTATTTATATTATATCGGATCTTCTCTATCAAAATAAATGGTCTTGTGCCTTCTTCACTTGAAATTTTGGAGTTGGCTTTTCCACTGAAGTTCAGTTGCTTTTCATACATAAGTAACGTCAACTAATATCATGTACATTTAAAAAAAAAATTTTTTTGGAGGGCCCCTCCAAAAAAAATTTTTTTAGAGGTTGGTTCTCTTTCAATTAAGACACTAGGTTAAATTTTTATTCTCTCAAGTTCAAGATAATATATATTTTTTTTCTATCAATATCATTTTTAGTTCTCTTTCAAGAAGGCAGCCTGAGTTCATTTGTTCACCGTCATCCTCGACACCCCCTCGGGAAAAAAACAAAACAAAAGCAAAATATATTTTCATGTAGGCCTACACGTTAAAAAATATATACTTCCTCTTTTGTATCATGTAGATGACTTGCATAACGTTATACTTTTTGTACAGTGTCATCTGGTATAAAAAGGCCTACAAATTTGTTTTGATTTAAGGGTTTGATCAACATGCTTCTGCCATGTTTCCTTTTATCTTTGATGATAATCCTTACATAAGTCAGGACTTTATCAAGTAAAGCATAATCATATTTTGGGGACTGCCGGTGATTTTGAATACAAGTACAGCACTTGTGCAATAAATTGTGATTCAGTGTTTTATATGTACAATAAGAAATATTGCTGCAAATTTCACGTGATAAATAACATTTTGGCAAGGAATTATAGTCGAGAAATCAACTTAAGGCAATTTCAATAACCATGTCCATTGCCTATTGAAATAAGCGAACATTACAATGACGTATTACGTAATCCGAACAGGGTATTGAAATTGCCCTAAAGTTGATTTTTCGAAATCCTTTGCTGTCGAGTTCTTTGCATCAAATTAGAACTGTACTGACTTGTTTGCAGTTAATTCATGGCTCTCGAATTTGATCGGCTGGGCAAAGATAAGTGATTAAATCTTGCTTCCAATTTGGTAGTTGTGACAAGCGCTTCGTTGGGCTGGATGTATTTTTAGTGTTCTTATTTAGAGTAGGAATATATCCTACCAACCTTCAACAAAACACAGATGTCTGGATCATAACAGTGATCTGTAAAAACAAGCATTTTCTTGAGGGCTATATACATGTATATTGCAACGTACTGGAATCAAACTCTTACAAGTAAAAGACTTGCATAGTCAGGAGATGAATACAATAATATAAATTTCCGCTTTCACTCATCAAGTTATTTGCCAAAGCCATGAGAACGGCGATGGTAAGTTAAGCAAATGGCTACAAAATTTGATTTTCTTGTCATTTCAGTCACCAAAATTGTTTGAAATGGTAAATAAATGTAGTACAGAAGAAAAAAATTATCAAAATGAGCAACAAGAGTGGATGATGACTGCATTTCTGTAATAAGCATGAAAATGCCAGAAGCAACATTTGATAACACTCCTGGCAATTTATTTCAAGTATGGTGGTTGATCCAGTGTCCGAACGCTTTTCAGAAAATCAACGATAGAAAATTAAATATCAAACGAATATCTGTCAAACTTACATAATGAATGCTCAAAGTCCTACAGAAAAAGAAGTTGATGGAATTTTAAAAAGACAATCTAGATTTAATACGATATTCCCTTCCGAGTGAACCCCTTCCCAACGACGCGGTGTTTTGGTCCCTTGAAAAAGGTACCGTAATTCCGAACGTGTGAAACCTATGGGAAAAAGACACACCTTTGTTTCAATAGTGTGGTTTTTCATACGCGTAATCCTAAGCGTATGAAAACCCATTTTAGGCGCTGAACTGTACACGTTCGGTAATACAATCTGTTCGGAGTTACAATCCTTGACTATTACAAGAGAAATTTCCCTCTTTTTTTTTTTTTTTTTCTTGGTTCATTTCAATAGGCCTACTAGCATTAACAAAATCGAGAAATTTCAGTAAGATTTTATATCACCCTAGTGTTATATTCCAACGATCAAACATTTTATACTGAATGTCGTTGACGCGACGTACGAACTGCATGAATCTGGAGAGCGAAGGACTAACCAAGATGGCGGATATCACGTGATCACGTACGAGCGATGGCTACAATTTCGCACCCGCACGAGCCTTCTACGTCTTTAGGAGTTCTGTGGACGTGACATTGCGCAAGGGTTTGGCGATATTCTTTCGCTACGGGTACGCCGCGCCGAACTGCGAACTCTTTTTGAACGCGAACGCGAACGACCACATAAATCAAGTACAGTAGAATATCGACTTCACGATAGTTGGTAAATACCCAAGCAAAAATTACCGAGTGAAAATTTATTTAAGAAAATCAAAAAACTGTCTGACTTCTAGCAGGATTACGGTACGAGTATACGTGTGTCATGGTAAGATTCTCTAGAAATTTGCTTACGTACGGTACCACGTCATGACTCATGTCAGACGACTGCATGCCGCGGCCGTGGACTCGTAATTAAACTGATTCAATTGATTGGAATATCAGACGATCTGCTAAAGTTCAGGCGGAAAACAGGTTAGTCAACATGGTCAAATTAAGAAACATCCATCATCATCTTCAAGTTTAGACCGAAAATTCTGTCTCTCGTTCGTTAGCTCTTAGTGAACAGAGCGCTAACGAACGAGAGACAGAATTTTCGGTCTAGATTCTACTTCAACTGAAGATAGTCAAGGATTGTAATTCCGAACAGATTGAATGCGGGCTAACAACTCGGCACTAGCACTAGGGCGAAGTCGGCCCTACCGGAAATTCGAGGCCGAGTTAGCCCGGAGAGGTTGAATCGATCATGAAATACCAATCCGTAAGGTTGGGTCCTACTAAAAGCCGCCAACAGCAGCCAGCAGCAGCCAACAGGATACCAAGACACGGTAATCGATTTACCAAAAGCCGCCAAGAGCCGCCAAGAGTCCGATCTACTAAAAGCCGCCAACAACCATATCGATCATTTATTTTTTATCATTTTATTCTTTTGCTGATTTTGGGTCCTACTAAAAGCCGCCAACAGCAGCCAACAGCAGCCAACAGCATGAACAGTATAACAAGACACGGTAATCGATTTACCAAAAGCCGTCAAGAGCCGCCAAGAGTCCGATCTACTAAAAGCCGCCAACAACCATATCGATCATTTATTTTTTATAATTTTATTCTTTTGCTGATTTTAGGCCCTAAAATAAGTTATTTTTTGCTGATTTCGTACCATAATATTCAGAATAGCCTTAGCAATATTTAAGGAGCGTTTTGGTTGTTTCTTGGCTGCTCCGGGATTTGTTTTCGGCTAGTTTTCAACTCTGCTTTTGGCGGCTGTTGGCTGCTGTTGGCTGCTGTTGGCTGCTGTTGGCTGCTCTTGGCTGCTTTTAGTAGGACCGCTGATTTTAGGCCCTAAAATAACTTATTTTTTGCTGATTTCGTACCATAATATTCAGAATAGCCTTAGCGATATTTAAGGAGCATTTTGGTTGTTTCTTGGCTGCTCCGGGATTTGTTTTCGGCTAGTTTTCAACTCTGCTGTTGGTGGCTGTTGGCTGCTGTTGGCTGCTGTTGGCTGCTTTTAGTAGGACCGGTAAGGTTTCCTTTTGATTATTAAATACTAGCTAAGACTACGTTTTTAACCTTTCTTTTGATAGAATTGTATGAAATACTTATTTTGAAGATAAAATCTTGCAATTTTCTTGAGCTAATATCATATAGACTCTATCAAAGTGTCATTTCAGGCAGTTTAATCACAATTCACAGCTCGCATTCGCAGTCGCCGTGCGTTGCACTCACTGACTCAGTGACTGGGTTTGGTACTCGGACTCGTATCTGGAGATATATATTTTGATGAATGAATGACTGCAAAATTCCGTAGATATTAATCATGTCTCAAACATAAACTGAAACTAACAACCATTCATTTCATTATATTATAGATCTAGATGGATAACATTTTTTTACCGACTGTGAGGTTTTGCAAAATGTGTGTCCGACTCATCGCTCCGAGTCCATGCAAACACAGTGCACGCTACGCACGCACGTCGATTGCGATCTGTGTCGTGTGATTAAACTGTCTAAAATGTCACTTTTACATTATGTTACATCAAGAAAATTGCAAGATTATCATCTGAGTATTTCATACAATTCTATCAAAAAGAATGGTTAATAAATGTATTCTTAGCTAGAAATCACAACAAAACTTTACACATTGGTATTTCATGATCGATTTAAACCCTCCGGGCTAACTCGGCCTCACTTTTCCCGTAGTGCCGAGTTCGCCCTAGTGCCGAGTTAGCCCGACCCCATACAGATTGTATTACCGAACGTGTACAGTTAAGCGCCTAAAATGGGTTTTCATACGCGTGGGATAACGCGTATGAAAACCACACTATTGAAACAAAGGTTGTCTTTTTCCTATAGATTTCACACGTTCGGAAATACAGTACCTTTTTCAAGAGACCAAAACGCCACGTCGTTGGGAAGGTGTTCACTCGGAAGGGAATATCGTATTAAATCTACATTGTCTTTTTAAAATTCCTTCAATTTCTTTTTCTGTAGGACTTTGGGCATTCATTATGTAAGTTTGACAGATATTCGTTTGATATTTTATTTGCTATCGTTGACTTTCTGAAAAGTGTTCGGACACTGGATCAACCACCATAACTGCTCCAAATTAAAAATAGATTTAACATAATATTATAACAAAGAGTAAAAGGTATAGTCGGGGTCGGGCATGAACAAGGTTATAACCTTGTTCATTGGATAAGTGGGGTCGGGCTAACTCGGCACTAAGGCGAACTCGGCACTGCGCTGTGACTGTTTCAAGAGTTGAAGTCCACGCAACGCACCGTATCCATAAGTTAAATTTCATATTTTGTATAATTTTACTTCTGGAAATTTTCAACATTACTTCTTTACTAATCATTTTATAATGTTCACTGATATCAAATTATTGGAATTTTACACTTATACAGGAGCGGATCTAGCTTTTTTCCAAGGGGGGGGGGGTTTGAGGGCGGCTGAGCTGGGTATTGCGAGGGAGCGTAGCGAGCGAGTAGGGAGATTTTTCATTTTTAGGGTTGCCAGCTTGCGATTTTAAGCATACTTGCATGCTCTATTTTTTCTCTTTTTGTTTTTTTTTTGTTTTCCTATGGACATTAAATGTTTACTTGGCAGCCCAAGGGGGGGGGGGGGGTTTAAACCCCCTAACCCCCCCCCCCCCCCCCCCCCCCCCGTAGATCCGCCACTCCGCCACTGTTATACATGTACAAGCTTATCTGAAGATAACCTTGTACTCAGACTAGCTCTTTTATGGGTGAATACATGTAGGCTTCAATAGCTATTGTGTGTATCAGCAGGCCCTTTTCCAGGCTAGATCATTCATACAGGAGAGGAAAATAATTATTTAAAATTTCACTTTCAATTCTGAATCCCCTAATTTGTGGCACAGTAAGAGTGGAAGAGTCCATGAATCAGGTAATCTAGCAACTTTAAGAAAATTAAATCTTGCTTAGAGCAATTTTGTTGTCTGTTTTTGACTGCTGCAACAGTGAATGTTGGACACAGTCCCACATAGGCAAGGGCCCATGAGTGGGAATTTTAGTGTTTTGAAATGTGTAATTAATGCGAAATTCAACACAAGTGTTTGCGATCAATTTAACTCTCTGCCTCTGGGCTCACTCAGCCGCGATTTTCCGCCAAGGCCAAGTTCGCCCTAGTGCCGAGTTAGCCCACATCTGTATAGTTAGCCTGGAAGGCTCTGTGAAGAGTAAAAAAAAAAAAGGTTGAATGTTGTTCGAACGACGCCTCGAAAAAGCCTTCACTGCGCTCGTAGACCCAAAAGTGTCCCGTAATGTCATCGCCCTACAGTCAATCACGCAATTTTCAGATCCACCATACGTTAGACAAGACCGCTACAAGCACACGGGCATCGCACGCATTATGATTGTGCGTCTTCTGCATGCATATACAGTAGCGGTCTTGTCTAACGTATGATGGATCTGAAAATTGCGTGAGTGACTTTACATGTAGGTCTGCGGAGGCTTTTTCGGGGCGTCGTTCGGACTACCGGTAACCATTAAAATTAATATTTCACATTTTTTCCCCAATATTTTTTAATTCTAGGGTAAAAAATGGAGTTTTAATATTCTAAAGCTATGGTGAAGAGGAGATGAGAGAAGCTGGCTCACTGTAAAGGTGATTTTCAGGAGGTTCTTTAGACTCTAAAATGGCTGCTCTATTGCAGAGTGGGGTTAAAAAACCAGGCTCTGTGAAGAGTAGCATCAGCTTTTTTTTTTTCACTCTTCACAGAGCCTTCCAGGCTACATATAGTCTACCCCACTTATACATACATGTACAAGCTTATCTGAAGATAACCTTGTACTCCAGACTAGCTTTTACGGGTGAATAGGCTTCAATAGCTTTTGTGTGTATCAGCGGGCCTTTTTCCAGTCTAGATCATTCATACACTGTACATGAGAGGAAAATAGGGTCTGAGCCAAAAGACGTCAACATACACCCTAAATTTTCACTTTAAGATTTGTGTCTGCCCTTGTATATCACATGAAAGCTGAGAATCTGTAGTTTATGAAAATGTACATGTCTCTTCATGATGACGCTCCGTTTTTTTGAAAATAACCTTGAACATGGGAAAAAAGCGCCCTCAGAGCGTTCTGTTAAAATTTGAACTTTTTGGTGCAAAATTGTAATTTGGGGCGCTTTGACACCCCTTTTTATTTTTATGTCGGATAACCTGGAGTTTATAGACTGAGGTCTTATAAAGTATCAATAAAGTATGGTACCATCACTTAGACTGTACCATTAAAATTGATTCCCTTATATTTCAAGAAGAATTGTTATGTGTTACTTTTTTTTCTGTCCCGTCGCATTTAGTGGGTATTTGAGGGTTTTTAGGCGCGACGGGACGGAATTTTGCATGGAAAGTTAAGTCCCATGTATGTCATTTGATGTACAGGTGTAAGTATACTTTTTTTAACCCTAGCAAGTTTTTATTTATTTAATTTGAGTAAACAATAGAGATTGACACCTTTCTTACATGAACACTTCAGTTCTGCCACAATTTTTTAGAGAAAAGAACTATTTGATGATATAAAAAACTTCTTTCCAAAATCCCCATTTGTTTTGTACATGGTGCAAAAGTGTCCACCCTCTCCAGTGATTTTTATCTCTTTAATTTGAATTAACAATAAAGCTTGCCACTTCCCTGTGCCTTAACATTTTAGTTCTACCATAGTTTCAAAGAAAAAAGTGCAGTTGGATGATCCATGTATTTAAAAAAAAATTTTAAATCCCCATTCATTTTGCATATGGTGCAAAAGTTTCCGTCCTGTCGCGCGACACCCATTCATCAATTTTCAAATAAAAAAAAATTGATTGGGCCAAAATCTTAGCTTGATGTTTGAATGTCATACATGTGCTCTATCATACTAATCAAAAATCACAATACATAGCTAGTCTTCAATTTTAAAGGGAAATCCAACCTTAATAGCAAGTTGCTTTGAGAGAAAGAGGAAAAATCAGAGAAGTAGGTTGGTGAACGTTTGAACGAAATCAGACAAGCAATAAGAAGTTATGAATTTTTGAAAGTTGTAATCACTATGCATATGGGAATTTCATATTGGCCGAATAGGTAATGTCACTGTGATGTAGCTGTGGACAACTCCCCCCTTCGCTCTAACACACAAAATGACTAAAATGTCACTTTTTTTCAAAATGCATTACTCAGTAGGATCTTTTCGCTGATGAGGACCTCTAACAATATGCTATCTCCAATATATTTTGAGTACTGCCCCGAGGGTAAAAGCGCCTCGAAGAAAACCGCAAATTAATGATATTTTTGTGTACGACAAATGGGAGAGTTGTCCACAAAAATGTCATAATTGACTCACCAAATTGCCAATTTGAGATTCGCATAGATGTAGTGATCTCATTTTTCAAACATCCATAACTTTCTTAATCCTTGTCCGATTTCTTTCAAATTTTCAACATCTTGTTTTTCTTTTTTTTCTACTTTCACACAAATCATCTTATTACCAAGGTTGGATTGCCCTTTAACTTCAATAGAATTTTACTTTGAATCTGTCTTACAAAATTTCACCATTCTATCGTTCCGTTCCCGTCGCGCTAACAAAAAATGTTGTTACCATGAACACGGAATTACGATCAGTCTTATGTTTGTAGTGGAATTGTTGTTCTTCAATGTAAACTTATTATACATGTATACATGTAAGTAAAGGTGTGCAGTAAGTAGCATTTCTTATTTTCTTGTGAGGAGAATAAATCCTATTGAATTCAGTCCTGTCGCATTGACGGGACTTTTGGCTCAGACCCAATAATTATTTAAGATTTCACTTTCAGTTCTGAATATCCAAATTTGTGGCACAGTAAGAGTTGAAGAGTCTCTGAATTACATGTAGGTATTCTAGCAAATTTAAGAAAATTAAATCTTGCTTAGAGCAATTTTGTTGTCTGTTTTTGACTGCTGCAACAGTGAATGTTGGACACAGTTCCACAGTCTGAGTCTACCCCACTCACAGGACCATCACTATATGGGGCTGTGTCAATTTTGGCCTGTCACGACCTCTAAGTTGAGGTAAAAACTCCAATATAATCAGCAAAATTTGGAGAAAATACTTCCTTCTACATTTTAGAATGATAGAATATCTAATTTCATGCCAGATCCTTTGATAGGATCTTTATCATCTTCATCAAGTGAAATTTTCAGGCTGTTTTTGGTCGGTGATCTTGCTCCTCTGTATGGGCAAGATATCACACACTTCCTATGGGAGGCAATTGCTCACTGTATGAAGGTACAGAGTGCGAGGTTATCTCCAATAACCTTGCATAAGTGTGAGTGAGTCTACCCACACGTCGTGTGGCCGGACAGGTTGGTTATCCAGACAAATCGAACAAATTTTCATGCAAATTGTCACAAATCTTTCACAAGAAAGGTTGGAAAAAGTACGAATTACAAATATTCACTGATTTAAGTGTTACCCGAGGCATATTTTTCTAAAATCCAACTCCAAAATTGAGGGGTTAATTCATGTTAAGTGTCCGGACACACAAGTCACGACACCCCATCATACCCGGGGCATTGCGGGTAGCCTGGAAGGCTCTTTGAAGAGTAAAAAAAAAAAAGCTGACGCTACTCTTCACAGAGCCTGGTTTTTTAATCTCACTCTGCAATAGAGCAGCCATTTCAGAGTCTAAAGAACCTCCTGAAAACCACCTTTACCTTGAGCCAGCTTCTCTCATCTCCTCTTCACCATGTAGGCATAGCTTTAGCAGTAGAGGCGCACGGCCGATATTTTTATTGGAGACTGTCTCCTATCTGGGAGACCATCTCTATGCTTATGTCAACATTTTTGATGGCCTATTTGGGAGACAGTCTCCCTTTTAGGAGACCAATTTTCTTTGTTTACATAATTTGCGGCAAAGGGATTACCTTGGCTCAAAATGAAAATGTGATAAGCAGATTCCTCATGAAAAAGTACCCTTTTGACCATCTACCTTAAAAGTCCACTGTCTACTTTTGTTTTCATAATATTTTTTGTTTATGATCCATACACAAAACAAATGGGCTTATGATTTCTGAGGGGAAAAAAATTGGCCGAGAAAAAGTGCCTTGTTGTTGGTGTTGTTTCTCTTGTCCTCTTGGTAGCCAAGTCTCCAATATCAGAGATTGTCTCCCAAATGGGAAAGAGTCTCCCAAATCGGCCATGCGACTCTACTGTTTAGAATATTAAAACCTCATTTTTTACCTTAGAATTAAAAAATATCAGGAAAAAAATTAGAAAATTAGAAAATGGGCGGCCATGCCCATTTTTGCCGAAAATGCTAGTGAAGGGCATGTCAAAGCGCGAGAACCGTAAGGCGCACTGCGCTAAAAATTAAAATTTCGGTTTTTATGATGTCAGTTACCCTATATACCAAATATGGGCAAATTTGGAGTCGGTACGATTTAGCCCATTGGGTGAATTGACACGGAATGACCCTGAAGTGCTTTTTTTCCCCTGGGCTTCATTTTTACACCATGTTACATACACTGATATAAGGCCAGGCAGCTCAGATTTTATCAAGCCTCTACAAAGTTACCAAATCACTAGGAGAATGAAACCCTGGGGGAAAATCAATTTTAATGAAAAGAGAGGATATATAGAGAAGCAATTTTTAAAAAGTTCCATCAAAATTGGTTACGAAATGAGAAAGTTATAAAAGTTTGAAAAGTTTCAATTTACTTTCTGTGGTGATCCTCAAATTGGCAATGTTGCTTCAAAGTGACAGGTTTAGTAGTACAACTCTCAATATGTTTTGTACACAAAATTTCATATTTTCTCCATTATCTCTAAAGATGCTGCTTGTCTTTTTGATAACTCAGCATGTACATGTTGTATCAAATAAATTTTCCCATGATATACACATACCTGCCAACCCATCCGATTTTGTCGTATTCGTTCTGATTTTTTCCTCAAAAAAGGGTGAAAAATCGGAACAGTACGATTTTTACGTTCGGAAGAAAAAAATAAAAAATATTGTGCATATCGTATATATGCATTCACATGTGTGTGTTATATTACATAGGGACTGTTCAAGTGCATTCTCTTGTCAATGTACCCTCTTTGCGCTGGCACAGTGTACAGTACAATGCATATCATGCATACATAAGCTGTCTGCTACATGTTGTTAAATCGATCGCGCGATCAGAAATCACAACCCCAAGTACTGGTCTTCGGCTTTCAAGAAGTAGTTGTAGCTTCTAGAAATGTGTCCAGATTGAGTTTAATCGCCATTTTCCATGATCCAGGTAAATGTAAAATTAGTATTTTGTGGTCAAATTGATGTAAAACGGTGAGCAAGAAAACCTGCTGAAAAGTAAATTCCAGCGGGAGCAGGCGGACTTCTTCCCCAGCCCTAGCGGCCTAGCTTTTCTTGATTACTGGTAGTGTGGCGTGTTCACTTGTTGCAAACTTTGAAAAGTTTTTCATGACCAAGAATTTTTATATATATTTTTAAAAACTCGTTAGCTTCATCTTAGTTTTTTTTTCATTTATTTGTGATTGACTGCATATGGTCAGGATATTTTTTAAATGTCATGGAATTTAAAAAAAAAAAAAGCATTTTTCCATATATCCAAATTCCAGGGAAGTTTGACTTTGTGACTAGACTATACACACACACACAGTATTTATTTATATTAGATCCAATGTATATGAAAAGAAGCTCATTAAGCCAAAATATTCATGATCTTTATCATTAAATTATGACTCATTCATATGTCAAAAAATAAGGCTAAGATAGCACCAGAAAGCATAGATCTACAACCCTAGAGCTTCCAGGGCCTGCTCAAGGGCCCTGGACCCTGGCCGCAAGGGACTTCACGCTCCGCGCTCATGCTGTGCGCTTTGCGCACATGAGAGTAAGATTTTTTTATTTTCAAATGTTGGCCGGTATGTATACATGTACATGCATCTTGAGCTAGGAAGAAGACAAGCTGCACCTTGAGAGATAATGGGGAAAATATGAAATTTTGTGTACAAAACATATGGAGAGTTGTACTACTAAACCTGTCACTTTGAAGCAACGTTGCCAATTTGAGGATTGCCATAGAAAGTAACTTGAGACTTTTCAAACCTTCATAACTTTCTCATTTCGTAACCGATAGGGATGGAACTTTTTTTGTATTGCTTCTCTCTCTCCTCTCTTTTCATTAAAATTGATTTTTCCCCAGGGTTTCATTCTCTTTTAAGATTTGTGTCTGCCTTTGTATCACATGAAAGCTGAGAATCTGTATTTTATGAAAATGACAATGTATGTGTCTCTTCATGATCACGTTCCATTTTTTTGTCTCACCTGCGTAAGCAAAAAGCGAGACATACATGTAGGCGCCGCTTTTCCAGCGGTGACGACGTCAACAATTTTGGAAATGCTGTCATTTCAAAAGCATATGTCCGATTTCCATGAAACTTGAACACAAGTGTTGTAGAGTATCACAGATAAAGTGAACAAATTTCAGGTCAAATGTCAAGGTCAAAGGTCAGTTAAGGTCAATTGAGTTAAATTGTGTTCCAAAAATTTAACCTGAGGTAAAGTTTTTGAATTTTTACTTTATTTCAAAGGTATTTGTTCACTTCTTTGAAACTTGGCATCATTCTTGGTAGGGATTGTCTTCATGTTACCCTCTTACAAATGAATACCCAAATCTTACATTTTCATCACATTAAAGGTCACCTACTGACAGTTTTGGGTAAATATCAGTTTTTTCTCTACATACAGTACATGTATGTATGTATGTACATATTGTAGTATATGTACATGTACATGTACATGTACGTATATGTCTTCTTCTCAAAACTTCTCAAGACTTCTCAAGACTTCTTCTCAAGACTTCTTCTCAAAACTTTGCTGGTAGTGGATTTCAACCAAAATTGGCAGGGATCATCCTTAGGCAATGAGGATCTAAATCAATATAGATGGGGGTACCTACAGTGTACCAATATAGGGGGTGGGGAATCTTGGGGGCACCACCCCCAAGAGCACCAATAATGGCAGTAATCAGATTCATATTTGCTTCTTCTTTAAGCCCTGTTGCAAGATTAGCAAATTTGGTAGGTATCATCCTTAAAGGAAGGAGGCCTCAATTTCTGAAACAGGATATCTTGCCTCCAACAGGGCTCAGGGGCAGCAACCCTTACATGTAAGTGCCCCTATTGGGAAAATGAGATATTTGTTAAATGCATGACTGGGTTCTAACTAAACTGGGTAAGAATCATCCTTAGGCAAAGAGGATCTAAATGAATGCAAATGGGTACCTAATACTTACATGTATCCCTTAAGGAGGGAGTGGAGTGGTAGGGGGGGGGGGGGGCCAAAAGCCCCTCTCTCCCAAGAGCCTGTGACACCAAATTGACATTTTTCTTTCTTCTGTAAAACGTATTGCAATAGATTGTAAGCAAACTACATGTAGGTACATGTACATGTAGGAATCATTGTTAGTGGAAGGAGACCTCAAGTTGTTCAAGTATTGTAGACCATTATCTTCAAGGGGTCTGATTGAGGGGCACCACCCCAAAAGTGTCTATTCTGCTTCTTTAAAACACACAGCTTGATTTCAAATGAACTTCACCATCCAATAAATCTTACTTGAAGTTATTTAATGTACACTGTAAGTATACAGATAGGGTACCTGGCCTACAAGGGGGGGGGGGGGGGGGGCTCAGGGACAGCACCCCTTAAGTGCCCCAACCTTTGGTTTTCAACAAGCGAAAATTTTGGGATGCAGGAGAGACTGCCCTGGGCATTTACCTTGTTTTGAAAATAACCTTTAAAATGGAAAAAGCGCCCTCAGAGCGCGACAGGACAGAATTACTAGAAAAAGCAATTAATCAAATAGTGCAAAGGCATTGCTTTTATAGCAAGTTTTATGTTTTGATTTTGGCCATTCCCATGTATTCAAATTCATACTGTTGCATCTTTACATGTACATGTACATGTAGCTAACCGAAAATGTTGAAATCCATTCGGTTTTTGGACCTCACGGTCGTTTTCTGGACGTTTAACCGTTTCGATACAGTACTAGTATGTACACTATATCACCACAGGAAGACGATTTGATTAGATTTTGGGGTATGCAGGTCAAAGGTCAAAGATCATAGAGGTCAGTTCTAAATTTTCAGGTTTTATCCTCATTAAGGCAATATCTCAAGAACAATTGGAGCTGTTAACTTGAAACTTTCCTCCCCCCAGGCACAAGTGAATCCAAATAAATTACGTACCACTACATTGTAGCAAAGCTGTGTTTTGTGTGTATTATGAGTTCACTTTTTTAATGTTTTGTATATCTCTATACTACAGATCCTGCATAATATCTATTGTGCTCTTTTACTGACCACTGTGTACAACTCCTCAATCATCAGCTGTGTACAAATGTACAAAGGATATAAAAAAGAGTCTCTTCAAGCCAGCATTCATGATGGAGAGAATGAGGATATTACAGCGTATATTCATACTTGTGGCACTTCTATACCATTACGGTAGGTCTGGAAAAAAGGTGTATCAAAGAGAGGGAGAATATGTTTTGTATGTTTTTTAATACCATGGAAAACACTCCAAATTGGATACATTGTATGCACCTGTAAAGACCAAGATCAAGGGAAATTACTGTTAAGTTCTCTAAAGCTACTGTAAGGTGCACTTTACATGTATTTCACCTCTGAAAATGTAAAAAGTCATGTTTTGGGGTCGTCTGTCTGTTTGTCTCACTTTCTCGTTAATGCAATATCTCAAGAACCATTCAAGGTATGAACTTCAAAATTGGTATTAGTATGTATCACCATAGGAAGACGATGTGATTACAGTATTGATTGGAATAAAGTAGACACCGTAACACGGTCTCACACAGTGGCGAGCGAATAGGCGTTAATTATTTGCCTCCCACCGATTCACGTCTAAATTAAGAGTAACGCAGTACCCGCGTTACAGGAAGCGCATTCACTCCGCCAGTAAGAGGCGCATCACTCTCGTAAAATACGAGATTTTTACCGAGTATGCCTCAATATTGGCGATGAGCTGATTTTTAGCAAGGAAAATATTGCGGACACTATACTAGAGTTCGGCGCGGGCAAGCCGTGTTTTTCCATGTCCACCTCTGTATTTACTAGACATAAACTAGTTCAAACATGCGAGCAAGGCTCAAATTATCCAAACTTAGATCATATTCTTGTGTGCAAATTGTTGACTTTCTTTTACATGAACACACATGATGCAGAGATATTAAGACATTTCTTCGTATTCTCCTTTGGCCGTAACAACGAACTGCCTCGCTGATCAACTGGCTGCTCAGGTTTAGCATTGCATACATATACCGGTACTAATGTACATGTACATGTACATGTACTGCGAGGGTTGTTCCTGTATATTATGTCTATCTATATACATTGTAGGCTACTAGTACGTGACTTCATAGCGCACGCATGCACTACAGTCGACTAGCTATATACAGTTGCTACGTACATGGAGCTGTGTTTGTCAAAATCTTCCTCATCTCTTACTGGATAATTCTTTTTGAGAGCAGCTGTGCTTTTCGCGTCCACGGTACGGCCGGTCGGCCAAATCCCAATGACGCGTAATAGTGCAGCGCATGGTATGGGCCAGGCATGGGTGAGCTGACCTATCATGGAGCTGACTTACCTGTGAAAAGAAAGCCGCGCGCGAAAACCGGTTCCCCCAGACCTATGCCCCAGACCCCCACCAGGGCTGTGATTTTTTTTTCCAGCACATGCACATGGAAACGCAAATTTTCATGAATTATTCATAAGCTAAGCTGCAATCCTGAAGTGCGCATGCGCATGGACTAAGCCGAACTGAAAGTGCAATACTAGTATGTGTGTGCAAGCATAGATTCTGTACACGATTTGGTATCAAACAGAGAAATATTTTTTCCTCAGCGTTTACTCCCTCCCCCTTCTCTCTCTGTCTCTCTCTCTGCTTTGAGTCCCTCTTTAATGTACATCACTATAATTAGGCGTTCAATATAGTATGTGATAAAAAATATAAAAAGCTTGCAGGGGCGGGGGGGGGGGGGGGGGAGATCATGGTCATCGCTGGTATTGGTAGCTTGGCAGCCTTGGTGCACTCTTAAAATGGTTGATCAAAATTTTAACAAACTCTTAACCAATTATGGGTCGTATGCTGTCCATTAAATTACTGGGCAATTGTTGCCCAAATTGTGTTGGTTAATGGAATATATTGTTCTTGGTTGTGAACATGGTATTTGTGTGATTATATGGTTGATTTCTAGTTAATTTTGTTTTTTATGTATAAGTTTAGTCTCTTTTCCGGACCCCCATATTTTCACTCCGGAGTCTGGACCCCAAAAGCAGCCAATAAAGATTATATGCAAGGCGCAACCGCATACAGGATTTAATTTTAGGGGGTGGGTGCAGGGAGGGGGACTTTCCCGCCCCCAGCGCGAAGCTCGAAAGTTTCGTCGTTTTAGCAAATTTTGAAAGAAAGATAACTGCTCGTAGCATCTTTTTTTAGGCGGAAAGTTAGCTGAATCAGGCGCGTAGCCGGGGGGGGGGGGGGAATGTGGGCGGTCCCCCCCCCCCCAAACGCCAGCAAACAAAAAAAAAAAAGAAAAAAAAGCGAGGGCAAAAAAGCGGGGGAAGTGAGAGAAAAAAGCCCAAAAAAGGGTGCTACGAGCCGTTATCTTTCTCTCAAAATTTGCTAGTTTTCGCACGTTGCGTTGAAAGGGGGGAAACTCCCCTCTCCCTGCACCCACCCCTGTTACATACAGTGCAATATTGCATACAAATAACTGAAAAGCAGTCAGGGCGTCGAACTAACTTTCCGTCTAAATAAATGTTTGCTACGAGCCGTTATATTTCTCTAAAATTTGCTTATACGTCAGAGTTTTCGCGCTTCGCACGGGAAGGAGAAAACTCCCCCCTCAGTAACAGGGGTAACAGGGGTAGGCCCCCCCCCCTCCCCTGTGCGAAACTTTGTCATTTTGGTAAATTTTGAGAGAAAGATAACGGCTCGTAGCATCTTTTTTTTCTTTAGACGGAAAGTTAGTTCGACGCCCTAACTGCTTCTCAAATTATCTGGATGCAATAGCCTACTGCACTGTACATGTAATAGGGGTGGGCGCAGGGAAGGGGAGTCCGCCCCCGCCCTGCCCCCCCCCCCCCCCCTCAATAAAAGTCAAACAACGGGTATGGAAGAGAGAGGTTGAGAGGGGAGTCCCCAACAACACACAGTGTAATGTGTGATGAATTTTTTCAGATCTTGACAATTTATAGTTATACGGACGCTTGTTTTGTTTTTCGTTTGAAAGTATATCAAAAAAATTTTTTGACAGTCTGTACGAGTTTCAGAAATACTGAGTGTCACAAGTGAACAACCAAGACCCCGATAAATAATCCTAAAATTTTGTTTGTGTGGTTTGTTTTGCTTTGAAAACATCTAAACTTAACCATTTTTGAACATCATAACTTTTTGTATGAAAAGAAAAGAACGAACCCGCTTTCATAATTATAACCCATTAACAGCATGCATGGCTTGTTGAAAATTGTTACTGTTGTTCAATTATATAAAATAACGTTGCATGACATCATAATTATCTCATTCATAATGATTTATGTGTGATGGATGTGTGAAACGGAAAATAAAACAATGGTTGTATGAAGAATGACACTTTGAACAGCATGAGAATTTTTATTTCGATTACTGAGTATGTAACAAGAAGCAAGGTAAGTTTACACTAATGGAAGCAATGGAAGAAACATCGTCAGCATCCAGTAATTCTAGATGTCAACCAAAATGCAACTACATGTATGTAGAAGGTGGAATAAGAAAGTAAGTATTATCAAGGATATGCCGAACATAATATATTATGACTGTACTTTATGTCTCAATGTCTCACTTATAAGGTTCGATATTACCGGCTGCATGAGACTGACATTTCTAGACCATCAAATATATAAAAGGGGCCAGGGGCGGCGCCAGGGTATTTAAACAGGGGGGGGGGGGGGGGGCAAAATGACGCGTACACATGTATAGTAAGGTCGCACGTCGACGGTCTTGAAATAACAAATAGGACTATAACAGTTATGTCATAATTGCATGGCCTAGCCTTCTCTTCTCCATTTCCCCTTCTCTTTCTCCTTCCCCCCCCCCCCCCTTCCTCTTTTTTTTTTTTTTTTTTTTTTTTTTTTGCTCGCTTGAAAAATGAAAACATGTAAATATATATCGAAATAACATACCAGGATAGCTTCAGACAAAATATTGTTCGATGTATATGCCTACGGGGTTACCCCACTTCTCTTTCTCATTCATTCTTGTTTTCTTGCACCCCTTCAGGTGCCGCCTTAAGATTTGCCACTGTATTTTTATAGGGCAATAATGAATGTCTTTGGAAGTCTTTATCAAGAGTCATACTTTTAAATAGTAATATAAGTGAGATAGTTCGTGATACGTTATTGTAGCTGGGACGGGGGGGGGGGGGGTCCCAATTAATTAACACATCAATTTAGTTCTATTGCCATGTGAACCCTTTTCTTCCTCAATCTGTGGGAACGATCGGTTTCACAGGCTACCCCTCCACTGAATAGACAAAGGGGGGGGGGGGGGGAGGAAGGGGGACAAATCAATTCAAAGCTATATATGCCATGCGGCTGGCTGGATTTTTGATATGGAGTTCACCGTTCACGCAGGGAAATTTTTGTTGGACCCCCCCCCCCGAGAGCCTTGAGAGTGCCTACTATATCCCTAATACTAATTTTGCAAAGTGGCAAGGCGCATGCGCGGGGCGGGTTTGTCAAATTAGGTTGAACTAACTCCGTACACCGTTCGAAATAAAATAGACCTGTACTTAATTTAGACTATGATGTTTGAAGATGGAGCACAGAATAATGTATATATTACATGTACCCGTTTATTTCTGAGGCATGGGGTCGGCACCCGTGTTCGGAGGTAGTGGCATTAGGGTTAAGTTTGAAATAACATTAACAGCCATTCATTAATATGACCAGAATGTGGGTCTTTGCTGGGCCATAGAAGCGGTCTTTGCAAACTGCATGGCCATTCAGGAATTAAAGAGTATTATTGAACTATAGACTGAAAGAAGTTACATATAAATTCGAAATCAAAAGGTCCTTTTAAATGGACGTTTGGTTCGACCAGAGTCGGCCACGAAAGCCAAGATTAAACGTCAACAACCTGATCTTTGTCACTGACAACAGTACGCTCCATCTTTTAAAACTAGGTTATCCCAGTGCTTTTTTTTTTTTTTTTTTTTTTTTGATAGACTATTTTATTGTGAGCTTTTTGGGGAGCTGCTCCAATCTTTTTTTTTTTAAATAAAAAGCATAAGTGGGGGCTGCAATCGTGATGTCGATGCATCATATCCTTCAATCACCACATAATACAGATGAGAGAATCGTGGCGAGACAGGGTCGATAAAGCATATGAAACAGACTTACCTGACCGGCCTTAAAACTGCTTGCTGTACACGTACTCGAGTCGTCTTGTGACCAGGTGCACTCACCGCTTTCTTCACTTACCTGATATAAAGTTGGGCACCTATAAATTACGATCATTGTGTTATTTTTTTCAATGATTTGGAGCAAGGATGATGTGTGAATTAGATCATGATCATGCAGGATTAGTGATAATTTTACAATTGTAATGAAAATGCTTAATGCTCTTCATTGCAATATCCCAAAATGTAGTTTCACGTTCGCGGCCCTAAAGCTGTAGGTTTATGCATACAATCATGTGTGGGGGGGGGGGGGGTGCATTACAAGTACATGTACTAATTTTGAGGGGATTATAATTAACAGGATTATTGAATTATTATTATCATTACTATTATCATTATTTTTTTTTCATATAATTATTTCACTCCGTATACCCCAATCATGCATCCTTCTAACAATCCTGCATTCGCCCTCTCATATTCGCAAGTAAATATTTGTGTTGAAACATGAAATTGACGATCATGAAAGTGTAATACAAAATGTTGGAAAAAAAGAAAAAAAAAAGAAAAAGCAATCACGGGAAGCATGGGCGAATAATGCGATACCATATACGAAGACAAAATTAGAGAATACATGTAGGTTTGTTTTGAACATCATGACCCGAATTCACAAAGGAGGTTTAAACCATGGCAAGGTTTAAACCTCCGTAAGCGTACTAAAATAAGCGTAAATAAGCGCACATTGCCCATGCGCGCGCTCAAAGAAAATATATGATTGGATCGGATTCCGTGCGCACGTACACTTAAAAAACCCAGGAGGGGGTTTAAACCATGGTTTAAACTAAACCTCCTTTGTGAATTCGGGCCCATGACTTTGGAGCACAATTGTCAGGATCGACCCCCCCCCCCCCCCCAATGTTATACTTTAAGCTTTAAAATACAATTCTTGAGTTGTCATATACATATAGGCATATTATCATTTAAGCTTGAATATTTCTTACGCAAAGAAAAGGTAATTTGAAGTTTCATAATAAAAATTTGAATACAAGTAATTATCTTTGGGTACGAAATAATCACTTGTAGCTAATAAAACTTCAAAGTCTTGCGTATGGAAACAGTGCGTCACTTGCACAGCGACCTGGGGGGAAAAAAGAAAAATTGATGTCATGGTTTGAATTAAAATTAAAATATGAAAATGTTAGCATCCAAAGATTATGCTTTGTAAAAGAGATCGAGAGGAAAGGAAAATGAAGGAGAAAGGAGAACTAGAGTAAAGAACACTGAACCCCATTTAGTGAAGTATCAGCGACACTTTCATGGTGGAGAAACTGAATTGTAGATTAGTTTTTCAGGGTTACACCATGTAATTCTTTCAAGGAATTTCTCTGTTTAGAGGAATTATAGCGCCACCAGTGACCAGAATGAGAATGCAGCCGTGAATCAAATTCGCGGGCATTTCCGATTGGCGCCAAACAGGCTGTGAATTGGATCCCTCCGCAGAGCATACTGATCGAAACGTCAAGAACCACAGAGCTCTTAGCGGAGCTCACCAGCCCTTTTCAGGGCTCTTATTCCTTGAAAGAATTACATGGTGTAGTAACCCTGAAAAACTAATCTACAATTCAGTTTCTCCACTATGAAAGTGTCGCTGATACTTCACTAAATACCGGCTCTAAAGGGGAGCAATCATTCAGCGGAAAATCTGGCCCTTGTTCTTTATTCAGAGAAAACAATGGCACCGTCCGGTGCTTTCTCTGTTTAGAGGAATTATAGTGCCACCAGTGAGAATGCAGCCGTGAATCAAATTTCGCGGGCATTTTCGATTGGCGCCAAACAGGCTGTGAATTGGATCCCTCCGTAGGCAATAAATAGCCTCCACTGGGCAGTGTTCTAGTCATCCTCCTGATGACGATCAGAGCATACTGATCGAAACGTCGAGAACCACAGAGCTCTTAGCGGAGCTCACCAGCCCTTTTCAGGGCTCTTATTCCTTGAAAGAATTACATGGTGTAACCCTGAAAAACTAATCTACAACTGAACCCCATGTTCCTCTGTTTAAAGAAAAATATCTGGTCAGCTCTTTTGAACCGTATTGTATTTTTCATTCATTTTATAATGGTATAAATATTGTCTCTTTATATACATTTTAAAAAGTCATTTACCTGCATGCGGCACAATAAATTATGCAGACAGGCCCGTGTGGAACAGAAAATACATGTATTTTATTTCGATTAAAAAGGAATTAATCAACGTTACCCTTCGACAGATTTGGTGCAGTGGCAGCGCAGCGCAGCGCAGTGCTGGTAGCAGCCATTGCTACAATGTACAATGCACGTGCTTAAAAAAGATATAAACTTGAAGTGTCTACTCGATACTTAAGGCAAAAAGAAACAATCAAGATAAGTACTGTATTACGCCATATTACTTTACTTAAATTACCCTAACAGTGACTTCTATTATTGCTATTCATGGATCTATCTAATAGTAATACATGTAACAAGTTAGCAGAATTAATATGAACTACTCATTTTTAAAATTGCACACGTTTTCGGTCGCGCTGGCCGCGCCGCGCCGCAGAGAGATGAATCCGCTCACGTGCACACTGAGCTGAGCTCACGGAGCGGAGCGGAGTCGTACAAAATGTTCGAATTACACACGGCCGATTCGGCCGGACGTACAGAATGTATGCAGACTGGTACTGTAGTCCAAGACGAGATCTCGTGTTACAGGCGTTATAGTAACGCCATATCACACATATTCCCACCCGACTTCCGACTCCCGCCGATTAACACTTAAGGAAATGTGTTCACGTTATTCACACCTCATCCGATCTCCTATCGATTATCGCGTTTCATAGTGTGAATGTGTCAACTTTATTCCGATCAATACTGTACATTTTGGGGTACGTAGGTCAAAGGTCATAGAGGTCAATTTCTGAAATTTCAGGTTTTAGCCTCGTTAACGTGATATCTCAAAAACTGTTTGAGGTATGAACTTCAGACTTGGTGCTAGTACATGTATGTACATGTATCACCATAGGAAGATGATCTGATTAGGTTTTGGGGTACGTAGGTCAGAGGTCGAAGCTCATAGAGTTCATTAAACATACCATGAAATTTTACGTTTTTAGCTTCGTTATTGCAGAATCTCTTGAACGATTTGAGCCATTAACTTTAATAAGGCTTGGTACTATATGCATCATCATAGTGCAATAAATTAATTTGATTTCTGTTTAAGGGGGTCAAAGGTCACAGGACATAGAGGTCAATATTAATACGTGAATTACATGTAATTGGGTTTTTTACTTTTGCTGTCATCATATCCAAATTTTAGTTGTGAACTGCAAACTTGGTACTAGTACATGTATGCAACACCATAGGAAGACGATCTGATTAGATTTTGGGTTTGGAAGGTCAAAGGTCAAAGGTTGTAGAGGTCAATATGCATGAAATTAAAGGGCAATCCAACCTTGGTAATGAGATAATTTGTGTGAAAGCAGAAAAATAAGAAAAACTGGATGGTGAAAGTTTGAAAGAAATCGGACAAGGAATAAGAAAGTTATGGATGTTTGAAAAATGAGATCCCTACATCTATGCGAATTTCAAATTGGCAATTTGGGGATTCAATTGTGATATGTTTGTGGACAACTCTCCCATATGTCGTACACAAAAATATCATTAATATGCAGTTTTCTTCGAGGTGCTTTTGCCCTCAGGGCAGTACTCAAAATATATTGGAGATAGCATA
This sequence comes from Heliocidaris tuberculata, assembly GCA_025618425.1. Taxonomy (NCBI): domain Eukaryota; kingdom Metazoa; phylum Echinodermata; class Echinoidea; order Camarodonta; family Echinometridae; genus Heliocidaris; species Heliocidaris tuberculata. The sequence continues at coordinate 32,280,133 of CM046833.1, forward strand.
TTGTTAGAGGTCCTCATGAAAGAAAGAGATCATACTGAGTAATACATTTTGAAAAAAGTGACATTTTAGTCATTTTGTGTGTTGGAGTGAATGGGGGAGTTGTCCACAGCTACATCACAGTGACATTACCTATTCGAACAATTTGAAATTCCCATATATGTATAGTGATTACAACTTTCAAAAATTCATAGCTTTCTTATTGCTTGTCCGATTTCGTTCAAACTTTCACCAATCTGCTACTGTGATTTTTCCTCTTTCTTTCAAAGCAACTTGCTATTAAGGTTGGATTTCCCTTTAAGATAATTTGTTAGTTTTGTTATCACAATAGATGTATGTATGTATTTTCGCATGGCTCTGATCTAGGGTACACTAGTGTTACATGTACATGTACATATGAGGTAAGATTTCAAACTCACTGAGAGACAGGGAAAGTGTTATGAAGTTGATGTTCAAACATTGCACTACAGACACCTGAAGTGCTGGACCTCCAGACTTCATCAATAATCGGCAACAAGTCACCTAAGTTCACTGTTTCAAAAATCTTACATTCATAACTCGGTGTCAGGTGTACATGTAAATGTCATGTATGCTATCATCACTTGGTTAATTTCACTTAAAAAAGTGCAAAACAAAATGAATTGTTACATAAAATGTACCTAAAAATAAACATTATTAATCCTTGTCACAGTATTATATCACTAAATGTGTATTAATTTCCGTCATGTGATAGGCTACTCCCCAAGGACCTGTCAAAATGACTGCATTTTATTTGATCTTATATCTTGTATTGATATTACTGCTTTTATCTCTGTACATGTGTTGTGTTAAGTGTTAAGGATACATGTATTTTTCCGGGAGCCTCGGGTGGACGACCCTCTGGTATTTCGCCGGTTCTCCGCGTTCCCGCTGATTGAGGGGTTGTTTTCTCTGTCTCGCTCCAACTCATTGGCTCAGCCAGCCACATTTCACTGTGTGCGTGATTTTCCCAGTAGTGTGTGTGTGTGTGTGCGCGTGTGTGTGTGTGTGTGTGTGTGTGTGTGTGCGTGTGTGTGTGTGTATGTGGGGGTGGGGGTGCATATGTGTATGCATCGGTGCATGTGTATGTGTGTGAATTATGATTTCAGAATATTCAGATGGTATGCACAGCACACTCTTCACACGGATTTTTAAAACCAATATAGAGATGAGGTCGGCCCAGTCACGGGAGTGTGGGTTTTGACTGCTTGGTCACTTGGTTGGCGGGCTCGCGAGGTGTCCGGCGTTGTGTGATGGGCACACCGAACCCCGCCCCCTTTCTTTCATATAATCGGGCGTTAACTCTTAACCCTTTCAGGACAGGAATTATTTAAGGGCTAAATTGATCACATTTTGTTCTTCAAATTGGCAACAATAATATTTTTCTTTTAGTGCTACATGGTTCAAATAAGGTGTAATGTCTTTGAAAACAATATATATGGTTAGAAATTTGTTGAATAGTTGAAAGAAATTGCCAATTTTGATGAAAAACAATGATTTTAAACCTCTCAATGTGTTGCCAATTTAAGGATCTCAAAGCTTATTCTTGTTTTTAAAATTCCTGGCATCAAACGCAATATGGTCATGCAATAAAAATGGACATAGTGTGTGCAGAAAATTTTGCTCTTTCTACTCGTGCATCTGGTATCTTTTTTAGAGCTCTGGATCAAAAGTTATTGAGCCAAACCACAAAATGTGGTCAATTGTCTTGAAAGGGTTAACTTATAGTATAGTACACTGTATATCGCTGCACTTTTTATTTTTTATTATTTTTTTTCTACTTTGATTTATGTTTGATCTCGTTCTATTCATGCCGATCATTTTTAATTGTTTGTAGATATTGTGATTATACTTTGATTGAATAATACAGAGAGAGAGAGAAAAAAAAAAAACCATTATCAAACTGCCTTACTGAAAATTTGCAAATGCAGTGAGGATATATGGCGAAACCCAATACTGACACTGAGTTATGGACGTAAGATTTCACTTTCTACCACTCAAACATTCTTCCACATTCCAAACCTACATGTGTACATGTAGGACCAAATTACTTTTAAAGCAGTTTCAACTGAAAGAGGATAATCCAATAGACTCCAGGTAGGCATTCAATTCATGTGAACAAAGAGGCATTAAAGCTGCAAACACAGTTAAGATACAACAAAACCCCAAACTGACACTGAGTTTTATATGAACGTAGAAGTAAGATTTGTTGCTCTACCAGACAATGTTTCTTCCTCATCCCAAACCATGGAACAAATTACTTCAAAAGCTGTCTTTATAACAGAAAGAGAATAATCCAATTAGTGCTGGTGTCGGCATGGAAAATCTATGTCGCCATGTCGCAATAAAATTAACGCCGATGTCTGTGTCGACATCTGGACATGAGTCAAACAAGTCTAAACTCGGGTCGCTCCCGTAGTGACCGTACACTATTAAACCAGAGTTACCCGACACAAATTCACAAGAGCTTTACATGGAATACATACACTATGTCCTCACGGGCTCACACTCGCAGTCATACTCACTTACAGTTCTCAAAGATGCACACTGTCAACTATTTGCCCCAAAATTTGTTTTGTATGATCCAATTTATCAAGCATTAATGAAAGTCATGCGGTGCGAGTCAGCTAGTGTCGCATATGTACATGTACGTAATGTATACCGGTCGCAGCTAGATACGCAGCGATCGTGTGTCGCGCGCGCGCGCGCTGCTAATGCGTATGTGAAACAAATCACGTACGCGCGCACGACGCCACGGCGAGGTAAGTAACCTAGTCTACGCGACACACTCGTTGACTTGTGCTCACTGCAAACATGCGGCGTGCCGTGATAAATTGCTGTCTATGATTTGTGTGGATGATTGTATGCAACTTTTCAGGTAAACTTTACTCTTCTTGTGAGTGACCATGACGTATGTATAATATGTATATAAGACCCATTTTATGTCGCCATCGGAGCATGCGTGTCGACATGTCGGCAAAGTCCAAAACCAGTACTTTTGTCGCCATAGTGGCGACATCAGGCTGTCGATACACCAGGAAGGCCTTTAATATGATAAATAAACATTTTAATCAGTAAAGGTACACTGCTCCAATGTTATGCTACAATGTTATGCAAAATTTTGTGTCAGGGTTATGAACGTAATGAAAAGTGAAAGGGGGGAAAGTGGAAAGCGAAAAAAGATATTTTCATGTAAACAGGATGTGTGTATCATCAGTAGTAATTTTTGCTGCCATTTTTTACATTTTGGAACAGTGGGAAAAACTGAGCCTCAAAATGTGTTTGGGTAATTGACAATAAATCCGATGGATTGTGATAAAGACTATGTCTTTTAGCCGATAAGTATCGATATCATTGAGTTGTCGTTTATCATGCCTTTGTGAAACAGTTTGTCAGGTCCATGGCATTTCTGTAGATCGCTGACAAGTGTTATGACTGTCATAGAGTTGATTTGATGAAACGACCCCCAGTTTTTAAAACATTAACATTCATTACTCTTGGTGCCCACTCTATACATGTAAGAGTAATAATGAATGTTACACCACAATCATATGGTAAATGAGGATCAAAGAAATACCCATGGTGAATGAAACTTTTCCAGTTTGAAGTACTCCTATCTTCTTCTACAGTGTATTTGTATTTCTAATATACATAAACGCCGATACGTCCTTTCCAAACCTCCAACCCTCATGCAAATTGCGCTGGGGATCGCATTACAAGTGCGAAGTATTTCCACGCTTACAGCTTGATGTGTACGATTGTTTGAGATGACCCCTTGCCTTTTGCGCTACGCTTGCCGTGATTGATCTGTTATAGACCCCAACGCTTTAGGCCACTCCCTTTTTGCCCTAATTTGGTAGTGCCAGTGCATTAAGTCACTATCCGTCTAATATTAATGGAGAGTGCAAGACAGCTGCAATATATGACTGTTTACAGACGGAGAATTGCATTCAAATTGTGATGGTAAGCCCAATAAAATCTGATTATTGTACCCGTTTAAAAAAACAACCCAAGAGAATCGATGAAAATCCACATCGGATCCTGCTCTCTCCGCATCTCACACAGTGCAGTGGAAGTGCCACTGTCGTGTTATTACAGGCTGTATGCTGAATGCACTAGTGCATACATTCACTGCAGCAACACGGACAGGCCCGACTGAAAATGAAAAGTGAAATTGTTATGCTTATGGCAAGACTTTCACTTAAAGTTCTCAGAATCTATGCATGAATTCTTCAAATTACTTGATAAAATTAGACTTATTTCATTCTAGACACTGGACTAGATTAGATCTAACTTAAAGGGCAATCCAACCTTGGTAATAAGATGATTTGTGTGAAAGCAGAAAAATAAAAACAGGATGGTGAAAGTTTGAAAGAAATTGACAAGGAATAAGAAAGTTATGGATGTTTGAAAAATGAGATCACTACATCTATGCGAATCTCAAATTGGCAATTTGGTGATTCGATTGTGACATTTTTGTGGACAACTCTCCCATTTGTCTTACACAAAAATGTTAATTTGCGGTTTTCTTTGAGGCGCTTTTACCCTCAGGGCAGTACTCAAAATATATTGGAGATAGCATATTGTTATAGGTCCTCATGAACGAAAAGATCCTCCTGAGTAATGCATTTTGAAAAAAAGTGAGATTTTAGGCATTTTGTGTGTTAGAGTGAATGGGGGAGTTGTCCGCAGCTACATCACAGTGACATTACCTATTCGGCCAATTTGAAATTCCCATATGCATTAGTGATTACAACTTTCAAAAATTTATAACTTTCTTATTGCTTGTCCGATTTCATTCAAATTTTCACCAATCTACTTCTCTGATTTTTCCTCTTTCTTTCAAAGCAACTTGCTATTAAGGTTGGATTTCCCTTTAATTTTTTAATATGATGTAGAAAAAATTTAATTGACCAAATTTCATCTCCAGACCACATGACGTTCAAGGTAAAATTCAAGGTTAAAGCAAAGATCAAGAGGTCACTGAACTTTATTATAATCGGACATGGAAAATGATGGCAGATTTAGATAGCTTGTGTAATTACCTTTCTAAATACAGTCAACTTCACTTAAGTCGACGTGGCATGTGTCGAATAGTCGCTTAAGTCGAAGAAAAAAAAAAGTCCCAATTTATGCTCATAGACTCACGTGTGTTAATTCTATGTATAAGTCGATGTTTGTAAGTCGATTAATCGCCTAATGTCGATCAAATTCTCAGAACAGTTCCAAAGAAAATGCATTAAATTTACACCGCACAAGTCGAATGTTGTTACCAAGCACTGTCAAAAGTATCAAAAACACCGATCGATTTTATTTATCGACTCCAGACTTGCTCGCGGGGCACGTGACACGTGCTCCTCCATTCATAATCTCCCCGCTCGCTCTCTCTCTCTCTCTCTCTCTCCCTTTTCCCTGGCCGACGATAAGATCTCCCCTCAAATCTTTTCGATCGTGGCTTGATACATGTAAGATTTGCAACAACTCGCGATTTCAAAATGAGACTTCATTTATACTGTTATTTTGTAAGAAATTGCAGGTTAAAAATCCAGTCATTACAGCACACCGGTGTGCTACCTAGCTGGGTCAGATTATTGGCCGCAATATACCAGGGTATAGCCTGAGTTGGGAAGGGTTTCCATCACTGACACGAACTTCGTGCGGCAAATTATCTCATAAGCAAACTCAGGCACAGAAATTATTGAACGTTCTTCGAAAGTGCCGAAATGACAAGTATGGGCAAACCCCATAAATAAAAGCGCTGTGATTGGTTCAAAATCGGCCTGTTCATTCAGCTTCGCATTGCAACCACTGATCTGTTCGGGAAAACTGTAGAGATCAGTGAATGTAACTGAATGAGTGAACATTTGGTGCGAAAATTAGCGTATGTTCTGCGCATGTGCAGGTCAATCGCTGGAACACTACAGCGCTATGATTGGTTCAATATCGGCAAATTTGGTTTAACTTCGCATAGCAACTGAATATCATTAAGTCCCGTGTCGCGTAAGGGGCTCATGTTCGTGATGTTATTGGCTACTTGGTGTTACTAAGTTAGGCTCGGAATTACAAATTAGAGGCAACATTGTTCTTTGGCTAGCTTGACATAAATCGTACGGCGTCGAGTGAGAAGGGAGGCTTCCCGTGGGTATGAAATATATTTTTTTGAATCAGAATACGCGTTATCTGAAATCACTACATTTCGTACAATATTTGAAACGTTTAAAAATACATTTACATATTGACATTTGTTGTATTTGTTAAAATTAATTTGTTTAAATGTTTACAGCTAACAAACATCATTGTGTCATTAGAAAATCGAGACATCATCGTCTTAGAAATCAGATTTTTTTTTTACTTATTCTGGAGCATCGTAAAATGCCTTCTCCTTGACAAAAAATGTGATTCGCGATATCAGAGAATAACAAGATTAGAGAACAGAGTTATCCTGCCGAATGTCATTAGCTTTTCCTGATAGTACAGTAATTGTCAGCCTCGTTAGAGAATGATATGGATCATCATGATAATTAAAACAAAATGAATATTGTTTATAAAGCACGTCGTATGTTTTCCATCTTCAAAGAAAATGACTTTGATTCATTATTTCAATGAATATCGTTAGCGGGAGATTTTGAATCGCAGAATTCCCGAGTTAATTATTCATGCAACAGGTAACAATATTTTTACCAGCGACGTTAGAGAATGATATGCTTCGTTGTGAGAAGCTATAAAAATTGTACTTTATCAGAGACACATCACAATAAGTTTTCAGTCCTTTATTATGAACACTGATTTTCAAACATCATTTAAGATATAAGAACATGCATCTGATGAATTATTTTACCAGCGTCAGGATGATATGCATCGTCGTTACAGTGAAAAGACTCGATGTACTAATTTAAAATTCATGTCGCTCACAAGGACCCGAAAATAGGCCGTTGGAAAGTACACCATTTGATGACAGATAAAAAACCATACTTCCTCTTTTTAAAAGAAAATGTAGTTTTAACGCGTTTTGTTTTATTTTCTTTATATTGGATATTGGTATCAGCATCGTCTGAAGTGAAAAAAGAAAAGGGCTCATGCCTCGGATGTTCTCATTTTCTGGATGTCTGCACAACAAAACCACGGCAAGCATGGGATAAGAATTGTAGTGTAAATGACAGTGAAGCAACTAGGCGCGCCTGGGACAGCGGCGCGCTCGGCGGGTGGCGCGGGGACAACGCGTAAGTTGAATTTTCTTCAACTTTCGCACAAGTCGAAAATCGCCTTCGTCGATGCATTTTACTCAGACCCGTCAAGATCGACTTAAGCGAAGTTGACTGTATGTTAATATTGATCAACAAAATTGACCTAGTAGTTACAGAGATATGGTCATTTTGAAATTGAAAAAAGTGTCCATTTTTGGCCGACATGACTGTGGAATGCGTACTCTAGTGTGAAAACCGTTTGGCCGATGGGGCTAAAACTTAAAATTTTTGCTTGGGAAGTGTCGATTACCCTGGCATATACCAAATTTGGGCCAATTTGAAGGGGGTAGCAGACCTGCCAACTCCTTCGTTTTTGACGGAGTTGCTCGGTTTTTCAAGTTTTTAAGTGGCCAAAAAACGGAGCACTCCGTTTTTCCGTTTTCCCCAACTACCAAAAAATAAATAAAATAAAAAGAGATTTTAAATTCAGTTTAGATGAATTCTTGATTGATTATTCTATTGCTGTGCTCAGTTACTCTAAATATGAATACGATCGCGTCGATCCGATCCCGGCCCCATTGTCAAAGATATCATATCACGTGCGCGCTCACTCAAAAGACTTCTTTCGAATTTCGGGTTTACGTACGTTGCTCAAGCTGCATGCCAGGGCTCAGTCCCAGTGCTCGGTCCCCTCACATATCATGCAGCGCAATCCATCACGTAGCAAACCGTGCGAGACTGGTACTGTTGAAATCGCATGTGTATTATGCACACAATCCAAACACTGCGTGCGATATATAGCAACATTCAAACAGACTGGTGTCCCTTCGTGAGGGTAATTGTGTATCACTGTGTACAGCTACGTACACCTACATGTACATGTACGTACACCCAATATATTGTTCCATTCAATGCAATCACATGTTTGCAAAGTATAGTACTATCAACTAGGCCGTCTCGCGCCGCACGCTCGTACCGTTGATATTGAATGTGGATCACTGAACTCTGTGACATAGAGTTCAGTGATCCACATTCAACATAAGAGTTCAGTGGTGTGGATGGTCACCATTTTGAAATTCGCATCGTCCGGTGTTGTTATCACTGTCATGAAAATTTGTAGAAATTGATGGTACTGGTAGTCTTAGTAAAATTCAATTTAAAAACGATCGATCATAACGATCAAATCAATCAAGTTTATTTGTTTCTATTTTTGTAAATTATGAAAGATTTCCTTGTCCATCTTGATTTGTCACCCATTTTTATGTTTTTTTTTTTTTTAGTAAATGTAATAAGGAAAACATTTATTCCTTTATATGATAATAAATCTTAAAAATGATTAATTAAATTTTGGAACCATATCTAGAAATAGAAAATAATTCAATATAATTATAGTGACCCTTTGTATTTAATGTGCCAGGAAACAAGTTCAGAAGTCATTAGATTCGATTTTTTTTTTAATGCCAAGGGGGGGGGGGGGGGGGCGGAGGGGGTGGTTTACGCCTTATTTACGGATGTACCTTATACCTTTTACGTGACACATAAACTTTTATTACCCTGAATCTGTGAATTAACTTTTTATTAAGCCTGAGTCATATCAATTATTTTGTAAACCGGGGATCAACAGCTTTGCTCCGGTCGAACACCGGGACACTGATAATTTGATGGACCGTGAAATCTACAATTTTTTGCTCTGGCGCGACAGTGTATGTCCTCCAGCTACATTGCTCGGGTTATGTACGGCGCTCTCGCTAATGTTGTTTCCAAATTTCCGAAAACCGAACTGAAAATTCGCGAATTTGCGTTGTCGAAACGAATCCTGCCGAATCCGAATTTTGTTACTTGATTCGGAAGATTCGGAAGATTCGGAAGATTCGGGAACTCCAGGATTCAGTTGAATATTCGCAATTTTTCAATGGAAAACAAAATTATAGACAAACAAATATCAAATTCAAACAGTTAATCTTACTTTGGATAGCTGCATAAAACCCACATTCCTCCAAGATATTAAGTCTTTCGTAGCGTAGCGAGAAGATTGCCAATTTGATGAGCGAAAACGTTGCACCGATATCAATGTGATCTGGTTATTGCAAACGCACGTACGAAGTTACAAACGCCCGTATTCTATCCTGGTCAATTATACAATCATCAAATTGACGGTGCAATAAAATTATATCGCTAACTCGGTTCGGAACGAAATAAAGATTTTACATAGAGAAAACCTGTTAAGCACGACGTGTCTCTCGCGAGTGAATTAACTAAATAAAAGTAAGCAACATTTTGAAGGCGCCTTTTAAGCCGAATTCTAATGGTGCCTTTAAAGTAGAATTTCATTGATTTTGAATATTGATTTAATTTTTATTATTGCATAGGTGAAGCTTAGATTGAACAAGGTTATCAAAATTCAACGCTTGGAAACATTTGAAGTAATGATTATTATCAATTATAAAATGATATAACACAGCCCCGCTATAGCACCTATAGAGCTCTTTGAACGCTGCTGAGATATGTGACGTCATACCGGGGAGCAATCCTTCCTAAGCAGACGATGCCCCATAACATCTTATACATTTTCAGTGCCTGTTTTGTCATCTCATCTTCACTTATTTCTCTTACTTCACTAGCATCAGTATAAATGCTTATTTGTTGCCTCACTCTAAATTTCCTGCATGGTATTATTTTGATGAAAAATGCAGCGTTAAAAAAATAAAGGAATCAATCGCTTGTAAACAAAAAAAGATGCCATTGTATTTTCAGCTGCATGCACCACGGCATGTCGGCGTTTCAAGAGGGAACGAATACCATCCATACTATAATTCAGCGGGCTTTACAATTCGAAAGTGTGATTTCTTTGATTGATCATTGACCCTTATGACTTTTTACAAACAAAAGATTTTAGTTACTAGAAACGGTTTCACTTCCCTTTTAGAATGATGTGTAATACGTTCATGGTGAAACAAACCAAACTCTTTATAATTTAAAAGTAATTGCATTGCAGTTACGTTCACTTGATATAGGACGTCGTCTGCTTAGGCAGGATTGGCACCTGATGTGACGTCACGAAAACATCGGTATATTTCTGGCGAATCGCTCGGATATCCCAGATGCTGAGAAGTGTTTTTATTTGTGTTATTTTTTAATCATCAAACACGCAGTTAACGTAAAACTTATACGATTACCATCTGCCAGCTTTCTAGTTTCTAGAGATACATTATTGAGCATATTTGTGATTTGCTTTGAATATAGACTTTAATAAATTTCTGATGCAAAAGATAACTCCCGACCATAGTGAAAATGGGCTTTTCAATTATAATTTCACATCTTTCATTTCATATGCTAAATACAACTTTCTTTATAATTTTTAAATTTTTTGTTTACCAGTAATCGGGGATGAATAATATGTTCCTCTTGGCGCTACCAAAAAGTTATGACATTTCATTTTTTGTTTGTTTTGTTTTGTATTTTGTTGGAGACAAAGACGAATATTAATTGTCCAGTTCCCGCGCTTTTCATGTTAAAGAAGAAAGGAAGTCAAAACAGAAAAACATGCATGTAAAACAAAAGACGTCGCACAGTCGCATCCCCGCGCTTTTCATGTTAAAGAAGAAAGGAAGTCAAAACAGAAAGACACGCGTGTAAAACAACACAACACGACCATGACGACCGTGAAGAAAAGCAAATAAACAACAAATCAAGAATCGCGCATCCCCGCACTTCGTATGTTAAAGAAGGAAGGAAGTCAAAACAGAAAAGTACGCATGTAAAGGCGACTTCCGACTTTTTATTAAAAAAAAAATCAAAATATATCTGAATCCGAATCGAAACGAATTTCGGGAAGAAAAATATCAAACGAATCCGAATCGAATCGAATCCGAATTTCGGCGATTCGTTGCAACACTAGCTCTCGCGCCCTAGGCACTGGTCTATGATCCGCTGTTAGCCATCAGTTTTTTATTTATCGGACAGACTCCGCCGTGGCTTTTACTTTGCCAATTTCACTATCATCTTTTTAATATAGTGTTTGCATCTAGGAATAACAACTTACAACATACTTGAACATCCCATTATTTATCTTGACAATGTCATGACTTATTGCTCACTCACAACCACGTCAGTATCATGTCTCTTCTGATTGTCTAATCTCATCAACTCGCGCTCTCGTATCTCGCGTATGCAGTATATAGTAGTACTTTAGCGATCACTTGATTGAAAGTTGAGAGGCGATGCGATGAATTGCCGCTGCGATCGCGTGTGTGTAAAATACATGTACAGCACTGCAATTTGCATATCGCATGCGCTGCATCTCGACTCTCTGCACTCCACTCGACACGAGATTCCAGCCAGCGGCCAGATCGTCAAATGCCAGTCATGTCCCCTCGCCTCCCAGCTACATGTACATGTACATTTAACCCTTTCAAGACAATTGACCACATTTTGTGGTTTGGCTCAATAACTTTTGATTCAGAGCTCTAAAAAATATTCCAGATGCATGAGTAGAAAGAGCAAAAATTTCTGCACACACTAATATATTTTTGTTTCATGACCATATTGCGTTTAATGCCAGGAATTTTTAAAACAAGAATAAGCTTTAAAATCCTTAAATTGGCAACACATTCAGAGGTTCAAAATCATTGTTTTTCATCAAAATTGGCAATTTTTCAACTTTTCAACAAAATTTTTAACCATGAATATTGTTTAAAAAAACATCACACCTTATTAGAACCATGTAGCACTAAAAGAAAAATATTATTATTGCCAATTTGAAGAACAAAATATGATCAATTTAGCCCTTAAATAATTCCTGTCCTGAAAGGGTTAATAGCAGAAGACGAGCGAGCACTCGATTTCCTTACTTGATTGATGTATTACCTGCAGAATTCACAAATGAGAATAGAAGACCAAGTAAGAAGTGTCTTGAAAGGATTTGTACATACATGTATACTTCTTTTCTTTGTATTATATCATTTTCATAAATTTTATCAATGCAGCGGTTTCACCAAAACAGCACCGGGGCTCGATAGCCTTGATCCAGGACATTTACAAATCGATTCGACTCAGGCTTCCTTTTTATTTTACTTGTATTTGTCGAATAAACTAACTAACTGGAGGAAATGTTATATCATTTTGCACTAATATAAACATCACAGATTTAACCTTATATAAAATTCCTGTAACATGGTTAAAAGGCAGAATATTTCTTCTCAAATCTGTCTCACAACCAACATTCTTCGGAATTGTACAAGATTATTTTAAAGTATGATAATGCATTGCTGGGTGCCACATTTTTGCAGCAGTTATCTCTTTTCGATCAAATCCAACAAATATTCATATTTGTCTGGTATTTGATGCATATACACATGTACAGGGTGTCTAAAAAATGTAACAAGATTTTGATTGGAAATATCTGAAGAAGTACTTAACCATCCTCAATGAAATTTTGTACATGTACATGTAGTACATGTAGTATCACTTAAAGGAGAATTAACCCCAGAATATAAATGTACTTATGTTCAAAGGTGTAATATATCCTTAATCATTGGCCTGTATCACTTTAGAAATAAAATATCAGAAAAGGGTTAAAATCAAGACATTCTAGCACACGGTATCATCTGCTAACACTTCGCATGGGGGCTGCCATTTTCTTGATGATATGGAGTTGTACATGAACCAATGGAAACCGTTCCGGTCTGGAAGATATTTTTAATCATAGAGCTAAATTGCTTCTCTTCACTACAAAAAATCCCCATATATGATGGAAAGTACATAACAGGTGTATACATATATTCTAAAATTATAAATTTATAGATTTCTTTTTAAATTCTCTGATTTTGCTAAATAGAAATTGATTTCTTGGGCTTGCCTGGCAGAACATAATTTATACAATATGCATTCTGACTATTGAAGTCCATTATCTCAAAGCAGGTGAATGTCCAGTTTGGCACTATTGACGCTCGGGAAAGTTATCCATAAATTTGAATTAATTTGCTCCGTCGCGTACGTCATAGTATTAAGAAAACAGATTTATATTTAGTAAAATAGTAATTTTCAAAGAATTATAAAACACATTTTCGTTTTTAGAATATATGTATATATCTGTTAAATATTTTAAATCTCAAATGGGATTTTGTATCAGGAAGAAAGACAATTTTGCATTCGGATTAAAAATATCTTTATGTACACATCAAGAAAATGGCAGCCCCCAGGTATCGCTAGCAGACAATAAATTTTGCTGAGAAAATCTTGATTTATACCCATCTCGTATATTTTAATGCAAAACTACGTAGGACAACAAGAAGGAATAGATTACATCTTTGAATATAAGCACATTTACATTTTGAGGTTAATTCCCCTTTAAATAAATATGTGAATTTAAGAAGGATCTAATCTATTCTGCAAAGTTATTATCATTTTTGTAAGACATGGCATTTTTCAAATTTTACAAAGAGAGCAAGTTGAATAGCATCAGTGCACAATGTACATGTATGTATACCTGTTTCCTGAATATTTTGTGGCAAGCTCTCAAATTAACTTCAATTCTTGTTACGTGGAGAAGGTTTACGGTTCACCATGTGTAGTTAGAAGAAAGGAAATATAGGCAGAAATTGAAATGGAAAGACGAGAAAGGATGAGAAGAGGAAAATAGAGGTATTCTTTCTTGAAAATGAGTGAAGTCCTGAAAAGGAATGTGAACCAGATGAGATGAGCTGAATGTGGCTTGAGTAGCGATGGTTTGAGTAGTAGCAGGTTGAAGTGAAGAGAGGTTACTTGACGTTTCGGGCAGGTTGACTGTCCGTCTTCAGGAGTGAAGGATGCTAGACGAGCGGGGGGTTCTTATGGCGTGAGTGCGGACGTCGGAGGAATCGGCGGCCGGTGGGGCCGGCGGCGGGTGTGTCGGTGGTGGCGCTGTGACGTCGGGGAGTTGTGTGGGCGTGAGTGCGGACGTCGGAGGGATTGGTGGCGGGCCGAGTCGGCGGCAGGTGTGTCGATGGTGGCGCTGTGACATCGGGGAGTTGTGAGAACCCCCCGCTCGTCTAGCATCCTTCACTCCTGAAAAAGATCTTCAATTCTTGTTACCAAAAGGGTTGTTCAGAATTCAGATTATTGTCATTTAGTGTCTGTAGTATCTCTTTTATAGAGGGCATGGTGACCATATGAAATAAAATGAGAATATAGGGAGAAACATAAAAGACATGTTACATAATGTTTATGGAACTTCTGAGAATGGATATCATAAAATCATTGTTTGGTGTTTGTTGCTTAAATCAGAATGTTTGAAGAGTTAAATAAATAATACAGTTGTTATTTTCATTGAAAACAAAGCTTGGTTGTTTCCTACATGTATATATAGTAAATTTCTTACACCATAATCATGTATGTCAGTAAGTTGAAGAAGTAAGTAAATCACCAATTACATACAATTTTTTTTCAAATATTATCTTTTGCTTCTTGTACTCAAAAAATATTTTGGATGCAGATTCATAACATGTTGTCTTGACCACTAAAATATCTAAAATGTTGTGGTGGTAAAAGACATAACTGCAACATTACCTACATGTATGTAATTTCACTGAGGATGAGAGTGTGCTTTTGAAGATATTACCAATCAAAATCTTGTTTCCATTTTTTTTTTTTTGGGGGGGGGGGGGGTGCAGATTCATAACATGTTGTCTTGACCAGTAAAAGATCTAAAATGTTGTGGTGGTAAAAGGCACAACTGCAACATTACCTACATGTATAATTTCACTGAGGATGAGAGTGTGCTTTTGAAGATACATTAATTACCAATCAAAATCTTGTTTCCATTTTTTTTTGGGGGGGGGGGTGGGGGGGGGAGACACATCATACTTTCAGTTGATTCAACAATCCCTGAAAATGTCTTTAATGTATATGTCCAGTTCGCGGCCCCTCCTATCATTTTGCCCCTTACTATCGTTTGCCCCATGATGCTATTTGGGGGGTTGTGTGGCAGCTGTATCTCTAGCCTAGTGCTATAAAAGATTTTTCTTTTCATATAAAACTGTCCCTATTGGAACTCTATGTGATAGTTTAGCCCCACTTATGCCACAGCTATCCTTGCTTTTTTCTGAGCGAGATTGTAGATTACTTGTGCAGCAGCAGCAGCATCCCACTTTGGTAAAAATTAAAAGGGTTTATTTGGGCTTTTCTACATGTACATGTACTCGCTTTTTAGCCTACATTTTTGGCATATTTGGATCATAGATAAAATGCATGTAAGCAAGGGCTCAACACTGTTACATGTAGATGTTCCTTGAGATTCACTGAAAGTTTGTAAAAATGGAAGGGTTGGTTGTCAGACTCAGTCACTTATGCACATGTACATGTATACACAAAATTAAATTTTGCTTAATTTAGGGCAAGCAATATTCACAGACCTTGACCCCTTACTTCAAACATGTCGATCTTATTTCATTAATACTTAATTTCTTGGGAGTTTTAAACTTGTTTTTGTAATTCTGTACCAGGTATCCATGGTCAAGTAACTAAACCACCATCTACTGCTGCTGCTCTTGGAGACGATGTATCATTGGAGTGTACCACTACACAGAGTAATCCTACTTTTGCTTGGGCTGATGGAGATGATGGAACGGCTATATACACAGGGACTATTAGAGTTACAGGTGAACCAGAACATGACAATATACAACTAGGTACTAGTAGTGATCAACAGAGGTCTGTACTCGATATCAATGACATTGAGATGAATGATGATGGAAACTACTCCTGTTACCTTACTGGACAACAGACACCTGATGATGCTGAGGAAACTGTAGTGACTGTAGAAGGTATGGAATCATTCTTTTTTGATGTTCCAATTCCATGTAGCGTAAATCTTTAAAGGTATATCATGTACATGTCATTAACCCGAAAAGTACAAATTGCTCACAATCTGATGTGGGATGAATTAGCCTTGCCCAAAAGTCTGTCCCAAGAGTGTCACCTGAACGGGGTCCACTCGCTATTCATAAGGACCGCTATTCATAGAAAACCGTTATTCATTTAGCACGCATTACGAATAGCGAATAGCGATCCTTACGTATAGTTATGAATAGTGGTCCTTATGAACGGAAGTCCTTATGAATGGCGAGGTAATTTGTCTATGGTTTGTTCGCTATGTAGAAGGACCGCTGTTCATACAAAACTGCTATTCATTTAGTCATGCATTATGGACAGCGGTCCTTATGAATAAGTGGTCCTTATGAATAGCGGTCCTTATGACTTGCGAGGTTACCCCACCTGAGAAAGCCCATTAGTTTTGACCCGTTACAGACCAAAATGACTAATATGTAAGTCGGACAGAAAGGTTGTTACAACTGTACAACTATTGCATCTAGCCCAAAAAATCGCAGAAAAAAACCCCAGCAAGTTGGATGGATTTCACATTACATGTATGTAGCCCAGACTGTCACAATGAACTGTACACATGTAGTAAGACTTGACAATACAAAAACAAAAAAAGACAAGAAATATTCCAACGGGAGGGGTTGTCACACACCTAAAAAAAACAGGGCTTGACATTTACAGGACAATTGGCTGCTCAAATCTTAGTTTGTAATCCTCCCCCTCCCCCCCTCAAAAAAAAAAAAAATATTAACTAGACATTTAATTCGTCACTGAAGACGAATTAGGTGGTCTGTCTGTCCATTCGGCAAATTGCTTAGTAAGATGTGATAATATTTGTGCAAGATAGTAATTCTGATAATGTTGATAATGGACTGAGACTTGCATCACAGAAAATCGGACGATTTGATATTGTTGATATTGCAATAGAGATAACACGTAAGCGAAAAACGGAATTCTCAAATGACATTTTGTAGTTAAAAAATGGGCATGATCCCGACATCTGATCAAAATTTGGAGGGCGCATTTGTGAAAGCTTATAGTCTCAGCTATAACATACTAAAATTTAGATGAAAATCGAGCAGCAAAAACAGAGATACAGCTCAAAGAAGACAGGAATGCATAATCAAGATTTGAGAAAAAGTCATGTCCCGTAGAGAATACACGCAAAATGTGAAAAATTGACATGCCTCCTTTAATCGCAAAAATACGGTGTGATTCCTTTGTCAAAATGAAAAATGGTGTAGTTGATTTTGTAGAGAAGTGTCTTAGCTACAACATATCAAAATTTGGAAGAAAATCGACAACCTATTACTGAAATATTGTCAAATGAATACAAAAATTATTTCGTCATTTTTTCGAAAACATTGTTTTGAGTTCATATGCAAATATGATGACGTTCCGACCGCTTGACCCACCAATTTTTTTCATGAATTCCAATTTACAACTTATAGACTTTCAGAATATGTATAAAAATTGGGGGGTCCCCAGTCTTTCTGACGAGCTATGGCGGATTCAAGAGAGGCATGTTTTTACCACTTTTTACATTATATTGCCCATTGACGCGCGCACGAATTTGAAAGTTTGACGCGCGCGTGTGGCATTATGGAATGTCGAGAATGACTGTAAATAGTTGGAAATTGTCAAGAATAGTGTCAGGAATATAAACCATGTGAAAAAACGGCGTTTTTACGTTTCGTACGCGCGCGCTGACGGTCACGCATGGAAAATTTTGAAATACTTAAAATGGCCTGAAACGTACTCTAATTTGATTAAAAAGTGATTTTGAGCATTTTTAAATTTTGATGCGTGCGCAAATTTTGATGACATTTTATGTTGACACTTGACCTGAAGTTTATGTGTATCAAATATGGTTCATTTTTGATGACTTGTTATGAAGATATGATCGATAATGTGATTTCACAAAATGGCGCCTGGATGACGTCACGATGACCCAATGACCTTGAAAAAGTTACGGGAACTTGATCTCATAGATCCTGATGACTGTCAAAAATTTGATGAAAATTGACATTGTCGATTTTCCGTAATCGTCTACACAAAAAAAGTGTACAGAAGGAATAAAAATAAATAAAGAATAATAAACAATAAAGAAAATTCTGACGAAATCAAGAGGTGATCTGTCGATACCGACAGACCACCTAATAAAAATTAAAAATAAAGATAAATATAGTCAGGTTCAGGTATTTTTGTTCAAAAATTTTGGAGATTATCAAAACTATACATTTTTGGAATTGCTAGAACATGGGGAATCCGAAAATTGATGTT
Organism: Heliocidaris tuberculata; assembly: GCA_025618425.1. Classification (NCBI taxonomy): domain Eukaryota; kingdom Metazoa; phylum Echinodermata; class Echinoidea; order Camarodonta; family Echinometridae; genus Heliocidaris; species Heliocidaris tuberculata. Next base: position 32,298,474 of record CM046833.1, read on the forward strand.
GGCATTTGCACAAAACCCTGACCGAGCAGTAGGGCTGGGACTAAAAACCGGGTACCCGAGTCCCGCCCGAGAGCCTCAGGACCCGGGTCAAAATATTAGATAACCGATACCCGAAAATGAGTATTTAATTATCACCTATGTATGTACACGACAAGACGGTAGATGAACGTCGAACAGCCATTTACTATTTACATGTAAAAAAAATCCATGTAGCGCTCTAGCGCACCATTGCAGTGATGCGCTTTTGATTCGTTCAACTCACTGTGAAACATAACTCCAGGGAGCTCGAACGCGTAGCGTTCGAGCTCCAGGTACAAATAATCGACGTCTGCATCGCCATGAGTTTGGTTAAATTCATTTGTTAGTTTTTGAAGGTAAGATGAAAATTTGTACTTATACATGTCAGGATAATTACTTTATATATGCAGTAGGCTTTCAGATTTCACGATTTGACGATCATTTCGATGAAAAAAAGATAAATTTCCTCTCCGAGCCGATCTTTCCCCGTGTTGTATCGTCGATGCAAATGACTCGTATTCACGGTGCGCATGCAATTCAGCGCATGCGCATTGCGAATGCGAGTCATTTGCATCGACGATACAACACGGGGAAAGATCGGCTCGGAGAGGAAATTTATCTTTTTTTCATCGAAATGATCGTCAAATCGTGAAATCTGAAAGCCTACTGCATATATAAAGTAATTATCCTGACATGTAAGTACAAATTTTCATCTTACCTTCAAAAACTAACAAATGAATTTAACCAAACTCATGGCGATGCAGACGTCGGTTATTTGTACCTGAAGCTCGAACGCTACGCGTTCGAGCTCCCTGGAGTTATGTGAAACATAACTTTACACATTCGTATACACAGAGAGCAAAGCTCACTGCCGCTATTCGGAGACTGCTCGTTGGTTCATTGAACCCATGACATAATTTGCATTTAGTGCCCTTCCCCCTTCTTTATAACAATAAGTCTATGAGCGATTAACGGGCGTAAAGTTTACAAACTCATGCATATTCAACAGTCGCTCCACACTCGCACGTGGCATCTCACAACTCGTACACTATTAAACAGTTATTTTTAACATCGACGATCATGATCTGACACTGTCACAATATCCTGAAACTTTAGCAAAGAAGTTACCAATTACTGAAATCAGATTAAGAGTACATGAACGATATATCCAAAATAATATCCTTCATTGTTTATGCGAAAGTGAAAAGCAAGGCTGTGAGAAGCAAAGGATGTCTACAGTGCGCGCGATTAACATTTTCATTCATAAAATTGGGCTTGTGACGTCATTTCATGAGCGGTCCGTTAATAACAAGTCATGACAAGTCATATGCCAGCCAGCCAATGAAGGTATGCGCCTTTTTTTTTTCTTTTTTCTTTTTTCCTTTCATATACCGCGGCGGCATTGGGCGGAAAGGCGCTTTGTATAAACAGATCGAATTTCAAAAGGGAACCGCATGTGTGTGTTAAAGGATGAAGTTGCAGTCGGACAGAGAAGAAAATGTTGGCTTGATGATTTTTTTTGATGAATGATGAGTTTGATGAATGATGATATTTGATGTCTGATGAAGATAATTGTTTTGATGATGTTATTATCTTGATAATGATGATATGATGATGATGTCTTTGATGATTATGATGATCGATGATGATATCAATGGTGCTACTGGCGAAGAGAGAGGACCCGGCATGTATTGATGATTTTATGTGTACTAGTAGTGGTACGTGTGTGTGAATTTCAATAATTGGCGGGTTGATCACACGTTGAGAATGAAACTGTCGGTGAGACGATGACCGCGTGCGTGAGGACTCGCAATGTGTATAATTAGAGTATGAGGAGTGTAGATACTACAGAAAGCTCGCCATTTTCGCCAGGCAAATCAATACTCCGTGTGAACAGTGAAGTTTGTGTACAAAGTGAGTAAGTGACTCGATCTCTACGATCACGATGTCAAAATTCCCAAGAGCTGCCCGTACAAAATTATTAAGAATCATCATGATCATCGTCTCAAACGAGTTTTTCTTCATAAGATTTCTTTGTATTCCCCTTCCTTTTTTATAAGTACATGTACATTCATGTATTTTGGATAAACATGTGCGAGGGACTGTTGACCGCGCGTGACTACCTAAGGCGCTGGCGCGCTGGCATGATTAGACGGTAGACAATTTCTACAGATTAGATTTAGGCGGCTTATGCCTATCCTGTCTTGCGCCCACGCGATTTCCTCCGCCTGTTTTGTTGTTGTTGTTGTTGTTGTTTTTTTCCTCGAATGGTTTATTTCAGTTGCCAAACACAAAGGAGTTTTCCCACAGTGTTTGTAGCTTCTCAGGGGTAAATATTGGCTTGTAATTCGTGTTATATCATTTTCGGGTAACCGGGAACCCGCCCGAAAAATAGTCAGGTTCCCGAATTGAAAAAATACCCGAAACTCCCACCCCTACCGAGCAGCCATTTTGGATTTTCAAAATGGCTGCCATATGTAACTAGTATTGAACACTTTTGAAGATATTTTTGGAACCGAACCTCATTCTATCATTTTTGTGGTAGCATATTAAAGGGCATTAAATTCTCTACAACATGACACCACATTCGCTGGGTTTCGTGATGATTTGTATAACAATTTTGGGCAGAAAATGTGATTTTTATCATTTTTTTTTCAAAATATGAATTGCTTCAAAATACATATTTCTCCATATTTCAAAAGCCCATTTTACTAATGACTTGAAACTTTACAGAAAAATGGGGTCAATACCATATGAGAATTACAAGTTCATTGCTTATCTAACTAAAGTTAACACTTTGATATAAACAAAGAAATAATGCCAAGAGCTGCCTTCTAGTCAGGTTCACTATGTATTTTTGTTCAAAGTTTTTGGAGATTAGCAAAACTATACATTTTCGGAATAGTTAGAGCATGGATAAGCAAAAAAAATGATGTTGGCATTTGCACAAACACCGGCATGGTGGCCATTTTGGATTTTCAAAATGGCCGCCATATAATACATAATTTGCCTTATCTTGGCTTCTTTTACATGTAGATGTATAAATGTAATGAAATGGGCCAGTCCTACTATTTATGGGTGTAGAAAACAAATGGTTACATCGCTAGACATCTTCTTCTAACGCTTCCTCGCATATATACGAGGAAGCGTTAGAATATATGGAGGCCATTTTGGATTTTCAAAATGGCATACGTGTAATATATAAGTTGCCTTATCTCTGCTTCTGGTCAACCTAGGAACTTAGTAAAAATATTCTAATCCTCCGTTTTCTTGGTCGATAAAACAATTGGTGACATACAGTGTAATTAGACTTTTAATCTTAATGCGTCATCACACACGGCGACCATTTTGAATTTTAAAAATGGCACACACACACACACACATACTTGTGCGCGCATATTAACCGATGACATCTTTTACAACCTAGAATTTGACCGCATAACCGATGACCTGTGTGTGTAGAATTCAACCGCATAACCGATGACCCGTCTGAAATTTTACTTTACAACCGACGACTTGTTAGTGTAACACTAACTGATGACCTACCCCTATATGCAAAAGCATGTAATTTGGGTCTATCTGCGCAGGTCTGCCAACCGATGACGTCATCGGTTCGCTGTGTGTCATCGGTCCGAATGTAAAGTTCATGCCTATGTCATCGCTTTAAATGGGCGCACATACACACACATATATACATATATATATATATATATATATATATATATATATATTTATATGTATGTATATGGGTCTTTCTATAAATAGAGGGGCCAATGTGTGACATTGGGGTCAAAATTTCATATTAGTGCAATGATGCTCAAACCCCAGTCATAGTGAGGCCAAATCATGTAGGACAAGAAGTTAATACAATCTTGTCATGGGTATTGCCATATCTTATTCAACAGACATTTGTAATGGCACTCACTTGAAAAAATCACAGTGTAACGGAGACACCAAATGTTCATTTGGCACTAATCTCACAGATTTATATCAAAGGATTACATATGTCCAATTACAATTTTTAGCATTGCCCTTGGATCCATTTTTTAGAACAAAAGACAAGAAAATTTAAAAATAAACGATTTTTCTAAAAAACATGATTTTTGGTTTTTAAAAAATAGCATTTTTAGTAAACCTTCATGAAGAAAACTTATAATAGAATTTCAAATCTAATAAAAACACTTCAAATTTTATATAGCTACTGAACAGTAATCATTTCCAACATGCTTCATTCCTACTACACCCAACAATCCATATCACTGACCAGTTTTGTCAAATCAGGTATTAATCGTGAAAATTCCCAGTGTAACAGAGAACCCAAAAGTTTGGTTTCTTTGTTACATTGTGTAGTTCTTAGTATTTCTACTTGGGAAAACCATAAAAAAACAAAAACTATATTCAATAGGTTCTATTGAAATAATATCATTGGCTCACCTCCAACACCCGTACTACCACCACTACTACCACTGTCGCCACCACAGGAAATACCCTACTACCATCATGCATGAAAAGTCCCAATGTAACAGAGACACCGGTATCTTTGTTACATGGTACATTGTGTGGTTTATCTAGTGGAGTGATAGTATGTAAAACCAATTTCTGAACATTAAGTTTGTGTTGTTTAGTTTGCAATAGTAAGTGATTCACCGACAACACCACCACTACCATCACAACCATCACCTTCACCACCACAGGAAATACCCTACTACCATCATGCATGAAAAGTCCCAATGTAACAGAGACACCGGTATCTTTGTTACATGGTACATTCTGTGGTTTATCTAGCGGAGTGATAGTATGTAAAACCAATTTCTGAACATTAAGTTTGTGTTGTTTAGTTTGCAATAGTAAGTGATTCACCGACAACACCACAACTGCCATCACAACCATCACCTTCACCACCACAGGAAATACCCTACTACCATCATGCATGAAAAGTCCCAATGTAACAGAGACACCGGTATCTTTGTTACATGGTACATTGTGTGGTTTATCTAGTGGAGTGATAGTATGTAAAACCAATTTCTGAACATTAAGTTTGTGTTGTTTAGTTTGCAATAGTAAGTGATTCACCGACAACACCACCACTACCATCACAACCATCACTTTCACCATCACAGGAAATACCCTACCACCATCATGCATGAAAAGTCCCAATGTAACAGAGACACCGGTTTCTAATGCATCTACACACTATATCTTGTGGAGAAATGCATTTAGTCTTAGAAACTTGTTTATGCGGTGGTATGATTCATTTCTCAAATTACCACCACCACTAACATCACCACTTGCACCACTGCAACCATGAAACCCTGAAGACTACACACAACCACTCTACCATGCCCTGCAAATCACTATTATCAACTCTACCAAAATATTCACCATATCCTTCCTTCCCCTAGCCACCTTTACTACAACACTGATGACAAATGAAGATCCATAGTCAGTCTAATCTTGCAAACAAATTAATTGGGATGGTTCAGAAAAATCTCTAAACCATCTGAAATGCAAGCAAACACGAGATGCCCCCAACAAATTGCATCACCTAAAATAGTTTCAGTATTAGGCATCTAATCTGAATGTTGTGGTGCGAAAGAACGTGTTCGGAACGGAAAATGCAAAAATGCAAAAATTGAAGTGTTTAATGTGATATACTGCAGCAAAATTTTCGCAAAGAACATGCCAAAAGGAGATCGTACATCAATTTACAAGGTCTACAAGGTACCAATGTATTTTAAAATCATTGTTTGAAAAATATGGTTTTCAACATTTTTCATTTTGCATTCCGGACACGTTCTTTCGCACCGCAACAATAAGATAAGAGGCATAAATGTCTATGAATTCATCATAACTTTTGTAAAACAACACTTTTGGAAATTTCTGAACACTTTTTGTCATGTTCTAGAATATTGGTCATTTTACGGTTCAAGGCCACTTCATCTAATTGCAGTCGTCTGAGACAAGAAACACTGGCAAGGAACACTGGTGAGAAACACCAACCCAACGAGGATGAAGGCCCCAATTGATTCATTTTAAGGCAGCAGAAATCCTTTATGATCATCTTATTGGCAACAAAATTGGCCCAGATACCCTATTAAAAGGATGTCTTATATCAGAAATGCAAAACTTAATCAGTTGTTTTGCATTTAAACAATTATGTTAGCCAACTGAACATGGAATTGCAATAAATGGGAGTCCCAATCTTGCAAGTTTTTGCTCCATTTGCTTGTAACTTCTTTTGTATGAATCTAACTCGAGAGTCATAACAATAATTACCATCACCCTGCAACTCTGTCCTAGATAAGGCAACTTCTTTTTTGTGTGAGATTATACTGAAGTTCTAAAAACGCACCTGCATTTTCATCACAGGCAAAATTTTACAAAGTGAAATTACTATTTTGAAGTAAATTGCAAACTATATTTAAAAAATGATTTGTTCAGCAAAGCTGAGGTGGTACAGGCATGCTTCAAAAGAGATGAAAAGCACTGGATACAGTTCAGTCAAACCTCTTGGTATCCGGTTCAGGATATAAATAATGATTCTAGAATAATCAATGTTAGGGTATTAAAACCAAAACATATCTTATTAAAGTGGAAAGTGATGGGTATTCCACACTTGAAAAACCCTTCTGCATTGATCATCAGAGGTCCATTCATTGTATACTTCTCTGTGTTTCCAGCTTAGCAATAATGCATTACTGCAAGGAATGGAAATGATAGTTCTTGTCTACCAGTATTACCAAAGCAACAATGTAAATTTCAATATCTGATCTTCCCTTGAATGATTTGTTCTTCCCTCCAACTCTCCTCTCTCTCTTAACTCTTATGGTCTCTATATTTCACTTTTAAAAAAATCCCTCAAAACAATATTTTGTATTTAATCGGCACTGAGAAATAAATAAAATCATTCAAGTAAATTTATGATATAATATACATTTTCAAAAGATTTTCTCTTATATATATATATACAAACAGAAACAACAGGTGTAAATAATTCTCCCTTCGTGAGGAGGCATTAAAATACATGTACATGTTCTAAGGTGGTGAGAAGCTAGTCTGCAGCACAGAGACTAGGTTACACTAGAGTCACTTGGTGTTCAAATACCGGTAGCTGAATACAAGAGCGCAGTTTCAATGGAAGAGTGATCAGCATGATGGGCTAATCATTCAGATGCTCGAGCCAGCTGTAGCGTAACTCTACATGTACCTACCAAGACTCTATGCTATTGGCCTTCTCCTTATGACCTTATGAGAAAGAGACAATGCTGAATAAAAATTCATATTTCATCAAAATATCAGGGAGCATAATATTACTCCTGAAATTTGAATGAACATTTGACAAAGAAATAACCAAATAAATAACCCTTTCATGCAGATCTGCGCACAATCATCCGAGGAGAAAGTTTCCCCCAAAACACACACAAAGGAATGCACAGAATTTCAATTCCAAATTATTTTCCTTTAAGGTTCTTTCATCTCCCCAAACAGTCTTCTTATCTTTTCAAAATCTTCTTTTGAAAGAGTAACTTTGGCTCTTGAGCCAAAGCAGGCCACCCGAGGATTTACTGTGGAGATCACCTCCTCTTTAGACTGCCAAGATACATCGTCTGCTGCAGGCCAAGTGAAGTACGGGCCAGACTGATGCAGATATTTGAGCTGGACAGTGTCTTCGTGTATCTGCAACACCTAATAAATAAGAAGACCAAGTAGTGATAACTTCATATTTCGACAAAAGTAATGCGATGAATTATAGCTTTCGTCCAATATCATTGGTGTTCAAAGGAAGAAGATATTTTATACAGGATTATTCTTCTTTATGATTATCAATAAGCAGGGGGAAAAAATAATATTTTCTTGTACAGGAGCTATTTTTCCTATCTTTGTTCATTCCAAATTACATTTTATATTGAACCTTTTAGCAATTTACTGGACTCTTTTGCATCTTACAAGGGCTATTTTTGACATTTTGAGGGCGTATCACCCTTAGCCCTTGTTTATTTTTTCCCTGCTTACAAGCAGTCATATGAAGAACAATTTTACAGTAAATACCTTCCAAATTTCCGGGGGGGGGGGGGGGGGAGGTATGGTCTGAGAATATTGCAAAGTCCTGTAGAAAGAGACAGACCAGGATAAACATACCTTTGCCAGATACCATTCTCTTCTGCCCTTCTTTCCAACAAGTTTCACGGCAACAAAATCCTCGACATCAAAGGAGAGACTTGTTTCTTTTTCATGTGTGAGCACTTGGTCTGTAATTAGTTAAAGTGAAATTCAGTTGAAAGATTATCAGCATAGCAAAATGAATTCAACGAAAAAGAAAAAAATCCATACCAATTTGTGCAATATCCTTCATGGCTGCCTATGAGGACTCGCATGCCTCCACATAGCAGTACAGATTTCTCTTTTGCGAACCCTGACCCATAGGCCTGTTTCTTTCCTCTACTCTTTACTTCTCATTTCCTTTCCTTTCCTTAAATCATTTAAAACTACAACAGATGAATTATATGCATGATAAGATAATGTATATCGATAAAATTTTGTGTCTTACCGTCTTCGAAAGTCAATACTAAGACTTTAATTCCCTTAATAATATCAAATACAAATGAATAATGAGTTACCTGTTGCATGGGATTTGCCACCATCAACAACGTTCTGGCTGTCAGCAGTAGATGAAGGACTTACATGTAGTTCAGTTTCCAGGGTTGAAGCTGGTTCTGGAAAGAAATCAAATAAAATTTATTCTTGTAGATATCTGTTATCAATGGAAAGGAAAACGAAAAGATAAAAACTGAACCATGTCAATAGTATAATCATAATTCCCTTAATAATATCAAATACAAATGAATAATGAGTTACCTGTTGCATGGGATTTGCCACCATCAACAACGTTCTGGATGTCAGCAACAGATGAAGGACTTGGCTCAGTTTCCAGGGTTGAAGCTGGTTCTGGAAAGAAATCAAATAAAATTTATTCTTGTAGATATCTGTTATCAATGGAAAGGAAAACGAAAAGATAAAAACTGAACCATGTCAATAGTATAGTCATAATTCCCTTAATAATATCAAATACAAATGAATAATGAGTTACCTGTTGCATGGGATTTGCCACCATCAACAACGTTCTGGATGTCAGCAACAGATGAAGGACTTGGCTCAGTTTCAAGGGTTGAAGCTGGTTCTGGAAAGAAATCAAATAAAATTTATTCTTGTAGATATCTGTTATCAATGGAAAGGAAAACGAAAAGATAAAAACTGAACCATGTCAATAGTATAGTCATAATTCCCTTAATAATATCAAATACAAGTGAATAATGAGTTACCTGTTTCATGGGATTCGCCACCATCAACAACGTTCTGGATGTCAGCAACAGATGAAGGACTTGGCTCAGTTTCCAGGGTTGAAGCTGGTTCTGGAAAGAAATCAAATAAAATTTATTCTTGTAGATATCTGTTATCAATGGAAAGGAAAACGAAAAGATAAAAACTGAACCATGTCAATAGTATAGTCATAATTCCCTTAATAATATCAAATACAAATGAATAATGAGTTACCTGTTGCATGGGATTCGCCACCATCAACAACGTTCTGGATGTCAGCAACAGATGAAGGACTTGGCTCAGTTTCCAGGGTTGAAGCTGGTTCTGGAAAGAAATCAAATAAAATTTATTCTTGTAGATATCTGTTAACAATGGAAAGGAAAACAAAGGGATAAAAAATGAACCATGTCAATAGTATAGTCATAATTCCCTTAATAATATCAAATACAAATGAATAATGAGTTACCTGTTGCATGGGATTCGCCACCATCAACAACGTTCTGGATGTCAGCAACAGATGAAGGACTTGGCTCAGTTTCCAGGGTTGAAGCTGGTTCTGGAAAGAAATCAAATAAAATTTATTCTTGTAGATATCTGTTATCAATGGAAAGGAAAACGAAAAGATAAAAACTGAACCATGTCAATAGTATAGTCATAATTCCCTTAATAATATCAAATACAAATGAATAATGAGTTACCTGTTGCATGGGATTCGCCACCATCAACAACGTTCTGGATGTCAGCAACAGATGAAGGGCTTGGTTCAGTTTCCTGTTGTGAAGCTGGTTCTGGAAAGAAATTAAATGAAAACAGTTCTCAGCTATATATATGCTGAAAATGAAAAAAAACAAAAAACTATGACAATGAAATGATGTTACAATGTAAATATTGCACTTCATGCAATTATTTGTTTGCACTTGCTGCTAAATTATTATATTGTAAATGTACACTTTATCATATTGGTAAGTTAACCTTTCAGCTTTTATTGTGATTTATATAAAGTCTTATCATGCCAATGTGTAATTATGAAATAACCATCATTATTCTAACCTTTGGTTGGATGGAGAGCAACTTCCTTCCAGTGATGGACGTATAGTTTATTGATGCACGTCCCTTTGCCATCAATGCATCCACTGCAGCAGCATGTCAAGTTTCGTGTTGCTACAACACCATCTCGCACGGTCTTGATGCAGTGCACCTTCCTGGTACCTGGAATCGGCTTACAAGTTCTTTGCCTCTTGCGATTTACACTGCTGCTTGGAACATACAGGACAGTACGGCGGAAGTGAGTACACAAGTTGTCAGTAGATTCATCCACAGTGAGGTTGTCCTTGGCGAAATTGTAGAGCTCTCTAGCATTTCTGATTATTGAGCGCCTATTCTTGACTGCAGTGGATGCACTGCTCTTTATTACGGCGCTCTCGCCATCACTTGCTCCTTTTCCGTGCCTCTCTCCACAGTAGTTATGTTCAATCTGCATGTTGAAGTCAGCAATAGCCTTGCTTATATCCGAGAAGGGCCCTTTAGAACGATATTGGTTGGCGCAACAATCTGAAAATCGGAAGTACTTCCTCAGGCTCAATTTACGCTTGGACAGCAGGTGCCCTATCACCACCTTCTGAAACTGGTGTACAGCATGATAATCATGTGACAGATCATCGGAGATGACAACGATGCTCTCAGTAATAGTGTCTCTGCAGTGACATCTATAGTACGTCACAAAGGGATGGATTGTAGCGGACTGCTGAGACCAATATGCTGATTGAGCTTCATCTTGATACCTGCAGACGTAATTTTCTGCGAAGTCCAAAATGGACAGTGCAGAGTCATCTGGGATATTATGACGTAATGCCTGTAGCTGGTGAGCTTGAAAGTCCTTGATGAATAGGTGCTCTGAGATGGTCCTCATTTCATCTTTCAACTCTCTGATTAGCATATCGACTGTTCCGGTTTTTGTCACAAACCCCCTTTTCTTTACTGTACTTGGGCCTTTTCGGGTGTTCACTTCTTTTGACACAAGTTCCCATCTTTTCCAAGAAACAGACTGTTGAGGTGTGGTCATCAAAGGTTCTAGTATCTCATCAAGCTTGTCCACACCACAATCAAGGCACTCCCGTTGTACACAACTTGGCAAGTGGTATTTACTGCCTGGTTCTTTATCACAGAGAGTAACGCTGCTCAATGAGTACAGATCTGGAATTGTTGTAGCCTGCTTGCTGGCCAGATGAGAGTTGATGGTGTCCAACTTGAGTTTCAGATTTGCACAGTATTCACAGAGACAACCTGCAAGCTTTGCCTTTCCCATTGTCTTTATGTTTCTTGGCCTGAGTTGACAGAACTTTGCGAAACAGATACTGACTTGTGGATGTGCTTTGATGAACTGACTATACAGCCATGTTAGTGATCTGTCAAGCAGAGATGTGGGTTGCCCAGTTCTTTTGCTAACATATTTCTTGTCTGGGATGGTGTAGCTGTTACTCTGGTAGAAGTCCCTCACCAGTTTTAAGGTGTTCATTGACAGTGACTTCCTTCCAGCCTGAAGACGTTTGGCTCTACTAACAAGCTTCCGACTGACTCTGAACTTCTTTGCTGCTTGCCTTTGAAGTTTTTCCTTTCTGAGTTGCCCACTCAATGATGATGCAAGTGTCTTCTTTATGGAGCTACTTGGCTGTGACAACTCCGATGCCACCACATTCATGACTGTGTCTTTCAATTTTTCTTCTTTACCTTGGATGGTCTTAAGCCTTTTATTTTTTTCTGGTGAAGCCTGGTTGATTAAGTCCATGACTGTAGATGCATAGTGCGAAGCCTTCTTCGGCATTCCCTTTCGTGCTCGTTCGAGATTTTTTCTCCTAGCTACCTTTGAACGGACATCCTCTCCTTTGCCTGCCAGTTCTTTCTTCTTCTTATCAATTTCTTCTTGTTTCTGGTTCAGCTGCCTTTCTAGCTCCTGCAAACGCTTCTTTTCTTGGTCTAACTTCTCCTTCTCTGCTTTAAGCCTCAAGTGTTCTTCACCATGCAAGCGTTCTCTTTCTCTTTTCAGAGCATACTTCGCTCGTCTATTTGCCAGCATCCTTTCATGTTCTTGTTTTGTCATTGTTTCTCTCTGGGCCTTCTTCCTGTCTCTCCAAATCTGTTTCTGTCTCTCATGCTTTTCTCTTTGCTGCCTTGTCTGAGGTTTGGTTTTCTCTTTTCCCTCTTTCTGCTCTTTCAACTTTCTCTTCTGCCTCATTTTTCTCATCCTTTGTCTTGCCGATTCATTCAGTCGCTTCTTTCTTTCTAAGAGCTTTTCCACATTCTCCCTCTCTTCATCTATCATGTTTCGCTTGGTAGCCATTTGTTCAGCTGTGTATGCCTCACAGCAATACAAGCAGCTATAAATTCTGCTGTACGTTAACACTTTTTCGTACTTCCCTGGATCTTTTGCTTTCATTTTATCCCTCCATGACTTTCTTGGCAGGCGATTGGAGCCAGGCATGGTGAGCGAGTGCTGGTGACCAATGGCAATGATGGCTCAAATCTGGGGAGAAAAAAAAAGAAAAGGGGGTAGAAATGATTTGTTCATATAGTAAAAAACAGTTATGAGGACAAATTTATGTATAAACACTCTTTAAAAATATAAAACCCTTCATTATTTGCTACACTAACTTATTCATACTTGAGATAACATAGTCTACAAAATTTCATTAAAAAAAAAAAAAAGGTTTATTTAGTGTCAATTCACTCTGCCAAGATCATACATCACTTAGCTCCATCTATATATTAATACTCAAAACCGTAAAAGGCCGTTTTTTGTGGAAGCAAAAACTCTTTCCCCCCGCCGTGTCCGCCCTCGCCGTGGCGCGGGATCGGTGGCATAATTCCACAGGTTGTGTAACCCGTAGCCCGCGTGTCACGTCGACCCCGTCGTCGCCCCCGTCGTCGCCGTCGACGTCCATAAACGTGATTTGGGGGATTGGGGAGGACGGGCAGGCCGAAGGAATGGCTGCTTTCCGTGTGGATACCTCAAACGACGGCGGTGTCGTCAGCCGTGCAACCTCCCTTACGGCCCATCACAGGTACGGCATGGCAAGTGACGAACAACGTTGTGCACGAGGAGTATCAACTTGCATTGTGCGACCGTGTTAGACGACCCGCGTTAGCCATCTTGCTAAACTTGCTCTTACCGGGGGGAACCCCCGTAAGAAAATAACGATGGCATGGGGGTTGTCCCACAGTGTCCCAGCCTCGATAGAGCTCCGTGGTATGTGTCTGATGTATTTCATTGTTTCATAGTACACTTTGTGATAAGTACACCATAGGAGTAGCACCCACGTACTGCGATGCAATTTCAATGCAATGCATGCGATCGACGCGACAATGCATATTATGCATGCAATTTGTATGTACTGTACACACATGCACTCAACATGAGTTGACTACGGTTTCCCGAGCTTACAAATACATTCTAAGGTTGATTTTGGACGTGAGTGACATTCTTTAGATCTAACAAATTGTTGGAAACTGTATTTATGGACTTCCTTTGTCCTATTTTATCTGCATGAAATTCTTCTCTTTGTCGTTTGTCGTGTTCGGTCACGGCAGCGCCCGCTCTCTGAGGCTGGGATGGCTGCATGGCTGAACTCGAGGGGAGGAGTCTGGTAGTAAATACTGAGCTGCTTATTCCAAGATTGGAAGCAGTTGACTATCTTCTGTTTTTTAATGCTACAGTTAGAATTTGATGATAAATTCACCGTATATCTGAGTAGATTCTACATCAATTTGAATTCTAAAACGGCAGTAAATTCCTCACTGGGTTGCTTATTTCAAGACTGGAAACAGTTTAGGTCGAATATCGTCATTTTTTTTAATTTGATGATATTTAATTCATCATAGTTCACACCGTATATTAGAGTAGATTCTACATCCATTTTATTACTCTAAAAAAATAATTTCGGAATCTGCTCAGTGAGCATGGTGAGAGCAGAGTCTATTTAAAAAGTATGTGTGTTTTGAAACCAGACGGATTTTTCTGTCTATGTAGATCTGTAGACTATCATGACTATATAGACCTAAAGGGGCTTTCACACCGGGCTTGCGTAGAGTTGCATAGTGCGGCGTATCGCCTACACTGAGCTTATGCTGGCCTACGTGGCAATACGCAGAGGGACAAAAAGGGGTACGCGAGATGGACCCCAAAAATTAACATGTCTAATTTTTTCGCGTACTTTCGTCGTAGACCACTGCATGTAGAGGTACGCAGTTTTTACGCAAGTATAAAACACTACGCTACTGTACGCCATGCCTACGCTATAGCGCTGTCATACACCAGTCTGACGAAAAATCCTTTGAGGCTGGCGTAGTGTTGCGTACTTTTGCTTATTGTGGGTTCAGCATAAGCAAACTTATGTACCCTTTACGCCAGACCTACGTATACGTACGCAACCCTACGCCTGTTATACGCAATCCTACGCGTAGGTACGCCAATTGCATATGTTGTAGGTACGCGGTACCTATGCACAGGGTACGCAACAATACCCCAGCCTACGCCGATCCTGCGCGTAATAAGGGGCTTTCACACCAGCCCTGCGTAGAGTTGCGTAGTGTGGCGTACGGACGATGCCGAGCTAATTACTCTGCCCCAAGCAGTGCCTCCGTTAGCCTACGTGGAAATACGCCGAGGGACGCAAAGGGGTACGCGAGATGGACGCAAAAAATTAAACATGTTTAAAGAGCACTGGACGCGTCACGCAGAAAGTACGCAGTTTTACGCAAGTCTACGCAACACTACCGTAGAGTTACGTAAGGAAGGGCGTAGTGTTGTGTACTTTTGCTTAGTGTGGGTTCAGCATAAGCAAACCTACGTACCCTTTACGCCAGACCTATACGTATTCGAACGCAACCATACGCATGTTATACGTAATCCTACGCGGAGGTACACCAATTGCATATGCCATAGGTACGCGGTGCCTATGCACAGGGTACGCAACCATACGCCACCGTACGGCAGCCTATGCAAAACATACGCAGGGACTACGCCGGTCCTGCACGTAATTTTGGCGTACTCGGTACGCCGCACAACGCAACTCTACGCAGGCCCGGTGTGAAAGAGGCTCAAGACTATTGATCAAGCTTAATTCGTTAATAATAGTGCTGATGAAAGTTGGCCACAATATTCACTCTTTCAGTTTCAGGGGCAAACATGTGCTAGGGGCGTTAACGGTTAATCCTTTGAAGAATTAATAGAGTACGCTGGAGTCATGGGCATAGATGGGGGGGTGGGGGTGGGGGGGGGGTGTGCAGTGGTTGATGGGGGATATGATTAACTTCATTGTAGAAAAATTTGAATGAAATCACTGGAGTCATGTTCATAGATAGCTGGGGGTAAGTGAAAAAAAAAAAATTGGCCAGCCCTCCATGAATTTTTTTTCGCCAGCCCTCCAAAAGTCCCTCAGCGGGGTGGGGGGTGGGGGGGGGGGGGGGGGGGGTGTAAGTGAAAAAAAAAAATTCGCCTGAAGTTAAAAGGCATTAGCTCAAATAAAATAAGATTAATTTCACAGTATTATATGGCCAGTGATTTTCACGTGGAAACAAGTTTTGAAATAATTATATTGTTATTTCCTACATAAAAACAGTAGATGCAATCTCTCTCATCAGCAAAAGTGTATTATACATAATCACCACTATAAGACATAAAAATGATAAATTATTTTAGCCCAAAACCAAATAAAAAACAAACAGACTTTTACCTTTCAAAAAAAGCATGTGACATATTCTATAGTAAGAATGACATGTTGTAATCTTAAACTTATTTTTCTCTTAATATTTCATGTATTATTCACTTGAACTAATAAAACAATACTAAAAGAATCTAAGATAAATACAAGAGAAACTAAAAATTAACTTAGATGAAAAACAAAAATTACAAAATATTTCTTTTAGAAACCATTACCCATAGAACCATAATTATTAAGCATTTGTCTTATTAATTAAAAAAATACATGATATTCATGTACACATATTAACCTATCATTTGAAAACATATAGTTTGAATATGATTATTTGGTAACAAAAACATTGTAATATGTTTATCCCATTCAATATATTAATTTTAATAAGCCACAATTTAAAACAGTAATAATTTCAACATTGTTCCAAAGAAGATGTGTTCGCAAAAAACAATCCATACTTCCCTGGCTAGCACCCGTGGAATTTTTCCACGGGTACTGCTGCTAGTCTTTCCAAGTTACACTAAACTGGGTGGGAGGGGGGGGGGGGGGGAATAACATTACCCAATGATTATTTTTTCTCAACAACTAGAGACCCTATAGCCTACATGTTATAACTTTTTTTAAGGGAACACACACAATTAAAAAGATTAAGGAACAAAGCAAACAACCTGGGGCAAAATACACAAAATTCAAAGGCATGATAAGTTAATTAGGGCCACTGTACAATTTTAACCCCATTGCCAGAAATCACAAAGGTAGTTTAAATTTAGACCAAGGGCAGGGCATGTGTTTGGCAAAATTTGTGGTATAGGCCTAACAAAAGTTCGCTTGATTTAGCGCATACACATAAAAAGGTCCAGTGATCCCTAATGATGGATGTGTGTGTTTGGCAAAAGGTGCTAAATTCACACTTGTTGCCATGGTTTAAACCACGGATATGTAAATTCATGCATGGTTTTTTTTGTTAGTGAATTTACATAATCCATGGTTTAAAGTTTAAACTATAGACCTAGGAACATACAAGAATTTAGACTCATGCCTTTTGCCAAACACACAAATTCATCATCAGCGATCACTGAACCTTTTGCTTAACCTTACTGTACATGTACTACTAGACTAGTCATAGCACAAAAATTCTAACCAATAATCTGATTCTGAATTTAAACCTCCTTTGTGAATTTTGGCCTATATATGCCCATGCCTACGCCAACCACACCAGCAAGACTGCCGCCTGTGGCTGCATATCTGAATTCAAACTGCATGCACAATTTGTGGGCACTCGTGCTCTAGATCTTTCGCACCGGTCCTGTGCCCGACAGAATAAAGCACAACTTCACACGGCGTTGTAGTGTGTTGACTAGTGCTTAATTCCACCGGGCACGTCTTGACCGGTGCGAAAGCACACTCACTTTGTGATTCAAATGAAGTTGGCAAGAAAGCAGTAGTAAAACTAGATCTACATTTCAATGTTAGACCTTTGAAATCTAGATCTAGAGGGTCTACTAGTAGCCATTAGGCCTAACGTTAGCTCTATAAACGTTAGACCTAAACTAACGTTAGGTCTACTAGTTTAACAAAGTTACATGATTGTGTGTTAAACTTTAGCGAAGTTACTCTTGCCAAACCCAAATTTTCTAGATGTCGTATCCATTAAAGCATCACCATACACTCTGACTTCGCGCTAAAAGACAAATTAAATGTATCGTCAACAACTGGGAGGCCACTGAAAAAAAAAAGTTTATAAATAAGTCTTGACCGTGGGTACGATTTTCAAAAATGTTACACAATGCCATTGTCACCAACAAAATATTAAACAGCTGGGACTGTAATAATGAAACTTCCATCGTCGGCGCGAAAACAAAGGTCTTCGACATCAAGACATGATATGAAAAACTGAAAGCAGTATCAATATCAGAAATCCAAAAATATGGAAAAGAGTTGTACCTCCGATTTTAATTTGACAAAACAGCAAAAGAAATTTCACGATTACTTACGGTTTTTGTCACTTTCTCTTGGCTGATTTGTCTGGCAAAACGCTCCACTTTGGAGAAATCGTCTGCTGCAAGAAAATTTGCTGTGGGACGTACCAATATTTCACGGGGGTGGATGAATTATATTACTTCTTTTAGTTCATAATTAACTGATTAAAAATTTAAAAAAACGTACTTCATTTTTATTTTTTTAAAGTACGAAGTTAAATATGATGTTCAGTGATTTAAAACTCAACGACTGATCTTCTACGGCTAAACATTTATTCTAGCATAGGATGTATTATGTACCCAGAAGAACGTGGACGAATCCGAATGTTTCTATATCAACAAAGATCGTGTATAGGGGTACTTTGTAACGAAGAATTGTTTTCCACCGCTTGAATTTAAAAGCTTTCCAATCACAAATGTCACTCGATAGGACATGTAAAATAAGTTTCTTCCTGTCTTATTTATTCGTATCAAAATGGGGAATAATTTATGACATAATTTGTCATTTAAACGGGTAAATATATCATTCACGATCAGAAACTAATTAGACTGGTAGTTTACTTCGTAACATTTTTACTTTCGTAACAAGTGGAAACCATGCACATTTAACTTTGTAGAATCCTTGAAAAAATGGTAGGTGCACAGTCTTGACTTCGAGTGTGCTTTGGGGGAACGTCTTTGTGAATTTAGCTAAAAATAATTCGCCGAGCTCGATGTAGTGGGGAGAGGGAGAGTGTGAAATAATCACATCGTAACGAAAAAGTGAGAATCCAAGTGATACTGGTTGACTGTAAGTTTGGAAATTCTGTAAAAATTTTCTGCTAAGAATGCTCATGGAATCATTAAAACGACAGTTGATGTTTTCTTTAAGGATTTTCCTTTAGTTTTTGAGAAGTTGACGTATATTTTTTTTACACCGTTTGTTAACAACACGCGATCCCATCGTAACATCGCGAGAAACGAAATGTTACGAAGTTAGGCATATAAACAAATCGACCTCCGTATGATTCTAGACATTTATCGACGGAAATGGACTGTGTGAATGTTAAAGCAAAGTATGCATTTTTTAGGATGATTACATTGCAAGCAAGACTAAGTGTAATTTTAGTGATTTATAGAGAGTTTCATGTTAAATTTTAAAATGTCACAATATTTAACTGAAATTGTGGTGAGAAACCAAGACTTATTATTCATTTTAAAAAAAACAGAATTTTACTCAATTTCCTCTATATGCATCATAAAGATGAAATAACACTGCTTTATTGAAATATATGAAAGAAAATAACAAATCTCAATGCATGGGTGAAAAAAAAATAAAAACATAACACAACTACATGAAATACTGCATGGCCCCTCTATTTATAGAAAGACCCATATACCTAGATTCAACTAAAAGGCGAATTTTTAAATTTTATTGTAGATACGTATATCAGCGCAAAATGACGTTACAGAGAATTAATGGATTCAAAATGTTAGTGTATGTTTAGAATTAATTTGATTCAATTTGCATTTATGGCAAAAAGAATCGTATAATAACTACCTTTTGTGTGCGATAAGGTATTTTTAGTAAATCCCCAAACTATTTATATAATCAAGAAAAACAGATGTCACTGCAGCAGTCTGCAGTGAGAACTTAGTATTCGTAATTCATATAGTTTCCATAGTTTGTACATTTTCTGTATATATTTCATTTCATGGACTCTTGTTCATTTCATATATGTCTTAATCTTTTTGTACATGAAGTCCCATAGAAGGTGTCATGTGTTATAGCATATGATGGGAAGATAGGTACATGAATTAAGTTGTAAAGCACACAGTAGGAACACTCTTTATTGTTTAACATTGAATAGATTGGTTAAGTTCATTGTCCGCTAATATTTATTACCTGGCCAGTACCAGCACCTTTAAGAAGAAAACAATAAGCAATGTAAGAATGCTTTAGAAGAGTAAACTCAGTGGTCCAGCTTCTATGTGCTTTATAAAGAGAGGAAAAGCTAGAAGAGGTCAGTTCTGTTAAAGTTTCCAGAGAGAGAGATAGAACTCCTAAGTTGGACGTCACAGAAGTTTCTTTTATAGTTTGCATGAGTACGAGTGCGCTAAGGTGTAGACTGTTTAAAGCCTCCAATTGGTAAGTTTCTTTTGCTATTGCTATCTGCATTATAGTCATATTGTTTTAGAAGAAATATGAGTGTTATAAAGTATTATAAAGAGAGATAATATTATAGTGAATTGTAATGAACATTTTGAACATTGTTAGGTGCAGGGAAATTATGTAAGAGTATAGTTAGAAATAATGTTAACCTTAATGTAATGTAAGATCAATTAGTGCTTTAGTCTGTTGAAGTAAGTTGTTTCCTTGGTAGTATAGTATTGGTACAAGCTGTGTTGTTAATTCGTAATTCTTAATATGTATAGAGAGACAATGTGTTTGTCAGTTTTACATGTAGGGTGGTGATTACAGTTATTAGTGTTGAGAAGTTATATTTTCATTGATTTGTATGTGTAACTAAAATGTATATTTCTTTGTTTGTATTGCAGTATTTTATCTTAGAACTTGGAACTTAGAAGTTGGGATGATGAATAAAAGTTATTTCACATAAGCCAACACCGGTTCTACGAATATATTTCTATTGGAGTGTATTTGAGTTTGAAACTCCGACCTGTTTGCCGAGTGGCGCAGGGCGGCAGCCACAACAGACATCGCCCTAAGTCCAACTTAGGACGTTAGATACCCAAGAGTTATACATATATAGATTTTCCACGTTATATTATACGAAAATGAGTTCTCCCTACTGAACAAAACTTTGTAGTAATATAAGTAATTTGGCGCCCTCATTCGATAGAATGCCTCCTACCCCTACGGAAATGGGAAAAAACAGTGCCGAAAACGTTCAGGCGAATCAAAAAATTCGACTAACGTTGGCTTCCCCCTTCCGTCAAATATTTCGCCAAAAAAATCGCCTCAAGTAGGAATTATGTATATATATATATATAATTCCAGTCAACCTATAGCAACTTAACAAAATATGCTAGTACTTTGTTTCCTGGGTCAGGAAAACGATTAGTGACATAATTAAACTTCCAATCTCAACGCTTCATTGGACATGGTTTTCAAAGTGGCCGCCACAAATACATTTTTTCCCTACGCTTCCCTACCTTTTTTCCCTTCTTTTCAACATAGAAACTGAATGAAATATGCTAATTCTACGTTTCTTGGGTCGAGAAAACAATCTGTGACATTACTAGACTTCTACCCCCAATGTTTCATCACATATGGCGGGCATTTTGGATTTTCAAATTGGCCGCCATGAAATATTATATTGCCCTATCTCTGCTTCAAGGCAACCTTGAAACTTATTAGAATATTCTAATATGTTTCCAGGGTCAGAAAAAACATTGGTGATGTCATTAGACTTCCCATCTCAACACTTCATGTGCCTTCCATCTTGGATTTTCAAATTGACCGAAATAAAATGCATATTTTGCCCTTTCTCTATGGTCATCTTAAAACTACATGAAATATGATAAGCTTAATATGTTTCCTTGATAAGGGAAATATTTGGTGCTATCACAAACTTATAATCTTGAGTCTTCCTTCACTTTAAGCCTTTGGGGCGGCTAGGGGCCCTCAGACAAATTTCATTGCGTCTCTAAACTGAAACTGTGCCACGTTCTGGCTTTTGTCCTTGAAGTCCTGCACATATTTTGACACCAAGGTTTTTTTAGAAAAATTATACACTCATGCTATATTTTTGTTTCTAATTTTCTTCTCTTCAGGCAAGAATTTATATTGTTGTACAATTTGAATGAAAAACAGCAATTTGATTTTATTTCTTTGTAGATCATTTGTAATTTCTTCTTCTTTTATTATCCTTTCCTACCTGAATATTGATTCAGAAAAAGACCCTCTTATAACAGACCTATAAAGCAAGATATATGGTTGAAAACAATTGAGTGCACATGAAATAAAGTCACTTTTAACGACTTTTGTTTTTCAGTCTACGAACTTTCCCATCGACTATCACCACTGGTCAATCCCCCCTCTTTGCCAGATAACTGCCCCCTGAATTAAATACCAAGTGCAGTTCTTTAGCTGTATTATTGTATCCTACTAATCAATTATACTGTATCAAACTAGAAATAGACTTCCTGTACTAATATGTCGAGCAATATAACTGTATTTTACAGTACAACAAATTATTACATACTTTACTTGGCCCAAAGACGTTTTAGGGTACTCCAATTAGGCTAATCTATGTCAATAGGCATGTAGAATCACGCCATTACAGCACAGACGGCTCACAACCTTTAAAATGCTCATTTCCTACATGTCATATTGTTTTTCAACTTTATTTACTTTCAGTTCTGCTTTTTAAGGTAAGTAGTAAAGGTTAATAACATACATGTAAATAAGGATAAATAAAGATATACAAATAGAATAAGAAATATTGCCTTTTAACCACTTTGTACAAAAACAGAGAAAAAATCTCGAAAGGTCACATTTTTTTTTTTTTTTTTTTTTTTGCTTTCAGTTCTGCTATTTGAGGTGAATAGTAAAGCTTAAGTAAGATAATTTATTTTTAAAAAAGATAAACAGTGGTAGCAAGAAATATTGTGTTAAACCACTTTTTACTCAAAACAGAAGAAGTCTCAAAACGTCACCTAAATTTAGAAAGCTCTTTTGTGGCAAAAGATTTTTGCAATGCTGAAATGAAAAAGTCAAAATTTAGAGAGGCATGAAATGCGCTGATTGAGACCAACCGATGAACTTTGCTGACGCCTCCTGCCCGAATGTAAACTTTACTTTCAGCCCCTAGCCCCCACCTCGTAAGACTATGCTCGTTTTAATATTGAAAGTGCTTGGGAATGGTATAGGGGACCCAATTTTGTTTGGTATCAATATGTTCAGGGGGACCTCCCTGTACAACTGAGGGGGGGGGGGGGGGTGCAAGTTTTGAACCCCACCACCAAGTATCTACATGTTTTAGAGTGTAAATCTTGTCTATCACGTGAATACAGGTACCATGTGATTTCACTGATAGCCTCAATTGCTTCCTTGTACCAATAATACTTGTAGGTATTGTTTTAAGTTAAACTTCAGAGGGGAAGGGCAGGGCAGGAAGAAGGGTAAGGCATTGGCAGATATTTTTCCAGTAACTATGAGATTTTAAATGATTTGTCAAGGCTCATTGATTTTCTTACCATTATCCAAAGTACTTTATGAATATTACTTTGTACCAATTTGTCTCGTTTTAAAAGCAGAAAGGGGGAGGGGAAGGCATGGACATGTAGGGGGTGCAAGTTTTGTACCCTAGCTATAATGTGTTGCAGTGTGAATCATGATTATCACTTGAAACCAGGTTTCCTCATACATGTATATATTATTGGACAGTTAGCCTTTTTATTTCTCAACACTCATCATCGGTTATTAGGCACATTTGTATCATAGCAACGGGAACTAATAAACAATTTTTTATAAGATATTCATCTGCATGACAATAGCATGTACTACCGAAATAATCCATTTCACGTCTCCCAATGTTACCATTGTCAGAGAGAAGGCAGCACTTAGTAACCACTTTTGTTATCGATTCTCTACTTTAGCTACATGTAATATCAAAGTGTCCACTTTAGAGCGCGATAACTGTTTTGTTTGATAAGCAATGAACTTGTAATTTTTATATGATATTAACCATACATATGGGGAGTTTTCTGAAAAGTTTAAACTAATTAGTGAAAACAACTTTTGATATAATGAGAAATACGTATTTTGAAGAAATTCATACTTGTAAAAAATTATGTAAACAATCACATTCTTGGCCAAGAATTGTATCGCAAATCATTAACAAACCCATTAAATGTGGTATCATGTTGTAGCATATTTAATGCCCTTTAATATGATGATACATACATGGTAAGATGAGGCTCTGTTAAAAAAATACATGTATCTTCTAATTTGTTCAATACGAGTTACACATAGCGCCCATTTTGAAAATCCAAAATGGCCGCTATGCTGATGATTTGTGCATACTCGCATGTGGCATCTCATAACTCGTACACTAACAGATGTTTTTAACATAAAAGAGTTTGATCTGACACTGTCACAATTTCCTGAAACTTTAGCAAAGAAGTAAGAAATTACTGAAATCAGATTAAGAGTACATGAGCGATATATCCAAAATAATATCCTCCATTATTCATGCGAAAGTGAAAAGCAAGGCAGTGGGAAGCAAGGGACATGTCTAGAGTGCGCGCAATCAACATTTTCATTCACAAAATTGGGCTTGTGATACTTGTGACCTCATTTGACGAGCAGTCCGTTAATCACATGTCATGACACGCGCAAAAATATGCCAACCAGCCAATGAAGGTATGCGCCTTTTTTTTTTTTTTTGTTCCTTTCACACCGCGGTGGCATTGGGCAGAAAGGCACTTAGTATAAAGAGATCGAATTTCAAAAGGGAACAACATACATGTATGTGTTAAGGGATGAAGTTATGGTCGGGCAAGGAAGAAAACTTGATATTTTTTGATGAATGATGAGTTTGATGAATGATCATGAGTTTGATGAATGATGAGTGATGAAGATGATATTGATGATGATGATAAATGTTTTGCCGATATGCTCATCAAGATAATGATGATTATGATGATGATAATGATCATAATCATATAATGATGCTATTATGATGTGATGATAATATAATTATGATCATGAATTGATGATAAGATTGTATGAGTTAATGATGATATGATGATGATATTACATGTATATGAATTGATGAAGGTATGATGATGTGATGATGATATGATCATATTTGATGATGATGATATGATGATAATCATGATATAATGATGCTATGATGAATTTACTGCCATTTTAGAATTCAAATAGATGTAGAATCAACTCAGATGTACGGTGAATTTATCATCGAATTTTAACTGTAGTATTAAAAAAAAAAAGGATGATAAACTGTTTTCAATCTTGAAATAAGCAGCTCAGTAAGGCATTTACTACCAGACTCCTCCCCTGGAGTTCAGCCAGCCAACCCTTACAACAGCTCAGCCTCAGAGTGCTGGCGCTGCCGTGACAGAGTACCGGCTTTGTAGAGAAGAATGTCATCAGTTTTTAACTAATTACAGAGAAAATAGGGACAAACAAAGTCCACAAATACTACACTGCAATATTTTTGTTCCCAACAATGTCACTCACGTCCAAAGTCAACCTTGGATATCTCAAAATAAGCAGCTCAGTTAGGCATTTATAGCTGGTCTCTCCGTGGTCTTCTCCCCCCGGAGTTAATTCATATCAGGCAGCCAAGGCTGCAGCGCTGGTACTGCTCAGCTCACAGTGCAGCGCCGCCATGATGGAGTCCACCGGCTAAAAAGAGAAGAATTTCATCAGTTGTTAACTAAATACAGATAAAATAGGATTAAGGAAGTCCATAATTACAGGTTCTAACAATTTTTTAGATCTAAATAATGTCACTCACCTCCAAAATCAACCTTAGAATGTACATGTATTTGTAAGCTCGGGAAACCGTAGTCAACCCATGTTGAATGTACATGTGTACAGTACATACAAATTGCACGTATGCGATATGCATCGTCACGTCGCATTGCATTGAAATTGCATCGCAGTACGTGGGTGCTACTCCTATGTTGTATGTAATCACAAAGTGTACGATGAGGCAATTGAATACATACGTACATACCACGGAGCTCTTTTGAGCCTGGGACACTACGGGACATACCCGTGCCATGATTTTTTTTTCTTACGGGGTTCCCCCCGGTGAGATCAAGCTTAGCAAGATGGCTATCGCGAGTCGTCTAACATGGGTCGCACGATGCAAGTTGATACCCATCGTGAACAACGTTGTTTGTCACTCGACATGACGTGCCTGTGATGGGCCATACATGTAAGGGAGGGTGCACGACTGACGACACCGCCGTTGTGCAAGGGATCCACACGGAAAGCAGCCGTTCTTTCGGCCTACCCGTCTTCCCAAATGCCCCAAATCACGTTTAGGGACGTCGACGGCGACGACGGGGTCGGCGTGGCACGCGGACTATGGGAGACACGGGCCGTGGAATTATGCCACTGACCCCACGCAACGGCGAGGGCGGACACAGCGGGGGAAAAAAGTTTTTGCTACCACAAAAAAGACCCCCCCCCCCCCCCCCCCCCCCCCCCCCCGCGACGGTTTTGGATATTGATATATTAGATTGTTAAAATACATGTATCAGGATATTGTGATCTTTCAAAAAAAAAATCTCTGGATCTTAACAGCAGTTTGAAATATCAAACAGTAATCAGGATACGATTTTAATACATGTATGTTTCAGCGCTCAAAATACACGGGGGCGACGGGCGATTCGCCTCCGTAGCGTACAGAATCGCCTCCGTGAGAAAAATTACGAGGGCGATTTTTTTATGAGCAACTAAAAAAATCGCCCCCGTCAAATTTTCCTGTACAAATTTAATTTTGCAACTTTTGAATCATGAAGTCACTTATTCTCTGTAAGAAAATGATATTGATAAATGAGAATACCAATAAAATTACCAATCAAACTTGTGGCCGTGGCTCGGCCCGTGGACGTGGTACGACGACGACGATCATTGAAATAACACTGTAGCTGTGTGCTGTGCAGGTGCTAGTATATGTGCTGTGCAGTGTTATTTCAATGATTGGATCATGCAGGCTAGCGCTGCACTACTGCAATGAGTACGATACGATATTCAAGATCGATCGCGATCGCTTGAGGAGACTGGTATGATCACTGTTTCATTACGCGCACGTATTGTCTACACGTGTTTTGTTCCCAAACATTGGGAAGTTGTCGCTTACAGTGGTGATCGTATGCATGCATAAATTAAGGCCTAGTTGAGGTCGTTGTTGAGGACTTCTACCAACCACCGTGAATCCGCGATGGAGAAATACCTCACTCGTCCACATCCCGGGAATGTAAAAAGGCCCTACCGGCACAATTATAAAAGTCATAAGTTTGATCATTTTGATGAGATAATTGTCTGTGAGTCCTGACTACTGAGTTGGCCTGAATGATGGCCCAGTAGGGTCTTTTAGAATTATTTTGACTGTTTTGACATCATTGAAAAATTACATTTATGATGGTGTAGAATTTATACAAGGTCAAAGACTGCCATAATTAATAATTACTTGCCAATATGGTACTCAAGTTTCTTTGCTTACTGCTTATTGTGCTTGCAGTTTTAAAAAATCAAATAAGACATTGATCAAACAAGTCTTGTAGCCCACTAGCCTCACACTGTAACTCTGTAGGAACTTTCAACTTAACTTAGGATTAGGAAGTTGGAATAGATCAAATCAATAGATAACATAACCATAACCATTAACCACTTAAATGAACATTGAGTTGAGTTCAGTGCAAGTTGGTTCAGTGAGTACAGTTGAAGAGTGAAAAAAGACTCAGTGTCAAATCTGTCAATGTCAAATGTAAAATTCTCAATCGGGTTGAAATGAAAGACTTACAAAACAATTTGATTTTTTGTCATTGCTTCTTCATTCTTTAATTGTGTTTCCAAAAGTTTGCAAGAACCATATACATATATACATAACAGCTGTAATGCTGTATCATACATTATTGAAACTTGTTTGACAGCATTCAGAATATTATATTACAAACATAATTGCTAGATAGTACAGATAACATTAAAGATTAAGCAAAGTGGTAAGGAATCGTTAAATGATTGTAAGACTGTATTCACCGGAGGATATATGTACATGTAGATCTGCTAAATCAATGAAAAAAATCCATGACAAAAAGTAGCCCCTGTCATCACAAAAAGAGCCCCCGTAAGAAAAGTGACGGGGGCTCTTTTGGGGGGGTAAATTTGAAAAATGGCCCTCGTGGGAAAAAAATTGATTTGAGGCTTGGTATGTTTAATACGTCTGGCCAATTAAATATTCATCATTTTAAAAATGATTGTAGAGACTGTCCAGCTTTTGCAGTGAAGTACATACATGTACATTTGGTTGGTATCAGAATGTGCGGAATAAGTCTGAAACTTTTTGAATGAATCTTATAATTTACAACTTACATGTATATCAGTAATAAAATAGTTGCTGGTGCTTGCAGTAAACATGAAATTATAACGTCAATACTTGGCCTAACGTGGTTTTGCCATTTCAGTCAAGAATGAATGTAAATTATGTATGCAAGAGACTGTATGTGACCAGGCACCACAAAACCACCAAAAAGTCACCAGATATGAATTTTTAGTTAAGGTCTGATTCTAAAAGAGGAGATTCTCAGCTTTCAAATGATATATTAACTCATTAACATTGAATGTCTTAACTCACTGTACAAAGAGTAGAATGCCCAGTCCCTCAGAATGTTACTTTGAGAAATAAGGGTTTAAAGTTTGCCGTCTATTGAAGCACTCTGACTTGCAAGGTGTTGTGCTAAGGTGACAAAAGGAGGATTAGAACTCAATGAAAATTTCTATGAAGGTATTATCAGATTGTCCTAAAACTTCGCATACTAATTAGGCATATCCTGTTCATTACAGTGCACAAGTATCAATGCAAGAACTTACTCTGTTTAAAAGTTAAGGGAGATCAAAATGAGACAAGTATTCAGGGTCATAGAAAAAGAAAAGTAATACAACAAAATTCAGAGAAGACACACATAAGTTCAATAAAAAACTGTCAAAAAATACCACTTTTAGATTGTTTGGTGCCTCCAAATTTTTAGATTACTTAGAAAAAAGTATACTCTTTCAGGAAATACCCAAAACTAAAATTTGACCATGTCAGCCCAAAACACATTGATTGAGCTCTAACTGAAAATCACACAGTACGACTTTTTGGTGGTTTTGTAGTGCCTGGTCACATATTAACAGTTACAACAACCAATAATTCTCATTGTTAAAAGATACTACACTGTTAGAACGTTGATTAAAATTTTTAATCTTGTTGGTTAAAATTTTAATCAACCGAGGATTACCAGGTGAACCACACATTTGTAGGTTAAAACTTTAATCAACGGCCTGTTGATTAAAGTTTAACCTGTGGTTGATTAAAAGTTTTAATCATTTGTTGGTTAATCGCATTTCGCTCAACGTTGGTTAAATCGGTGTTGATTAAACTTAAACATATTGTTGGTTAAATGTTTAACCATTTGTTGGTTAGTTTTATTTTGTTGGTTAAATGTTTAACCATTTGTTGATTAATCGTATTTTGCTCAACATTGGTTAAATTGGTGTTGATTAAACTTAAACAAATTGTTGGTTAAATGTTTAACCATTGTTGGTTAGCCTCATTTGGTACGTGAGAAACTCTTTTCATATATGTGATTGTTGTCCAGCTTAATCTTATAAAGAAATAGATCTACTGTGTGATCTTGCTTTCTAAGTTAAGTGGTTTGGGAAGTTCGACCTGCTCAGACCTGGACTAGACCTGACTATGCAAGGCCCACCGGCTGTAGACTACACCTACGCCTACAATGATGCTATATCTTGTTTTTTTCAAGTTCTAGTTCTAGTTTCAGTTTTTGTCGTATTGACCTGTCCGCGAAATATGGACATCCGCGAAGGTGAACACACCGCCATACCGCCGGCGTCGCCTCCTAGCTACCGTAGGCGTAGTCAGTAGATCTACCAGTGGGCCTGGCTTAGCCAGGTCTAGTCCAGATCAAGCAGGTCGAACTAGCTTCCAAGCCGTTTTAATTAGAAAGAAAGATCACACTATAGATCTATTTCTTCCCAAGATTAAGCTAGACAACAATCACAGATATGAAAAGAGTTTCTCACCTTCAAACACGCTGACAAGCTCTTTGAAATTCCCCAATCATTCAGCGACTTGAATGACAAGTCACAACGCCTTCGATTTTTATCGCAAACAATTTCTGCGATAGATATGCGCGCAGCAAATTTGTTCCAAATCCATGCACGCTGTTAAGTCACGCGATTTGTATTTTAATCAACTTTGATCAAAGTTTAACCAACAAAAAGATAAAGTGTCTCGACAGTTAGCTCTATCATTTTGGCGGGAAAGCCGAGAACACTGTTTTTAACCCACGCAAGATTAAAAGTCATTTTTAAGCAACACTCATTTTATAACCAATGTTAAGCGATTTTTAATCAACAATTTTTTAATCCGTATTTTTTTAATACATGTTTTAACAGTGTAATTACAGGAGTAAACTCCTCACGTGTGTTAAAATCAATCATATTTTGCTGGTACAGCATTTGTACGACATTGAGTATCCTATTTATGTGTAAAAGAAATGAAATAGAAACAAAAATAATATCTGTTAATTTGCATATTTGTGTGTCATTCTTTATATGGGGGATGGGAGACGTCTGATCTGGCAGGTACATGTAGATCCCACAATATATAATCATGATGATTTCTGGCAGTATCTATGGAAGTCAGGACAAAGCCAATTACTTTTGTTTTTTGTTTGTTTTGTTTTTTTCCCACAAACTTTCGTTTCGACCTGATCTCGCTCAAAATACAGGGGGTGTATATTAGTAACGTCTACAGTCACTCTCTACCAATTACATGTACATCGTCTGGTAGTGGTCATTTGCGATCTTTGGACTCTGGCAAGTAATTTCCCACAGGTTTCATAAGGTTTCCTTTCTAGCTGATCTAGCTCAATAATGTTGGGTGGATTATCATAGGGACATCTGGCAGCCACTCTCCACCACTTAAATCGTCTGGCAGTGGACATTTACATATCTTTGGACTATAGCAAATCTTGTCATATAGGTTTCTTAGGGTTTCCTTTCCAGCTGATCTAGCTCAATATTGGGGGTTGGGGTACTGTAGGGGCGTCTGGCAAGCACTCCCCACCACTTAAAGGGGAATGAAAGGCAACAAACATTAGCCTATAATCATGTAGACGTATCAGGACTACTCCCCGGAGGACAACTCCCCCGGAGGACTACTCCCCCGGAGGACTACTCCCCCGGAGGACTACTCCCCCGGAGGACTACTCCCCCGGAGGACTACTCCCCCGGAGGACTACTCCCCCGGAGGACTACTCCCCCGGAGGACAAGTCCCCCGGAGAACAGCTCCCCTGGGGGATAAATACCCCGGAGGACGTGTCGCAACATGATAATGACTCCCTAGAGAACGACTCTCACCAAGATAATTCTTACACCGGTATAAAATATAATAACAGGGATAATCGTTGTTGAAAGACTGTTGTGAAAATATTTTGTTTTTGGATACCGTGATAGAATGCCATGACAAATAATTATTAAGGCTCGCGTCACTTGTCAGGTCAGCGATTGGGGAACGAGCATAGGTACCTCCTTGTTCTACACGAATCGGGTGATTTATATCGCTAATGCAGCTATTAAAACTTTACCCTATCGTCTATCCTTAGCCTATCCTTTGCCTATCATCAAAGCATGTTAATATTGAATTTTATTAATGATCGTCTTACATAGCAAATTAAGACATTTAGTGTCATTTCTCATCGTATACTAAAAAGAGAATTTTATTTTGTGCTTTTAGAAATCAAGACTCAATCTATGTGTCTAAATTTGTCAATTTAAAAGCCTAATTAATATTGACTTTAACTTTTGTTGTGCGTTCGTCATAAATAAGACACTTTATAACCGAGGTTTTGATGTGGTTTTAGCGCAAAGTTTAACTTTCACACATGCTCGGTGTGGTAATGTCGAAATACGTAGAAGCGTGGCAAAAAAAAAAAAAATTCCCACAGCTCAAAAAGTCACTCAATGGGGGGGGGGGGGGGGGGGAGGGGGGAATCAGATTTCATGGGGGTCCAGAATTCTCTGACAAGCAACAAAAAAAAGGCTAAAAAGGGGGAATTTATTTTTTTGTCCGCTAAAACTTGTCAGGGGGGCCCCCCTGCCCCCCTTGGGTACACTAGTGTCCCCCCCCCCCCCCTTACAAAAAGTAAGAACTCTTTGCAAAAAAATGTGTCTGAAAGTTGCATATTTAGAAGGAAAAAAAAAGAAACAGTAACTTAATCATGGCTGCCAATGGAGCAAAGCGACCGGGGGGGGGGGGGGGGGGGTCCCTCCCACAATTAGATTTTTTTTTTTAAATTTATGTTTCAAAGTTTCAAATTTAGAACACTTTCATTTAAACAAAAATTTTGACAACCCCTTCCCTACAGGCTACGCCTTTATACTTCTCTACTTTTATACTTTCCTCCATTAATTCCGCACTTTTCCTTCTCCATGTACTTCTTTTTTTTCTCTCTCTTTTCTTTCCTCTCCCTTTTTCTATTCATTATCTTTCTTTTTCTTATTTTTTAATAAGTCACTTGTTTAACATTTGTCTTTCTCTTTTTGTAAGTCAAGATCATGAAATATGTTATTGGAAGTACTTTTTGTATTTCGGTTTTCATAATTTATGATATCCTGGATTATTGGAACAGTTACTCTCCCCTGTGTCATTTTTGTTATTTTGCAATTTTTGTTAGCAAAACAGTCTACATTTTCATTGATGGATATGTAAGTTCCAAGATAAAACAAATATGTCTGTACATAAAGTATCATTCCAGGGCCCAAGGCGAGCAACATTGCTCTTTTCATTATTCACCTTTAGACCACAGATTTTCCTGAAAGAAGACATTATGTCTGACGTATTCCTTATAGGTGTACTTCGTTTGCTGTAAGGTAAATAATTCTATCGTCAGCATACTGACTCACTCTAAGTTCAGTTCCCTCTAATAAAATTCCTGAAGTAATGGTACTATGAGAAACAAACTTGACGTAATGTTAACTTGAAATGTATTAGGCAACTGCTATACCAAGACACCTACAAAAATAAGAGTTTCGGTAACTCATAACCCTGCAACGATATAATCCCTTGTTTGGTCATAGACCATGTAGACATGGGTGAAATAACCAGTTTAAACTTAACATATAGTAATAACCATCTCCCCCAAAATTGATGTAGTAAAGATGCCTCCAAAAAATATAGTAATTCTTAGTCAAATTCTCTCACAAAAAAACAAACAGACAACAAAACAAAACCCACCAGTACGCCAGTCCAGAAAATTAATTATAAATGTATGGGTGAAAAGGGGCCCAAGTCCAATCCCTGGCGAATTCGAGTAAAAGAACGAAAGTTATTCCTTATCAGTGTAAAAGGATTTGCCTGAAATCTTCTTGAATATGCAGGAATAAGTGGAAAGGGGGTCCAAGTCATGGGGGGGGGGGAGGACTATGCCTCAGCTAACTTCCAACTCAGGGTTGTTGGAACTGCTTGGTAGGGCAAAATAGTAGGGTCTAAGGAGCGACGAAACTACTCAGTGGCAAGGGCGGCAGAACAATTTGGAGAGTGGGTGGGCCAGTAATCATGGTAATGAGGCAAAGAAATAATTACCATTCGGACATTGGCACTGAAGTGCAGGGTAGGGGTGGAGGGATTCTTGTTCTAGTAGGTCATGCCCCGTCTAGAGTAGGGTATTTCTAATGAACAAAACAATACAGGGGTGTTCACAAAGTGCTCAGTGTATACCTCAGTGGTGTAGATACAGGTATGTTCGGAGCCTTGGGGATGAATGCAATGGAGAATGAAGTGAGATAGCGAAGTGACTGAGAGCGGATGGGAAGGAGGGAGGGGGGGGGGGTAGTCCTCCGGGGGAGTTGTCCTCAGGGGAGTTGTCCTCGGGGGGGGGGGGGGGGGGAATGTCCACCAGGGGAGTTGTCCTCTGGGGAGATGTCCTCGGGGGGAGTTGTCCTCGGGGGGAGTTGTCCTCGGGGGGAGTTGTCCTCGGGGGGAGTTGTCCTCGGGGGGAGTTGTCCTCGGGGAGAGTTTCCTCGGGGGGAAATGTCCACGGGGGGAGTTGTCCTCAGGGGGAGTTGTCCTCGGGGGAGTTGTCCTTGGGGGGAACTGTCCACAGGGGGAGTTGTCCTCCGGGGGAGTTGTCCCCGGGGGGAGTTGTCCTCGGGGGGAGTTGTCCTCCGGGGGAGTTGTCCTCCGGGGGAGTTGTCCTCCGGGGGAGTTGTCCTCCGGCGAAGTTGTCCTCCGGAGGAGTTGTCCTCCGGGGGAGTTGTCAGGTGGGAATCGTCCCCGGGGAGTTGTCCTCCGGGGGAGTAGTCCTAGAAGATGAAGATACTTTTATCCTGCCATGTTCATGCCATATGACTCACTTATTTACCGTTAAATTGTTTAATATTTGTATTTTTATGTTATGCGAATTGTGAAATATGAAAATAAATTCAAATTTAAATATAACCTATTTGTGTCAAGATATTTGGTTCAGCTGTTTCGATCATAGCTGGGGCACTTTCTTTTGTTAAGCAGGATTCGGCATGCACAAGTTGTTGCCTGGTCAGACAAAGATTTGTCAATTCTTCAAAGAAGTGACAAAGACTTACATACAACTGTTCGTAGATAACACCTGTTCGAGATGCTGGGGTACCAAGATGGCTGCCATTTTGCGTCGGTGGCTTTAGTTGTACAATAGCTATTCATTATGCAAGATCATATCCATTGTGTACAGGTAAATGGGCATGTAATGTTCTTCTATGACATCACAGTTTTTCAAAATGGCAGCCCCCTTGGGATAATATCTAGCAAGGAATCTGCAAACTTTAGAGAGATTGTTCTCCTTACTAAGTAATCAAATAGGAGTATTTTCAATATATTTTGAACAGGCTGACAATTTTCCACATGATTATCAGCTAATATCTGTTGAGTTTCATTCTCCATTAAATCTTCTGGCAGTAGCCATTTATGTATCTTTGCACTCTGCCGAACAATTTCCCATTGGTTTCATCGGGTTTCCTTTCCAGCTGATCTAGCTCAATTATTGGACCCCCTTTAGGGGCGTCTGGCAGCCACCTCCACCTCTTAAAACGTCCGGCATTGACCATTCATGTACTTTGGGACTCTGGTGAATCTTTTCATATAGGTTTCTTGGGGTTTCCTTTCCAGCTGATCTAGCTCAAGTTTTTGGACCACTTTGTGACCTCCCCCTGGCCACACCCACCAGTTAGAACATGCCAGACGGTCAATTCGTTATATCGGACTATGCGATCTTTATATTCATGCACATGAAAATTGGTTTCATTTCCAGCTAGGTTGACCCCCCCCCCCCCCCCTCGACTCCCAGACTAATGTACCAGACAATGAAATGTACTTTAAATACTAAGGATTATATTGTACAATCTGTCAGTGCCTTTATAAGAAAAACAACTTTATGTAATATATAATTGTACATACTTTTCTCCCCCTTCCCACTTCTTTTGTTTTGTAGTTGGATCACCCTCAGAACCCATTGGTTTGACATGTAATGATACCCACTACCAAGCAACATGTGATGCTGAAGACAGTAAACCAGCAGAAACCATAACATGGATTTTAAATGGTGATGAACAATCTGATGGAATAGTGGTAACAGACCTTGGAGCTACTCTACCTCTATTTAGCAGGAGGAGCACGTTCACATTTCCAGCAACCCTAGAGAACTACAATATTGAATTGATGTGTAATATCGGTGGTCATCAAGTAACCAGATTGAATAGACAAGAATCAAGACTTGTGGATTGTCATAGTAAGTATGATTTGTTTAAGAAATTTTAAAGAGTTGCCAAACGCTTTCAAACATGTTTATACACGGCTGGTAGCCCACTCGCTCCTTGTTTTAGTTTTGCTCGCCATTGTGACGCAACAATAAGATTGTTTACATTTTGTCACAAATTTGGCACCTCTAGACAAGGCGCGCTTTTGGGGCGAATTTTCTGAATGCGCGCCCCCTTTTGCACATGGAGTGCATAACACGCGATTGTGGAAGCGTGTACTCATGGAAATTTTGTCATTCTCTCGTGGCTTTTGGTGGAGGCAAGACCTGTTGATTTCGACAGTCCAAAATATATTGGATCCTTACTGGAACTAACTAGTGTTGACTTTGTTTTTGCATCGGCAGTGGAAATCCCGTCAATTTCCTTGAATACATTGTTCGACTTTTGGACTTTGCTAACGTCAATTTTGTTATTAACTCCAGTGGAGCGATGATTAATTTTCGGTGCTACACAGTGACTTTGTTTGTACGTAAAGATTAGACTAGACCTTAGTTTAGTTTAGTGCTGTAAATTGGAATCAGCAACCGGCATGCCGAAAGCGAAGGAAGACGGGTACGATACCACTGTCAAGGTGAAAGAGTCAAGTTCATTTTACATATATGTTGTAATTGAGCTGTTTGATCCAAGTTTATAGTTGACTTTGTTTTGTTATGCCTCCGCCCACCGAAGGTGCTGGAGGCATTATGTTTTCGGGTTGTCTGTCTGTCCGTCCATCCGTCCGTCCGTGTGTCCATCCCTCCCGCTTTCTTGTTCGAGCGATAACTCAAGAACCATATGAGATATGAACTTCAAACTTGGTGTGAGTATGTATCACCATAGGAAGACGATCTGAGTAGATTTTGGGGTACGTAGTTCAAAGGTCAAGGTCAAAAGGCCAATTTTTCTGAAATTTCAGGTATTAGGCTTGTTCTAGCAATAACTCAAGAACCATTTGAGGTATGAACTTCAAACTTAGTGCTAGTACATGTATGTATCACCATAGGAAGATGATCTGATTAGATTTTGGAGCATGTAGGTCAAAAGTCAAAGGTCACAGGTCAATTTCTGAAATTGAAGGTGTTAGCCTTGTTAACACGATGTCTCAAGAACTATTTGAGGTATGAACTTCAAACTTGGTATTAGTATGTATCACCATAGGAAAACGATCTGATTAGATTTTGGGGTATGTAGGTCAAGGTCACAGAGGCAATTTTTCTGAAATTTCAGGTGTTAGTCTCGTTCTAGTGATAACTCAAGAACCATTTGATCCATTACATATGACTTCAAACTTGGAACTAGTGTGCATCACCATAATGAGACGAACTTATTAGATTTTTGAACATGTAGGTCAAAGGTGACAGGTCATAGAGGTCATTATACAGGTTTATGTGAAATTAATGTTTTTTTTACCTTTGTTATCACCATTATCTCAACTATTTTGTATTCATGACTACATGTACTGTATGAGGAGATAAAGTGATCAGACTTGGAGGTTATAAGGTGTAAGGTCATACATGTATGTCAAAAGGTCAATTAACATGTAATGAGAGGCTTTTTATGCTGGTTATCACAATATTTCAAGAACAGTTTGAGCCATCAACTGAATTTAGGCAGAGGCATATAGGAGACGCAGTCTCATTCATGTTCGTTTGTTTTTGTTTCCGTAATCAATGACATAAATAATATACATAATAATTATAAATCATGATTTACATATGGTGGATAGCCCATTTCAGCCGTAATAACAAAATACGGCTGTTCTTCCATGGGGTCCTTGATAACAATGATATGTACAAATATTACAATTCTTGGGAAAAAAAGACTTACAAAGTCTTCTTGAATACATAAAATTATATTGTACAAAACGAAACAAAACAAAAACAATGTATTGAATATGCATGATATCATTTAAAAATAGAATTCTTTTCGATTATATTTGCAGTACATATTCAATATTTTATAAGGGAGAGAGAACCATACAATCCCTATAAACAAAAAAAAACAA
Source organism: Heliocidaris tuberculata (assembly GCA_025618425.1). Classification (NCBI taxonomy): domain Eukaryota; kingdom Metazoa; phylum Echinodermata; class Echinoidea; order Camarodonta; family Echinometridae; genus Heliocidaris; species Heliocidaris tuberculata. The sequence goes on from CM046833.1 coordinate 32,336,047, forward strand.
AAAAAAATAGAAGGAAAGAGAGAGATGAAAACTTCCTTGTGCACAGTTCTATACTTTGAAATAATTTTGTAAATTGGATTTAAAAGTTTGGATTGTAAAAGCACTACGGGTATTTGATGGCAATTTGTTGTATAATGAAGCTCCTCTGTAGTAGAATGTTCTTTTACAGAACGGTTCTCGGTTTTGGGAGACTGAGGTTACCTACAGAACGAAGAAAATACATGTCTGGTTTAATAGCAATAGGGCATTTTATATATAAAGGTACAAGATCATTTAAAATTTTGAACATCATAATATGCATATGTTCTTCTTGACGGACACTCATTTTCTTCCATTTTAAAATGTCATGAATATGAGAAGTAGAGGTATGGAAATATGGATTTATCTTTAATATGATTCTACCTGCTCTGTTCTGAAGTTTTTGTAACAAATCTAAATATCTCTTAGGGGCAGACTGCCAAATTATATGCGTAGTCAAAATGGAGAAGAATAATAGAAGAATATACAATTTTAAAAATAGATTCAATAACAAAATACCTCAGTCTTCCAAGAAAACCATTTTGCCTATTTTTGAGCACATTTTTTCACTTGGTTATTCTATTTAAGCTCTTTATCAATAAAAACACCAAGATATTTGACAGTGTCTACATTCTGAATTTTTGTATTATGAATTTTAAAATCTAAATCACTGTGCCTTGCTAACATCTGTCTCGTTCCAAATAACATACCTACAGTTTTTGTACAATTTAATTTCAATTTATTTTTGTTCATCCACTGGATTACTTTGGTGAGTTTGTCATTTAAAACTGCTTCGACGACTTTCGGATCTTTATCAGAAAAATATAAAACGTTATCATCTGCATATAAATGAAAGGAACATTTGTCAAATAAAGAAGCTAAATCATTAATAAATATTACAAAGAGAATTGGCCCGATCAAGCTCCCTTGGGGCACTCCGTTATTAACCGAGTTTCTTCTGAAAACACATTATTAATAAAAGTTGTAATTTTCCTATTTGATAAATAACTTGTAAACCAGTCTAGAGATTTTCCAACTATACCTAGCCGTGAGAGTTTAAATAAAAGTAGCTCGTGGTTAACCATATCGAAAGCTTTTTGTAAATCTATAAATATCGCCCCGGTATATTGCCCATTATCCATGGCTTGGAGCCAGTCATCAGTTACTTTCATTAATGTTGTTGTGGTTGAGTGCTTTGCCCTAAATCCGGATTGCTCTGGGACTAATACTTTATTTATGTCAATGAACTTATTTAGCTGATTTAGGACAATTTTTTCAAGAACTTTTGAGATACATGGAAGAAGGGAAATTGGTCTATAGTTATCAGGATTTGATTTGTCACCTTTTTTATGTAAAGGAATTATTTTGGCTATCTTCCATGAGGCTGGTAATTTTCCGTCTAGGATTGACTTATTAATTATGTTATAGATCCAATTAATTCGTTTGCACATGTTTTTAAAATAAAAGTCGATATACCATCAATGCCAATAGATTTCTTGTTTTTTAGCTTAAGAATTTCCTTTAAAATATCTTCCTCCTTTACTGTATGTAAAATGAACAAGTTATCAGCATTATAAGTATTAACAGAATAATTTACACTTTCACTCAATTCATTGATCAAATCTTTCGCTACATTTGCAAAATGAAAATTAAATCTATTAGCAACACTTAGAGTGTCATTAGATGAAATTGGGATAGTTGATGAAGGGCTTTCATTTGTAGTAAGTGATTTTAAAACCTTCCAAGATTGATTTCTGCCTTGACTTTCACATAATTTATCAGAATAATATTTCTTTTTAAACTTTCGATTTTCTGATGTAACTTTATTTCTCAAGCGTCTATATTCTTTCCAAAACTTTTCATCTTTTTTCGAAATAGCTTCCTTTTTCATTTTATCTCTGTCCTTCATTAATTCGAAAAGTGATTCATTCAACCAGGGGGATTGTTTGTTTCTTATTCTTTTAGTTTTATAAGGCATAAGTTTATAACATTAAGCAAAAGTTTTTTCCATTTATTCGCTGCTTCATCAATATCTTTAAATGCCCTAATTTCACTCCAAGGTTGATTTTTAATATTGGATTTATAAGCTTCAATATCTATATTTGTACGCTTTCTAAAAGTAACATATTTTTCATTCGTAATATTAACACAATTGGATTTCCATACAATGAAACTCATTGAGTGATCACTTAGGCCATTGTGAATGACACCCCACGACTTAATTTTATCTATAGAATTAGTAACCATGTGATCTATTAAAGTTGATGAACCATTTACAATTCGAGTGCATTTTGTAGTATTTATTTGATCCATGGAATAAATACTATTAATTTGATTATAATTTTTAGTCTGCCAATTTATTGGTTGTTTTACAATATCACAGTTCGTATCACCCATCAATATTAAATGACAATTAAATCCTGCTGCAAATGATATAAGTTCTTCATAATAATCAAAAATTTCAATTTTAGAATTAGGAGGTCTATACCAATTAATGAATATAAGAGGTTGTGTATTCTTTAATTTGATAATGATAGGTATAGCCTCGAGATGGGAAAGAGAGTCGTGCTCTAATACTGTAAAAATGAGACTTTCCTGTATATAAATAGCTACTCCACCTCCAGATCTGTTTCTATCCTTTCTGACTATTACATAATGGGGTATTTCAATTTCAATATTTCTAATGCTATTATCCAGTCTAGTTTCATTGAGTGCAAAAAATGTGGATTTGATTTTTCGTGACAATATATCTCAATTCATCAATATTTTTTAGTAAACTGGCAATGTTTAAATGAACAAACCTCAGTCCCTTAATTGAAAGTTCTGTATATATACAAGAGCTATATTTATGAACTTTCTGATTCAAATTTGAAATATCCTCAAGTGGATTTGCTATAACTTTGATTGATTCTGTATCAATAGAATTTTCATCATAAAATGGTAATATTTTCATAATACATTTCGGACATTTCCAATCAAGAAATAATTCAGATATGTCATTATACACTTTAATAGGTATACTTGCGCATGAGATATGAACCCAAGCATTACATGAAGTACAAAGCAGTGCTTTATGGTTGACTTTAACATCGGTATTGCATAATACACAAGGGAAATTATTATTCATCACTAAACCCTATATACACAAACAGAAAATAGAACATCAAATATGAATCAAAGTAACAACAATACCAAGACGAAACTAAATGCTAAAAACAGAGAGAGAAAAAAAAAAACAATATCGTATGACCACAAAAGGGAAAAACCGAAACTGCAGCGGCAGCCATTCTCAATCATTGCAATGCAATGAATTCACATAATACAGAGAATAATTATTACAATGAAAATAAACACAACTTCAGATTTGTCGAAGTTGTTTCTCAAAATTTCAAAATTTCAAGAGTATTGTCATAATTTCAGCATAGAATATCAAATGAAAAATATAGCTACATAACGCACTACTTTCAGTACACATGCTCACCCAAATCATGGATGTCCAAAGTGTTAAACTTTGTATAAAAACATTTTGTTAAAGGTCAAATTTATCGACATAAATGGAAGTACAAAATAAATAAAATGTAACAACTAAGTCCATGATTCATGAACCACTGAAATGGCTGTGATAATACTCTTAGGAAATGGAGTTGCAATTCCTGTAATAATAATAATAATAATATTCCGCTTTTATATAGCGCCTAATACATCGGAGATGTCTCTAAGCGCTTTACAGATATATTATTACCCCGGTCATCAGATTCTGGCTTGCCCGCACACAATGTATGCACATTCTCCACTCCACTCCCTATAGATCTTAAAGGAAACCAAAACCCAAGGAGAGAATCAATGTTATTGGAAAGTGAAAATTCAGAGAAGCACTTTACAAAAAGTTTCATTAAAATTAGTTAAAAAATGAGAGACTTATGGAAGTTTGAAAAGTCTCGTTTTACTTTCTATGGGGATCCTTAAATTGGCAAAATTGCTTCAAAATGGCTGATTTTGTGAACAACTCTCCATTTGTTTTGTACACAGATTTTCAGATTTTCCCCATTATCTTTCAAGGTGCAGTTAATCTCCTTCTGAGCTCAACATATATAATGGGTAAATGTATTTTACACCACATATGTCGAGTTCAGGAGGAGACAAGGAGCACCCTGAGAGATAATGGGGAAAATCTGAAAATCTCTGTATGTACAAAACAAATGGAGAGTTGTTCACAAAATCGGCCATTTTGAAGCAATTTTGCTAATTTTAGGATCCCCTTAGAAAGTAAAACGAGACTTTTCAAACTTCCATAACTCTCTCACTTCTCACTTTCCAATAACATTGATTCTCTCCTTGGGTTTTGGTTTCCTTTAAGTTAAAAAAGAACAAAATGACAGAGGAGTCTATTCATTATGAACTCACCAAGTATTTTAAGGGAGTATACCAACAGCTACTATAGTATTCAATTCCAAGTCTGTGCAAGCAGTGTCACTGACCGAGAGTATCAAGAGTACTATTCGAGTGAATAACTAGTACCACTATAGAAACCTCTTCCTAATACAATGATAATATGGTCATTACCGGAAAGTCCATTTAAAAAGTGAATAATCATTGTGTTCGAAAGCATCGTATTTTAAGCCTCAATTATATAAGATAAAAGTATATACAAAGAAATCAATTAATCTGTAAAGGTTTAGGGCGCGGAGTTGTGCCTCTCAAATCTTGTTAAACCAGAGAACAAAGTGAAGAAAGAGTATGGTCATTATATCATGAAAAAGAGTATTATGAGGGAATGCACTGACATGCCTTAGAAAGACCATAAGCGTTTACATTTGGAATCTGTACAGGCAATGTCAATAACCACTAGTGCAGCAACATTACCCTTTTCTTGAACAAAGGGGGAGAAAAAGTTTTATATATTCATGATATATAAGGTATATATTCATGATATATGAGGTATATATTGTAACATAAAATAATCACTCTACCTGTCAATCTACATGATTGCTAACAGTATATACATGTAATGTATATAATAATATTTTTTAAATAGAAAATGCAAGAAACATGACATAATGAAATATATATGATAGACAGACATAGAGTAATGCAAAACAATGTCATATGAAATGAGGTCAGATTCAATTTGCAGAAAGTTTGTCTTTGAGTTTATCGACATGACTCATCCTCGTCAGAGTTACTCGCTGGTCGCTCGTCGTGATAACTTTTATCCGTCCATCTTGTGTCCATATACTTTTAAGTTGGTCCTTGTAGTTCTTCTTTACTGTCCAGAAGAGATCTGATCGCGACTTGGTCAAATTCTCCTGAATGAAGTAGAATGGTGGGGCTTTCATTTTCCGGGGTTTCCTCCTACTCTGGTAGACGGCATTTCGTGTATTATAGTTGGCAAATTTCATGATTATCCCACGCGTCTTATCTGCCTTTGGTGTCCCGAGTCGATGCGACCTGTCGATATCACAATTTTCGATGGATACATCAAGATTTTCCTCGCAGAATTTCTTTAACACCTCGTCTGTCCTTCCTCCTCCTTCAGTCCATGAAATACTAGGCAGTTTCTTCTGGAGTACTGCTCTGCGTCATCACGCTGATTTTCCAGATCTTCTACTTTCTTCTCGAGATCGCTGATCCTTTCGTCTTTCTCCCCTAATTCAAATCCATATGTTTCTCTTAAGGTTTCGGCTACTTTCTTGGTGATTGTGTCTGTAAGCTCATCGATAAGAGTTTGCTTTACCTTTGTCACCAGATTGTCGAGAAGTTCATGATTCACTTCTAACGCCTTGCGGACTTCTTCGCGGACATCCATGGACAAGTCCTCCGATCTCACAGCACCTCTCGTGAAAGGCATGCTTGGTAGATGACTCAGAAGTTAGATGTATATAATGAAACGTTCAAACAAACTCCATAAAATATCCGAGGAGAGTGTAAAATGCAAATAAATCTTCAGTATATTCTCATGTATAAAGATGTACAGTATCAGTCTGATATGCTGCTACGCTCCAGTGGAGCTTGTTGCCTGAGCTAACAAAAAACACGTCCGCTTCTAATGGTGCCGGTCATCGTTATCTTGTTTATTACCCACACCGATGAAATCGGCAGGGTTATGTAAAGGGTTCCGTATGTTTGTATGTTTGTTTGTTTGTTTGTTTATTTGTGTACAAGATAACTAGAGAACGGGTGAACGGATTTGCACCAAATTTTCAGGGATTGTTTGGATAGTGACAGGAAAGAATCGATGAAAGGGGAAGTTCACCCCGAAGATTACTTGAGTTTAAAAAATGCAGAAAAAATAAAGAAAAATATTGGCGAAAGTTTGGACAAAATCCGTTAAAGAATAATGGAGTTATGGACTTTTGAAATTTTGATTTTGTGACGTCACATGCGAGCAGCTCCTCCATTGTGTAATATGATAAATATTCCATAAAAGACAGTTTTCTCAGAAAATTTAGAATATTTTCGTCTGTGCATTTGATATATTGTAAGAAATGTTATTCAGTACTAAATTCTGAAAAGAAACAATATTAATTTATCGTGGAACATTTTTAAAAATGGGAATATATGGAATATTTATTACATGACCAATGGGCAGCTGCTCGCATGTGACGTCCAGAATCCAAAACTTTAAATACTCATAACTCTTTTATTATTTGACCGATTTTCATCAAACCTTCGCCAATATTTTTCTTTATTTTTTCTGCATTTTTTAAACTCAAGTAATCTTCATGGTGAACTTTCCCTTTAAATTTTGGTGATGATTGGTTGGTCCCTGCAAATTCTGTGTGACCTTCTAGTCTTCTTAATCGTTGAGAATGGTGCTGACGCCATTACCAGTGTTAAGCTATCGATGCGCTTTGTTGGGATATCGGTATCGGCTCCTTAAATCTGAACAGCGGTATACGTGCGAAACGGTGAACTATAGAGTCACACTGGCAATGGCGTCAGCACCATTCTCAACGAAGAAGAATTATTAGTCTAGAATATCGTAAAATTGCCCAAGTAGTCCGGTGATTCTAAAAGCAATCCTTATTTGATCTAGAGACCGGTAAGAAACTTCACAGAAATGGATAGTATTGATAGGAACAGTAAGTTTAGATTTAATTTCTCTCGAGTTTCTCACTTGCAGCAGAAAATGCTGCGGTAGCTAATGCAGCTAGACGCCGGATCGGACGGCCCAGCGCGTACATGGCACACGGCCAAATTCGGGCATCGGCTCAGATTAGCCGTGAAGTTTCATTACTTTTGCATTGTGATTGTTGATTTAGAACTCATCCTAGTTAATAGTGTGGATTCTCTGGGTCTTTTACTACGGAATATCGAACATCATATTTATCAAATCTATCTGGAAAAAAAACTAGGTAGGATTTTTTATTCACTCATTCCGCCCCTTTAAAAAGCAAAGGTAGATCTAGTTCCTTTCCGTGTGCTCTAGATCGAACGTTGGACTACATGTTGGCCTAGATTTAATTTCAGACCTATATGAACATACTACCTCATAACACCTGTAAAATTACACTTCGAATGATGCCTACTGACTTTATTTCTCACGGCTAATCCCCCAAATTTCCCGTATCTAGCATACAAGTAGCAACACCAGCACCAACACCGAACGTGAAATGAAAGTTTCTTAATCCCTAGGGTATAGTGTTAGTGAACGGAAGTTTGTACATGAAATTAAACACTGGCTGCCGAGCTCGGTTCAGCAGACAACATCTGACAAAAATTAAACACCGGCAACCGGAACTACGTCAGAAAATCAGACGTCAACACCTAACACCGACTGATTTTTTTCTCATTTCATAGTCGGTGTTAGATCATGATTTCGCGGCAAAATAAACACTAACCACAAACACCAACACCGAGCGTGAAATCACCCAATGTAGATTTTAGTTTTGACCCCATAGTATAGTATTGCAACTACTCTGTAGCACCGCCAAGGCGTGGGTCTGCCGCCTTTGACGGCCCCTCTAGTTATTATTATTATTATTATTATAAACCCGTGATTGTGCTCATTCCAACAATATATCAAGATGATTTGCTTTTGAATTGTACTTTGTTTGTGTTCTCCTTTACTAATACAGGTCCTCCACAATCTGGAAGCATTGATATTATAATAGACGTTCAAGAATCAACTCTTGATGTGACATGTGAAAGGAGTACTACAGTTGACCAACCTATTCCAGCCATCACTAACTTCCATATCTACTCCAATGATACACTGATACCCAAGCTTACAGATTCAGTCAATACTGTCACTGTACCAAAGCCTGATCAGGCTACAGAGTTCAGATGTGTAGCTGGTAATTACCTTGGAAATACAACAGCTGAAATGCCATACGACCCTTACAGTAAGTGAATTTTCTGTAATTTTTATGTTGTGTATAAGTGATTGACAGATGTGTGTTAATTTCTACACCATGTGCAGTGACTGGGGAGGGTGTCATCTGTATGCTGTGCCTTTTCCAAACAAGTCTATTACAAGGATCAAAATATGATTACATGACATCATATGTGCCTTCATTGCAAAAGTACAAATTCAGCATTATAAAATTTCATTTCAGTTTTCATTATACTAATTGGATAGAGTGTATTGGAGATGTTTTGCCTCCAGTGTCGCTAATGGCTAGTCTCAGTAATACGGGAAAGAGTGAAATTCTTAACATTTTTGTGATAAGTCATAGACAACTTCTAAGGAGACTTATACTTCAAATTCACTGTTTAAAGGGCAATCCAACCTTGGAAATAAGATGATTTGTATGAAAGCAGAAAAATAAGAAAAACAGGATGGTGAAAGTTTGAAAGAAATCGGACAAGGACTAAGAAAGTTATGGATGTTTGAAAAATGAGATCACTACATCTATGCGAATCTCAAATTGGCAATTTGGTGAGTCAATTGTGACATTTTTGTGGACAACTCTCCCATTTGTCGTACACAAAAATATCATTAATTTGCGGTTTTCTTCGAGGCGCTTTTACCCTCGGGGCAGTACTCAAAATATATTGGAGATAGCATATTGTTATAGGTCCTCATGAACGAAAAGATCCTACTGAGTAATGCATTTTGAAAAAAAGTGACATTTTGGTCATTTTGTGTGTTAGAGCGAATTGGGGAGTTGTCCACAGCTACATCACAGTGACATTACCTATTCGGCCAATTTGAAATTCCCATAAGCATAGTGATCACAACTTTAAAAAATTCATAACTTTCTTATTGCTAGTCCGATTTCGTTCAAACTTTCACCAATCTGCTTCTCTGATTTTTCCTCTTTCTTTCAGAGCAACTTGCTATTAAGGTTGGATTTCCCTTTAAAGATAACACAGAAAGCTGAAGCATTCAGCGTGCCCCTTCTTATGTCATTTCAATGGCAGGAAACTCTTGCCAGTCAGAGGGCACAAATAACCAGTTAAAGCCATAATACTTTTCATGTCATGGTAAAAGGCATTGCTCTAGTTGTATTAAGCTTGATCAATCTGAGAGGGGCAGTGAAGTGTGGACTCTGGGAATTTTGAGGTCTGTCATTTGTTTTATTTCACTACATATACATTATTAGTGGAATAATCAACCTGTATGTGATTGAATGCATCTGGATTGAAGTCTGAATCATTATGATTGTGATATTGTTTTTAATTTCTGTATTTATTTGAGTGCTAGCCTGCTGTGTGTGGATCTTTTTGTTTCTAAATCAAACTTTGCAAACTTGTTGCATTGTTCTGGTTATACTTTTTTGAAAATCAAGATTTTCATCGATTTCATGTCAGGTATATTTATACTCATTTCCCCCCTCAGAACTCATTGATGTATACTTTTATTCACTTGTTTTCATTTTCATTTATACATGTTAATAAGTTGCCTTTATTATTGGTATGCTCAGAGTGTATGAAAAATGCATACCGAAAGGTGATTGGAAGCTGTATCATATACATGTATACATGTAGGTGCCAACAGTGGTATCAAATTCCTTTGAAGTTACCATTAGAATTTGTCTTAATCTTTAATATAGAAAAGGAATATTTTATTTTTCTCTCTCTCTTTTATGAAACATAGATTCAGGAATTTTTTCCCCCTGACATTCTAAGTCAGATCAAGAAACAATTCAGTAACTGTCACAACCATGTCAATTCAAAATGTTAAAAGATATCTTTAATACTATAATGGTATTCATAAATGCACAAAATTGTTTGTTACATCCATACAGGCTTACATGTATGAATCCCTACAGGAAATATTGGCCTACATGTACATCTTCAACTAAACATGTAGTGGAAAAATCTGTGAATTTATCAAATAGGGAATGACTTATGATTTACGTTTAAGTGTGTTTGTACACATCTATTTTTCTTTATTGAGTCTTTGTTCAGTCATTCTCATGACTTGCCATGTAGGAAGAGTTAAGTTAAGCATATACCAAACATATTTATCACAGGTCTGTAGTGATCCAACAAAGCATTACAAGCTCTCAGGCATGGATGTACTAGTATATCCATGCTCTTATGTTACACAAAAGGGCCACAGTTCTCCAGGCTCACCTACAATTTATCTGATTGTTGAGGTGTTGTAGACTGAAAGTCTAGTGGTTTCATGACTTGACTAGAGATGCAGACGTTTTGGGTTCGAGCCTAGACATTGCTTTTAAGTCCTTAGGGCTTTGGCATTTTATCTACTGTATGTTTCTTTTCTCCACATACATGTACATGTACAGGTACAGTATGCACAGCAGCTGTTTGTAAAGTGGAGAGTGTGCACGTATTGGAATCCAATGACCAATACCCTATAAAGGGCTCAGTTACTTGTAACTGGGGATGCGCTAATTGTCCCCGCCGAACGAAGTTCGCGAGGGGACTATGAAACGGGCTCCGTTCGTGTGTGCGTGTGTGTGTGTGTCCGTCCGTCCGTCCGTCCGTCTGTCCGTGTGTGCTCAAATGTTAGAAAATGCTACTTCTCCGTCATTTCTTGGCCGATTTTGATTCCGATTGTTTTATCTGATAGGGCTGGGTGGGGCTTCCAAACTTCTACACAGAATTTTGAAATTCATTAATTGTGCAAATTTATGCAAATTTATTCAAAATCGACGAAAAATGCTACTTCTCCTCTATTTCACATCGGATTTTGATTCCGATTGTTTTATCTGATAGGGCTGGGTGGGGGCTTCCAAACTTCTACACAGAATTTTGAAATTCATTAATTATGCAAATTTATGCAAATTTATTCAAAATTGACGAAAAATGCTACTTCTCTATTTTACATCGGATTTTGATTCCGATTGTTTTATCTGATAGGGCTGGGTGGGGGCTTCCAAACTTCTACACAGAATTTGGAAATTCATTAATTATGCAAATTTATGCAAATTTATTCAAAATTGACGAAAAATGCTACTTCTCCTCTACTTCCCATCGGATTTTGATTCCGATTGTTTTATCTGATAGCGCTGGGTGGGGGCTTCCAAACTTCTACACAGAATTTTGAAATTCATTATTCATGCAAATTTATGCAAATTTATTCAAAATGGCTGAAGTTTCATAATGTTTTCACGTTTTATATTTCAGTTGTATACATGCATTGTTGGTATTCTCTTCTTTTACATGCAGTAACATTATTATTTTATTCACTTAAGTTTTTCACTGAAGTTTTAAGGTTCAGGCTAGTTAATTTCCACAGATCTGCACTTCCGGCGGGGACATTTATTACGCATTGCGTAATTTACTCATTCACTTGTTATTATTTCATTTAAAACAAATGAGGAAGCATACATGTAGAAGGATTTACAAAATAGAGGCGGAGCATGTGGCAGGACATTAATGAGGAAACATACAGTCTACAAAAAAAATCCAAAAAAGTTGATTCGCCTACAACCTACATGAACCTTGTACATGTGTTTAGCTGAAGTTCATTTGAAAAAGGACTCAGTGAAATTTGTATCCATTGTTTATTTTCTGTTGAGGTTAACCTAAATTATTACACTATCATTGGGTAATTCCAGCGTGATAGACGGGACATCCAACCCTCACATTTTAATGTTTTTACTTGATATTTTTAATATATTTCATCTAAAAGTGATGCTTATTTTGATGTAGAGATGTGATCTATAGGGTTTGGTAAAAAAAATGGGGAATTTTTTTTTTTTTCAAGCTCCGCCCACAAATTGTGGGCAGGGCTTCAAGTTCAGCGTGACAGACAGGACATGAATTTACCAAGCCATTTCTGCTTCGATACTTTTCGCCTAAGCTCTCCTCAATGGAAAATTTTGAAACAAAATATGTGTATTCATGTTATTACTTGTTGGTACCTTTTTGAAACTTGCAAGTATACATTTGAAATTTCATCTTGCTTTTGGGGAAAATGCCAAAAAGTGAGCGTGACAGACAGGACAATAAAACCGTGACAGACAGGACACATTGACATTGTATACGAAATACAATTTTTAAAGGGCAATCCAACCTTGGTAATAAGATGATTTGTGTGAAAGCAGAAAAATAAGAAAAGCAAGATGGTGAAAGAAAGGCCCGGAATGGCGAACACAGGCTCGCACAGTAACGGTACCCCGGTCCGCATAACTGCATAAATACTCGCCGCACTGCAGTTTTCCTCGAGTTAATCTCCTGACGATGAACAGAGCACAATGTTCGAAACGCGTCGAGACAGATATACTCCTTTACCGAAAGAATACCATAGTTCAGAAACTCTCTTTCAGAACTACTCTACAGAGGAATACAAACAGTTCTTTTCAGAACTACTCTCTCCAAACTTCTGAGACCTACTCAGAACTTTCCTGATCTCGATCACTCTTTCTTCCTTTTTCTTCTTTCCTCTTTCCATTTCACTTCATTTTTGGTGTACAAACACCGAAAACAAAAACCAAAAATAGTCTTGTGTAAGTGTTTAATTTAATTTCATTCCAATTCCATCTCTTTCCTTTCCTTTCACTTCTCCTAAATTCCTCTAAACGCCCCATAAGTGGGTTATTTTCATGAAAGAATATATCAACAGCCTTTTCACAGAGGCTCCCACATGGTGTTACCGAAAACCTTCAATTGTGAAGATGGTGAAAGTTTGAAAGAAATCGGACAAGGATTAAGAAAGTTATGGATGTTTGAAAAATGAGATCACTACATCTATGTGAATCTCAAATTGGCAATTTGGTGAGTCAATTGTGACATTTTTGTGGACAACTCTCCCATTTGTCGTACACAAAAATATTAATTTGCTGTTTTCTTCAAGGCGTTTTTACCCTCGGGGCAGTACCCAAAATATATTGGAGATAACATATTGTTATAGGTCCTCATGAGCGAAAGGATCCTACTGAGTAATGCATTTTGAAAAAAGGTGACATTTAAGTCATTTTGTGTGTTAGAGCAAATGGGGGAGTTGTCCACAGCTACATCACAGTGACATTTCCTATTCGGCCAATTTGAAATTCCCATATGCATATAGTGATTACAACTTTCAAAAATCCATAACTTTCTTATTGCTTGTCCGATTTCGTTCAAACTTTCACCAATCTGCTTCTCTGATTTTTCCTCTTTTTTTCAAAGCAACTTGCTATTAAGGTTGGATTTCCCTTTAAAGGCAACCAATTTTCCAGAATTAAATACCTTATTCTCATGTTCTAAAGGCGTTAAAGGGTCATCTTTAATATGATGAAACATAATAATTAAAGGATTTTAATTTTCATCCATCGGAAAATTTTCATGTAGTCCCGTCCATATATATTTTTGCTGTAGATGCCAAAGGTGACAGACGGGAAATTACTTTATGATTTTTTTTTTTTTTTCTATCTTTCTTTAGTGAATTTATTTGTTTCTTTCATATTGATTTTCTTTTTTTCTTGGGGGGGGGCATATGCATTTCTTTGTTTTGTTAGTCTTGTGGGACTTTTCAAAATTTCAGTGTTGAAAAATAACCCCCCATTCAGGCTATATGATATTCTTTAAATTTTCATACTCTGAACATCGTATAATGAAACGTATAGCGAAACACACATATGAGCATCGTATAGAATGAAAACTCGATAAAGAATCTGCATCCCCTTGTAGTCTGAACATCGTCTGAATATCATATAAGAATCGTATAACTGTGCGTGGGGCTTATCGTGTGTGTGCCCACTGATGTGACCAGCCAGCTGTAATTTTGTATGCTCCATTGCTGTCCATGATGTAACCTGATAAAAAATATGGTGTCAGATGACTTTTCAAAAACCTGTTTCTTTATATGAGGTTTCTTTGAGTATGATGTTGTAGTCCAGTCTGTATGCTCCTTTCGCTTTACAATGATTTTTTACATGACATTTCTTCATACGAGTCTCTTAAAACTTTTCTGTAGTGTGAACAGGCTGTAAGTATTTCAGCACACATTTTTGTAACACTTCTAGAAAATAGTAAAGCATGATATAGATTAATGCTGCAAAAGCATCTAGCACAGGATAGTCATTGTGAAAACTTTCAAGATACAACAAGAACTTGTATGTCCATGGGCAACATGAATATTAGATTGATTGTTTACCACATACTTGTACATAGTCCAAGAAGCTATTGGACATTACAGGTATTGATACATAAATGTACACAAAGCACACCATGCACAAATTTAGCACAACATGACAAGAATATCCCATGTTGTATGCAACAATTTTTAACTCAATGATTTCCTAGGTGAGATTGTGCATGTGTCATACAAATGGCTATTTTTCTAACATCCCCTTTTTATTTGTTTTATTTTCTTTTTGCTCTCTTCCCATTTCATAAACAGGAACAACCACCCCTCCTACACCAACGGGTATGTCCATCTTTTTCTTCAGTTCTGTCATTTCATTCATTTATTCTCATTATAAAACAAACATTTTTGTGCTATTTATTATTCATACACACAAATGCTTATTTTCATTTTCTGCAAAATTTATAAATTTATAACCAAGTTAGTTTTAAATGGAAATAGATGAAATAATTTAATTATTTCCTTATTTTCACTTCTATGTGATTTTAGTTGATTTTATTACATTACCATGGAAATAGTTCATATATATTTTAAAGGTTCCCTTTCATTGGTTCTTCCTGTCATACATGTACTTCTTTGTCATCTGTTTTCTCTATTTCATCAACATTTCTTTGTCACCCTCTTTGAATACCTGTCCACCCTCTTCATGTACATACACTCATATTAGAACTCCTGATGATAATCATACCTCATCATGCATGTTATATCTTGGCCACTACATGTAGTATGCATCTCTCCTAATACGCATGTTTTCCCAATAGTATTAACCTGTGTCACTAACCTTGTAAGGAATTGATAGTATTTAGTATCTATATTAACTGTTCTGTTCATTTTGAGAATTCCATAAGCACTATTGAAAAGTACTAATTCCAATTTTTCAGTCTTCAGCTTATTATACACTTGTATTTTTGTGAATATGATGCAAAATATTGATACATTCCACTTGACTTTCACTTTAGATCACAAAACACAAGACACTTTCACACGTTGCATTTGATATTTTTTGTGAATTGTTTGTACATGTAGATTTTATCCTGATATTTTTAAAATCCGACTTTCATTTCCTTTTCCTCTACATGTATTTCAAATTAAAGCGTACTGTATAAAATTGAATATCCAAATCCTCACCTGTAGCTAACTTACATGTACCTTTAGTAAAACATTTTTTTTTAAATGCATATTTTGTTATTCTAGGACAAAACTTTGCATGATAGATCTTTAGAGAGCAAATTGACCTCAGTATTTTGAACCCCCCTCTCTGTCTCCCCTTCATTTTTCAATAGAAATAAAGCTTCTCTCATGTGTCGCATTCAATATACAGTCAATACCGCTATATGTATGTGCTCTTCGTCTATTCATACTGTAATTATTTCTCTGTTTTAAAACATACTTTTTTGGCTTTAAAAGCTAACTTTGACTTTGGTTATTTAACTTGCCTTGAATAAAAAAATGAATTCTTAAGTGTTCTAGATACATGTAGTTTTTAAGTTCTTTATTCCTAAGGTTGAAGGGGGAAATCTTTTCAAAGATGTATTTTTTAAATATATATGAAATAACTTTGTTTTCTAGATAGCTGCCTCCATGTATGTAGTTACGGATACAAATACCTTTCACTTTGATATCTTTATAGACATATACCATTTTTCTGGACTTTGCAAACTTTGACTATGGGTTTTTTCTTTTTAAAGATAAAGTTTTATTATTTAAATTGACAAGATATATCATTTGTTTTTATATATGACACCTCTAACATTCACGTATATGTTCTAACATAACCAGAACCAATTACCACAGAAGGAATTCCTCCTCCAGAACCGACTAAAGGTAAATTTTTGTTCATGATATTTGAATTGAATTTCAGGAGCATTTTACTTTTTTTATTTTTGAATAAATTGAACTTCAACAGTGGACATAATCTTGTTTTTTTTTTAAACAGACTTCTTTTTCTTCTTTTTTTTTACTTCAAGAATTTAACTTACTCTTTTACTGTTCAATTTTTGAAATTATTAATTTTGTTGTTTAAGGCTTTATCAAATGTTGACAATGAAGAATGTGTGAACAAATATATTTGAATCATGAAAAGGAAGGGAAAATGTAAAATTTGGGTTTTCAAAAAGTTGTGAAAATAAACCTCAAAATATGGGTCCAGGTAAAAACCAAAAAGGAAAATGTAGGTCCTAAGCAAAGATGTTTGTGAGATAAAAGACTCTGAAACTTTCTCTTACATCATACAGACTATAGAATTAGAATCTTTTCTCAAAATATATTTCAACCCAATAGGATGAATTATTCAAATGATTTAAAGAAAGGAAAGGGAAAGGCCGGTTCTGAATTAATTAATCATCTAGAGTGGAATGAATTTGTAGTGTAGGTTCCTACATGTAGTATGCCAAGCTAGAGCCACGATGCAGTGCTAACAAAGCATATTAATAACATACATGTAAGCACTCAAATTGTTGACACTCATTTTGAGCTTTCATATTAACATCCTAACTTTTAGTCCAGCTTAGCAGTTACATATACATGTAGATTGATGTTTTAATCGCACTAATTAATACTTTCATGTATTTGAACTGCGAATCTAGAGAATATATGCACAGATTCCCCTTAATGCTAATAAGAGAATTTTACAAGTACATTACACTGTAAATCGCCTGAACACTTTGTGTAAACGCTTTTCTGTATCACTTTATGAACATCTAAACACGTTTATCATTATCATTTATCATTATCGCCTGTATGATGCTAAAAATCCCAGTTTAATTTTGGAACACTTAATAAACACTTAGACACGTTTATCCTATATGTTTAATTGGGAATCTTGAACACTTCATAAAAACTTAAACACGTTGAGATGTGTGTTTAGATGTTTATAGATGGTATGTTTATAAACACATGATTTCATATTAAACTTGTCTATACGTGTCAAAGTGTTCCAAAATATTCATATTAAACGTGTTTGAGTGTTTATTAAACATTGTTTAAGTGTTTATGAAATGTTCCAAAATTAAACAGGGACCTCTGATATTATACAGGCGATAATGATAAATGATAATGATAAACGTGTTTAGATGTTTATAAAGTATTACAGAAAAGCGTTTATAAAAAGTGTTCAGACGATTTACAGTGTAACACCATCATTTCAAACAGCCATGTTGAACTCTGTTGGAGAAACAGTATTTAAGCCTGCATCATACACAATTTGTTGTATGAGTGGGGCAGATGTGATGGTGAGAATGTGGGAAGCTTTGATGTAATCATCCATGCTTGTTCATGGATCTACCATTGTAGGAGGATATCTTTTGGTTCTCTTTTGAGTATGCCAGAGCTTCATTGCATATTCTTGCATACAGTGTACATCTACTATTAATTGGACGGAGACGTATACTCTCACATGGATGTATTTTTTTATCGTTCGTACTGTGGATCAGCACAGTCGATGCTTGAATTTTTCTGGACGTCTAGAGTATCATTTCTGGGGTGTGTTTGCAGTATGACCCCTGCAACATTAAGACATTGTGTTAGTGTCAGTCTCTCTAGTGATTTGAAGAAGTTAATATTACTATGAATATATTAGAATATTTTTTAAGAAATTGAAAGAAAGAAAATGTTTAGTGATAGAAAAACCACACAATTTTCAGTTTTGAGCATGGGACAATGTCTTTAGTAGGATAATTTCAAATCAATCTGCATACTATGCACATGTTTCATGACTTGGTTACCAGTGTAACTTTAGATCTGCAATGTGCTGCATAGAGAGGTTTATTTGTTAGCTCCTCACTTTTACAGTGTATAGTGTAATCATTGTGACATACATATACCAAGGAGTTCTCAGACCAATGATTTTGACAAGTACATGCAGACAAGCATTTCCTTGTTTGGCCTTCCTTCGCTTACATCAATACCACACATCTACAACCTTGATTAGCATGACAAAAGGAGCTTAACCCCCTTGGTACAAAGTTCATTGCCACAACAAACTGTCCTTGTTATTGATCGATATTTACCTTGTAAAGGTTTAGTATGATATCTGATTCTCTGTATAAAAATAGTAGACTTAGCAGACTGACTTGTTATTTTTTTTAAATTTCCCTTTTCTCTACAGTTTTGAAAATGATAGGACTCTACTTATGCATAATATTTCAAACATTGTTTACAAAGACAACAAAACAATACAATTTATAGATTATTTAGTACTTCAACTTCTAAACATCTTAAGATACATGTAATCTATGGTCATTCTCCCGATGATTAATTATGATAATATCTGAGAGTACCTTTAGGTAGATAGCTCAGATGTCCGGTTAATCTCAGACATCTGAGAAGTATTTGAAAGTTCAAGACCATGTGAAGGTCATTTGATATTATCAACAGCAATTATGATTTTTATTAGTATCTGTATCCTGTATACGTGTTTGGAAATTTGTTTCTGCCAACATTACAGACCAATACAACAATAAAAAACATGAATAAGCACATACAAAGGAAGTCAATATGTTTGCACTTGTAATTGTTGCCTACATGCAGTATTTTGCTGGATCTTAGGAGAAAAAGTTTATCAGATAGTGCAGATCTTTGAAGCACTTTACATATATATTATATGAGGAAGTGATTATGACTGAAAACTAATTCATTTATGTCCAAAAAGCAAGCATCAGTGTGCTATTAATTGATATAACCTTTAATATATAGATGGCATTCAAGCTTCCTTGTTGACACATGTACTATCAATCAAACTGGAAAAATATATTGTAGGAAACTTAACTAGTGTTTCGTAATACACACTCAGAATTCAATTAGTCAAGATTTAAACTACTTTGATAATCATTCTTTTCATAGAATCTGTAAATATTGAAAAAAATGTATACTTGTATCAGTTGGATATTTGAGGACTGAAAAGGGGTTGTTTTTTTTTAGTTTGAAAAAAAATAATGTTCTCATATGACATGTACATACCAGTACAGAGTTTAACTTGTAGTGAAAGAGGAAAATGCTAACCACTTTCTTAGTATGAAGAGCTTGAGATAGATTAGAGCAGATTAGCTCGCTCAAGAGTATTTGACAACTATTGTAAGCTGTGTTTAAGTAGGGATAACTCTCTTGTTTGAAGTAATGCAATGAATGAATGAACAAGTCTATTCTGGAAGGAGGAAAGTAATAGCTCATGAGTCACAGAAGTAGTTTTCCTGGCTGTAGAACGTACTGAGATATATTAGTGATATATCAAATGATGGGAAATATGAGATGAGGACATAGTATGTACGTGTGACTGTCTTTAAAAGCTAAGATTTCGACTACTACTACATTAATAAAAGCATTCTTCTTTATGTTGATGATGGTAATTAATTACGATACAGACCTATTCCTCTTGACAATTCATCACCAGAAATCTTGATTAAAAATCTGCTGTGGCATGATTTTGTAAGAAGAATTTATTTCACTTAATAGATGTTCACCCTTCCATTAATACAATGTAATGAAGGTAGTGGGGGGGGGGGGGGGGGGGGGGGGGGGAGGGGGGGGAGGGGGGGGCTCTCTTACACTATGATACAGATTGTCTCTATATGAACTTGTGTGAAATTAGAGGAAACTTTTGCACAATTATCCAAACATACTGGCCATTTATTATGCAATAACGTACATTTCTGTTTAAATTGACTACCAAAGTACCAAGGAAACTTACGTGAAAATCATGTTCATGAAAAACTTGTTGATGAGCATGACTGATGTGATTTACTATTATTATTATTGTTAGTAGTAGTAGTAGTAGTAGTTGTAGTAGTAGTAGTAGAAGAAGTAGTAGTAGTAGTATTCATTAATACACATTATAAAATCGGTTCAAGAATGTAGCCATCCTGATTGGTCAGATAACACCATGTGACCGAGCAAAAAAAAAGGACTAACGCACGGCTAATCCAGATCAAACACTAAGATTGTAAGAAAATACTAAGATTGTAGACCCATTTTATAAAACTGTTAATACATGGTTGTGGGTCCCAACCATGTATTAATAGTATAGTGTTGCTATGTCCTAAGTCAGATGTGTTAGGCATGTGAGAGTTTTCTTTCATAGGACTTTTAAGAGAAGATGAAGGGAGTTATATTGTACATATACATACTAGGTGAAGGAGAGAGAGGAGGAGGTGGATGTTGAAGAGGAAGATTGATGATGGAAAAAGGGATATGCTCATGTTGGCTTGTTGTCTTTAATGTACTCATGACAAAGTTATTGATGCTATTTTTCGCTATTTCAACTCTTCACTGAACACCGGCACTGTATCGTTCAACCCTCTGACAAACATCAGGTTCAAATACAGGTTCTGTAACAAAATTTGCTCTGTGACCGACTAATTATTCCTAGTTATCGGCTAACAGCGGTTTCATATCTCTCCCAATTCCTTTGCAGCTGCATATATGTATTTCCATACTCTTCACTGGTAGTTGCGTCGAAAATAACTATCACACTAATATTTGGTAAAACCATCACCTAACGCCTTTTTCACATGATATACAGCAGTTTCCTCCAAACATTTGTCCTTTCATCACTGGTTTACTATGTTGATCATATTTACCCTCCTGTAAAGCCTTATCTCCTGAATCATGTCCCCCCCCCCCTTTATTTTCTTATTCTAACTTCTACTTTTCTGTGTTCCGATGTCTCTTCTTTTCCAGACTACTGTGACATCTGTCTTCTTCAAGAATTGAAATTTAATTCTAGAATTTGGAGAATGTAGGATTAAAGAGTCATTTTTTAATGTTTTCAGTAGTGTTTGGTTTTAAAATTCTATTTAAAATAAATAACCTAAATTACTGTTTTAACTACTAGCTATTTCAATCTTGATGGTTACTTGAGTGTAGAATCTTAGATGTTGTGCATGTTTGCTTTGTTTTGTTTTGTTAAATTTACTATTTTTGTTTAATTTACTATTAGGTGTTCTTTATACAAATACTTTCCATCTGTTTTGGATATATTTTGTTTCTATCAATAAACTTGAATTATGGATATTTTACAATAAAGATTGTTACTATATGTAATAGGACAAAAGATGTCAAAGATATCCTTAATCAAAGTCCTTAAAATATAGAAGAAGAGATGTCATGGCTTTTTCCTTTTTCAATTATTCTTTTAGCATTAATAATTTGTTTATTTTACCAAGGGATATGGTTTTATTACATTTTGTAAGTTGCTCCATAAGGATTAAGTGAACCAGTAAAAAAAAAAAAAATGTATGTGTTTTTGTACCTCATATAATAATCAGAGGTTTACATGTAGGGGAAAGGATATGCTCCTATAAGATCCACTTTTTGTATGATAAGCAAGATGATTATCAAATAATGATCACATGATTCTTGTATTCAGTTTTCTAACTCAGAGAATAAGGTGACTGTTGTTGAGGTAATGTTATAATTTTGTCACCCCAAGTTACAATGTTATGAATGTCCCTATACCCCCTGTTCCTCCTGCGACTAAACAGCCCCAACCGAGCGACCGTCAAACGAGACAAATGACGCTGGAAAAAGTACCGGTATGTGGAACCTTTATGTTCATCGTTTTATCCTCTCTCTCTTTCTAGTTTTCAAAGTTGGTGTGAGCTTCTCTCTGCCTTCCAGAATATTCCTTCAGCTTTCTCATCATATAAAAACTGAATGGCGGGTAGTCATGAAAGCATACTAACTCTAGTCCAGGTTTAAATCCCAAATAATTAGTCCATTGATTTGGGGAGTGCCAAATGTTGCCCTGTTCATCCCATAAAACTAAATGAACAATTTTTTTTTTTTTTGTCCATTTCATGACTGTATATTTCTTTTGTTTAATCCTTTTGTCATAGAATTGTTAGTTTTAATGGAGTAACAAGCTTGTCACTTGGCACTCCATTAATCAGTGGACTAAGTTGAACCGGATTTTACTTAGTCTGCCTTCATGAATGCGAGCCAAAGTTTTTCATCACTTTGAATTCTGCTGTGACACTTTGTAGCCTAGCATTCAGCCAAGATGAGATTGTCTGTTGGGAGCCAGAAGGGCGTTAACTCAGTACAAATGATGGGACTTAACAGAACGCCCTTATGGCTCCAAACAGATGAGATTTCCCTCTCAATCTTTGAATTATATCATGTGCTGAGTGCGAGAAGGGCATTGCAACTTTGTGTTAACTGATATGAGTTAGTGACCTTCTAGCTCTCAGCAGATGTTATGCTTCATGTAGGTCTGGGTGAAAAACTAACTCAGTTTTACTTGTAGTCAAGAACAGATTCTCATGGGATAGTCTTTTATCAAGACTTGAATGATACTCGTGTATGGGATGGGAATCAGATACTCATTTTACCTGAAAGCAAGGCTACATGTACATTGATGTCTTCACTCCCTCACAGCTGTACTAATCTTGAAATTTTCTAACTCACAGAACTTTCTTCGACGAGGAATATTAACTCTCTTTGCCTTCTCTTGCTATTACATATTAGTCAACACACCTTGGATACAAATCTGTTCCTTTCTCCATACTTATAAAAACAAATTGTCTGCTGAAAGCCAGAAGGACGTTAACTCATGTCACTTTAGATAGAGTTAATGCCCATCTTTATCTCAAGTTCTCAATAGACAAAATGGAGGTAACTTAGCAAAATGTGTTAAATTGACTAAAATCTAATCTTTTTGAAGAAAAGAAAACCTTAGAATATCATCTGTAGATAGAAAAATTCAGCTACATGTACCTGAAAATTCACATTAGATTAAGTATTCGAAACAGTTTGGTTGCAATCAAAGTGTATCTTCTTTCAAATGATAGTTAAATTTTTCTTAACATGCATTGCTCAATTATCTACCCTATGTATTTCTAATATTTTCATTATCAATGCTTCCCTATAAAGTCATTTTCCCTCTAACTTCCTATTTGACTTTCCGTAACACTTATACAAAAAGTTTGTAGATTTAACCTGTTCTCAAATTTCTTTAAATATTCCTCAGTTAATACTAGCAGAAGTTGTGTTTTTGTTGTTGTTTGATTTGTGTAACCTTTTACCTGAAAAGTGTGGTTGTTCTTGGTAACAATTGTCTTTGTATGACAGTCCTGATTTGGATGATATGGGATGAATGTTGGTGATCTGTACGTTGTTTTTATCTGTTTGAAAGAAGTCATCAAAGCTGAAACTGAAATTTCTTCTGAACTGTTGTGGAAAAAATAAATATAATGAATGAATATGAATGAATAAATATATACAAATTAATGATACTAGCAAATCATAGATATAGATGTTTTTCCTCTAGATCTCTGAATTCTCTACACATATTAATGATATTATGCATAATGGCACATTTTGGGGCTGATTACTACAAATTTTACAAAAAGATTACACAGCGTGTAGCGTACATGCATTAGATGTATCGCTTCCTGTTTGTTTGTGAAATTCACTGTCAGGTTGACAATTTTATACACTTGTTAGGTGGCATTGCCAAATTAGTATTTTTTGTTTAAGATTAAGTTGAAATCTGGTCAAGTGATTACATTGTGAAAGAAACTGTCTGAAAGCAATGGGGGAAGGTTGATCATGTCTACATAAGAATTTGTGTATACTGTGAGGTTTTGGAATCATTCGAAATGATAGAAAATTGACCCAATCTCGCTGAAAAGCACTGTACACAGAAATGGGCATATGGGACTGCACACAAATGTGGCATGACAGTTCGGCCCTAACACTTCAGCTGTTTCTCATCATATTTCGAAGATGAGGGCATTTGAAGAGCAATCCTTTTCAGGGGACATGCATACTGTGATGTTCTTCCAAACTGACATAAAAATAATGATAAAGCTCACAAATTATTTTTTCACCCTTGAGTTCCAAGAACTCAACCTTCTCTTCAACTTGTAAACTCATGCAACATACAATGTACATGTACATTGTCACTTTTGACAGACTTTTAGAGCTTTGGAAAACGTGCAAAATCAAGGACATTTCCTGTAGTTTAATTATATTGTTTTCAGCATGTCTTCTTTGTAGATTTAGTGTTCATGTTTGACCCTGTCTTAGTGTCTAGATAGATGAAAATTCACTTTCAAAATTGTCCTGTCTGGATCTCTTTGTGGAATTGTAGATTTGTGAAAGTTTTGTGTCTTCATAGACAACTGTTTAGTGCACAGCTGCTGTTCTCATTGTGTGTCCACATTTTACAGCTGAAATTTCGGAGAATAATACTTTGCATTTGAAGTTTTTTAATGACATAATTGGCACTTTGAAAAACATGAAGAAATGACACCCATGATAGATCAACTGTGTTTTGAAATCTTTTTCTCTCTAACATGTAAAAAAGGTTTTATTTTCCCCCTAAGTTTGTTCCCCCCCCCCTTTTTTTTCACTTTCATTTTGTCATTTTATGGGAGGAGATATAAAGTAGCATATTTTTACTAAGATTAATATTTCATATTTCTGTATTTTTTAAAGATTTATTTTGGAGGAAGTTTGGTAATGTCATTTATGTTATTCTTTTTATTTGCATGTAGGGGAAACTAATATTTTTATTGTTTGATTATTGCTTATGTCAGTTTCACATTTTATCAAGAAAATTAAGTAAATCATTTTAAATTTTACCCTGCAACTGTCATACTTCAGTTGGACATCCAACAAATGCCAAAAAAATGACTAACTTCTGAAGTGTTGTTTTGAATTTGTTGAGCTATCAATAGAGCATTGGTTTAGGATCAGCTTTTGTTGACAAAGGACATGTTACATGTATAGATTAAACAAATATTGACATTTGTTAGAGTCAATAGCATGGACCTTGAAAATACAGAAGAGACTGAGTCAGTGCACAAACAAAGGACAATGGCCATCACACTTTGACCAGTCCTGCATATAGACTTTTATATTTTCCATCTTATTTGCCAAGCAGAACAAACTATGGCAATATTTTTCATTTGATCACACAGGATGTCCATATATTGTAATTTTTCTGGCATTAGGAAAAAAAATAGTATTTGTCATAAACTATATATTCCACTTGAGCAAGCATTATTCAACATAAAATGTAGGTATTTGTTTGAACTGTACTCTTGTACATGCATGACTAAAACTTCCCTGTATGTACAATAGTAACCATGGTAACTGCCTCATATGCCAAATTCTGAGGCCTGTAATATAATTTAGAGATGAATAGATTTGTTGTGGTAATTCCTATTTACGGTTCCGCTTCTATATCAAATCATGTATATTTTTGTATGTCGAAAAACTGGAATAATTTCCAATGAATGTCAGCAGCTTTATCTAAGAAACCACGCTTTAAATATGAAATTCCTGAGACTGGGACAAACCCCTGTAATATAATCTTTAGGTTCCACATTATAAGCCTAATATATCCTTTATATTAATATATTTATTATTGTGGGTAGTTTTTAGTGTGGGATTGTAGGGTCAAGGCTTCATTAGGCCTCATCCTATTCTATATGATGCAGTTTGTGAGGCCTACAGTGCACTGTTGCAAGCAGCTAATTAATTAGCTCCACTGAATTAAATGGAAGGCATGTACCAATCATTAGGCCTGTATCAAACTGGGCAAGGTATGTGGATTTTAGTCACGGACAACATGGTTTCCAATTGATCCTCTTGCCTTTAGAAGATTTAAGGAGATTATACATGTATAGGAAAATTAGCAGCCTCCCAGATATACCAACACCGTTCATTTATCCAATTATTGCCTTTGATAAGACATTTTGATGTTTGTTTTTAGTACTAGTACATAAAAAACCCTGACAATATCATACATGTATGCAGATCATTCAGGCAAAGTGGTATATAGATGAGCCAACTGCAAGGTATAAAATGTTTATTTTAAGTAGTGCTCTCTATTATTTAGGTCTACATAATTGAAAGGAATAACCAAGAGACAAAGGGAAAGTATGACTTTCAAAATGAAGTGACTTTCAAACTGAAGTGACTGTCTGAGACACAGTGACAGGCACCTACAAACTCCACATACATGTATTTGTAGATAGAGCGAAAGAGAAAATAATAACAAGGCATATGTATGCACAATAGAAAGCAATTCAGTAGAAAGCAAATGTGAAACCGATCTAATAGAATTCCATATTGAAAACTAGCAGATACTTCAATCAGTCAATCAAATAGAAAGATAGACATGTACATGTAGATAAGAAAGAGAGAGAGAGAGAGAGAGAGAGAGATAGTAGGCAATGATAGGACTGACATGTAGGCCTGTACTATATAGGCCTACACTGTAATAGAGCATCACTCTTCACCCAATAAATCAGTCTATACCCAGACAGTGACATGGTGATACCAGCTGTCTTAATTAATTGTTTCCCCAGTCTCCCAGTTGGATTACATGTCCAATGTCTGGTCAAAGTGACCTTAGAATCAAAATATAGGTCAAATCTTGCAGGATGGAAACAGAAATACAACCTTGCTTGATGGTTTCTGAGTACTAGGGCGAGTGTCACTCACCCTTCAAAGTTCAAGCGTACTTTCACCACTTGAGGAGTAGGTCTAATGATAGTATTCACTGTATTCTTCTCTCCAGTGGACATGTTCATATATACGCCTACATACTAATTTTGATAGCAATTTGATTTTTTAAAGTATGAAAATGAACATCTAACATGGGGACGACTTGTTTATGGTAATGATATTGGTAATATAAGTAGGCCTAATTCTACAGCACACTTTCTGATACCGGTATAATGCCACTCGGGGCACAATAACATGATTCCAGTAAAATTGAAATAAGTTATAATGTTATAAAAGATATAGGCCAACATATAGGCCTGTGATTAATTTTGCTAGATATGACTGCAGTACTGAGTATTCTGTCGATGTTCCTGGGCCTACATGACGATTTGGTAACTAAGTGGGACTATTAGCATATTTTAGGTTCATCGTCATGACAAAGAGATAGTACTGATTCTACTGAATCATCCTACATTAGCTGAAGGCTAATTTTACAAGGAAGTAATACCTCTTTTGTATTTTGTCCTGTACAGAAAGTATAGAGCTAAATGTAAATGAGCAAGCATGAGAACGATCCCATTTGTGCACAAATACAATAAGGTTTTTAGAGGAATAGTACACAGACTTGCCATTCACTTTCTAGATCTCTTGTGATGACCTAGGCATTCCACAGATGACATTACACTGATTCTGATGTTGAAAGAGGTGTATTTGACTTGAGCTGAATTTGGGAATTGAATGGCAGTCCCCTTTAATAGACAGTCCTTGTGTTGTATAACAGTCTACCCACTACAGTTGTTGGCCATTTTAATGACAGTTGTAAATGTATGAGATTACTAGCCAGGCAAAACAGGTAGACATCAGTTTAGATGAGAAAAGAATACTTATATTTTTGATCCTTAATTGGGTTGATAGACGATTATGATTACATTTTTATTATTCCCAAGGCACACCACAAAACCGACTTGAAACCCACCGATAATCCACAAAATCTTGTCTATTTTGAGTAATTTATTTTGTTGTTTGGTCTGTTGTTGGACTAATGTTTGTCTTTTTTGTGTGACTGACTGACTGAGGTGTAAAACATGATGATATTGATGATTTTACATGGCTTGCCTTTTTAACATAAATCTGAACATCAGCCAACTAATTATGATACAGAAACTGAAACAACATACATGTTATCATTGACCCAATGTACATGTATGATAAGATGGGTGTGTCACGGTATTACTCATTATGTTTACTACCATTCACAATCATAAATTACCCCCACTAGAGATTGTCATTGTCACGGTAGTCTACTCCACCCCTCTCTGGCCATCTGTTCATTTTAACAATATAAAGACCATTAACCCAGGGGCAGATCCAGGATTTTGTAAAAGAGGGGGCACAGAGCCGGAAAAGTACACAATTAAGGAGGCAATTTTTTTTTATATTGTGTACTTAAGGTATGCCAGTTGGGTTTCAAAAGGGGGTGTCGCAGCCGATTTGGCCTCCCCCTGCATTCCCCCCTGCATCAACCCATAGCAGTTCAGAGTTTTCTTATGGTCTATAATGAAGCAGCTTTTGCTCCTCAGATTGGCAACAATTATTATGAACCAGTGTGAATGAAAATTGCAAAATTTAACAGAAATATTGTGAATTTGTACCAAAAAAAGTGATTTTATATTTTTTTTTTAACTGCATTGCTAATTTAGAGACTGAAATGCTTAGTAACAATTAAATATCATGCTTATTCATGAATGGCACAACAAAAATTTTCTGTGAATTTGTATCTTTGTGCTCGTATATATAATTATATATGATGTGTAATTCCTAGAATTCTGGATCGAAAGACAATTAATGCAAAAACATCACTTAAAGGAAACACTGTACTGCTATGGGTTAAACGATTGGGTATGATCTGATTTTGATACAACAAACATCGACTTTGTGAGTCCAAAGTGTGTGGTAATTTGCTGTCCCATATGTCACCAAGAATAATTAAGGAAATATAACTAAAAACTAACATAGCAAGTGTTATTTCCCTTGATATTTGGCTTGTTCCAAGCTTCACTAGGGCTGTCAATTTGATAGCATCACCAGGTATACTCTCAACTTTGATGATGTCAGTAATACATGGGATAAAATACAGTGGTCTTGCCCACCTAAAGACTACAGGGCCCTGTTTCATAAAACTTATTAATAGCAATGCCCCATTTTTCTATGACAAATTTGTTCTCAGCCATTCAGATTCATGGATTTCAGTAGCTTATAACAATAATTGTAACTTGTTATTGATAACAAGTTTTATGAAACAGGGCCCAGTAGGAGTTGTCTCAGTCTTACTACTCTAGAGGTTTATGAAACATTTACATTAAACACATTTTTTTGCTAATTTATGGTCCTGACACTCAGTAATTATGTGCATCCTTGCATTATGAAAGTAATAATGCTTGGTAATAGGCATATTATAACTATTTTTATGGCCATTAAACTATTGTGAAAGTAGGAAGCTTTTAAAAAGGCCTATTATAATTATTTTTTTATGGCCATTAATATTGGCATCATGACAGTGTCTTGACTGTACATGTAACTTCAGTTTTCAGAATATAATCAGCAAAGTTTGGAGATGATGTTTCTCCACATTGAATGCCTTCCCTGTTGATATGCCCTACATGTATAGTTCGGCTATAGCCTGTGCTGCATGTCCATGTAAAGTGTAGGCCTACATACATTTATTTATGGATTGGAGGGTATTTCATGTTCATGTAGCACTGAATGAGACATTGTCTGTGAATGTTACTCATAGTCCCATACATGCCTCTAGGGTGTGGTGAAAATGTGTCTTGGAGGAAGTTATTGCACAAGAAACACTCCTGTTGTGGGCCCCTTCCCTTCCTAGGAATTTCTTGCTAAAGATCACATGATGTCATTGCTTGTGACATGGAAGGTGGGCATTCCCCAGATCAATCTAGACGTAGATCATGCTTCAAGTGAAGGCTCATAACTATCAGTTTCATGTTTATCACTATTTACCTTTGATTTTATTTTCGGTAGGCTAATGTGAAATTTGTCATAATAAAGCAGTGAGCAAATATTAAAGGGGGTCATTTATGAAAAGAACTTCCTGCTATATTTTCCTGACAGGTTCTGTCTCTTATGTAGGCCTAAGTATTACAATTCATCTTCAAGTACTGTACTTACATGTAGTTGTATCTCTTGTATCATTACTTGTATCGTTATTCATTGCAATTCATAATATGTGAATGTAAGGTGTATTGTGTGATATATGTAGCCTATGCATACATTTATTAGTCCTAAATGCATACTTCTGTAATGTGTTTCTTTTAGGCATTCATATCAATAACAAATCGCACAGATACTGGGTGCAGTGATAACCCGCCTTTAGCTCAACGGCAATTTAGTGTTAGTTGAATAGATGTATGCATTGTGATGGGTGGGCGTCGGCCCTTACTACTGCACATGTATACAGTGTGAGACACACACACACATATGAATACACATCTTATCTGACTCACACACAGTCATAATATACAAGCACTAGAGCATGCATGATGTGTAGTAATACAGGTATGCATGGTAGTCTTGTCCCCGAAACATGTATTCTCTTGCATAATATCTATTTCATTATGGCATCTGTAAGAGAAAGTGTTGTACTTAATTCTAACTGAATTACATGTATTAATGATAACTTACTTGATGAATTTCATGCCAAATAATGATAATGATATCCTTCAAAGTTCAGATTAATTGAATTCATTCAGATACGGAATGTATTAAACTATTAATACTTTGGCACTGAAGGTAGATTGCTCAGGCCTGTATGTTTAGAACCTATACATCACATCGTGAGAATAAGGAAAACAAATATTAATTTCCTTTCTTCAAGTTCAAGTATGTAGGCCTATCGTTCTGTATTTGCCATTTTACATGGAATTGGAAAGATACAGCATTTGCATTTCGCATGGCGAGGGCCCTCTTGCATAAAAAGTTGTGATTAAACGCAACTCAAAAAATTAAACGCAAGTCCAAAATACTCGATCCTGATTGGTTGAAAATCAAGTTGCATTTAATTTTTTGAGTTGCGTTTAATCGCAACTTTTTATGCAAGAGGGCCCTTGTAACCTTAAATAGGGTCTGAAAAGCCAGACTAGGATGTATTCATTGTAGATCTCGGTGAGTGTGGATCACAATAGAGGGGTAATACATGTAGTACACCATGGAAGAGAGTAACAATAGTCACTTTACCAGGAACTAATATAGGAAATCATTAGTAAAGTGTATACTGGGTATACTATTTTTAATTTGACACCAACTCAGTGTCTGTCTGTCATAAATATGTCATTTGATCTTGTTTGATCTTGAAAGCATTAAAAAAATAGACCTCCCCCTCAGTCACCACCAAGTATAGTTTATACAAGGAGTTATCACAGTTCTGTGATAACTCCTCAGTCACCACCAAGTATGGTTTATATACCTGCTGTACACACCCAAAGGCTAATATAACAATAGTATGGCAGGAATACTAATCATTAACACTGTGTAATTTGGTAAACCAGTTTTAGCTCACATCATACTTGTAAGTGTTGGGTATCATGTAATATTGAAAGCAATCATTGTTTCCTGGAAGAATAACCCCAAGTATGGTGTCCCTCCTGTGCACACACAAAGGCTAATTTATTGTTGGTTGTGTTTTCTGAGGTTGTCTTGAGAATGAATCATGTCTTTATTCTTGGGAAAAATAATTGCGACATTAAAATAGATGACCCCAAGAAACACTGATTTCCTTGTTTGATTCAACTTCCTTATAAATACATTACATCTCACTCACTGATTACAGTTTGTGCTGAAAAACTTCTGTGGAAATCATGTCCTCTTTTATATGTAATACATAAAAATCATGCATTATTTCAATGTATGAAGGTTATTTGGTTGATATCATTGAATAACATTTTTGAAATCTAAGGCACATTGAAAATGTATTTTCTTGTCGTAGGCCTACTTCATTATGAACTTAACCAAAACAAAGACTGAAACAAGAAGTTAGAATATTTAAATACCTGCATTCAAAGCCCCTGTACCTTTTTATGTGCATGTACTACATGTTGCTAATCATATTTGATCATATTTATTTAAAAGGACCAAACTGAGTCAACATTTCAACAAGGGCATTTATATTTAGTTAACTGTATGTAATGAATGTGTCATTCCATCAAACTGAAATATTTTGAGCATCGTTGTCAATTTGGGGCAATCCCTTGTAACCTTAAAGCTCATTGCTGTAATCCATAGCTTAGGTGTAGACCAATTAATGCCCAAGGCTAGGCCAGTGGATTAGTTAACGGCTCAAAGCATATTGATTTATTGATCTTTACTTCTATCACAAGACCTGTACTACTTTCAGTTACATGTAGCATTAGATTGAACTCATTCTATTTCAACTTTTTAAGATGGCAAACAATTGAAATTAGGCATATATTCCTGATTGTCCTGTCAACTTAAGGAGAGAGAAAGTGAAAGAAAGTGAGAGAGAGGGGGCGCTCATTTCCTTCAGACAGTTCAGAGAGAGAGAGAGAAAGAAAAGAGCAAATATGATTATAAACTAATCATATCTTATTAACCTTTTTCCTGATTTCATGCCCTGACACCTCTCTGTTTCAGCCATTTCCATAGTGTAAAGAACATATGGGGCCTCAATGTGTCTGGATCTCTTTTCAAGTTATTTGAGTCAAACCATGGACCCTACATGATAAAACCAACTGGTATCCCTCAGATAAAACAGGGAAGTGAGAGAGGAAGAGAGAGAAAGATAGCATGACACATCGGGGAAAAGAAAGGAATGATATGTCTATCAACATATGATATATTTCACTGATTTTAACCCATTTCTTCACACAAGGTCAAGCTATATAGCTTACAGTGAAACCACTGCCAGATAAAATCTAATGGGAAAAAAAATGTATGACTGTTAGGAAAATCAAAGATAACATTTCAAAAACTTCTTGATTAATCAATAAGAAAAATAACAGTCCAACTTTTTAAGATACTTGTATTATGAAGTACAAGACTTTTCTTTGTATATTTGTTTTTTATAGAAACACCAATTTTGAGTAAGAACATGTTATTTTATTTAAGTAATTATCATTATGGTCTTTTCATTGGGTTGGGAATGTGTTATATGAGCTGCAATAATCACACTTTCTATGAAAAACCCACAACCACAACATCTTTTATGATGAATTTAGTGGTTGCCTTTCCCAGGATAAATATAGATTTCATTTTCCCATGCCAGCCAAGCCTTGTCAGTTCTGCATATAAAAGCGAGAATGGTTCAGTGGGATGATGGCATTGATATGACCCTGGGGTCAATCCACGGAGGTCAAGTGCATGGATGAGTCTGTCATCCTCCTCCTCAGTCCTCCTGCTCTCTTTCATTCATAAAGATGGTGTTTGTAGAGAGGCATAGGGATAAGCCTGTAAGATTGAATTCGAAGGGCACAAGTTCTCACAGACTTCTCTCTCTCTCTCTCTCTCTCTTCGTTTAGTATTGCGTAAAGTATGCTTCCTCCTACTTTCGTTCATTCATGAAATACATGTAGTAGTGTGAAGAGGGGCACTTAGTTGGATAAGCCAGTAAGGTTGAATATAAAGGGACAGGTTCCCACAAAGTATCTCTCTCTTTCTCTTTCTCTCTCCCTCTCTCTCTCTCTCTCTCTCTCTCCATTTAGTATTGTGTAAAGTATGCATCCTCCTACTTTCGTTCATTCATGAAAATAGTAGTGTGAAGAGGGGCACTCAGTTGGATGAGCCAGTAAGGTTGAATATAAAGGGACACATTCCCACAAAGTATCTCTCACTTTCTCTTTCTCTTTCTTCATATAGTATTACATGAACGTAGGCATAAAGTATGTGTCCTCCTCATTCTACTTGTTCCTTCTCCTCAATTCATTCCGAAAGATATGAGTGTGTAGAGGCACTGGGATTACTTAAACAAGGTTTAGATTGCAAGGCATTCATTCCCACACATACTTCTCTTCATATGTGCATGTAGTAAACTAATATTTACATGCACATGAAAATACGCAATTACTATGAGGTGGGATTAAAAGAAGCAAAATATTGTGTTTAGTGTTTCCAAGGACTTAATTTTCTTTATTCATGAATCACAATGAATAAAACAATGAAAAGGGTCTGCTTCATCATGGCAAAAACATGTTTAAAACTTCAAGTTTATATATGTACATTTTTACCAGTAATTTCCCTACACACCCTGTTTTACTGTAATTATGCTTGTGTCTGTTAAAGTATAATAACAAATCATGAATTCTTCTTTTTATAAGGAAAATGGTAATACTTATTAAATGATAGAGAGAAAGTATGAACATTAAGTGCATGTATCAACCCAGAAGGATGAACTCTATATAACAAAGCATACAAGGGAATGCCTTTCTGGGCCTGGCTCTCTCCATATGACATAACAATCAGACATATTACCGGAAAATTTGTTGTACAAGCAGGAAAATGTCTCTGTCACATTTTCCTGGTGTAGGCCTATAGTTTACAGTGCAAGTTCTATAATAAATTATTGCATACTCTAGGGGGAAAAATAACACAACCACGTATTTGTACCAGTGAACGGTTTATGTACTCAGTTTGTAATTTTAAGCAAATATTTTTCACTCCAAATTGACAGATGACCACACACAACACCCACATACATTTTCCATTAGTAATTTGCTTTTAGAAATTACAGAAAGAGCAATTAAGTACTGGTAATTAGGAATCTTGGAGAGTGATTCAAGTGAGTGACTAAGGCATAAACACAAACATATTCATGTTTACATAATTTTCATACTGAGAACTAGTTACACATAATGGTTAGCTTCAGTACATGTTATTATTTATGTAGAGGATAAACTTGACTGAGTCCCAAATGATACAATTTTTTGTTAAGGTTAGGGGTGAGAGAGCAAGACCAGGAACAACAGTTTTGTGGTTTTTCTTCTGCATGATTCTAACAGGAAGTTGTGAAGTTAAAGGGAAGGTTGAGTTTCAGTAAATGTGTAAAATAATTTCTCATCATGTGGACATGTATCATTGAAAGTAGCAGTGTTGCATGAAATGTTCCTCTTGAAAATCTTCATTTTTCAAATATGACTAGAAATAGTCCAGAGTATCAGACCAAATTTTGATGTCACATATATGGGAGTGTACAGTAGTCTTATATACTCATATCTTTGTTTAGGGATTTCACTGTATTTCTGGCTAAATTGAGTCAATTTGTTATCACAATCCATACCTATGTACCTACATGTAGAAGTACATGTTCTACCACTCCCAACAACAGTATTCTATCTTTAAACTTTTCAATCTAAATTGGCCCTTTGAAAAGGCAATTTGGAGTATTAAAATCACTGCATTCCATTTGTATTACCCCCAATGACACCCACATAATAGAAGCCTATAGTATGCAGTGAGTAAGCAGACTATATAATCGTAGAAGCAGGGTGTTGCCCATTGTGATGTCACAAATACAAACAATGAAAGCAAACCAGGATATAGCCTAGAGCTTGTAGCTTCTTTGACATGTATCCTAGTTTAGAGGAAATGACCAAATAAGAAAGCTATTTTAGGATGAGTAAGGGAATTTATGCAAAGCACTGACTTTTAGGGCCTATATGTTTGAGGGAAAATGCTATGTTTCAGTATATTGAACGTACATCACAAATGGAGTTTTGTTCAAAACTCATTTAATTCTGGGCAGGTGTGCCCAATATTATTACAGAATTAGTTTAGAAACTTTGAAGAAGTTCACGTTGTATGATTGAATATTTAGTGTCCTTTATTTGTTAATTGACTAACAAAAATGACTATTGGTAATTTGTTACAAATGTAGAAATTAAGACATATGTTGGTTTCATTTATATTTCAGTAGAAAGAAGGTAGCCCCCACCCCTCCCTTTTAAATTGGAATTTGTCCAGGAACTTATTGTTAACACATGTCCAGGGTCCTGCATTTCCTTGATGACATTGGCAAGCAAAATAAATTTGACATTCATCCAAGATTTTTGATCTGAAGAAACAGTAATCACAATCAGATTCAGACAATCAGATTCAGGATTTGTTTGGGTCAGTACTAATGATTTATCTTCAGCATCAATATTTGGCTAAATATAAATCAGGCTATTCCGAGGAAGAATTATACTGGAGAAGTATGATTGTGAAAATAAATTTCCTCAGCTGTGGCCATGAATAGTCTTTCTGCTGACCAACCAGCCACAAAAAAGTAAATGTGATATTTTGTGGCTTTGGAACTTATATAGAAGTAGGAAATCTGTTGGGTAACACAGTTTGCCTTTATTTAGCAGGTACTATCAAATAACCATTAAGTTACTCAGTACAGAACAGGAATTCAGGGATTGATTATCAGCAGAAATAATCAAGGGGAGAGGGATGTAGGAAATACTCCCCAAAATAGGGTGATTTTTATTATTGATAGGAATTCAGATACAGTCACTTTGGTTTCCAACAGGGAAGTGTGCTGTGACTGAGCGGGCAGTACATGAAATGCTATGTATGGGACCGTAGGGTTCAAAGTGCACTAACCACTGTTATCAGTCAATAGAGGAATAGATTTCCTGAGCACTCATGACTGGGTAACTGTGAGCAGTCTGTGGTCTTAAAGGGGGAGATCACTCAAGTATACTAGGGCGTACAAACTTGTTAAGCATAGCTTTATAGTCTGTACGTAGTAATGTGCTATCTTTATTGACAAAGTATGTCTATGAATGGTCTTCAATAGGGAGATCACTGAACTGACCAAGTATAATACGGCTTACAAACTTGCTCAGCATATATTTGTAGTCTGTACATAGTAATGTGCTATCTTTATTGACAAAGTATGTCTGTGAATGGTCTTAAAGGGGGAGATCACTCAAACTTTATATCAGGGTGTACAAGTGAATATAAGTTTTTAGTGTGTGTTGGTTCTGTGTTACAGCCTTATTGACAATGTAGGTGTATTTGTTTGCAAAGAAGAAACATGGGATAAAGTCTACTTGATGTGTTTATTCATGTTGGCTTACAGATGTATCTGTTTGCAAGATTATCTTTTAGCTTTTTTATTCTGTCTTTCAAAGTTTATGAGAACTAGATCTATTGTGTGAACTGTCTGTTGTACCTTTAGGCTTATCATAGGTCCTGCATTTAATGATTATGTCAGGCAACAATTTAATTCTTCAGGAAAGTTTAGCTTTTTAGTTTGATATTTTTGATTGTAGTCATTCATGTGTGTGTGTGTGTGTGTGTGTGTGTGTAGGCCTAATTTAAGTGGAAAACTATTGACTAATCACAGGTTAATTTGGAGCAATTTTTTTTATTTCTAACCATTTCCTGGTTCAGAGGTATGATAAAGTCCATGTACACATTGATTTCTGTACAATAACATGCTCTGCATGTGCGTTAGAAATTTGTTTTCTTTACATTGTCAGGGCATGTTATGATTAGGTCCCACATTTTTGCTCAAAACTTCCTCTTTTCTAATTCTGGTGTTCAGTCTTCGTTCGATAAAAAGAAAGAAGTAAATTGAAAAATAAAATAGAAACAAACTGAGAATGAAAATGAAACTACAAAATCACTTTCAATTTCCAAACAGATGTACCTGAAGCTCTTGGAGTAATTGAGTTGTGTTTTCTGTCCTACATCATAAGTGGTGATAATTTGTTACTTCTGACAGTCTTGACCCCATTGGCATGCAATGTCAAGGATTCCATAATGTACAAGATAGTCCATCATGGTATCAACCTAGTTTGCAGGGATGAAGCCTCGATTCAGGGGTTTTTATTGTGAATTTAATGTGTAATGTGCATAGACCAATTCTTTAGTAATACACCAGTGCTGAGAAGAGGTTTTTATGTCTTGATAATCATCAACTTGTTGTTGTCTACTGAGTAGAGAGGACATGTACATGGTGTCATCTAGGAAACATTTCTTGATAAACCCTGGTCATTCATTTCAAGCCCTGCCAACCCTTTGACAGCAAATCCCGCTCAGAAATGTTAACATTCTATTGAAAGTTCATGTATGATCTAAAAGTAGTTTTGAATTCCTTCATGAAACAGAAATGAGTACATGTTACATTGTAAAAGTTTTCCTTGGAAAATATGCTAAATCCAAATTAAAAATCAATCAGTCAAATTTTTTTAAAAATGGAAACTTTACCTTCGAAGGTTCATTCATGATATTTTGTTATCAACCAGAGCCCCGAAACACAAAGGTTTGCAGTCAATTGCAAAACGGCAATGGCCAATCAGGATCATCGTTGCTTGCACACATTGTTCAAAAGACTGATCATTAACCAATCATAATCATTGTTTCAGATTTGCATTCGATGGTACAGTAGGGGTCCCATTGCTCCTTGTTATGTATGTTTGTCAGGTTTTTCAATTGAATTCTCCTTGATTTGTACAGGGCCTTTCAGAATAACAGTTTTATTACTGAGAGAGCTACCCTGTTTAAATAAAACAAATAAATAAATAGATAGATAAATAAATAATTAAAATACCTAGTTCTTTGAAAAGAAGAAAGGAAATAAAAGGTCATAGGTCCCCAACATGACCTACATGTACTTGCTATATGCAAACCCTTTGCCTTTTCAGCATTTTGTTAAAACATTAAGGATATTTAATCATTTATCACAGTCTATACTGTTTCTTGCATTTTTCTTGGGTGTTTTGGTAATCTATACTTTCTCCTAGTGTGCACATAGAATGAAAATATCTAGTTAAGTAGTTATCTGCTCTTCTTTTTAAAAATAGAACAGGAGAATGATGATTTAATAGGAGTATGTAAATATATGCAACTTATTGCTATGATTTAAGTCATCTTTGTCTCCCTGTACAAGGTACACCGACATCTCCAACTACAACAGTAGGAGAGTATACTGGCATGACTACGCCTAGTAAGCCTAGTAAGTGCACAGGATTTCATCTAGGCCTGAAACTTTGCCAAATATGTCACCAAAAGAGCATTGTGATATTTCTTTAAAAATAGCACTTTCCACATAGATGTCTTGAATATCAGGAAATGCAAATCATTATTGCTCTCTTCAGCAAATCGTCACTGGTTATTGCTACATGTATGGCACAACTACTTCAAAAATGTCTCTTATCAATATGTTTGCATTCTGTGACTTCCTAATCTTGTAAAATTTCATTGTATCTTTTTTAAAAAGCGAACATCAATCAAGCAAAATACTTTTAACAAATGCAACATACATGTGAGTTAAAATAGTCATACTACATTGTCTGTTTGGAGCCAGAAGGGCGTTAACTCATATACTTTAACACAGAGTTAAAGCCCTTCTGGTGCCAAACAGACAACATCATTGTTTAAGGGGGCCCATATATGCTTTGTGGAGCAAATCATGTAATTTTGTACCTGTAAGGAAAATGCGCTATACCAAATAAGGTGTCGATTTGTTTGGATGTATCTGTAAAAAAAAACAAAAAAAAACAAGGTTTTAATGTTTGTTTTTGTGAGAGCAGATGTCTGTCCAACTTTCTGTTAATCATGAGGTGGAATTAACTCCCAAACATGGCATTTCATTTACATTGGTCTATCTCAACCTAGGTGCATTTAATGGGTTTGTGTTGGAAGAAATCCTGTGAAAGCGGTGGGGTATTGGCTTTGTCAGAAACTTGTCATGGCTTAGAATTTCACCAGTAAAAATGCAGACTTAAAATTAATCAGTCATCTGACCTTGGTTTCATCTTGCCAAAAATATTTCCCCTAATATAATATGGCATTAGGCAAACTCCACATTCTGTCTGTTCTAGTGAATAGACCTACATGTTTTTTAGTGAGCTGAAAATCAAGCCAAATTGTTACTCATACGAAACCCCTGGGAGTAGCACCAAACAAAAGACTATCAATAATGATATTTATGGACAATTGGAGCACTTCATAATGAAATATTTATGCTACACATCATCTAGAATGATTACTTCATTTATGTAATGAAATTGAAATACAGGGGATGGGGAAATGGTATATTGTAATACAGTGCTCCACTCTCAGCTGGCAGGCCAAAATTAGGCATACTACATTGACTGACTGCGGTCCAATTTGGGCTGAATGGGGAAACTGCATACTAGTGGCCAAATTTTTATTAAACACTGAATGGATATAATGCAGAAATAATCCTCCAAATTGCTCAAAACTTGCTGAATTATGATTCTAATGATCTCTTCAAAATGGCAAATAAAGATAAACAAAAAGGATGCATTGCGGTTATATAATTATAATTTCATTTTTGTGTGGTACCATATGTCATTATTGTCATATAAGATGGGATGCTTTCAGTAAACATTATTATCATAATCAGTCAAATATAAAGTTTATTTTTGTGAAAAGTAATTAAAATGATCATCTATCTTTCATAAAGCAGTTTCATCTCTTCTTTCCTTTTATAATTTGGGGTCATTCTCTATTTGTTTAAACTTTGCATGTTCTTTGAATCAAATTGGTGCTCAAATGCTAGTTTTTTATCCCACAAAATAACCAGATTGCAGAAGGTTAACCTATTACTCCCTTGACCAACTACATCTCCCCAATCGGTCCCCTCGGTCTCACCAGGAAATTATCTCATCATTGTAGAGCGCAAGACTAAACCCTGTAATTATTCCGGTCCCCCTTAGTTCAACAAGCAATTGTGGCCTTATTTGCAGTTAACCCAGAAACTTTCAACAATTGTCAAAGAAGGCCATTTTGGCATCAAGAAATCATCACAAACTTCCAAAATTACGTATTTTGATATTTTACGACATGAAATTTTCGCTAATCTTGGCCAGTCATAAAATTCAAAAAGGTTTCGTACATGCAAAAGTTTCTGGTTTTAGAGAAGGTTGAGTTCTGGGAAAGGTGAAAAATAATTTGTGAGCTTTCTCATTCCTTTCATGTCAGTATGGAAGAACATCATAGTAGAAATGTCCCCTGAAAAGGATTGCTCCTCAGATGCTCTCATTTTCGAAATATGACGAGAAATAGCTGAAGTGTTTGGGCCAAACATTCATATCACATGCCAGGTGTGTGTGCAATCCCATATACCCATTTTTGTGTGCAGTGCAAGTGCTTTTCAGTGAGATTGGGTCAATTTCTTGTCATTTTTATGCTCATAGATGGTTAAAGAAATGGTTAACAAAGGTCATATACTAAAACAAAATGCATCCATCTCCAATTGCACACAAGGCATAGTGGGAACCATGGTAGTAAATGTGAACACATCCATTAGACAGAATAGACAGATTACAGGCATAACTATTCACAATAGCTTCAAATGTGAACAAGGTCAGTGAGCTCTGTCTGTCATTGACACTAATTATGTGAACACAACATTCGTCTGTTTGGAGCCAGAAGGGCATTAACTTATACTTTAACACAGAGTTAACACCCTTCTGGTTGAAAACAGACAATATATCATTCCAATATGACATGAAGAACAATACCTAATTGACAGCAGTATCACTAATATTGCTTACACAGAGGAAGAGATGAAAGAAAGAGAATGGTCCTTACGACAAATGTATGTTGTTGTTTTGCATGACCAGTGAATTTAGAGCATGTAATATGAATGTAAAAAGAGAAGAGCAAGAGAGAGCAAGAGCAAGATAACTTCTTATAGCATAGCACTAGACCCAAAATCCAGTATGAACATGGCCTTCATTTTAAGAGATGACAAAACAAAGCTAATAATATAGAGCAATTAGGAAAACTAATAAGGGTTGAAAATAACGCTTCACTCCCTGTCTCTTATAACCGGAGTTAAATGTCAAAAACAGGTGCATGTTGAGCCAAGATTAACTTCAAGCCTGTTTAAGTCTTTGGAACATCTGTCACTTCTTATGATTTAGTGCATGTCTCTGCTCTTCATTTGATGCATTTAACGAAGCATAAATATTATTGTAGATATCAGGCCAATATTGCTTTTGGCCTGATGCAGGTCACTTTAGAGAACAACAAAGCATTGCAAGATATACGTGAAGGGAACTATTAAAAATTCTTTCATTATAATCTTGGCTTCATTATTAAAGTGCCTTGTATGATATTTGCCTCAAAATATGTCTTCCTTATGTTATTACTATCATAATTGGTAATATTTGCATAGCTTATAATTTTCATTTCAGTTACATAACTTGTATAGCATGTGAAACAGAAGGAAAATGCATATTTCTACTTTAGTTTGATATTTTCCCCACCCCTACAAAACAAATTGATCATTGTTTTTTCCATATCATTATGATGGAGGGCTGTTTGAATGTTGCCTTGGTTTCGTAGCAGTTGCATGTGGATCTTATTGTTTCCTTATTTCATCAGATACATCATCTTTATTTTTATAATTTCTCGGTTTACGTTGAAACATGGTGTTTTAGTTGAGAAAGTACGAAAACTTTTTTAAATGCTGAAATGCTATGTAATGATATATGAGAAGGATTACGATTATGTATTCATATTCTCAACAAAATTACATTTCGGCTAGTTGGTCGCAAATGTTAATTTGATTTTAAACATGCACATTTATATTAAAGATGAGTGTGTATAATTTTATAAAATTATCCATTAATTCTAGTAATGAATGGTGAGAGCCGAATTACTCCCTAAAGGAAGTTTTGAGGGAGTCAGCTTTACCACTTTTGCCAGTTTAAGATTTTATACAGGATTTTAATATTCAAAACCTTCTCATGCATAAACAGTACATTATTTTACAGCAGAAATCGATCCAAATTTTTGTGATTTTCTGCTCTTTCTGTCATATACAACATGTAATGTCTAACATTCTAAATCAAGAGATAATTATATAATATTGTCCTAAAAAGTTGGCATGACCTCAGTGAGTTTTAACACAATCCTATGTACATGTACATGTACGTGTCCTTGTAGAGTATGTTCATTACGGTAATAGACAAAAGTACACTAGATGGCTTGAAGCTCTGTAATAATATGCAGAACTCCACACTCAAGTGCAGGAAGGTATTATTACAATAGAAGGTGATCAATATAGAGCTGTTTGGGGTCTGCATCAACATCAGGTCACCCTGGTGACAGACACTGGGTAGGAGGGACTTCCCCTTTGTGTTCAATAGTCTTTGAATGGAAACCCCTGTGACCTGAATGGCTCAATGGATGGTGTATGTTGATGAGAGCCACAGTGTCATTTTGAAATATACATGTAGATAATGTTCACATGGCAACAAAGAAGACTTCACAATGTAGTCTAGAACAAGGAGAGTACAGTACATGTAACCTTTGTTTCTTTACAAATATTAACAAGCCATTAACAATTTATCAACATTGTAGTCTATGGCAATGTGCCTACAATACATAAATTTTGCTTCTTTTGATATTGATATTAACAAGCCCATTAATTTATTGACAATGTGTAGAGTAAATGCATTCTCTTATCATGGTTTACATGACTTGTACATGTATGTCAGCAGGTGTACCTTTGTTTATTAACTGAATATTAACAGGCAATTTATGATTTATTGACAATTTGTGCATGCATATTGTTATGTAGTTTATGACAGTGGGCATATGTAGTAATACC
Source organism: Heliocidaris tuberculata (assembly GCA_025618425.1). Lineage (NCBI taxonomy): Eukaryota > Metazoa > Echinodermata > Echinoidea > Camarodonta > Echinometridae > Heliocidaris > Heliocidaris tuberculata. The sequence continues at coordinate 32,379,612 of CM046833.1, forward strand.
TCATTAATATCAACAAGCTATTACAATTTAGTGACAATGTGTAGGGTCAATGCATTCTAGTATCACCTTATCATTTTTTATGACGGTACATGGAAGTCTGCAGTGAATGAACCTTTGTTCTTTATTAATATTAACAACCCATAAAGAAGTATTGACAATGCTTGCGTGCATACTCTTTAATTTATGACAGTAGGCCTACAATACATGACCCTTTGTTTCCTCATTAAGATATGAATTGAAGCAAAGTACATGTAGATATCTATTATTTTATGCATTGATCCATGGTACAAGGTCTTGTAATATCTTGTTTAATACTATACAGTATTAAACTTGGATTTACAAATTAATGCTTGTAGAACAGATCATATTAATATATAAAATGTATTATAATATAGGCATACAGTATTGAAGCAGTGACAAAGATAGCATGCATACATGATTGCATACAGTACTAACATTATACCCATATGGTAATGTAGTGAGCATGCTCAAAATCCAAACCATATAATGCCGTATGTGCACAACAGTGAATTCAATTGTTGTAGGCCTACCAAGTGTTAGTAAATGTAATTGTTGTTGATATGCCAACTAGAAGAAATTATATTATGTACCATTGTACCTTGATGCCTTTGTACAAAAAACCCATTGTTATTCACTTACATGTGTATGTTTAGACTTTTAGACCCATGCATAGAGGGGGATTTTTCATCCTTAACCGATAGTGTCATAATGATGCATAATGTCACAACGACACACAATGGAGTACTATTTTCAGCTGAATGGGCTAATTGTTGTTACTGAAGTTAATGGAATGGGTTAATCTAAATTCAATTAATATAGCTACATGTAGACTGAGTTTAAAAACACCTCAGGTACATATGTTAGCTCTGTGTTCCGGCATATACTACGTCGACAAGTGTGTCGGGAGTACTAACATGTATATGCTCTGCTAACGTGTATTTAACATGTTTTTAAACATCAAGTCTGTGTACATGTAGCTATGTTAATTTTACTTTGAATATACAAATTCCATGAATTTAAGTGCCAGAAATTAGTGAATTCGGCCGAAAATAGTACTTCATTGTGTGTCGTCATTCCATTGTGTGTCGTCGTGACATTATGTGTCACTGTGATCAGGGGCAGATCCAGGAATTTGCAAAAGAGAGGGTACAAATCTCAGAAAATTCTCTGATCAGGAAAATTAAAAAGGAGAAAAAATATGTCTTGAGGGATGCATAGTGTACAAAAAGGGGGGCACAATGTACACTTTGGTTTCAAAAGGGGGGCATGGGCTGGAAGTGCCCCCCCCCCCTTAAATCCGCCATTGACTGTGACATTACAGGTTGTCACAGGGCCAGTGCCTGAAGAATAAGTGGGTACTTACAGTATTGATGTAACTATCCAACTATATACATTACACCAGACTAGGTGTAAATACTATATAATGGTTTCCAAAAAAGGAAACATATGAAATTCAGGAGCAAGTTAGGGTTATGTATTTTTTATTCTTAATTTATTCAAGAACTGGAGGGAAGGAAAACTGAATAAGATGGTGATTGTATTGAGGGTGTGACTGAAAAAAATGGAAATTGATACTGGCGTATCAGTTTTGCTCTCATATGATGATTGGTTAGTGAGTTTCGATTGAGCTGACACATATAGCTTTTGTTTCATATGATGAATGGTTAGTAAGTTGAGCTGATGCATTCTGGGTGTGGTGCACTAACAATGCTCGTTAATGTCGAATAAGAGAGGGTATGTTGGAATAAATCTCATTGTTCATTTTGATTTCATTGGATCACTGCTCAAAGCTAAGAATGATATGTATCGCTCTGTTCCTTCTATTTTTTCCCCTTGTCCTCTGTTTTTATTTCTTTTTCTTTTCCTCTTTTTCTGGTCCATATTCTTGTTGTTTAAAATCAATTATGTTTTAAGCTTCATGGGACCATAAGAGCTAACATGTAACAAGCTTTTTAAACATGTGGAAATAGAGTGTGAATATGATGATGGTATAAAAGCTTCAAACCTCTTGCATTATGGCTCTAGCTTGCATCAAAGGAGCTGAAATTTTGTCTTTTTTCCTGATCTGTTAATCCTTTACTATTTTTTTCCCCCGAGCAGTGAAATGAATATTTATTTATGTAACTAACCTTCCCTTTGAAGATGCCTTTTGCATTGTCATTGTATCCCAGACATATGTATGCTTAATGTATTCTGGTAGCACTTCTTTCTCCTATACAATTTATTGCACAAAAGGCCCAATCTGTATTATAGGTTATCAACATTTTGTTGTATTACAGCTTTGGTGTTATTAATTGATGTGTTATGGATTATTTTGATTTAATGTCTGATTATGTTACTTTTCTAACTGCCCTACGTTGGGTATTATTTTAACAGAACAACTGTTTAATATTATCGTATTTAGCTGCTGAAAAGCCTGGCATACAAGATTGCTAGGATCATATTCAAATCTGTCGTAAAAACAGTGCAGCTTTTAATAAATGCAAAGACATGAAAAAAGAAAAAAAAATCTGAGACAATTCTTTGACTTATATCAAAGAATGAGCAAACTGAAATGAGATGAAATAAAAACTGTTGAAATGCAGTGTTTCACTCCTAAAGCTTTATGGCCCAGTTACACCACCAAGACGGACACCAGGGCCCTGTTTCATAAAAAACTTACAATAGTTGTTATAAGCTACTGAAATCCTTGCATCTGATTGGCTGAAAGCACATTTGTCGTAGAAATGTGGCAGTTGTGACTGGTAACAAGTTTTATGAAACGGGACCCATGCAGACCGACAACAAACCGAACAGTTGATTACACCGCCCCTAACGGCCAAAAATCGGTCTGTTTGGAGCCGTTGTGTGGTCAGTTTGATGGTGTGACTAAGTTATCGTCAGACTTTGATGGTACGATACCAGATGTACAGTACAGGATGAGAAAGGTATCCCCAAAACTAATTGCAAGTGATTTGTGTCAATTGTGGAGTTCTGTCAATAATGTCATTTCATTTTGTCCATAAATCTGAAATTTCCTTCACAGAACCTTTAATCTTCTTGTATCAAAGAATGTATTATGACATTAACATTGCTCCAAACAGTTATATTGGTATTATTCTAACTTAATTTCCTGTTATTGTCTTATTATTCAGGTCCCACAACTGTCAATATAGGAGCTATTGTTGGTGGTGTCATAGGAGGTATTGTGCTGATCGTTATCATAGTGCTTGTCATCAAGTTTGTCGTGAAACCAGGTTAGTTTGAAATTCACATGATGTGATTAATAAAAAAGTTTTTATTCATTAAAGATAAAGTTGAGTACTAGTTATGAAAAGAAATTAGAAATATCTAGAAGCAATGGGGAAAGGTGTAAGAATTGATATACTGTGAGGTTTTGGAATTGTCAAAATGACAAGAAGTTGACTCAGTCTTGCTGATTGTCACATGCACTGCTCACAGAAATGGGTATATGGGACCACACAAAGTTCAGTGCAAACTTTTCAGCTATTTATGTTGAGTTCACAAATGATTTTTCACCTTTACCAGAACTCAATCTTCTCATTAAAATTCATCAGGGTCATTTTGATTGTTCATGCAAAACAATGGAAAATTTATGTTATTCATATGGTACGAGTTAATTATGTATCATTTGTATTTTACAAAGCTATGCTTCTCTAAAATGTGCCCTTCCCATTTTCGTACATCATAATAATATCAGTGATATTAAAGGAGAATGAAACCCTGGGGAAATATCCATTTTAATGAAAAGAGAGGATAGAGAGAAGCAATTTATAAAAAGTTCCATCAAAATTGGTTACGAAATGAAAATGTCATGAAAGTTTGAAAAGTCCCAATTTACTTTCTATGGTGATCCTCAAATTGGCAATGTTGCTTCAAAATGGCAGGTTTAGTAGTACAACGTTCAATATGTTTTGTACACAAAATTTCATATTTTCTCCATTATCTCTAAAGATGCTGCTTGTCTTTTTGTGAACTCAACATATATTGTGTCAAATACATTTTCCCATGATATATCTTAAGCTAAGAAGGAGACAAGCTGCACCTTAAGAGATAATGGGTAAAATATGAAATTTTGTGTACAAAACTTATGGAGAGTTATACTACTAAACCTATCACTTTGAAGCAAATTTGCCAATTTGAGGATCACCATAGAAAGTAAATTGAGACTTTTCAAACTTTCATAACTTTCTCATTTCTTAACCGATTTTGATGGAACTTTTTTTTATATTGCTTCTCTCTATCCTCTCTTTTCATTAAAATTGATTTTTCCCTAGGGTTTCATTCTCCTTTAATAATAATTATATTGATAATGATAATGATAATGATAATAATGATAACACCAAAAACAACAACAACATTAATGACTGGATTTATATAGTGCCTTTTCCATAGGATTCAAGGCACTGTCTCCTTGTCTATTTAAACAGATAATGTAGATGTATGTTGAAGTAGTGAATTGCTATTCCTGTGAAGCACAGGAGATTTTTTTCAGAGGTGTGGGGCAATGGATTGAAATGATTTAAAGCCAGTCTATATTAATTGTTAAGTTTTTGCTTATGGAATTAAAGATGAAATTTATTACCTTCTACAGTTACAATATATTAAGCTCTACATTTAAAGTGACAGTAAATTGAAGCTCTTAATGGCGCCATCTTTCAACAGGATTAGAAAGGTGTCTGTGCCTCTCATTTTCCCATCATGCCCCATTCTAGTTTGTAAAAGCTTAGAATGTATCTGTAGGCAATTTTCCACATGTGCAATGTCAAAAATAATTGTTTGAAATATAAAATGTGCCTATTTCTAAACAGCTGTTTGTCAAAAAAAAAAAACAAATGCAATTAATTTTCAAATTATAATCTAAATTTAGCAGTTACTGCAAGGTGGCGCTGTTCACGTTTTGCCAGTTTAATGCCATTTTAACTCTCTATTATATGTTGGTCCCAGCGCACTTAAGACATGTGACTCGCACATTGCACACACCCTTCCGACTCGCTTTACTCCATAGGAGGGGTGTTGAGCCGTACCATTCAAGATCAAGATCAAGAAGACTATTTTACTGTCTTCCTCCTGGCTTCCTCCAGAAGAATATAGTGTGTACTCCTGTACTATTCTGTTTTACTTTTTTATATTGTCAGTTTTAGCGTAATTCATTGACAACTTTTGTTTGTATTTTTCCATATTATGTATTCTTGCAGTTGTTCACCTTCTAGGGCTTAGTCACATACACTTCTCTGTTTTTATTTTAAATAAATGAACTTATTAACTTGTGAACTTACGAACTTATAGAATTATTTTTGTTTTTATTTCTATTTTTTTTCAGAATGCATGGGAGGATCAGGGTGAGTGTCCTGCGTCTACTCTTCTGTCAATCCATCTATCCTTCCATCCTTCCATCTGTCAACTCGTCTGTTCCTTAACTCATCTTTCAGACTGAGTGTCTCTGAACTAACTAGCCTTGCTGTGCACGCACATGTAGATGAATATTGTCTTTCATCTTCACTCGTCTGTCTCCCTTTAACCTGACATTTAAAATGGATTGTCTCTAATTATCAAAGTCTTATACCCCTCTCATAAACCCCCAAGAGCGCATAATAGGAGCATTATAGGACTTTATGAATTTACTCACATCAAAATACTGCGCATCATTTTAGGGCTGCTATTATGTAATACATGATGCCCGCATTATCCAGCAAATGCTAGGTTTATGAATGCGATAATGTGGGCCCAGCATTATCCCACCCTGATATCGGTCAAAGGTCATTTGATTTCCCGCGTAATAACAACTTCTCCTTCACAGATCCCGTACGATTCTGGGTTTCTGAATGGGAGCTCGTAAAAAGAATGCTCTTATCATGCGGCTTTTGATAGTTTGTTGACACGATTTCTATTGCTTAGTGCACATAATAGGAGCATGGGTTTCTGGAAGGGGTATTAATTCTTTCTAACAAGCCATGTCGTGCATGTAAGACATTTTCTTCCATCAAGAACTCCTACATGTACCTAAAAGGAGTGTCCACATAGCACTGGTTAAGATACAATAAAATCTTTAGGAAAGGTACATTTATGGGATCCTAGAAAATGCTGATGATAATAATTCATTCTTCTATAGAGCATTTCAGGACTGTAGGCCCTCGAAATGTGCTTTACAATGTACAATGTTTACAATCATTGTACATTTATCATTTATCGAAGAGATAGGTTTTCAGTGCGCTCATAGCGTATGTAGCGGCACATTTGGAGAGCATTCCAAAGTTTTTGACATAAAATTGGTAAGCAACATTGATAAATACATTTTCTCATGGACCGATTTTATCGTTATCATTATTTGTGATTTGTTGTCAGCCCATAACAACAAGCCCAGCTAGCTTGCTTTTTATTACCCTTTCATGACAGGAATTATTTAAGGGCTAAGTTGATCACATTTTGTTCTTCAAATTGGCAACAGTAATATTTGTCTTTTAATTCTACATGGTTCTATTAAAATGTAATGTCTTTGAAAACAATATACATAGTTAGGTACTTTGTCGAAAAGTTGAAAAAAATTGCCAATTTTTATTTCAAAAACAATGATTTTGAACCTCTCAATGTGTTGCCAATTTAAGGATTTTAAAGCTCATTCTCCTTTTTAAAATTCCTAGCATCAAACGCAGTATGGCCATGCAACAAAAATGGACAGAGTGTGTGCAGAAATTTTTGCTCTTTCTACTCAAAATGTGGAGTGATAACTTCCTTATGTACATGCTCATCTGTTCATATTATGTGAACTGCAATCAACATGTTGGCGAAAACTTTCAAGAAATCATCTTGAGGGCTATTTCAATACCCTATTGTAATGCTCTTAGCAATCATTTTTATAATGTGTCATTGTCATGTCCACACATGCACAATTAAAGATAAAGTTGAGTTCTGGCCATGGGATTACATTTTGACAGAAACTGTCTCAAAGCAAATTGTTCAAGGTTGATTATGTCTATACAGTGTGTCCCAGAAAAAACGAAACCGAGATGTATCGATGAATTATTATATTTTAATCATAATTATGATCAATAATCAATACATATTTTTAAAGCTTAGTCCCTCTTCTTTCATCACGTACTAATTCTATGACACTTGCTTCACGCATGAGTGAATGAGAACAATATGAAACAGGGCTTCCAAAAAGTCCACTGCACAACGATACCTAGAATTCCAAGTAATATATTAGAAAACATATTTATCATTGCAATATGAAATTAATACTCCTTAATAGATAATTTTCTTCTCTTTAATTTGACACCTCAATGGATAAAAATGAGCCAGGAATGAGTAAGTTCTGTTTGTTTAAAGTGATGCTTGCATTTCCATAATGAATGAATTCGTTTGTACTCGCTGCCTGCCATAGCAGTGAACAAAGAAGACAAAAGACTGCATGCGTGGTTGATCGTCAACAAAATGGAGCGGTCAGTATAAAACGTCTCCAAAATGATAAACGCTCATTGATCATGAAGAAGGTCTTCATTTATGAATGACATTCATGGAAAATAAAGTTATTTTGTACTGAGAGTGTTGACGGGTATGCCGAGTTTACGACTTATTAATTAGATAAACAAACAGCCATAACATCAACACACACACACTCACACACACCTACAAATATACGGAGGGAGAGAATGGAAGTGTACATGAGGGATGAAGAGTTTTTAGTGTTCCGAGTGGTGTAGGGGATGGAAGTGGAAATAAGTGAGGGAGGGATAGCTGGTTTGATCATGCAAGTTAAACGATTATGCAGTGGTGTTTGCTTAAATCTAACTAAAGATCATTGGACCATACACAAACATCCTCTCTCTCTCTCTAACACACATCCACACACGCACAACCACACCCACACCCACACACACACACACTGCACACATAAAGTGGGAGAGGAAAAGAGAGGGGGAACTTGGGGGAGTGTAGGGTTTGAGGTTCCGGGAAAGATTGGCATGATGGGGGGGGGGGGGGGGGGGGGGGGGGGGGTGGTGGTAATAATAGGCAATGAGGATGAGGAGGGTGGGATAGTATTGGTTTCTACTCGAAAGCTTTTAGACCATCCATGACTTTCTCCGCATCCATTCATGCGGAAAACCGATGCGGAGTTATGGAACAAAGGATTTTTAAAGATCATCGAAATGCAATCAATATTTAAATTCTAGTTATCTCTGTCATCCGTTGGTCATTTTTCAAGATTAAGGTGTCAAACGAAAGGGCGGAAAATGAATTTTTTAGACATGTGATTATCTTTTTAAAATTCAAACATCGTTGGCCAAATGAATTTTTGACATCCCAACTTCACATTGTTATTATTCACTCATGCGTGAAATATGTATCATATGAGTGGTATCGCAGGAAAGAAGAGACTCTAAGCTTTACAAATATGTGCCACTTATTAATCATAATTGTGATAAAGATATGATTATGCATCGATCAATCTCGGTTTCGTTTTTTCTGGGACACACTGTATAAGAATTGGTGTATACTGTGAGGTTTTGGAATCATCAAAATGATAAGAAATTTAGCCAATCGCGCTGAAAGGTGCATGCACTGCACATAGAAATGGGTATATGGGACTGCATACACATGTAGTATGAATGTTCGGCCCAAACACTTCAGCTATTTCTCGTCATATTTCGAATATGAGAGCATCTGAGGAGCAATGCTTTTCAGAGGACATTTCTACTATGATGTTCTTCCTAACTCTCAAACATGTTGCTCAAAATTTATTTTTCACCTTTCCCAGAACTCAACCTTCTCTTTAAAGCTGTTGAAATTTCTTCCAAGTTGATTTCTTGAAAGTCTTTGTGATCATCTCAATCTTGTTCCTACTGCTTCAGAGCACAAGTCATACTCCTGTCTGTCATACTCCTGTCTGTCATACTCCTGTCTGTCATACTCCAGTACAGTAAAACCTGTATATAAAGACCACTTAAGGGAGACAAGAAAAGTGTTTTTTTTTTGTACAGGTTCCTTTAATACCGGTACGTGTTTCAATGAGAGACACTTTTCAAGGGGAAAGAAAAAAATTGTGGTCTTTAAAGACAGGTGGGCGCTAAAGAAGGTTTGACTGTATAAGTGTACTAGCGCTCGAAATGTTTTTTTTGGGGGGGAGCGTGGGGTGATTTTGCTCCTGAAGCTATTGTAATAGCCCTCTGAGGAGCTCCTGTGCTTTTCTTTCTTTAGGAGATGTCTTTTCCGTCTTTTGAACAAAATAATATATTCATGGAAATTTGATAAGAGCCCTCAGAGAGGAGGAAAAAGTAGTTTGAGGGGTTTTAGAGTACCTATCAAGTAACTTGCATGTACTACTGTAAAAAAAAAAAAACACTATAAAAACTACTCAAGGGAGAGAAGAAATGTGGTCTTTATGTACAGGTTTCAATGAGAAACACTTTTTAAGGAAAACAAAACATATGTGGTGATCATTAAAACATACAGGTGATCATTAAAGCAGTTTTCATGACAGGTACCTCATCAGCATTCATCTCTTTGTAACATTCATTCAGTTAGAGACTCCTATTCTATTTTTTTTTTTTTTTTTTCATCTTTAACTCATCAGTTCTCCAAAAACTTTTCATCAGATTTACTCACAGAATTACCATTTGCTAGAAGTGTATCTTGTTATTTGCTTAATCATTTTCTAATTCTATGTTTGATATTGAATAACTCTGATACATGTATGATGAAGGTAATATACATGTAGCCTATCCTTTCATACGAATGACTCTGTTTTAATAACCTGCATATACGTAAGTGTAGGAAGTCTTTCACATTCTTGAAGAAAAAGAAATTGTGTGACAGATATTATCAAGGTTCTCCACTAGCGGTTTTACCCGGGGCTCCGCCCGGGTAAAATTTGAAAAACCAGTTTAGCGCCCAGACAAAATTTCCCCGCCCGGACAAAAACTTGACGCGCCCGGATATGAAAATTGACATATTTTCACGCACTGACAAGACAGCATCAAGACCGCGCGGCATTGCGCAATCAAGCATCGACTTAAAATAAAAACTTTACTCGCATGATCATGTCGGAAACCCGCACGAACGCATTATCTCTTTGCATGAACCACGTCGAATTCTCATTGCGATCACGGCCACCTTCTCTGGATCTCGATCGCAACGAGTTCTGTCTGTACTGTGGGACTCGATTTTAAGGCGCGCGAGAGCGATCGCGCGCTGCTGCGCGCCCAATTCAGGTAGCGCGATTTATCGTAGTAGGTCCCACATGTGTTAATTGGTGTTTGCAGAGCAATGAAAGTGTAGCGGTTTTCCGAGCTGAATCCTGTTTTTTTTTAGGTTAATTTTGATTTTGAGTATTTTTATTTACGGTATACAATGATACAAATGATTTATGTGGGGTTTATTTGCCTGAATTTCCCCTGTATTTAATGCAAAACAAGTTCAAAACGAGCATCAAGTTCGTCATAATACTGACTCACCGTAGTATAGCCCACATATGTTAATTGGTGTTTGCAGAGCAATGAAAGTGTAGCGGTTTTCTGAGCTGAATCCTGATTTTTGAGGTTAATACTAATTTTGAGAAGTGTTATTCAAAGTGAACAATGATACAAATTATTTATGTGGGGTTTATTTGCCTGAATTTCCCCTGTATTTAATGTAAAATATCGTTATTTTTACGTTAGTGCAAGGCATTGTGTGAGTGTGACTGTGATGATCAAGCTGCTGTGACTCTATCTTGAGGGTTAGGGTAGAGAAACAAGTGTTGATGTAGTTATGGTATATGATAACTGATTTATAATATATCGCTTTGAATGGCATAGCGTATAAATTTAGTCCTGATTTATTGATTATTTATTATTATTTTTATGATAATGTAGATGTTTTTAAACAAACTGCACTGTAGGCTATTCCTATTTTTTATTGCATTTATCTAAGTTGATTTAGGCATTTTTGTTCTGATATTCATCAAAACACCCCCCTCAAAAAAACGAACAAGAACAACAACAAACAAAAAAACGAAAACACATGCTCAAACCCACACTCATACACTGTTAAAAGCAATCACTGAGCCAACAGAGCCCTCTGAAAAAAAAAAGAAAATTAAAGGCCCTTTTTAAATCATTTTAATTTATTTTGATTTTATTTAAATATTCAAGTAATATTTTTTTTTACTCCTAAAAACATTTCCCTGGAATAAAAAAAAGTTTGTCACCTTTGGTTGTAACTTAGTATGTGTATTTCCTCCATGAATTTTGCTAATTTGACAAAAAGCTCCCCTTGTATGTCGAAGAAGAGCTTTTTGCAGTGCTCCCCTACCGCTCTCCTTAAAAGTTCTAGGAGAGCTTTTTATTGCTCCCCTCATGATTATAAAACTGAGTCCCTGTATAAAAAAATAAATGCACGTGCGCCGCCCACTCATTTGATGAATCAAAAATGTTGTCTCGATCCCTGTCGATATTGAATTTCTTCTCAAAAGTTTGTGATGCTAACGAAGCAGAAGCTGCTGCGGCAGGCGATGAAGCCACTGAGGAATCTCGACGCAGTGCACTATAATACGTATGCCGTCACGAAACCGCAAATTTGACGCCGTCGCGAAACCGCAAATTTGACTTCGGAGGCCGACGAACACAAGAGCCCCCGGACAAAATACAGACCAGTGGAGAACCCTGATTATACGTTAGCAAAAAATCATCTTGAATATAGGTTATATTATTAATAGTCTTTAGTGAAAAAAGTACACAGCATTGCAAAGCTATTTTGCTTTAGAAAAAGAATTCTGAAAAAGAAAAGAGTCTTGCAAAAAAAAGTTGTAAATTGATCAATTAAAAAAAAATAGTAAAATACAGTCAAATGCAATAGAAATTCACTGCAAAGAAAAGATACTTTTATGCTGTTAGAAAAGCCCAAAAGAGCGTTGTTGTAAGCACAAAAGTATTAAACTACATGTATGAGTCTTATTTGATATTAATTTGGAATGAAATAATTGTCAATATAATGCCATTGTTCTGTCCTATCCATTGTTTAGTTTTCTTAACTCAATTAATTCTGCATGTTCTCCTTAACAATAATGAGATATTCTCTTAACATTGATTTTTTTGTTTCCTCTTCTATGTAATGTTTTTCTGAAATTTTTGTTAAAAGTATGTTTAACTTTCAAGTGTTCTTTTATTATGTAACTTGTCTTTTTGTGTTCCTTGATTTGGATAGACTTTCAAGTTCTATTGGTCACACTTTTGTTCAAATGTACTTGCTCCACCAATTATCAGCCTGTTAAAATCCATTGCATACTATCTTTTGTGAAATTATTATCTTTATCCTCAATACGTTAGCTCCTTTTTTTAAAATCAACTTTTCTTCATTGTCTTTTAAAAATTTGCATTCTGTGCAGTTTCAGCTTTCAAGCCCTCTTTACCTGTTGTAAATGTTCACTTCCGTAAGTTCTATTTTCACTCTTGATATTGTTTCATTGCATGATCCTAATACTAGGTGTAAAAAAAAAAAATTTGACACTTGTGATCATTGATAACTCAAAAATTATACCTCGTATCAGACTGAGGTTTTTACATTGTAAATTTGAAAGATTTTTAAAAATTTGGGAACAAGTTTTATGACATTTCTCTGAATACTTTACTTAAAATATTGCTCTGAATATGTACATTGTAATTAGATTTTTCCTTTTTTGAAAAATCAAGGCCACAAAATCTGTGTGTATAAGTAATCAATTCAGCATACAACAATTGCCATTGTGCATTGCAGCTGAAATTCTAGAACACCTTTTTAACTCAGAGTCATAAATCATTAATGACACTGGACAGCAAAAGATTGGCAGAAATGAAAGCTGCAACACACAGTGGCAATTGCTGTATGCTGAATTGATTACTGATACACACAGATTTTGTTGCCTTGATTTTTTAAAAATTGAAAAATCTATTTAAATATTCAGAGCAATATTTCAAGAAAAGTGTTCAGAAAAATGTAATAAGACTTGCTCCCAATAAATTTTACACCCTTGAACTTTACAATGTAAAATATTCAGTCTGATATGAGGTATTATTTTTTAGTTAACGATCATACGTGTCCACTGTTTTTTTTAACACCTAGTATATGACCTTCGAAAATGTGCATGTTCATAAAATATCTCTGTATGCTGAAATGTCAAATGTGCCATATATCATTTGTAAATTTTAATGTTTGGGTGTTTCCTGATTATATATATTTCCATGAAGTCATGCTTGTATTTTAAATATTGTACATTTCAGATGGATTTATATTGGAATGTAGTATGACAAATATGCACTAGAGACATTCAGCACCTTCTTATAAAATGCATGTGCATATAGATGTATGTGATATACTAATAAGGCGCATAGATAATTAGGTATTAATTATTATGCGCTATATAAATTGAATGTTATTGTTAGCATTGTTATTACTAATGTATATAATATACAGTCTATGCATCATAACTTTGGGTTTACTCTGATAACGATACATCATAGAGAAGTAATAATTAATAGTATAATTGCAGGTATGTATTAGTCGGCAAGTACACTTTATTCGAAATCATTGTGTCTTGAGAGAAGCCTAACCCATTTTTCCAACTGGTCTATAGTACAGGGCCTATGGTAGTGTCAGTTCAGACCCTCTCTTGCATGTTTAGACTAAGGGTTTGTGCCTGCAAAAGTCCCTCCACATCTTTCAGATGGGGAGGGACTTTCGCATTCAATTGTCTTCTATTCCCAATATGACAATATATATGTACTGTCAATATACTCAAATGAATGGAGATAGTGTACATAATGCTTTCTTGTAGTTATGTAAAGACATCTGAAAAATATGACATCATAGAGGATATATCATCTGTTTGGAGCCAGAAGGGCTTCAACTCTATGTCACTGTATAGAATGAGTTAACGCCCTTCTGGCAACAAACAGACAATTATGCTAAATGAGATGCACAACTACAATTTTGAAGGAATCAAATGAATGCTTGTGCATTGTTTGTACATAAATTGTATTCATAGACGTCGTCTGCTTAGAGCCAGATGAGTATTTGTTCATCTTTTTTATACAAAATATGAGCCATTCTAGCTCTGGTACAGTCAAACCTGTATATGAAGACCGCTCAAGGGAGACAAGAAAAGCAGTCTTTATGAGAAGGTGGTCTTTACTTGCAGGTTCCTTTAATACAGGATTCAATGAGAAACACTTTCAAGGTGGTGGGGGCATTGTGGTCTTTATAGCCATGTGGTCTTTCTATACAGGTTGTTACTAAAGCAGGTTTGACTGTATCAAAGGGTAAAGGGGAGTGTAAGGAAAATTTAAAATGGAGACAGAAAGGTCAATGTATATACATTTTATAGCTGGTTTTTTTCAAAACAAAAATATGTTACTATCATTTTTAATGGACTCTAGCACTGTAACTTCATTCTGAAAGAAAAGTACATGTGCATATTCCAGGCTTGATCTCAAAACTAGATTTCTAATAATTTTCAAGTTAGCTACTTCTCTTCCCTTCTATATAGTCGTATGGGGTCAATTTGGGGAAATGGTTAATGTGGTTACTTGACATTATTTTACTAAAATTGTTCTACTTTGAATTGATAATGAGGTATGATACTTTCACACTGATGTCATTCAAAACCCCAAAGTGTTATTTTCAGATAATGCACAGTTGAAATTCCATACTGAATAAAACCTTTTATAATGCATTGATGTCTGAAACAAAACTGTTATTTTCTTCTCTTGCTCCTCTTAATGCTCAATTTCTTCTGAACACCCTCCCTTCCTCTCCCATTCTCTCTTTCTCTGTCTGTCTCTCTCTCTCTCTCTCTCATCCTCTTTCTCCCCCTCTTTCTCCCCATTTCCAACTATCTTTATTTCATTTTGTTCATGTGTGTTGCCAGTCTGTCTGTTCTCTCTTCTTTATGCTATTCCCCCTTTTTTCTGAAGTACTATTGCCTGTATCCTCTATTCCTAACCTTGTTTACCATCATCCTCTCATTACCTCTATTTATGCTTATCTTCACATATTTAATCTCTGGTGCTATTCTCCTTTATCCCCCTTTGTTTTCTCACCCACATCCCCTGTTTTGTCCACTCTTGATTCTTCTCCATCCTCCCATTTTTTTTTTTTCATCTCCCGTTACATTACGTACATATGAGAAAAGTTACAGTATTTCCTCTGTTTGTTTTCATAAAATCATTGAAAGAAAATGCCACTTATTTTGGGTGTAGTGGTGTATATTATTATTCAACTGCTATTTGCAGCTGCAATACATGAATGGGATTCCCCACCTGCTTTTTGTCTGTGACCTCTGTCCCCCCCCCCCCCCCCCCCTCCCATCTCTCACTCTTGTTCTATCCCCCCTCTTTTTCTTTTTCTTTCCCTCTCAATCTCACCATCTTTCCCTCTCTCTCTCTCTCTCTCTCTCTCTTTTTCTTTTTCCAGCTTGCCCTTTCCCTTCCTCTCATTATCTCTGGCTGCATTTAATCATCAATGACAGTTGAGAAGGTCCCACAAGGACATTATGTTTTTGACCAAAACTGTTTCATTCTCTTTGTTTTTCTTACTGAAACGTTCCATGTCTTTTCATATCAAGTTCACAAGTTTCAACTTTTCCCAATCCTGGCAGGTAATTTCAACCATACACGGTCATGTGACTTTCATTCAAGTCATGTTGCACGAAACTTTGTAGAACACTTGACCTCTGGCCTTCATGTGACAAAGGTCGTGTATCTGTGAATTTTAGAAAGGAATGTAAGAATAGTGTATAATCATGCAGAATGTGTCATTTTGTTACCTTTCATGGAAAGCTGCTTACCCCTCTATCGCTCTCCCTCCTCCCCCCCCCCTCTCTCTCTCTCTCCCTCTCCTCTCCCCCCCCCCCCCCCCTCTCTCTCTCCCTCTCCCCTTCCCCTCTCTCTTTCTTTTGTGTTACCCATTGGTTACGGTATGTTTCTTTCCCTTTGCATGTCACCCTGCTTTCTTCAACCCCCCCCCCCTCCATATCGTTCCCTCTCAGCTCTCTCTCCCTCTCTCTCTCATTACCCATTGGTGATGTTTCTTTCCCTCTGCATGTGACCGTTTTCATCACCTCCTCCCCCCCCCCCCCCCTCCCCTCCATATCTTTCCCACTCACTTCTCTTTCTCTCTCTCTTTCTATATATATCTCTCTCTCTCTTTCTATATATCTCTCTCTCACTCTCTATTTCTCTCTCTCTCACTCTCCCTCTCTCTCTCTCTCTCTCACTCTCCCTCTCTCTCTCTCTCTCACCCCTCCCCTATTGCTTCTCTCTCATATCTTACTCTTTTATGTAATTTAGTTTAATGATTTTGCTTATTTTATATACCTAAGCCTGATAGTAGGACTTTAAGTGTGTTCACTTTATTCATCTCCTCCCCCCCCCCCCATAAAAAAAAAAATCCTTTATAGTTATTTATAGTTGTATTTTTAGATAAGATTTTTTAAATGTCTATTATTTACTTTCAGTGCAACACATAGGAGTCATTTTTTTATAAACTCAATTATTTTCTGGTGTTACATGCAAAATATTGGTATAATTTTGTTTTAATGCCTTTCCTATTTATGTTATTTTCTGGCTTTATTATTTGGTAGAGTCCCATCAACCTATCCTCTAACAGCATCTCAGTAAAATTAGATTTCGTATAGGCTAACTCAGTAGAACTACTATTTTAGAGAAAGACTGACACACAGACAAAGAAACAGGGACAAGAGAGAGACAGAGAAAGGGGGAAACTGATTTCTTTTAGAAGCTGATGAGGGATAGTGATTTCTTTTATTTGCAGGGATAAATCAGACTCCTCGTAGCTCTCTCTCTGATTTCAGTTTCCCTCTTTCTCATTTTCATTTTCATTCAATCAGTAATACATGATCCATTTTACAATGTGCATATTTGCAAAGATACAAACTATAAATAATAACTGTTTTTTTATATAGCGCCTTTCCAATTATTAAAGTAACTGATCAAAGCGCTTTACAAACTAACAATAACATCAACAAAATACCATTTTCAGCAACTTTCTGTTCTGAGCCAAAAGCCTTGGTTTTTAGGCTGCAAGATATCACATTAAAACCTGCGACGATTAATCAAGTGATGTAATTATCATAATTAATTTTAAAATGTTAGTGTACATGTCTGTCTTAATACAGATAATCCGAAAAGTTTAAATACACCTGGAAGAAAAACAGTTTACCTTACATCCACTCATTCCTATTATACATAATGTACATGTATGTCTCAGAGTGATTTTATTTGATGCATATAGCCTATTTTATACAATTTGGCAGATACCAAACTTGTCTGTCTCCTGAGGTGAAAAGTTTGAAGGAACGAGTAAAGTTGAAAATGTATATTGTTTTTTCTACCAGGTGTATGTTAACCCTCTCAGGACAGGAATAATTTAAGGGCTAAAATGATGACATTTTGTTCTTCAAATTGGCAACAATAGTATTTCTCATTTAGTGCTACATGGTTCTAATAAGGTGTAATGTCTTTGAAAAAAATATTCATGGTGAGGAATTTTGTCAAAAAGTTGAAAATATTACCAATTTCATTAAAAAACAATGACTTTGAACCTCTTAATGTTTTTTTCAATTCAAGGATTTTAAAGCTTATTCTTGTTTTAAAAATTCCTGGCATCAAACGCAATATGGTCATGCAACAAAAATGGACAGAGTGTGTGCAGAAATTTTTGCTCTTTCTACTCATGTATCTGGTATATTTTTTTGAGCTCTGAATCAA
This sequence comes from Heliocidaris tuberculata, assembly GCA_025618425.1. Taxonomy (NCBI): domain Eukaryota; kingdom Metazoa; phylum Echinodermata; class Echinoidea; order Camarodonta; family Echinometridae; genus Heliocidaris; species Heliocidaris tuberculata. The sequence goes on from CM046833.1 coordinate 32,397,374, forward strand.
AAGTTATTGAACCAAACCACAAAATGTTGTTGATTTCTCAAAAGGGTTAATTTAGTGCCCACCTGTATTACACAGACGTGATATTGAATACAGTCCTACAGAAAAGCATTCATCCATAATCTCTATTCAGAATGGTTACTATTCATATGCTGCCAAAAATAGCACCATGCCTTGGTGTGTCATCTGCTCAGGAGTACATGTATATATGTGATCATATCCAGTGTGCGTGTGAGCTTTCAGTTCTGGATGCGTTTTATGGGGTCATGTTCTTTAGATCATGTGAATGGTATTTTACGAGGTTTCATACTACGCAGAAGTATTGCCATAAGTCCTATGGCAAGCCAATTGATCCCTAAGGCAAAATCCTAATTGAATGTGAATGAAACAATTTACTTACACTAATTTGAAAATGGAATAACATTGTATCATATAACATATTGAAAGCCTCTTTCTTTTATTGATGTCGGTGTAAATATTTTATTGACGGGAAAGTCATATGAGAAATATTCAAGCATAATTAATTATCAATAAATGCAAGAACAGTTAGCTACATGTAACTCTTATTCATCTCTAGAATTGCCAAGTGAATTAATTATGGCTTGAAACTCATCATAATGATGTTTCAAATTTCATATTTTGGAAACATATTAAATTCAATTCTGTTTTTCTAAAATAAGCCTTTTGTACTGATTTTCTGGTAAATTACAGTTAAAAAATAAATGTAAAATGAAGCTATAAGGAGAAATTGTGGAGTACATTGTGCTATATATGCTGAATGTTTTCAGTGATCCAACAGTTCATGAACCCCCAGTCATAGAGACATGGAATGCATCGCACAGCTGAATGTGACCCCGAGGCTTGCTATTGATTCAAAGAGATTTATCATTATCGATTCTCTGCTTAAAATGCTCTTGAGAGTACCCTATTTGTGCCCAGTACCCTGGCTCATATTTATGCTGAGCAGTTCAGGAGCATGATAACCATAAATGTACAACTGTAAGATACCTGACATGCATTTTGACAGAGCTCATCGACAACACCAAAAAAAATCTGTAAGCGTTGTCAACAGATTTCTGTGAGCATGTAATACCGGACACATTGCTGTAATAAGTGTATGGTTAGCATCGATCTTTTTTTTTATTGTGGGGGGGGGGGGGGATTCTCAAACAACAGAATAATAATGATTTGCATTTTGAAGATTGTACAGCAACCGATGGTAGAGGCTGGTCACATCAACGTTCCCCCCCCCCCCCCCCCCCCAGTCATGACATGAAATTACCGCATATGATGATTTGCAAAACTAGTTTTAAATGTGATATAACTTACAAGTATGTTCTCCTTTAATGAATAGTGAAACATTTAATGGCAGGAACTCAATAAATAACAAAGACTTTTATTAAAAGCTTTAAATATTTAAATATCTCTATGTCTACATGAGCATTTGGTAATTCTCTAGTATGTAAATGTACTGTTATACAGTAAAATGGGTTTTGCACCTTCATCATACATTGGAGATGTTCACCTATTCACACAACGTTTTCACCAGCAATAATTAAGGGAGTTCGTAGTTAATCAAGCAAGTGTAAAGGTTAATATGTACCACACCCAACTAACAGCTCTATGATGAATGCATCCCAAAGGAGATGCTGCGTCATGGCAACAAGGCATCAAAGCTAGTAAAGTACTGTGGGCCGGGATTTTAGCAATAAAAGATATTTTTTTACTTGCTTTGCATCTGGTTTATTTCACTAGGTACAGTATCTCTACATAGAGCTTCTGCGATAAATGCAAACTGTACAAGTACTAAAATAAATGCCATTCTCCAACATGTGAACAAAAATTGAAAGCTCCTCTATCAACACATTTTCACCATCAGTATTTTTTTCCCCCATTTATTTAAATTTTTTGGCAAGATTTGCATCTTGTTTTATCTAATAAGATTTCTCTAAAATATAGCACAAGATGACACAAAATATTTTACCCACATATGAAACAAATTCAAAGCTCCTCAGTTGTGTACCCCCATTATACACTATCAATTCTGTTGTGACTATGTATATACACCAACACATTTTCGTCATCAATAATTAAGGGAATTCACAGTGAATGAACCACCTATGAATGTTAACACAATCACCACACACAGCCTGCAGCTATACGATGACCGCATCCATAAGGTGATGGAGCGCCATGGCAACGGGGAATTGGAGATAGTAGGGATGACATCTGATGCTAATGTTGACATCAAGGATGGGTTTGAGGCCAGCTGGGTTTGAGAGAGAGATACCCTTAGGCCCCTCAATGCTGAATAATGATGAGCGTCATGTTGATGTATGCGGCATCCATTTTGAATTTCCCTCTCTCAGTCACTGGTGATTGTGTTTGGTGGATTATCTTTCAATGTAGGGGAATTCTATACATCTCTCATAGAATAAAACAGAAGAATGGAATATAGATAATTACATGTGATATATATTTCATTGTTATAAGTAAGAAAGAAATATTCTTTTGTAAACTACATAGTGCATAATCTGTATCCAAAGTCCTTTGAAAGTGCATAGAGACATTATATCATATTCATAATGTGATATGCGCTATACAAGAACGGAATATTATTATATACGCATGCACACACACACAAATAAATACATAAAATGATCTGAAATGGAGGAACTCAATGGTTACATCATGTAGATTGGTTTTATACGTAGCATCAGTTAAATGGTGCAATTTTCTTGTTATATCACATTTATGCAAGGATTTACTATGACATTTAGTTAGGTTTATTTAAATGTCTTTTTCTGTTAAAGTGACTTTAGCATCATGTTACAGTCCTTTTCACATATGCATTTGGAAACGCCTTCATTACTTATCTAGCAAACAATACAACCCGTGATGTATTGGTGCATTAGTAATGCCTGAAATTCATATCAACATCTCATCTCAACATCCCTCGCACTCTTGTTACCATGGTACCAAGAATTGGAGTGCATCACAATATCCTCCAGCCTGTATGCCTCAGGTTCTATGGTATTATATTAAATGCACGTAGCTCCGTCCAGATGATGATATACATGTTGCCGTAATACAGTGGCAATGAACATTCATTATTGAAATCATATGAGGCCACAAGGATAGTGTGAAATGCATGTACATGGTACAAGCCAGCCAATGTTCATGTGGTAGCACTCAAGAGGACAATTTTTATGTTATTTAAATCTAATACCAAATATTATTATTAACCATGATAAAGAAATGTACTTTACTCATTTTAATACTTCACTAATGACAATGACAAATATAAACTTTTACCTATACTTCTACATTTGTACTTGCGTAACTTTAAGACTACTAACATTAGTGCATGTGTGTGTTTGTGTGTTTAATTGGGCTTTTACAGACGTGTATCAATCAGATATGATTATTTACGTCTGGGGACCGACCTTTAACGTCACCATCCGAGAGACGTGACTCAGTCTCGAACCTGGGTCCGCTGAATCAGTTTATAACTTCCACTGTTAGCTGGATTACAGGCGCACGCCACAACACCCAGTTGTAGTAGTGTAGTATTGATACCATTATGGCAGTAATGCTTGACTATATCCGGGGGGTGTTTCACAGAGAGTTAAGCTTGACTCAAAGTCGCACTTTAATTCCTAGTTGCGTGCGGTATATGATACATCACCGCATTGGTCAAATCGTGCTCAGGGGATGCGCGCTGTTGGGTAATCTACCAATGAGATAATGCGTTTAATACCGTATGCGCATTGGCACTTACGCATGACTTTAAGTCAAACTTAACTCTTTGTGGAACACCCCCCTGTAAGTGCTGATGGAAAACATCATTAACCTTACATGTAAATATGTATTTTTACTGTAATGCATAATTATTTATATTACACATGTACGTGCAGGGTGATTCCCTGTTTGTTGTATGGAATGTTGAGACGGCATTTACATGTATATCCTGTTGACTGTACATGTAATTACTGAAAAAAAATATGATGTGGTCATTATACATGTGTATAGTGATGCCAGGAAGAAACATTTGGTGAAAGGTCATACCTGTATCATGTGATTTATGATTTTTTTGTGATAAATTAAAAGATAAAGGAATGTGTTATAGGGGGCATATCTCACAGAATCACCTTCTATCATACATGTCTTGAAAATAGTTATGCATAGTCATGGATGGGGCGCCGACATTTGCTCCACAGTCCATATCTCGAAAGGTCAAAGGTTAAGGTCAAGGTCATGATGTTTTTTTTGTTCAGGACAATGTGAAGATTAGGAATAGGGTTAGGGTTAGGTTTAGGTTTAGGTTTAGGAGTAGCATGGCAAAGTTAGACCGGAGCAATTGTCGCAGGAGCAAATGTCATACATCCTCTTGAATTCATTCATTCTTGGTTTATATATTGTGCAATCCTAAATCTCACTTGTCTGGTTTTTTTTTTTTTTTGTTTCTTGTTTACATCTTGGTTCTTCAGGTCAGGTAGTGGTGGTTCAAGGAAAAAGCCTGCTTCAAGTGCTGTAGGCTCCACCAATGGCAGTGAGAAGGTAAGACCTCATGTGAAACTAGGAGAAAAAGAGGAAATGAAACTTGGAAGTCAAACTGCAGCAACTTTCTGATTCGGAATCCATGAGTAATTTTATCAATAGATTGACAATTATTTGAATGATCTATTAATCAATATTTAGAGTAATAAGTGTATCAGTCATTCAAGTATTATTGCTCTATAAGCCAGTTTGTAATTTTAATTTGCGCATGTGCAGATATAGGTCATTTGTACCGAGTACCATGGACCTTTACTTATACGCCTGTCATTTTGTACGCGCCATGATGCACGCATCAGTATGATTGTACAAATTGGGGGTCATTTCAGGGTCATTTGTACCATGAACTAATTATGAACTGGCTTATTCAAATACACAATAAGTTAAACAGCCAAAGTAAATCATTACAGTTTGCAATCAATCAGTCAGTCAGTCAACCAACCAACCAGTGAATAAATCATTTATAATTAAAGTACGAACTTGCAGGAAAAATCTGTACACTATACATGTAGGTTGAGCTACAGCCCACGAGATTGACAGGTCGTTCTTGTGGGCCTTCTGTCAACTTTTTTGAAGGTTCACAAGACCAACATTATCAGTCTGATTGGATGACGGTCTCATGGGCTGTCGGTCTCATGGGCTGTCGGTCTCATGGGCTGTCGGTCTCATGGGCTGTCGGTCTCATGGGCTGTCGGTCTCATGGGCTGTCGGTCTCATGGGCTGTCGGTCTCATGGGCTGTCGGTCTCATGGGCTGTCGGTCTCATGGGCTGTGGGTCTCATGGGCTGTTGATCTCATGGGCTGTTGGTCTCATGGGCTGTCGGTTTAGGCTGTCGGTCTCATGGGCTGTCGGTCTCATGGGCTGTCGGTGTCATGGGCTGTCGGTGTCATGGGCTGTCAGTCTCATGGGCTGTCGGTCTCATAGGCTGTGGGACTCATAGGTAGTCATTCTACTGGGTTGTCCTTTATAGGTTCTTGGGGATTCAACTGTATTTTTTATTTGAAACCCCACTCATATGATAAGTAGTTCAAGTTTGTTGCGAATACCTCACTCTTTCAACTCTTTCAAACGAAAAAGCTTGTCATTATAGTCTTGCACACATTGTACCCAGTGGGAACAGTCCCTGCTTTTAGCATACATCACTCTTTACCTTCCTTTATCAGAAACAAGCTTGTTCCCATTTACTTGTATCACGATGCACACATAAACATTTACACATCAAATCTACAGTCACGCACCACACCCTTAGACCTGTTGGTCTCGCAGTACTTGATACTGCAGTAAACTACCTGTAATTGTTGTTCTAGTTACCCCTCGGGCAGAACCTGGCATTCAGAATTAATTTCTTTGAAAATCTCCTGGCACTGTATATAGTGTGATATGCCATGAAACATGCTCAGAGTACATGGAAATAGTTAATTAGTTTTCTACAGATTTTTTTCTTTCTTCCATTCCCCCCCCCCCCCCTTAGCCCCCCTCCCTTATGTTTAGCATAGCGTCTATAAGCATGCACATTTTTGGCCTGCCCCCTCTGTTATGAAGTCCAGGATCTGGTACTACAGTCTAATTTGTAGTGGATAATTTCTTGGCAAATATGACAAAATAAATAAAATTTACTTGTACATTAAAATGAAGGCCCAGTGTGAAATAAATTGTGACTTTCATCTGACTTTCAGAATGATGTTGAAGCACCTTTAAAGGGTGTGAATGAAGTAGTCACTCAGGTATGTATAGGATTTTGATAGCCCCATTCACATGCAAATCTTATACCCCAGCGCAAACGTGTCGTTAGTTCATTTACTAATGTACATTGAAAAATGTTGCCTCACCCTTTTCGCAAGCAAATCTTATACTACAATGCAAACATGTCATTTACATTCAAAATGTGGTCTGGACTGTTTCATATGCAAATTATAAACCCTAGTGGAAACACTTCTCATTAGTCAGTTCATGTCAAATGTACATTCAAAATGTAGTCATAACCCTTTCACATGCAAATCATAAAATTCATAACCCACCCAGCAAACTTATAATTGACATTTCCTTACATCGTACATCCATGTGACAGAGGAGGAATAAACATTGAAAACATGTCCTCTCTTTGACCAATAAAATGTTTCAAAATTTAAAATGATTTTTCAGTTTTGAGCATATTTTCCAGTTTGAAGAGAATCTAATCTTGTTATGTCCCATAAATCAAGCCTGAGGCTAATATCAATATTGTGACTGGTTTGATGTAATTCTCTTTTTACATTTTCATTCACAGTCATGTAGTGCATATTCTACAACTACCTTTTGTTATAATGCAGCAATTTTTCACTTCTGATGTGATTAGGAATTCATTTGATTTCACATCCGTAAGCCTTAGAATCTCAAACATGGCAGTACCATTGCTTTTTAAATCTCACATAGAACATCACAATCTGTCATTTTCATGTGCCATCATTTCAAAAACATACATCAAATCATTTTCACCATATTATCTTATCAAAGTTCGCAAAAATTGTGTGTCCAGTCAATGCTGCATGTATATTGTGTATCTGTGAACAGATCTATAGTAGGTTACAGCTCTTCAAGTTCACAAAATGCATTGAGAATACTGAGACCCAGAACGACATTATCTAATAGATATTTTTTACTTGCATCATACCAATATTTGTGGCTTTGTGCGTAATGCGCTCATTTTCAACACACATATCTCATAACTCCTAATGCTCCTTTCACATTCCCATGGCTTTCATCAACTTGCCATATAATATTCTGGATATAACTGCTGAGCTTTCCAGGAATTATTTTCTCCATATATGACAACCATTTACCGGTACTAGAAAGAGGGTGTAGAATAGAAGTCTTCTTGAGGAACACCAGGATTTGACTACAGATTGAACAGCAACGTAACAAGACCCTTATTTTTGTACAGCTCCCCATGTCTTTAATTTTTCAGTGCTACTGCTGCCCAACAAATCTGAGATTTCTCATTAATAATTTCAGTCATCATCTAATTACGCTAAAAGCATGAGAGCTGGCTGTGTGATAGATTTGCCCTTTCAATATTTGCCACCAGTCAGTCAGTTAATAGATAAGAAGTGAATAATGGATTTAGAAATATTCTACATCAGAAATACTTGTCAGAAGATTTGGTATACCCCTCTCCCCCCCCCCCAAAAAAAAACCATTTCCAATTCTTTCTTTTTTTCATTAAAAGCAACCCTACCCTCTGTGGGGGGGGGGGGAGGAGGTCTTGTCAGTTATCTGTAGTGCTTTCTATTTTCTCTCACCCATCTCTCTTTAAAAACGATTTCAATGGATGTGGAAGTGTGTTCTGTTCTTTGACAACTGCTATTCTGGCAAAATTTACAACCTCCCCCCCCCCCCCCAAAAAAGGAAAAAAACACTGAAGCCTAATCTTAAACCTAATCCTATGCATGCTAACATGCCTAACCCCTACCCGAATTATAGCTTCCTAAACCCTAAATCTTAAGCCAGAATTCCTCCAACAGGTGACAGGCCTATATCTTTCTTATAAATTAAAAAAAAAAAAAAAAATTTGCTGGGGAGGGGGATGGACTGTCCCCCACACCTACATCATGTTACTTTGTTTTCATTGTCTTATTTTAATGAGAAAGTTTTTGTGTATCATTTCAGGACAAGATCAAGCCCTCAGCAGCTCCCAGAACACAGAGCTCCATCCAGCATACAACTGATAACCCTGAGCAAGCAGAGTAAGTGACCAGAGTCAAGACGATTCACTCAATTTGTTCAGAGGGAAAAAAAATCCAACCTAAAGAGGAGTTGAGTTCTGGGCCCCGTCTTATAAAGAGTTGCGATCGATTTGAATCGATCACAACTTGAAATCAATTGCTACTCCTACATGTATCTCTTTGGTACGCAGTTGCAATTCATTTTTGGTTGCGATCAATTCAAATTGTTTGCAACTCTTTGTAAGATGGTGACCAGGTCATGTGATTATATTGTGCAAGATTTGTCTGGAGGCAAGTGCCATAAGTGCCCTGCACAGGCGAAGAACGGCACTATACTAGAAGCTACATGTATCATCGTCATCATCATCTTCATTAATTATGGAGAGATATATATTAGAATGAGTATTGGTGTATACTGTGAGATCTGGAATCATCAAAATGACAAGAAATAGACTTCCTGAAAGTCACATGCACTGCATACAGAAGTGTGTATATGGGACTACACACACATGTGTAAGTTTTTTGTATTGTATTATGTAATAATACCTATTTTATATCTTTGCTTATCATACCTATTCCTGTTTTACTTTTTTCTCTCTTGCCTCTCTCTCACTCTTTCTTGCTGTTCCATCTCCCCCCCCCCCCCCCATCTCTCTCCCTTCCTCTTTATCCCTTTCCCTCTTTCTTTTTCTCTCCCTTCATCCCTCCCCTCTCTATCTATGCCCCCTCTTTCTCTCCTTTCCTCTCCCCTTCCTTCCCCCCCCCCCCTCTCTCTCTCTCTCTTTCTCTCCTAGGTATGCCATGGTAGATAGGAAACCAGGAGGAGGCGGAAAAGGAGGAGGAGACATGCCTGATAGAGGATATGGAGCTGGCCAGGTAACCATACAAAACACACCATCTCAAATCAGCAACACCGTACCTTTTCATTAAGCCTTAGTATGCCACTAGGGCACTGCTACCTCAGTCTCACAGCCAAACCGAGTCCAGACCGACTCTGGACGCAGAATTTTTTGTTTGGTCTGTTGTGGATCTGGCGTCGGTCTTGTTGGTGTGAGTGGGGTATTAGGGAGCTTACGAAACGGGACGGGAGAGTAACAGGACGGGAGAGTCTTGTTTTTCATTTAGTTACGTAAAAGTGGACGGCAACGCACTGCACAGTGTTCACGCCCAGTTACACAAAAATAGTACGGCTTCCCGTCCCCACTTTAGACCGGACGTTATTTCGCCCGAGAACCGTCCTGAAATCAAACAGGACGGAGAGATACTCCGTCCTAGGAGAAGCCGTATTGTTGTTGTGTAACTGGGCGTGAACACTGTGCAGTGCGTCACTGTCCACTTGTACGTAACTGATTGAAAAACAAGACTCTCCCATCCTGTTAGTCTCCCGTCCCGTTTCGTAAGCTCCCTATTAAATTGAAAACAACAACTTAGGACTCCACACCACCTTTTTCCATAGGGCAGGGAAGCCAGTTTTCAGGCTTTAGCCTCATTTCAGGGCCTGTTACACTCAGTTTCAGGCTTTCCAGGTTTCATAATTTACAGGACATATAGAGCTCCAACATATTTTGATCTGTATTCAGGCTTAGTGCACACCTGCCAAGTCTCCCTGATTTTGCAGGAGTCTCCTGATATTTGTAAACTCCAACTAGCAAATTCTTGAATATTTACCTGATAACAGAAATACTCTCTCTATTGATTTGTATGCATTTTAGTTGAAATCTCCCTGATTTGTCATTGAAACCTCATTGATTGATAGATGTAAATGTTGAACAGCTCTGTTATGGGATAAAAACAACTGATATCCCTGAAAGAGGGTCCTGATTGAAATTTTTAAGATCTGTGTGCATGGGGCCCCTGTTGACATTTTTAAATTTCGGAGGTCTTCAGTTAAAATTTTTAGGCCTAAATGTTTGTGCATCAAAGAGTCAAATTGTGCATCGCGATTCTCTGTGGCTTTGTTAGGTGCGTAAATATCTTTCAGTAGAAAAGAGTTCACAATGCTTGTACATGTAACAATTTCTGTATCAAGAAGAAAAAATGTATTCTTTGTCCTAGCACTCCTTGTAATTGTTGTGGCAAGGTTTATGCTTGTGTTTTGGAAAGGATCAGCCCACTAATTATAAGGTATTTCTTATAATTATATAAAATTTGTGGCATCATGTTCAGCCCATGCAGAACTCTCTAAAAACTTTGACTTACAACGTAAACATGAAACCCATATGCATAATATGTTTCTTTAATGAGGTGTTTGGAACTATATTGGTATTATGTAATATACAAATGAGAAATCAGTACAAAGTATGTATTAAATTGCTTTCATTATTGCAGCACACTGCATTGAAATTTTGAAAGTCCATCACATTAGAAACAATTTTTTGGAGCTATCTGGGTAGGTTCAGAAATTTGTTTTACAGTGTGAAATTTTCCTAAATGCATCTTGGTGCATTGGTGAACTTTGAAGATGCTTGTGCAAAGTGTAAATGACCCCTCAGTAAGTAGTTTTGATATTATCAGAACCGTTAGCACAGTCGGAGAGCCATCTCATCCACAGTGCCACTCCAGACCCAGGGTGATAATAAGTACCTGGTAGTATGTTCTGCATTTGACTGATTTACCCTCAGTTTATACCAGAGCAGTGAATCTTCTCATGGCATTAGAGATGGTGTGTAGGATGTTTCGAGAGCTGGTATTTATCCAAAGACCCAGAAGCACTAGATGCTATGAACCAGAAATCATTTCTGAAATAAACAAGATATGAAAAGGTTTACCATTAGACAATGTGAAACAGTCCTAGATTTAATGACATTTTTTTTTAAATCTCATGTGGTTTTTATGTTACCAAAAAAAAAAAAAACTGTAAACAATCCATGCCCATTTTCCTTCTCTCTGTGGTTAATATTCAAAGATATTTTAGATTATTCAACTTGCCCACTTGCATGATGTTACAGCACAGATATTTCATGAGCACTGAAGTTCTAGCCTGTCTCTCAAGTGGAAGGCCTTGACACTGCTTTTGATGAAATTGAGTTGTACCTAGTCTGGAATAGTTTAAAGATAACATACATGTAGAGTTCTGGTCATGCAATTACATTGTGAAAGATACAGTCTTAAAGCAATTCAGAAAGGTAGATCATGTTTACATAAGAATTGTTTTATACTGTGAGGTTTTGGAACCATCAAAATGAAAAGAAATTGACCCAATCTCGCTAAAGAGCACATGTACACATAAAAACGGGTATATTTTGGGACTGCACACACAAGTGGCATGAATGTTCGGCCCGAACACTTTAGCTGTTTCTCATCATATTTCGAATATGAGGGCATTTGAAGAGCTATCCTTTTCCAGAGACACTACTAATATAAACTGACATAAAAGGAATGAGAAAGCTCAGAATTTATTTTTCATCTCTCACAGGGGAGCATTTCATCAAGCATTTTGTCAGTGATTTTTTACTGAAAAATTTGCTCTCAGCCAATCAGATGCAAGGATTTCAGTAGCTTATAACAGTTGTCAGTAAAAATCACTGACAAAACGCTTGATGAAACACTCCCCAGAACACACCCTCCGCTTTAAAGGGAAGGTTGAGTTCTTGGAAGGGTGAAAAATAATTTGTGAGCTTTCTCATTCCTTTTATGTCAGCTATGAAGAACATCATAGTAGAAAAATCCCCTGAAAAGGATTGCTCTTCAAATGCCCTCACATTCGAAATATGACTAGAGATAGCTGGAATGTTTGGGCCGAACATTCATGCCACTTGTGTGTGCAGTCCCATATACCCATTTCTGTGTGCAGTACATGTGCTTTTCAGAAAGATTGGGTCAATTTCTTATCTATTTTGATGATTCCAAAACAACACAGTATAAAAGAATTCTTATGTAGACGTGGTCAACCTTTCCCGATTGCTTTGAGACAGTTCCTTTCACAATGTAATTCCATGACCTGGGCCCCGTTGCATAAAACTTACCATAAATTGTAACGCTGCTATCAATGGTAACTACCATGGTAACATCACTCAACAGCCAATCAAAATCAAGGTTTCCATGGGAGTTACCATAGACGGCAAAGTTACCGTTAATGGTAAGTTTTATGCAACGGGGCCCAGAACTCAACTTTATCTTTAAACTAATCACTGGGAAAAAACAGGCATAGAGGAATTAGTCTACCAATTCCAGACTTCATAACATACACTTTCATCAAGGGCAGGGAAGAACATCAGGGAAAACTACCTCTAACTGAAAACAGGCTAGAGCTTCAGAACTTGTGCAATAACATATTGTAACATCACAAAATTTGGCCAGGAGCATGAACTCATTTCTCGTGGCACTTCTCGCTGTCAATTGCTTCTCATGTTTTCTTGTTACTTTTCCTGACTTCGTGTTCAGCAACCGCTACCTGTTACCTAAGATCCCAATGAATCCACATGAAATATCTCACTGCTTTTATTGACTTCATTCTCTGCTAATACTACCGAAATAGACGCATTGTGATTGCAAAAGCCTCAAAATTTGCTAGAACCCATAACTGTGGCTCCTCTGATCTGATTTGGAGTGATGATATTGCCCTTTTAACCCAGACTTGAGAGTGATGATTGCCCTTTTAACCCATAGCAGATGGAAGAAAAGAGTGCCTCATGTCTAGAACAGCATGATTACAATTACTTGATAATATTATTATAGGTCTAAGATCTGGGAGCGAATCAATAATTATTGTTATACTGAGATAGGTTATTCAATTGAGGAATATATTTTGGAAGACATGTAATTAAAAGGAGCTATGTTATATGCAATGCCTTTTTCCATGATTAAAATTGCCACATAATCATAACTCTGCAGACCCTATTGCAATAATATGTCGGTTATTGATTCAGATAAAATAAAATCTTTGAAGTTGTAGCTCTTACAAGTTAATTTGTTGTGATGTTTCACCTTAAAACAGTTTCAGATGAAATTCTTGATTCATGAAATTTGAATATTCATTATTTGCATGAAATTCTAAAGTAATTGAAAAATTTGTGCAAATTGAGAATCCTGTTTCATTCCCCACACTGCTGGCTTTTCTCTTACTGCACAAATCTGAATAACCCTATCTGGCAGTCATCTCTTAATGCATTTTTCCTCTTTCTAACATTTCTGAACCTGCCTAATCAACAGGTGGCGTATGCTATCTTTGTTCTGGATAACCGTAAAAAGGGAAAGTCTTTTTTCAGCTAGCCCCTCCACTAACCGGCGTTTTGACCGAAAACGTGAATTTCTCTGCCTTTGGTAAACTATGCCCTTAACATCGTGCATGTAGGCATTGTGTTCATCAGAAGTTTGTGGGATCATGCCTTCATTTCTTGCATGATTAGGTTATTGGAATCAAGTAAAATCAATTTGAAAAGTAAGGAAATTCTTTCTGACATGGAGCTACATATAGGAACTCTTACCTGCGTCTGTTGTACTTGCAGACAAATAATTGGTCAAGACTTCTACATCGTCGCTAAGGCTCAGACCCCAAACATTTCTTCATTGACCATTTAACATTATAGCAGTTTGTGTAGGTTAGAATGAAAGCAGAAAATAATATTTGACAACCCTTTAGGAGAAGTAGCTACTCCTCTTTGCATTAAAAGTCTGTTAAATATTGATATGAGATTTTAGAACATATCTTTCCACCGCAAAGAAATATTCTTATTCTTGAAATCCAAGCTCCTCTGAAGTCATTTAGCACTCATTGCTCGTTTGGGATTCTCTTATATCTTCTTTTTTTTTTAATAGGCTCATTGATACACCCCCCCCCCCTTTTTTTTTTTTAAATCAAAGCTTTGCACAACAAAGAAAGCTCTTATTGTTGAAATCCAAGCTCCTCTGAAGTCGGTCAGCATTCATTACTGGTTTGGATTCTCTTTTACGGCCACACAGGTGTATCTTATAGAATGGAAACATTATCTGAAGGAGCAATAATCATCATGGTTAATTAACACCTATATTCATGCAAAACAGTGCATTGTTCTGCATTCTAATGCATGTGGCATGCTTACCGTCTAATGGAGAATATGAACTTTCAAAAAGTGGCAGTATAAAGGAAATGAATGCATTCCAGAGTTCAATACAATAAAACATATTCATCAATTAAACAAATTCACAATAACCTGAGTAAGGTTTTATTTTACTGATTTTTAGAGGAGGGGGGGGGGGGCTACATTAGATTGTTTCTCAAGGGACATACCAAATTTGGTGGAGGAGTGTTTTGTGGAACAATGTACTGCATACATGTACATTTCGTTTGTAAATTTCAGGGTATTTTCAGGGTATTTACAACAACATTGCTTCTGTGCATGGACTTGATTCTCGATCTCACAAGTAAAAGGGTGTACCTATGGCAATTTTATAGCTTATAGTATATGAGCATTGTGATTTGAATGAATGAACATTTTTGATTTTCCATCAGGAAATTTATTTGAGTATTAAACCAAACATTCCCCAAAGGAATTCCACTTACTAAAAACACCATTTGTGTAGGAAAATATTTTCATGGAAATTGAACTTTGATGCTTTTTCAAGTGGCCTGTCTACCAGTTTCACTTACATGTTCATCTTTGTCTGAACAAACTTGAAGATCTACCTATCTAAAAATTGAGTGCACTGTTTCCATTTTTATTTCCTTGTTTCAAGTTTATGTTTTCTCAGAGGAAATCTCTACAATGGGTACACTTGTCATCCCTGGGGAAACAAATGTCATTCAAAAGTACTTGGTTTTAAGTTTTCATCATCTCAAATTACATCCATATCAAAGGATGTATTAATTCCATGATAAGCAATTCTGCATCTAGTGCCAATCAAGCATCTATATTTTGGGAAATATCAAGATGATGGGATTCTTTTCAAAGAATGAAGGTTATGCTTGCCTCCGATGATATCGAATCTGGTTCATGGTAGCATTAATGATGCATTTTGATTTGACTTATAGGATCAGTAAGATTTAGGACCAGTCGACCAAAGACAGTCGAAATTGTACCCAGTATTGATATAATACTAGTCAAGATTCTACTTGTAAAAGAAATGAGGTTTTGCTTGTCATTTGATGAATATGATTTGGTTTGATATAACGGGTACTTTGAAGCATTCTTAACTGAAAGTGAATGATGCATCTGAATTGGACCTAAACTCGACCAAAGACAATAATATTTTTCAAATACTTTTCAAAGAAGGTTTACTTATGATCCTCTGATAATGACTTTGGTTTGTGGTAGCATTTGAAGTGACGGAAAGTGAATGATGCATTTTGATTTGAAAGTTTTATTCATTTTAATGCGACCCGAAGGCTACACAGAGGGGGGCAACGAACCCTGGATATCAGGTGGCGTAGCTTGCATGAGGTACTCCTAACATCGCCCCCAATATTTGCATGTACCCCGCTCACTCATTTATCCACGTTCTTGGTGTTATGTAATGTATGACATGTATAAGCCAGTTCGTAGATACAATCTGAGCATGAGCAGATAAAGGTCATTTGTGACAAATTCTAAAACCCACTGACACGAATACTTGATACATGTATGTGCTCATGAATGTCATGTAATCATTATTCAGTTATTCACCAATGGTGCATTCCATGATACCCAGGTGGAAGTATGCTTTCCAAAAGGCGAAACAAAAGCTATTCATGAGGCACATATATCACTTTGAGAGTGATTATTCTAAAGTGCACAAAGTTGGACATTTCCATGTTTAAAATATCTGTGGATATTTGGGGTCATTTGGGACATGTGCTAACTACGAACTGGTCTATTCAGTACTAGCACAGCCAGGCCACTTGATTAAGCATGAAATTTATGTCAATTTCCATCTTCTTTATAAGAAATATTCCCCTCATGTTCGTGCTTGAAATAAATTTGGGTTACATGTTCTTGCATGACTTGCTATAAAGCATTAATGTCTTGAAAAGCAAGGAATTTCAATTTATAAAAATGAGAGCAAACCGTGATGCCATCATACATGTACATGTACATACAGCGGATTTGCTAGATTAGGGATCTTGTGTTTTTGTTGTGTGTGTTTTTTTTAATGATTCATTTTAAATATACATTTTTTTTTTTTAAATACTTTTTTTTCATATAATTTGTTTCTTTGGACTTTTCTGCTTTAATAAAAAACCAAGTGTGCTTTCAAGGTTTGTTTCCTCCCTCTGGCTTGCCTTCCCATATACGATTGTTCACGTGAAGTTGATTTTCGTAGACGTAAAATTTGTTATTTTAAGCCAAAGCTGAAGTTTAATGTCATGATGGTTTATGGGGCAACTATTTTTTTACATGAAATACTGTAATGAAATATTTTTGTTTAAGTTGAAGATTGCTTAGAGATTTCAGGCAGGTGGATTGCTGTGGTATGTGCATTTTGGTGTGCTAGCCCTTTGACTGTTACACTAGCCCTGCCAATCTTGCAGCAGTAGTGTATTCAGAAATTTATAAACAGGTGCTTAATTATTCCCAGTGTAGAGGCATAATGTACTGGGGTACCTGTGTTACGTTGACCCATTTTTCAAGTTATCTAGTGTTGTCCAGTGCTTTTTTAAATCTTATTTTGGGAGGGGAGGGGGGGGGGGGGGGGGGGGGGGGGGGGGGGGCTTATGACGGCATTACACTATGCGGGATACGCCGTTGTTGTTGAGGGGTACACCATGTAAAGGAGACACTGTGTCTTGCCCTTGCATGAATAAGGCTTCTCTCTTTGTATCTGAAGTATAAACCCTTAAATCTCTAATTTACAATGTGTGAACCAAGGCCAAATGACTTAAAGCTACCAGTGAGTCAGAAATCCAAAAACAAAGCAAATGGGGGGGGGGGGGGGGGGGGGGGGGAGGGTGGGTGGGAGGGGGGAGGTGATAGATGAAAGTGATAATTGTTCTTACTCGTATAAGATATATCTATATTGTAAGTGGGTTTTTATTCCAGTAAACTACAAGAGGTATGATGGAAGCATAGAATATCTAGTTTCGGAAAATATGCAAACAGGAAATGAATTGCAGCCTCTTATTGGTTACTTTTAGCTGCCCCCCCCCCCCCCCCCCCCCCCCCCCCTCCTCCCAGGAAAAGGTACTTGTGAAACTGAGACACTATTTAAGGAAGGATACATATGCTGGCCCTTTTCTTCATGTTTTTCTTCTTCTGCTTTTATTTTCAAAACTTTAAGTGTGTGCATAAGTACTGAGTGCACCTGGAAAATGAATCTGCATCAAAATAAAAGTAACATGTACCTCAAATCTACAAGTTTGAAGTGAACTCAAACTTACATGCAGCTTAATGATTCCATATTTCTGTATCATCATGCGATGCACTGCACGTGTGTCTGTCGTTCCTTTTGCTATGCATTCATCCAAATTTGCCAATCTCCACTCATGAGGTACATGTATGTCAGACCTGAAAGGGTGACAAAACCAGTTACGATTTAATTTACTGTTGCCTTGCATGCATGCATGGAGATGGTGCACATACGTGGAGTAGGAAAGAAAGAAAACTTTCCAAACGAGTGGGATGGTGCACAATTTTTATTTTGAATTCCAATTATTATTATTTTTTTATATCTTATTAGTATTATTAAAGGCGAAAGCAAACCTGGGTGAAGGCAAATCTGAACAATAGGCCGAAATCAAAGGATTCGCCTTAATATCACATGTAAAGTTATTGTTATTATTATTGTTATTGTTATCATTATTATTACTTTTATTTTCTTGTAACTATTATGATTAATGACATTTTATCACTGTATTATTGTTGCTTTAATCATATTTATTTCATTCCATTGTTTCAGAATGAGCCAGCGGGCATGGTCTATGCAGATTTAGATCTGTCAGCGAAAGCGGGCCACACAGAGAAGCAAATCCCCCAAAACCAGGACGATGTTGTCGTCTATTCCTCCATCCTAGTATGAGAGCAAGATGCCTAAACTTTGTAAATAAACAATGTGTGGTACTAAATAATCACCTCTTCACATCGTGGTTTGTCATCTCAATACTTACCAGATAGGCCCTAAAATTACTCAGTCAAAACATTTTGGAACACCCTCTGGCTCTCGAGATGATCTGTAAGATGAAAATGGATAGATATTCGTGTCATTTTTCATTCCTGTATGGTTAAATTGAAATGGAAATACCTGGAATACACAGTCAAACTTGTATATAAAAACAGTTTGAAGGAAATAAGTAGCCTTCATAAGCAGGTTATCTTTATTTACCGATTAGTTCTTCTGCGAAAGAGAAACAAGAAAGTGGGCTTCATGTGCAGGAGGTTGCTGCAGCAAACAAAATTTGTCCTGTACTTATAAATTTGCAAAGGATTCGATTACTCATGGACAGTTTGACCAGAAGAAGATGTTCATGGCTTTGAGATGGAAAATCGCATTACCTGATTGCCTCAACGTAGTACAAAGGCACAAATTAAAAATGTTATTAATTTCATAAGTTTTATCTCGGCTTACAGTTGGTACGAATAGGACGCTCAAATTATGCTAGCATTTACTCGGTAAACAAGAAATAAAAAATGCTAGAATTTGATTTCGATAGAATTCTGATATGTGCTGAGCTTTCAGTGTCTGCTAAGATTCATATTTTTCAGCAATTATACATTTATTGCAAGTGTAGACATTTTCTCAATCATTTAGGGAGCCTATGAGTTTTTTATTACTGTGACCAATATTTCTTGTTAAATGCCAGGTTATCCAGAGTGAGACTACTATTTCTATTCAAGAAAAGCAACTTTACAAGTTACGGTTTGTGTGATAATGTGTGAAAAATGTAATAAGAATATGCTATCATACTTTGATAGTTTAAAATGACATAGTTTTGAATTGCACCTGATGTTTAAATCTTATAATGTTTTAATCTTACACTGTATGATGGATAAAACCAGCAAGTTTATGGCTCAGTTTCTGTCATATAATTGTACCGACCGACACCCCGTTTGAAATTATCATTGCTGATTACCAAGTTGGCAATGCATGCGTAATTACGATGAGGGAGAACAATGTAAAATAGAAATAATTGTAAATGAGTTGATAATTTTCTCTGCTTTCTGATGCACAAGCGACTGCGGATGTCTCATGAAATATGTTCAAACTTTGCTGCCTTTTCACTAATTTATGCTTGCATCAAAATATTTATCAAAGTTACAAACAAGTTGAATAGCGTTTTTTCCTGAAATTAGTTCTTGTTTGCGAATGCTGGTCATTCTTTGAAATTGCTGTGATTTTTTTTTTCTCTCTCAATATTTTAGCTTAATAAAATCATTATTCATAATTGGGATTGCCAAAAGTAGTCAGAAATAAAGCCTAAAAAAAGAATGAGATATATGCCATTCTTCATGTACTGGGTAGCCAACAAAAAATGAAAAAAATGAAGAAAAAAAATTATTGAATTCTAGCTGCTTGTTATTTCAAACCTTTTTGATGGATAGAACCTAAAGCAGGAGGTACCCATAATTTTGCTTGTCTGCATTTATATCTAGTTGTTTTAGGCAATTGCTTATGTTGTACTCTGCTTTACACAGTGAATACAATTTATTTTAATAGTTTATGTATTACTGGTACTCAAAACTGCCACAAAATTATTTGTATATGTAAAAAAAAAAAAAAAAAATTAAATAGTGCATGTTTTCAAAGAATTCACCTCTCTTTCAAAACATGGAATACAAATGAAAATGATTTAATTTAGGACTTCTCTCTTTGCAAAGATTATATACATTGTTTGCAGAATGAGACCACGGTGCATCAGAAAAATAAAACTGATGGAAAACTACAAACTTTGGTATAATCCATGGTCACAAGTACTTTTTAAAATAAGGGAAATCATATTTAAAGTTCTTCACTTTGTCTGGAAACATTCTGCTGTGCCTTAAAAAATTTGTTCATGTTTTTGAGATGTACATTCCATTTGCTTAAAATTCTGCAGACCATTGTTACACCAAAGAAACCCAACTTAAATGTCATCTGAAATAGATTGTCATCACGAAATAGAAATGAAATAAAGAAATCAAAGTTGTGACCAGAAAAGAGGAGTATGAGTCCATGCTCTGACAAATAAAAAAATATCAAGTCATTTGACCTTAATGATATGTAGATTAGTTCTGGAGCATCTTCCTTGATTTTTTCTTTCTTTCTTTCAAGACAAATATCTGTGGATCAGTCTGTTGGGTTTTTGCTCCTTGTTCTTATAGATATTTCTTTGAAACAAAGCGTTTGCATCGTTTTAAAATATAGAATAGAAAGTACTTAGTCGATCGACTTATTTGTAATTATTTTCCGTTTTTGATTGCATTTTTCATGTTAAAGATTGTACATTTTTGGAAATCCATCTATATACTGTAATTATCGTTAAAAATGTATTAATTGTGTGAGTTTGTGTCAGTTCTGTGTATAAATATTGTTATATGACTTGTGTTTTGATACTGTAGAATGTACCATTGGTATTTGTAAGAAAGTTATAAGTTTACAAAATTGGTGCAAAAAAGCCGGATGTAAATAAGTTCTTTCTTACTTGGAAGAAAATTTGCTGTTGTGGTCATGATTGTATTATCTTCATGATTAATTTCCCTTAAATGGCAGCATAATTACATTTATAAGGTATAGTTTATAAGAATGATGTATGAAAAAGTTGAAGTGGAGTTGTACATCATGTTATGACATTTGACCTTTGATGTCATTTGGGTGAGAACTGGTTATTGAATATTAATCACATTGTTTATATTTTGTTTTACCTCTAAGACAAAGCTTTTGTAAATCACTTATCTCATAATTTTGACTTGGGGACTTTGGAGTGACAGAAAAATCTTAATGCCACATCAAAATAAAGCTTTTATTGTTTTGCAATGAATGGAGGTATAGAGGTATTAAATTCCTATTTTTCTAATTCTTTCATGACTTGTATTATCTGGAATTTATATTCAAGCAGGATAATTTTTTAATTAGTACATACTTACATATCATTCTCGTAGTTACTAATGTTTTATTATTCTATTATTATATATTTTTGTTGTAATTGTACTTAAATTCTATGAACACTAGCATCCACCGTGTATTATTTTCTTATTTGTTTAGCAAGACTGTGAAAGTGGACCACCTGTGCATGACATGGACCGTTCTGATGTACATGTAATACAGTTGGAAAGGAGCAGAGATTATAATGATACATGATCACATCTAAAACTGTGTCAAGAAAATGTAGCTGGTCGTATTTTCTTAGCTACGATGCTCTCTTACACTTCTGTCTAACCCATATTATTATGTACATGTGTAGCTTACACTGAATTCTCCTGCTACATTTCTATGTATTTCATGTACGATCTTGCACTTTGTTAACCCATTGTCTATGGGAACCTTGAGAGATAATGGGGAAAATATGAAATTTTGTGTACAAAACATATGGAGAGTTGGACTACTAAACCTGTCACTCTGAAGCAACATTGCCAATCTGAGGAACGCCATTGAAAGTAAATTGAGACTTTTCAAACTTTCATAACTTTCTCATTTTGTAACGGATTTTGATGGAGCTTTTTTAAAAATTGCTTCTCTCTATCCTCTCTTTTCATTAAAATTGATTTTTCCCCAGGGTTTCATTCTCCTTTAATGTATGGGGATGAGAGTAGTCAATGGGTTAAACTAATAGATCTCCCTTCTCCAACATTCAAAGTTTTTTATGGCATCATGCTTATGTGACGCTGAACAAAAAAATGTGAATTGTGTAGAGAGGTCCACATTTACAGGTTCCTTTCCAAGATGAATATTATGCGGTCCATTGTTTGGGGTTATTTTTATTCCTTGGTTGTGTTTCAGTTGTTTTTTTTTTATAAAGGATGATGTTTATTATTATGAAATACAATTTTTTTCTTCTTTTCAATACATGTATGGATTATGAAAAGCCACCTTATTTTGTGTATCCAAGTCATTTCTTGAGTGTTGTCTATAATACTTAAATTTGTAGTTACTTAGTACTAATAGTATGCAGCTTTAATAGTATTTCTCTTGCTTTATATATACCCAGAACATTTTGAGAAAGGAGAGTATTGTTTTGCAACCATTTATTGTAATTTTGCTCCTTTTATTGGCAACATGGAAAAATCTAACTAGTCAAGACATGCATTGTATAGGCGCTTTTGTAGTACTAACAGTTTCTTCATATGAAGGCAGATATAAGTTGTTGTGTGGTGCCCAGTCTCTATTAGTGATGAATGAACCTAGTCATTGCATGATAATATGCACTGTAGTAGGGTTGATGCACCAGTCTGTCCATATAGTCTTTAGATTAATTTGATGATGATGTAGATAAATACAGAAACACTTAATAAAATATGTAATTTACATTTATGAACAAATTATATTTAGACCTATTGTTTGTTCTGTGTCTCTCTCCTTCCCCCCCCCCCCTCTCACTCTCTCTCTCTCTCTCTCTCTCTCTCTCTCACTCTCTCTCTCTCTCTCTCTCTCTCTCTCTCTCTTCCTCCTCCTTCTCCACCTCTCTTCATCTCAGTTGTATTAATATTGGTGTTGGGATAGAATACGTGTTAATTTTCATTGTAAAACCCAATTCAGACATGGGGAGGTAGACCACCTTAAAGAAAAATGTGGCAAAAGTATTCATGTAAATGAATGGCAAGTGGCAATATTTTTTGTTTTTGGGGTGTTGTTTTTGTTTGTTGTTTTTGTTTGTTGTTGTTTTGTTTTGTTTTGTTTTTTTTTTTTTTTTTTTTTTGGGGGGGGGGGGTGAGACAAGTTATAACTGCACACAAAAATAGCCCCTTTGCATACCCACCGATCTTTATTTTATATACTAGAGACGTGGGGAACGATATGCTTGTGTCATTTTATTTTGCAGCCGCAATTTATTTACGCGGTACATCGCCTCATGTCTGAATGAACCTGCAGATCTTTGCTTGCTGTACATGAAACTGGGTGTGTTTACATCAAGGCTAGCTCTCTTTACTCTGTGATACATGTTATGTACATAGAAGATGTGAATTTTCTGCATGTGAGTTATTAAGGTGTGAAATACACCTAATTGTACAGTTATAAATTTGTAGCATACATGTACATGTATATGAATATTATATGAGGGATAACAAATACGTTTCTGTATAAATACTCAAAGCAAAATCATCACATTCATTGCTCTCTCAAACAACCATTAGACCCATTTTGTTTGTTAAGAAATAACAACAGGCTACATATAATAGGCAGTTGTGCTCTCAATCTATCTATATATCAATGTTTCCCTTCATTGTACCTTTATTTCTCTTATCTTTCTGTCCCTCATTTCTGCTCTCTTTTTTATTGTTTGGTCATTTATCATTTGTTATACTGTTTCTATTTTTCAAGCACCATCGAATGCATGTAGTATGAATGATAATTCTTTCTTGTAAAATAGAAAAACTGAGTTGTGAATCGATTAAGGTATAGAAATAAAAAGATGAGGAAAAAGTTTCTACTTTCTACTTAAAATCAGAGCCTAGCGAAAGTTGCTTCTATAAAGAGCATTTACAGAGAATGTATAAACTAAGGCTCACTTGAGAAACAATATCTTTCTTGTAAAATAATGAGAGGAAGGATCTCTTATTTCATCTCTCAGTGGATATTTTCAGGTTTCACATTTTGCTACAGCCTAATTCTGGTTCTAATTCTTCACTTTGGAAATGTGAATGCCAGTGTTGTGTTACATATTGTCATCTTTTACTGATGATTTCACAGTCATTGTTTGGAATAAAGTGTTAGCCATTATATGTGTTGAAAAGCAGTTGCATTCAGTCTTTTTCTAAAGAGCATGTGTTACAGAGTGTGTGGAGAATGAGTGTTGTCTGATTAATTTGTGCTGTGCATTCATTAAGGCTTGTTCATTTAAGCAGAGGCAGTCTTGCTTAGGGACCATTCAAATTGCTGTTGGCAAATCTCATAGGCCAGGAGCCTGTCCCGAAATAGTCATCCCATTTTACTCATAAGATTTGACCCCTTAGAGTTACTTAGACCATTTAAGTCATTGACAAAAAGGTTTTCAGCCTGACCGTAGCCGTTTAGCCCCCAGAGCCCCCAAAGAGACGTCAAAGTCAGGTCGATTTTACCCCATCTTCCCCATGCACCAAACTTTGTCAGTAAGAAGCAGTATGACTGGACATTAAAAAAAACACCAAAAAAAGTGACAAAAATTTCTGTCGGGATAGGGTGTCAGATGGCCCCTAAAAATTGGGGTAAATTTTTCCCCTTGAATCCCAGTGACCAAATTTTGTCAGAAGGAAGAGCTATGGATGTACATTCCAAGAATATAAAAACTGACAAAATTGTCCATCGGGAAGGGGGTGTCAGACCCCCTGAAATGAAAACCCCAAAGCCTTTGACAATGCTTTGCCCCCCCCCCCCCAAAAAAAAAATACTCTGCATGGAAAGAAAAAACATTTTCTTACCTTCTGACTATAATTTAAAAGCATTTTATTCAATTCACTTTAAATTTTCATAACATAATTTTGAGTATAATAATCTTCTTGAGGTGCAGTTTAGTGTTAATTGGTCTTTTGATTAATAAGTTATTAAATTGTTAAAATGTATTGCTTTCTCAAAAATAGCAAAAATAATGTCAGGATTATGTAAACACACCCATTTTTCATCTTCACCTGTTTGACAAGGCATAATAAAAAGAGCTTTTGAGGTATCTGTTGTATGTGACTGCCAGGCTGAAATGTACTATTCATGTGTTAATTGCAGATACCAAGCAAGGACCTCTATTGTGCCTCGTCAGATGGTCAGTGGATGTGTTTACATAATCCTGACATTTTGGGGGCTACTTTTGAGAAAGCAATACATTTTTCACAATTTAATAACTTATTAATCAAAAGACCAATTAACACTAAACTGCACCTCAAGAAAATTATTATACCCAAAATTATGTTGTGAAAATTTAAAGTGAATTGAATAAACAGCCTTTTTGTCAATGACTTAGATGGTCTAAGTAACTTGTAGGGTCAAAAAAAAAATTGACAGGGTCAAATTTTATGGGTAAAATGAGATGACTATTCCGGGACAGGCTCCCAGACTATCATTGTTATTCATAATACTTTTGCTCTGTGTTAGTCAGTTTAAACAAACTGATGAGCTTTTGTTGTTGTTGTTGGTCGATTTATTTGCTTGTTAGAATATTTTTGGCCAACTTGTGACTTTAGTCTAACCGCCCTCCCCTCCCCCTGAAATTATTGTAGCAACGACCTCTTTATAAACATTTAATTTTCTATAAATTTCTGAAGATTATTGCATGTAAACTTTACAAAGTGGGCATTGAATAATGACAACCAATTAACTCATAATGCATAATCAAGTAGAAGGACAGGAGAAAAAGGAAATGAAAAAGATCGAAAGAAAAAAAAGAGGAGAGGGAGGGAGGATCGAGGGGAGGGAGGAAAAGAAGGTGAAGGAGGAGGGTGGAAGGGGAGTATTAAGAGAATAAGAAGGAGGAGGGGAAAAAGAGGAAGGGGAGGAGGGGGTGGGGGAGAGGACGAGGATGAGGGGGGAATAAGGGGGAGAACAAGAAAATAAATTACTGCAATGTGCTGCGCTGACCTCTTTTCAAAGTGACATAATAATCAACCAGTTGATTGCGGTCGCTCACCAGGAAGAAGAAGAAGAACTTTCTCAGAGCGCGTTTAACTTTCTACTCTAGCGCCATCTATGGCTATCTTTGCTTTCTGCACTCATTTCGCAACATTTCCTCGACGCGATCGTCAAATTCTGGATGCTATTACACTGGTAATTGATTTTGGTTTTACTTAGTTATTGGAGTTTTATGGAATTGTAATGATTATGTATTACCTGAACGTACAGTTGAAAAGTATATTGAGTGCTGACACCCGCAAAGAGAGTTGAAAGATATTTTAGGATATAAGTTCAGTCCCATGTACACGCTTCTGTGTATGGTTTCGCGAACCCTTCCTTGTAACTTGCGGTAGCCTTGGATTGCGATTGCGATATGTGCGCGACATTGCTCCAGTTCTTAAATGTTTATGTCATGAATGTTAGCGCATGAATCTGTGCCAATCACAATTTCACAGCATCATAATGATGCTCTCTGAATGATTTTTTTTAGTAATGTAAATGATTAAAGTAGATCTAGAGCACTTATCGATCTAGGATGCGGGCTAACTCGGCACTAGGGCGAACTCGGCCTTGGCGGAAAATCGCCGCGGAGTGAGCCCAGAGAGTTAAAGTGATTGCAAACACTTGTGTTGAATTTCGCATTTAATTACACATTTCAAAACACTTAAATTCAAATTATTTGATATCAATGTGTAAAATGATTAGCAAAGAAGTAATGTTGACAATTTCAAGAAGTAAAATTATGCAAAACATGAAATTTAAGGCTAAAAATGGGTACGGTGCGTAGCGTGGACTTCAACTCTTGAAACATAGTCACCGCGCAGTGCCGAGTTCGCCCTAGTGCCGAGTTCACCCTAGTGCCGAGTTAGCCCGACCCCTCGATCTACTACTAAGTACTAGATCTATACATGTATGTAGTTCACTCACACGGGGTCGGGCTAACTCGGCACTAGGGCGAACTCGGCACTGCGCGGTGACTATGTTTCAAGAGTTGAAGTCCACGCTACGCACCGTACCCTTTTTTAGCCTTAAATTTCATGTTTTGCATAATTTTACTTCTTGAAATTGTCAACATTACTTCTTTGATAATCATTTTACACATTGATATCAAATAATTTGAATTTAAGTGTTTTGAAATGTGTAATTAAATGCGAAATTCAACACAAGTGTTTGCGATCACTTTAAATCTCTGGGCTCACTCCACGGCGATTTTCCGCCAAGGCCGAGTTCGCCCTAGTGCCGAGTTAGCCCCCATCCACTCACACTTATGCGAGGTTACACTTATAGTACATATGTACAAGCTTATCTGAAGATAACCTTGTACTCCAGACGAGCTTTTATGGGTGAATAGGCTTCAATAGCTTTTGTGTGTATCAGCAGGCCTTTTTCCAGTCTAGACAATACAGGAGAGGAAAATAATTATTTAAAATTTCATTTTCAATTCTGAATCCCCAAATTTGTGGCACAGTAAGAGTTGAAGAGTCCCTGAATCAGGTAATCTAGCAAATTTAAGAAAATTAAATCTTGCTTAGAGCAATTTTGTTGTGTGTTTGTGTCTGCTGCAACAGTCAATGTTGGACGCAGTCCCATATATAGGCAAGGGCCTATGAGTGCGCCAACACCAACTGACCAATGTGCGAGGATATCTACAATAACCTTGCATATGTGCGAGTGGTACCATACCAAGTCACTTATACATGTACAAGCTTATCTGGGGAGCGTTTCATCAAGTGTCTTGTTGGTGATTTTTACCGACAAATTTGCTCTCGGGCGTCTCAACCAATCAGATGCAAGGATTTCAGGAGCTTATAACAGTTATTGCACATGTTGCAACTTGTCATTGATGAAAAGTTTTATGAAACAGGACCCAGAAGATAAGTTTGTACTCCACAATAGCTTTTACGGGTGAATAGGTTTCAATAGCTTTTGTGTGTATCAGCAGGCCTTTTTCCTGTCTAGATCATTCATACATGAGAGGAAAATAATTCAAATTTCACTTTCAACTCTGAATCCCCAAATTTGTGGCACGTACAGTAAGAGTCCCTGAATCAGGTAATCTAGCAAATTTAAAATTCAATCTTGCTTAGAGCAATTTTGTTGACTGTTTTTGACTGCTGCAACAGTGAATATTGGACACAGTCCCACATAGGCAAGGGCCTATGAGTGACACCAAGTACAGTGGAACCTCGTTATAAAGAGCACTGATATAACAAACTCTCGTTATAACAAGGTGATTTTCCTGGTCCCATCTCTTTGTATTCTATTGTATTTTGGCCCTGATATAACAAGGTTTCAATATAAAGAGGAAATTTCTCTGGTCCCAAGGACCTCGTTATAACGAGATTCCACTGTAATAGTAATTGTTGACCACTAAGAACGAACAATGCCAAAATATTACTAACTGTATATTCTATCGCATGTACTAAATGTATGGGGGGGAATAAAATGAATAATTCAGCTCTTAAAAATCTCACTCTTAGTTTTAAAGTAGAAATTCATACGTTTTCGTACATGATTACATTTATATATCATCAGAAAGCTTAAAACCCAAAGAATAAAATGACTCTATTATCAAGCATTGACACAAAAGTGGTAAGGTGAAATAAGCAAAGTGAAGATAGTACTTTTGGAAAGAAGCAATGGGGAAGGACTGCCGATGAAAATGGTCTGTCGAGTATGACCTAGGCGTATGGGCGCACTACTGATCTATGCATATTAACATTCACGCAGTAGTCGTGAACGTGCTTCTGCAACATTTCTTCATTGCGATCGAAATGCGTCACGAGAATGTTAAAATTTAGATAATTATGGGGGATAAAGAAGAAAAGTATCTCAGAAACCTGTCGTTCATACATTGCATGAATGAAAACAAAAATTGTATTCGCTATGATAGTGATATTAGCCCTATATCATGCTCGAAACTACCATGGAAATGTTACCAACCTCCTACGTGATCACTCACTCACACAGCTATGCGTCCCGTATATGTGTACAACAGGTACAGCTTGTCCAACATCGCTGCATTGTGAAACGCATCACAAAAATGTTAAAGTTTAGCTAATTACGGGGGATAGAGAAGAAAGAAAGTCCAGAAACCCGTCATTCAGGCTTTATTGTATGCAAGCTAAATTGCAGAAGTGGCGAAAAACGCATAAAACAGTGTAAATGAGAAGTTTACGAGCAATGTATTTTGTCGCAGAATCACATTCACGACTTCTGCGTGAATGTTAAGGAAAATGCAGTAGAGATCAGTGCGTCCATACGCTTGTAAACGTCATACTCGACAGACCATTTTCCTCGGCGGTCCTTCCCTATTGCTTCTTTCCAAAAGTACTTTCTTTACGGTGCTTATTTCACCGTACCACTTTTGTGTCAATGCTTGATAATAGAAACATTTTATTCTTGGGGTTTTAAGCTTTCTGATGATATATAAATGTAATAATGAAGAAAATGTATGAGTTTCTACTTTAAATGGCCGTTAGGAAGAACTTCTGATATTTCCAGCAATTTCTGAAGTCAAAATCGATTTTTTTTTTTTTACCATTGCATGTTGTTTTCATTCCGCCGATGTTTTAGACTCAACTCGGCCAATAAAATTTTGTCGACAAAGAAACTCGGTATGGCGCGCGAACAGCAGTCTCTATGATCACGCACATGAAAATCAGAACTTTTACATGTGCCCCATAGTGACCAAATTTTTTTTTTGGGGGGGGGATGTCAGTGCTCGTGGCGACCAAGATATTTACATGTAATGACATCAATACCCTCTTTCGCCAGAACTGACAGTAAAGTAAGGATTTCATTTTTGGAATTATGTTTTCCAACATCGTTGAGTTGAATTTATTGTATTTCATGGATATGTTGGTGTCGGTATTTGTAAATTAAATGCTGATTTCGAATGAATATTGGTGACTTTTGTGCAGTGGTGTTTGAAAGTGTTGAGGTGTATGACCGTCCAAGAGTATGCACACGAAGTATAGTAATGCCGCTATGAGTGACATGTACAAGCTTTTCTGAAGATCTACAGTAACTGTTAGACTTTACTTGTGTTACCTGGCTGTAATTATTTTTTACTGAATGGAATAATTATTTTTCTTTAAAGATTTTGCTATATATGTGTTGGAATTATTCACTTGCTTAATGCTTTCTAGTGCAGCTGCAGGAACTTTATCAACTTTACCTTGCCGATCATCAACCTTGTGACATACAGACCCATGTGAAACAGACCCATATATGAAAAACAATAACAACAACAACTTTATCATCATCACTTCAGAGTTAATTTTAAAGGGGTTTCATCATGTTTGTCCATGCTATGTATTTCTCATTTGAATTATGTGCATTGGGAGGAGGATGCAAAATATTGGGAAGTTTTTCAGAGTCAACCACAAATTTTGATATAAAAGGGTTTTGTTAAAGATGATGTATATAACTTTTGTTACTAAAGAAGATATATTTATATGCTTGCTGTTGACTAACATTTTCTGTTAATTCTACTTTATTTAATTTTTAGGACATTGAGAAGACAGAATGGCATCATCAAGTAACATGGATCAAAAGACTGCGAACGTCCTGTTTGAGGAAGGAGCTGCTTTGATCCTCCTCAATGTGCCTCCAGGAACAGAGTTTGGAATCGATTACAATTCCTGGAACACTGGAAACCGCTTCAAAGGAGTGAAAATGATTCCACCCGGGGTCCACTTTATCTACTACAGTGCTGTCAACTTGAAGAGTAGAGACTCTGCCCCTAGGACAGGATTCTTTCACTGTTTCAAACCCAGAGAGATTGTCATCAAGCGATGGGATGGAGGGATTGAGGACTTGGTAGATGTTAAGGTGACTGATAGTTCTGATCAGGATGAGAAAGCGCAGCTGCAAGAGTATGACCCATGTCTCGGAGCCTACCCTTATGAAAGTCTGAAACGCTGGGTGTCTCTGACCAACCTTATCAGTGAGGACATAGTGGCAAAGCTCTCTCCACTCAGTGGGAAGATCGTGTCAGTCGCTCAGCTTGTCCCTGACATGGCCACCAGGACAACAGCTGATAGGAAGTTGATGGCAGAGGCCAATAAAGAACTCCTGAAGAGCAGGAATCCCGAAGATCACTTACCCCAGATGCATCGTGAACCAGGAACTGAGATCAGGTTCTCCAAGATCTCCAAACAGAACTACCCAGAGGGTGCAACGCCCAAAGAGATCACCAAGTATAGCTTAGATCACACCTTCACCTTGGACAAACTCCTTGGGGAAAACTACCCTACAGACTCTCAAGGTGTCCTAGCAGAGCTACAGCTTGCCTTTGTGTGCTTCCTCATTGGACAAGTTTATGATGCCTTTGACCAATGGAAGAAGCTCGTCCACCTCCTCTGTTCCTGCATTGAAGCAATGTCCACACATAGTGATCTCTACTCCACTCTGGTCAGCGTCCTTCACTTTCAGGTCAGGGAGATCCCATCAGACTTCTTTGTGGATATTGTCTCAAGCAATAACTTTCTGACTGTGACCTTGAGGGATTTTTTCCTGAACCTTAATCAGTCTGAGGCTGAGGGAGCGTTGAAGGAGAAAGGCAGGAAATTCAAGAAGAACCTGACCAAACATTTCACATGGGATTTTGATGAGGAGCCTGAGGATGAGGCTCCTGTTGTAGTTGATCTTTAATCTTTGACCTTATGCAAACAGTATTATCACACAGATGTACCATGAACCCAAAACAGTTTAATTTGAAAATGTTTAAGTAAATCTATAAAAGTGCTACAAAGTGCTGTAAGTGCACTTTTCATGCTTAACATAAGCAAGGCAAGTATCTCTGATAGAATGGAAATGTCCAGAAATCAGAGCCGTTAAATGGAGTTTTTGAAATAAGATTACAGCATAGGTAGTAAAGATTGTACTACATGTAACTTTAGATCTGGCTTGTATCCCAACTTCATGTAAGGAGGTAGAGTTAGTGCATTGATTTACATCCTTTAGAAATTTGTTTTAATATCATGTGAAGATATCATGTTATCAGGGCATAAATTTCTGATTTTCATTTCATGACATAATTTATTTTGTTTATTCAGTTTGATCCAGAATAATAGTGAATTAAAGATAAAGCAGAGTTCTGGTCATGCAGTTAAATTGTGAAACTGTCTCGAAGGAATTGGGGAAAGTTGACCATGTCGACATACGAATTGTTTTATACTGTGTTGTTTTGGAATCATAAAAATTGACCTATTTTTGCTGAAAAGCACATGTACTGCACACAGAAATGGGTATATGGGACTACACACACAAGTGGCATGAATGTTCGGCCCAAACATTTCAGCTATTTTTTAGTCATATTTCGAATATAAGAGCATTTGAAGAGCATTCCTTTTCAGGGGACGTTTCTGCTATGATCTTCTTCAAAACTGACATAGAAGGAATGAGAAAGCTCACAAATTATTTGTCACCTTTCCCAGAACTCAAGATTCCTTTTATCAGGTTGACATTTGGCGCTCCATAAATCAGTGGAAGTTAGGTCTGGTTTAATGTATTTGTTTCAGAGCACTGGGTTTCCCATCTACTTTGTAACTTTTTAAAGATAATCTTCATTACTGTATTCTTTTTTTAAATAGTAATAATGTTGGGCCAATTACATTTGTACATCTAATAAAATCAACAATTTATGTGACAAAATGAAAGCTATGAATTCTGTACTTTGTGATTTTTTTGTGTGTGACAAATTATGCGATGCATTGCAACATTTCAAAATTGTCAAATGTCAAAGTAACTTTCTCCTAGACACAAAGTGTAATGCCCCATTTACACTTGGCCTCATTTTCGTCACGCACTGCCACGCATTACTGCGTACCAATGCGTTCTGTTGAGAGGCCATTGCCAAATTTTGGGAGTCAAGTCTGATTTACTAATAGTTCACGCTATGTTTACGCCCAAATTAATCATTGTTCACGCATTCTCATTCATTGTCACGGACTTGTATGGACAGAGCTGAAGATATTTTGGATCGACTGCATTAAAGGGGAAGTTCACCCCGAAGATTACTTGAGTTTAAAAAATGCAGAAAAAATAAAGAAAAATATTGGCGAAAGTTTGGACAAAATCCGTTAAAGAATAACGGAGTTATGGACTTTTGAAGTTTTGATTTTGTGACGTCACATGCGAGCAGCTCCTCCATTATGTAATGTGATAAATATTCCATAAAATACAGTTTTCTCAGAAAATTTAGAATATTTTCGTCTGTGCATTTGATATATTGTCAGAAATGTTATTCAATACTAGATTCTGAAAAGAAACAATATCAATTTATCGTGGAACGTAAAAAAAATGCAAATATATGGAATATTTATTACATGACCAATGGGCAGCTGCTCGCATGTGACGTCACGAATCCAAAACTTTAAATACTCATAACTCTTTTATTATTTGACCGATTTTCATCAAACCTTCGCCAATATTTTTCTTTATTTTTTCTGCATTTTTTAAACTCAAGTGATCCTCAGGGTGAACTTCCCCTTTAAACATGTAAAGATCACATGATTTAATAACATGTTCAAAATGCCTAGACTCGTATCCGGACACCTACCCCCTGGACGACCACCCCCCGGATAACCACCCCTAGGATAACCATCCTCTAAGACAACTACCCCCTAGGACAACTAGCCCTAGGGCAACCACCCTCTAGGACGACTACCCCCCAAGACAATTACCCTCTCGGATGATTACCCCCCCCCCCCCCCCGACTAACTACCCCCTAGGGCAACCACCCTCTAGGACAACTACCCCCCGACAACTACCCCCCAGACAACTACCCCCTAGGACAACCACCCTCTAGGACAACTACCCCCTGGACAACTACCCCCCAGACAACCACCCTCTAGGACAACTACCCCCCCCCCCCCCCCCCCGATTTGAAAATACATGTAGTATGGGGTTTACAATCATGTTAAGATGGATGAGAAAGCAACCTAGATCACATAGTTCGGAAATTTATGCCTTTTCATCATCAAGAAATTTATGAATACTAGCATAAATGACTTTTGAAACATTTATTCCATCAAAAACGCTATCATAATCACGGAGAGAATAATCAAATCTTCACATTTTTGAGACACTTAAGATTATTATGAAACAACACAATTTTGACACGCTCATTTCATTGGCATTTGGCGCAGGGGGCACTGTGCCCCCTATTTTTGGAAGGAAAAAAAATTGGGCAAAGTTCTGGCAAATTTCGGCAACAATTTCAGTAAATTTGGGCAAAATTCTACAAAATCCTGTATCAATATACCTGACACTAAGAAAAAATTTGGAAATTAATTGAAAAAGAAAGAAAATCATGTTTACACACGACATAATTTCCCGGAATTTATGCTTTTTTGTATGTTTCACTTTCTGTGTATTATTTCATTAACTATTACTATTAAGAGGAATCAAAACTCATATTTGTTGGTATTGTAATAATCTTGGATAGCTCTAAAGCGCATACAGCAGTTTTAATTGATTATGCGCTATACAAGTGACAGTTATAATTATCATTTGGGGCCATAGATTCTGTCTGAATTTTACTCGCAGACCATTGTAGATTGTTATTTTAAGTTCGCCTTTTTCAGTAGGAAACACGGCAAGATATTGGATTATTATTCATGAAAATGCATAGGCCTACTTATACTCACTCAAAGCCTTGGTTGTAACCCCCAAATTTCCAAAAGATCTTACTGTGGGAGAGCAACCTCTTATACCCTTCCCAGTTGATATTTAATATTGAATATATCATAGAAATTTTCAGAACGATACCTTTGAAGAAAAAAAAACAGAATTTTTCGCCCAAATTTGATGTAGAAATTCAACAGTACATTGCACTATCAAACACCGAGTTTAAACACCCAACTTTTAAAACAAAAAAATAATACCAGGGGAAATCCCCCCCCCCCCCCTGTGCTCATGGGTACAGACACATTCAACTGCAATCATATAATTTTCACGTGGTGAGGTCACAGAATTTTAACATTATAATGCACCAAAATCCTTCTATTTATAACCAGATTTCCCAAAAGTTCTTACCGTGGGAGGTAGATACCTCCTCCTCTGGATGCTCATTATATCCTTACTGATTGTTGGTCACCCCCCACCCTGTCCCCCCCCCCCCCCCCTCCACGTCCTCCCCTGGCAGAAATCAGTTTAAATGCCATCGAGTAACTTGGAGTTGTAACTGTTTGGGGGATAGTTGACTTACATGCCGTGGGTGAGAGTATGTCGGTTGTTGTCCGATTGATAATTACCCTGAGTCGTTAATGTCCGGGGGTAGTTATTTAGGTGGTAGTTACTTTAGGTGGCATTTGTCAAGATGTCCTAGAGGGTGGTTGCCCTCAGAGGTAGTTGTCTGTTGGTAGTTGTCCGGGGGTACTTGTCCTTGAGGGTGGTTGTCCTAAGGGGTAGTTGTCCGGGGGTACTTGTCCTTGAGAGTGGTTGTCCTAAGGGGTAGTTGTCCGGGGGTACTTGTCCTCGAGGGTGGTTGTCCTAGGGGGTAGTTGTCCTAGGGGATGGTTGTCCTAGAGAATGGTTGTCCTAGAGGGTAGTTGTCTGGGGGGGGGGGTAGCCGTCGGAGGGATAGTTGTCCAGGGGTAGTTGTCAGGGGGGGTAGTTGTCCGGGGGGTAGCTGTCCGGGGGGTAGTTGTCCTAGAGGGTGGTTGTCCTAGGGGTTAGTTAGTCGGGGGGTAATCATCCTAGAGGTTAATTGTCCCGGGGGGTAGTTGTCCTAGGGGTGGTTGCCCTAGGGGATAGTTGTCCTAGGGGGTAGTTTTCCTAAAGGGTGGTTATCCTAGGGGTGGTTATCCGGGGAGTGGTTGTCCAGGGGGTAGGTGTTCTAGAACCGCCTAGACTATTTGCGTGTTAAGTGAAAACTGTGGGAAGTATGTGTATTATTCAGGGATGCTATTTTAGTTTTCTATTGTAAAAGTGAGATTTCCTCACATAAATTTTTAAATATTTTATTTTTTAACCAGATTCCTTTTAAGTTTTCCAGAGATTTACTTTTTAGCTTTTTGGGTTATCCAATGTAAATCACATTTATGTATCTTTTACTATAGTCATTCATGTTAGATCACACAAATCTATTTATTTTGATCAACTTCAACCAATTTAACACTATAAATTATATGTACATGTACATGTACCTGTCATACTGGAAGTGCCTTAATCTGAAAAGTATCTATTCATTGTTGATGATAATATTCTTTCAAGATGAATTAGTGCTTTGAAATCACATTTCCTCGTCCTACTTAGCCCTTCTCTCCCCCCCCCCCCTCCCCCTCTCTCTCTTTCTCTCTCTCTCCCCCCCCCCCCTCTCTCTCTCTTCTCTCTCTCTCTCTCCCCCCTGTCTCTCTCTCTCCCCCTCTCTCTCTCTCTCTCCCCCTCTCTCTATCCATCTCTCCCACTCTATCATTGCTCTGTGCTGTATATAGTACCCTTAAGTATGTGTGCTCTAAAAAACTCTGAATTACATATAATCACTTGCAAGATTAAACTTATACATCATGCAAATTTTAGCAAATAATTGTGGAACTCTGAAAGGGAAATTCTTTTGTACTTACCTTTCTTTTCTTGTTGATTGAAACTCCTGGAGACCATCTTGACAGTGGCTTGTAGAAATGTTTGCCATTTCACAAATTTGACCCGGTTGTTCTTGAATGTGCTTCTCTGCTATCAATCTCTACAATCTCTCTCTTCAGTCTATGAGGCACTGCTTTGAAATTGTAAGAGGACTGCTGTATTACATAAGAATATCTCCAGTTGATCATTTGCCCATGATCAATCAAGCCATCCTGAATGTAAACTGATATTGTCTGTTTAGAAGCATAAAGGGCATTAACTCCACATTTTGGGATGAGAGTTAACACCCTTATGGATCACATCAGACAATTATTAATGGAAATAGTCAAATTCACTTGCTTCACAATAAAAGCAATAGATATATTACTAGTTAACAGGATATATGTCGTAAAGATCTCATTACAACAAGAACAAGGAAACTAAGAAATGCTCTTGTAATATAATCAGGTTTTGTTCAAAGTGTGGCACTAATTGTGATGAATGCATGGACCCATTTACTTTCATTTTCTTAACCCTCTGACCGACGTTTGATAATACTCGAATTAAATGCATGTGAATTGAGAGTGAAACCATCTCAAGGAGTTAACTGCCATGGGCTGTGATGTTTTAATGGCTGTTAGAAAATGAAAGTCTAATGCTAATTGTTTTAGTTTATGACCATCATTGAAGATAATGAGTGTACATGTAGACATGTAAAATGCTAGTAGGTCTACTGTGTTTAGGCTATGCAGCGTAGTAATGGCTCTCTTTGTTCATTGAAGCACGTTTTTACTGTAAGGGTGCAATTATATTACCTGTCTGAAGACTTTTATGTATTTTATTGTTTAATGGGGGATTTTTTTTTCCTGTCATCTTATGTGTTGTTCTTTATTTTTTTATTTCTCTTTGTATTCTCTTCTCTTTTCTTATGTATTTCTTTGTCTTCTGTTAATATATTCTCTCCTATTTTCTCATGTATTTCTTTGTTTTCCTTTAATATGTCCTCTGTTCTTTTCATATGTATTTCTTTGTTTTCCTTTAATATATCCTCTGTTCTTTTCTTATGTATTTCTTTGTGTTTCCTTTAATATATCCTTTGTTCTTTTCTTATGTACATGTATTTCTTTGTTTTCCTTTAATATATCCTCTGTCCTTTTCTTATGTATTTCTTTGTTTTCCTTTAATATATCCTCTATTCTTTTCTTATGTATTTTTCTGTTTTCGCTTAATATATCATCTGTTCTTTTTTTTAATGTATTTCTTTGGATTTTTTTCCTTTTCTATCCTCTATTTTCTCTTGCATGGTGCATTGTGGGATATAAAATATCAATATTCAAATCTCACTATTGTTCACATGAACAGAGCTCAGCCCTATTAGTGAAATTTTTGGATTCATTGACATTATAAAAGTGAGGTTCTGATCTCATTTCAAATATCGATATTAAAATCTCACTGATTGTTCTATGTGTGATTGCCTCTACACAGACAGAATAAGATTTCACATTGTTGGATTATCATCACTAGCAAAAAGCAAAAAAAAAATTTCCCCCCTTTTAGAAATGATAACCCGTGTGTGTGTGTGTGTGTGTATTTTGTTTTGTTTTGTTTTGTTTGTTTTTGTTTTGTTTTTTTGTTTTGTTTTTTTGCTTTTCAGAGAATTATGGATGAAAACTTGACCCCATAAAATCTGATACCCCCCCCCCCCTTCCCTACCCCAGGCGACTTTTGGAGGGCTGGCGAGAAGAAAAAAATATGAATCTCCCTCCAAGCAGTTCCCCCAAAGTTGACAGCCCTGCATTTGTGTGCCCCCCCCCCCCCTTTTACAAAATCCTGGCTACACCACTTATTATCATTATTGATATGTGACACTACTGATTAAGGTCATAGATTCGATGGGTGGGACACCCCCCCCCCCCCCCACCCCCTTCAGATTTTCTGACATCAAATTTTGAAATGTATGAGCCATCTCCAAAAAAGTTTGGGTAAACTGCTGGCATATAGTAGGAATTGATGACTTTTCATTGTGTTTACTTCTCTGAAAAAATGTTTAATTTGGTCTCAAAGCCCCATGTAGATGTATGCATAATGTCAATCATTTTTATTTCCTCTATTTCCCTATTTCTTTCTGTCTCTCTCTCTCCTCTCTCTCTCTCTTTCTCTCTCTTTCTCTCTCTCTCTTTCTCTCTCTCTTTCTCTTCTCTTTTCTCTCTCTTCCTCTTTATCTCTCTTACCCCTCTCCCTCTAGCTCTCCCCCCCCCCCCCCCCCCTTCTCTCTTACCCCTCTCCCTCTCTTACCCTTCTCCCTCTAGCTCTCTTACCCTCTCTCTCTTTATCTTACCCCTCTCCCTCTAGCTCTCTTACCCTCTCTCTTTATCTTACCCCTCTCCCTCTAGCTCTCTTACCCTCTCTCTTTATCTTACCCCTCTCCCTCTAGCTCTCTTACCCCTCTCCCTCTAGCTCTCTTACCCTCTCTCTCTTTATCTTACCCCTCTCCCTCTAGCTCTCTTACCCTCTCTCTCTTTATCTTACCCCTCTCCCTCTAGCTCTCTTACCCCCTCTCTCTCTTTCTCTTTCTCTCTTACCCTCTCCCTATCCCCTCTCTCTCTCTCGCTCTCTCTCTCTCTCTCTCACACACACACACACACACACAGATATGAAATATGGCTAAATAATTGCCACTCTAAATAATATACAGTTTGCAAGTATTTTTGCATTCTTACCACCAAATTTCATATATATACTTTATTTCTGGCTTAAAACAAATATGTTTTTAGTACATTTTTCGATCAAAGCTTTTAAGAAATTATACACGACATATTCACATGTAGCATTTTATACAGTATACCACATACTAACAACTGGTTGATTAATACAAGTCAATGAAAAAAATATTATACCATTAAACATGTTGAAATCAATAACATGTAACTTACATATTTGATATATTCATTTCATAAAAATACAAGACATTTTTCCCTTTCAATTGCTGACTACAAGTATATGTTTGCATATAATACATTTCTTCATTTTTTATAATACAGTACATCATGTCAAAAAAGTTCACCATTTAATTGTGATGAACAAAGAAAAACAACAATTTCACAATTGGGAAAAATAGTGTGCATTCGTAAATTTCATACACATATACATCACAAAAACATCAGATGCAGTACTTTCATTTAAATCGAATTCTGACAAGCTTTTATAAGTGAGCTTGCGCAGATGCGATAACAAATATGAAGCCTCTCTATTCTTCTTCTGAGCGTCTTCTTTTGTGGAAAACCAGCTAAAAACATTCGGCAGAGTTCTCCACATGCTCATAAAAGTTCTAAGCAAGCTATGATACAAATTATCTGGTTCTGTTGTGATGTTTTACTCCAAAGAGCACACAATATCAACAGATAGTCTTAATCATTTGATCTTCTTTCCCCATCAATTGTGTTGATACCTTACAATCTACACAAGACATTACAAAGATTTCCCTCAATATATCACCTACGGATATAATTCTAATTAAAATATAAAAATATTCTTTTATTCCTTCAAATTAAGTGCAGATTTGCTTTAAATCACATGTACACGTATCAAAGTTTTGTATCTATTAATGGACAAAGAATTTTGTACTTTTGTTCTAGAAATCAAACAACTTCCTTTTATTGTTAAATTGTATATCATGGAACACTGCTTCTAATTAACATTAACAATGAAAAAGGATCCCAACATTAAAAATGTGTCTGGTGAAAACCTACAAGTACATCTACTAATGATATGTTTATACAGATTAATTTATGAATATTTGCGAAGATCAATGTTAATTTGCAAAGTGAACATATTCACTTCTTGAGGATTTAAAAACAAGACATCATGATCTCCAGAAAACAAGTTTTAAAAACATCTTAAAGATTTTTTTGTAAAAAAAGTTTCCACAAAACCCATGATGATTATTAACCTAATTGGCTTAAACTGTTATTCCGCACATACAGTGCAACCTCAACACTCCATCAGGGATCATTCCAGCCAGTCGCCTTTTACAGAGTGCTCACACATGCTAGTAAAAAACAACATTCACATCCTAATCGGTAGCCATTTATTGACCTGGATAGAGTGAATTAAAGCAGATAAAATGCCTTGCTTAGTGACATAATGTAAGTGGCTGTGCAGGTGCTTGAACCCACGACCTTTGTATGTCAAGTCAAATGTTCACACCACTCGACTACAGCATCTATCTCTACACCTCCGCTAGAAAGTAGCAACCATGAACCTTGATATCTCACCAACAAATCGAGACTATAATCATGATAGAAAACTTACTTGTTCATCTATAATAAGCCAGTTCATAGATGCAATCTGAGCATGAGCAGATAAAGGTCATCTGTGACAAATTCTGAAACCCACTGATATGAATACTTGATATGTACTCAATGAATGTCATGTAATCATCATTCAGTTATACATCAATGATGCATTCCATGATATCCATGTGGAAGTATTCTTTTTACAGGGGGAAGCAAAAGCTATTCATGAGGCACCTCTTTCACCCCCAAAGTGATTTTTCTGAAGTGCACAAAAAGGGGACCCTCCTTGTTTAAAAGATCTGTGGATATTTGGGGTCATTTGTGACATGTGCTAACTACGAACTGGTCTAAAAAAACTTTCACCCGATGATTGTTAAACATGAACCATTATACCCACTGCAGCTTGTATACTGTAAAAACCAAAAAAACTTTCGCGAATTTCACAAGTTGAAAGTTTTGTGCCGCAAAATATTAAAATCACAACTGAGAGAACACTGAATTTTTGTGATTCCCGAAAATGTTTCTTAAAGCACAAATGACTGTCATAAAATTCGCAAAAGCGTCATGTCGTAAATATTCACCAGTCCCGACTTTCAATTTACTAAACATTACAAAGATACAAAATCCGTCTGAATTAGCATTCATGATCAATCCAATCGCTTTTGACTGAGGAATAAGACCTCTTCCTTTTCATTACCTTGTATTTGTGTCCATAAATTTGAAATCAAACAAATTTCTTTAACAGCCAAGACATATACTTTGCTTTTCGGATGTCACCAACTTCACTATTTCCTTGTAACTTTTCTTTAACGTCGCTTCAATTGCATTCTAATATTAGTGAAAGACTGTATTGTGCCAAGAAGTCTAAGGATTATACTATACAAACACTTCATACAATTTATACAGTGCATTTACCAAAAGCTAAAAACACCATTTGCAATGTATTTTATACATGGCATTTTTGTATACGTTAATGACAGCATGAAAGGCATTAAACAAATAAATGTTATGAAATACTAAGTCTAATTGAACTTCATTACATTCTCCCCTACATATCAACATGTAAAGCATTTATTTTCCATCTAAATATGTAAAACTTGGTAGAAATGCAGAGCTTAAAGATAAAATTGAGTTCTGGTCATGCGATTACATTACACAAGAAACTACATTTACATGTACATGTATCTCAAAACAATCAGGAAAGTTTGATTATATAGTACATAAGAATTGGTGTATGTTGTAAGGTTTTGGAATCATTAAAAGATGAGAACTTAATTGACTCAATCGTGCTGAGAGTCACATGCACTCCACACAGAAATATGTATATGGGACTATACACACATGTTCGGCCCAAACATTTCAGCTGTTTCCTGTCATATTTTGAATGAGGGGGCATTCGAAGAGCAATCCTTTCTAGGGGACATTTCTACTATGATAATCTCCCAAACTGACATAAAGAGAATGAGAAAGCTCACAAATTATTTTTCACCTTTCCCAGAGCTCAACCTTCTCTGCTAAAATATTCCACGCTACAATGAAATTATCACAATATCACATCTAGAGGGATCGCATGCAATATGCATTTCTATCAGATGCGATGCTCAAACCAGTATTTAAAAAAATACATTAAAAAAATTTAAAAGAAAAATATAAATGTGAAATTCTCTTCTTAAAGGAAAACAATAATTTTCCTACTTCTCAATCAATAGATATTTCATGATGTACAAAACCTAGAATATTACAACTATACACACAAAGACTTCAGCCATAATTTGGTGATTACATTCAGAGATATACAAGTTCTATTCAGGAAAAATACAAATTCCGAAAGATGATTTTTAAAAAAATTAACAATTACATAATGCCAAGATGTTTTCTAATTCATCAACATTTAGTATTCTGCATCAAAATTGTTATTCTATAAACAATATTCGTGAGTGATTCCTACTTTAAAACCGAAAGGAGGATACACAAATATGAGTTGATATCAAACAGTTGATCAGTGACCGTACTTAGATAATAACCTATTGGTTGTCACAGGTAAATGTGAGCCATTTTGAAAGTTATAACGCCGGGGGGGGGGGGGGGGGGGGGGGGGGGGGGGGGCAAGGTCTCATTGAGACCTGTACATCATCCACATACACAAAAACGGATAAAAAGGGTACTTTTTCAGCATTAGGCACGTTTAGGGTATCAAAAACTGCACAAATCAAGAAAAAGGGTATCAAATTCAGAAGGGATAAGAAGAAGATCCGTAGAAAGGGGTATAAAAATCAGAGATGTTAGACAGGTTTCCCTGTTTAGGGTATCAAAACTACTCCTACTGCAATCCCCGTTTAGGGTGCTTTTCAGAAAGTGATTTACGCAGATGATGTACAGGTCTTAATGAGACATGATC
Organism: Heliocidaris tuberculata; assembly: GCA_025618425.1. Taxonomy (NCBI): domain Eukaryota; kingdom Metazoa; phylum Echinodermata; class Echinoidea; order Camarodonta; family Echinometridae; genus Heliocidaris; species Heliocidaris tuberculata. The sequence goes on from CM046833.1 coordinate 32,440,492, forward strand.
CCCCAGGTTATAACGGAAACCTTATCACATCAGTGATACATTATGTGATGTACAAGTGTACACAGTTTTGTATGTTGAAAGCCAGAGGGAATTAAAGATAAAGTTGAGTCCCAGTCATGTAATTACATTATGACAGAAAAACCATCTCAAAGCAATTGGGAAAGGTTGCTTGAGTAGTTCATAAGAATTGGTGTATTTTGTGAGGTTTTGAAATCATCAAAATAATAAACTGACTCCATTTTGTTGAAAGTCACATGCACCACACACAGAAATGGGTAAGTGGGACGGCACACACGTGGCAAGAATGTATGGTCCAAACTTTTCAGCTATTTCTCTTTATATCTCAAATATAAAGCCATCTGAATCTAAGGAGACATGTATTTTATGATATTCTTCAAATTTGACATAAAAAGAATCAGAAAGCCCCCTAATTATTTGTCACCGTTACCAGAACTCGACTTTCTCTCTGACTCTATGGAAATGATATGAGTTCATACCCTTCAGGCTTTCAGCAGACCTTCACTTCACAATGCACATCATACACAAAATACATTCTTTACAGAACACTGAAGCAGGATAATTATCAACCATCTGTACTAACAAAATGACGTAGGAAAATTTGTAGAAAATCAACAATTCTACATGATTGTATGGTATTTCTCTGAGCTGATAACATAATTTTTGCAGCCTGTTCCTGTAAAACTACCCTACATGAAATGACATGGCCTCATGTATGTCAATGTTTACATGTACATGTATTTTATTTTTTTTAAACAGTAAGTATGTAAATAAACATATTAGAAGAAACTTATCAAAAATAAAGAAGATATTTAAGTCACAACACGCTGCACTACTTCTTCTATTCACACGACCACTAAAGAATATATGAATCATTAATCATTATGTATTTACTATAAAACAGAGACAATAAAATTCAATATTGGAAGTAAAACAATCATTTATAATACACAAGTGTTCAAGTAGCATCAATGAATGATTGGCATATATTGGAAGAATGCTTTCATCTGCTTTTTTTTTTTTTTCTTTTGGTAGCCTTCAATTTGAGAGACCAGCTCTCGCTGTAATGCTATGGCTCGACTTTTGATCAAGATAAAACCTGGGTCTGGGTAATGAGACTAATACTAAACCGCAACAAATATAAAATACATGATATGCTAATTTCTCAAAGTATAACCTGGCTCTGCTACTTCAACTCAACATACATGAATATGAAACATATAATAATTTCAAAGCTAAGTTCTCGATGTATAATTTGGCCTTACAGAATTGGCTGTAGGAAATGTGGAATAGAAGTCACCGTTTGTTATTAAGGTTGGTCCTCTGTATGTAGCTTAGTAGAATATTCTAAAGAGAGAATTGTATCATAAATGTCATCCCTACTATTGCTGTCTGCCTGATATAATGAGAAGGGGGAGAAAAAACAGGAATTCCAGTTAATATGATCTTTCATTTAAAAACCATTAGACCAGAATTATCAGGCATCAAGAGTACATGATTGAATAACTTGTAAGTGATCATTTCTCAAATATTTGAATGCAGCAGTCCTAATGCATTACAGGCACGTGCATTTTACTTCTTAAAAAGCAGCATCATAACTATAATGACTATCATAATAACAATATTCTATTTTTGTAGAGTGCATATCACATCATATAACTTCTCTACGTGTTTCTAAAGTGTTCTGCATACAAGGAAAACTACAACATTTTTGAAAAATGCATTGGAGAACATATTTTTATCATTACCATCTTGGCCAGGTATTGAGACACAAAAACTCATCTTGAAAGCAAAACATTGCTGCTTCTACATAGATCTTCATTATCAGAAAGTTCTGTTGCACAAACTGGTACATGTATCTCTGTACACACACCCAATTAGACAAGCTCACTTATACATAGGTCCTGCAAAAAGATGCTAAAAAGACATTCGTCCTTTGAAAAGACAATTCGAAACAAATGTCCTTTAGATACGTTTACACCATGCACGAAAAGACATTCCTCTGATGAAGAAATGGGAGACAAATGTCCTTTGGACAAGGAATAACAGACAAATGTTCTGTGTACATACACATACACCTAGAAGACAGAGTCCTTACGGACAACAGTATACAAGGATACAAATGATAAAAATCTTACAGTTATTCTGAAAGAAAACAATGATGAACTTTGCACTTCCAATGATTAACAAGAGAAAGCAAGCAAAATTGAAGAAATTTGATCTCGATATTACAAACAACCAGCAATGGTTTACAGGAAAACTATTAACAATCTAAGCCTCCTTTTAGATGTACCAGGGTATGTTAAAATGTTGATCACTTGCAGGAAATGTCTTGGGACTGATCTCGTCCACATTTATCTACAATGAAGAGAAATTCATTTGGTAAGCTATTGATTGTGTTACACAATCAGTGATTTGGGAAAAGATCTCAAATGTTACCCTTGGCACCCCATAGCCAAATATTATTCAACGATAACGATCTGCCTAACTTCCATTCAAAATTGAACAGCCAACTATTCCATGAAAAGTAAACTTCCCATTCCATTATTAGGAGGGGAATTCTTTAATGTTTGTTTTGTGTGTGTGTCTTAGGAGCTAAGACCTATTTCATTCACTTTGCTGCCACTATCAGAGGGCAACAGAAGGAAAAATCCAACTTTGGAATTTCCAATTCTACCATTATCAATGTGCCATGGTCAACTCCTTGAGTATCCTGCGGGCCATGGGCACATTATTTTTGGTGATGTCCAGTGCTTTGACGACTTCCTCCCGATGGAAACCTTCTTGCGTCAGGAGTCTGATGATGGCTTCCATGCTGTCGACGCTGGTGGCCGCCCCGACTCCAGGCGGCAGAGGGGGACGGGGCGTGGACCGGGGGGTGCTTGATGGTGGGTGAGGGGGAGGGGCGGGCTGGTGAGGACGGGGCTGGGCTGGAAGGGGAGGGGGAGGAACGGCGGGGGCTTGAGCTCCCTGGGCGGGAGGGGAAGTCTGTAGGAAAGGAATGAGAAGGAGAAAGAACAAAGAATGAAATTATATACATGTACATGATAGTATTTACATGATAGTATAAATAATTGCAAATCAATTTAAACGTAATGCACACATGGCGCATAGATCAATACAAAGCTTGTATAATTAATCAATTAATCAACAAATTAATTTATTAACCCCTGTACAGTTACTCCATTACAAACCCTAAATAATACAACCAACTCTGAACCAGAAATGATGAAGACAATAGGTATTGCTAATAAATGTATCACCACATTAAAACCTGTATTTATCTACATGTACATGTATGTAAAAATGTTGGGTATTTCAAATATATTAGGAATCTAAATATTTAAATGATCAGTAATGCTTTATATCATTGCTACAGGCAAATAAATGTAGAACATAGAATGTTTAATGTGCTTTTCTTTAAATCAAGATATGAACATTTTTTAAACCATCCATTTCTATGAATCACACATCATGCATGAAGCAATACGGGGCGTATACAAGGAAACGGGTTCAAAGAAACAATGGGACATACATATATATATATAAATATATGAACACCAATCATTCTACAATTACAGTCTAATGTTAACAATCATTTCTGTTTCAGTTTCATACACCCACACACTCTGACATCCACATCTTTATATCCTTGTGTGACAGAAAGAAACGGGGAATTGTACTTATTTTCCTTTCAACAAAAATAACAATTACGCATCGAGACTGGGGTACAATACACCAGGAATTCAACACCCCTTCCACATGTTATTCCCCAAGCCTCCTTGTGGAGCTAGAGCCAGCGAAGACCAAAGCAACGTTGTGTTAGCTACACAGTGAATACAAGATAAACATAGTCAAAAAGATATATGCTCCAGCAAAAAAATTCTCAAGGCTTTATTTCCTCAAAGACACAGGGGATAAGGGTTAGGGTTACATCAAGCGTTTTGTCAGTGATTTTTACTGACAAATTTGCTCTCAGCCAATCAGATGCAAGGATTTCAGTAGCTTATAACAGTTGTCAGTAAAAATCACTGACAAAACACTTGATGAAACGCTCCCCAGGTTAGGGTTAGGATTAGGGTTAGGGTTTAGGGATAGTGTTTGGTCCAGGGTTGAACTTAAAGATAAAGTTAGAGTTCTGGTCAAGAGATTGAATCGTGAAAGAACCAGTCTCAAAGCCGTTTGGGAAAGGTTGATTATATAGCACATAAGAATTGGTGTATGCTGTATTAGGTTTTGGAATCACCAAAAAGATAAGAAATTGGCTCGATCCTGCTGAGAGTCACAAACACGCACTGCACACAGAAATGTGTATATGGGACTACACACAAATATTTCGCCCAAACATTTCAGCTGTTTCTTGTTATATTTCAAATGTGAGGGCATCTGAAGAGCAATCCTTTTCAGGGGACATTTCGACGATGCTAATCTTCCAAACTAACATAAAAAGAATAAGAAAGCTCACAAATTATTTTTGACCTTTCCCAGAACTCAACCTCCACTTTAAGATTTTGGTAAGTGTACAAAATGACTGCAAAGCAATTGTCCCCTGAGCATGCATCGTACAACTGTTGATTCATATGCATGCAGGACACATTTGAGAACAACTATAACTTCAACAATCTGGTATGCTAACTTCTAGGCCCATTCAGATATATTATATGAAGAGTTCATATACTCTTTTTAGAAAACAGAGCAGCAAAACTATTAAAATGAGATAAGCTTTAGTGGGCTTCACATTTTTGTATCTTTTGAAAAATATACTGGGTCCAGTGTCATAAAACTTGTTATCAATAACAAGTTAATAATTGTTATAAACTACTGAAATCCTTGAATCTGACTGGCTGGGAGCAAATTTGTCATAGAAATTGGGCAGTTGTTATTGATGACAAGTTTTATGAAACATATCCCTGATCGGTTAGCACACATATGTAGTTTTGTGAAGCTCTGATTTTCAACCATACAGTACTGCCTCTTTCCATTCATTCACAAACAAAGTTTTACCACCTCAGTTTTTATTTAACCCCACAGCAGTTTAGAGTTTCCTTAAAGGGGGTACCCAATGCTGAAACAATGTTAGTTTATTTAAAAGATCATTTTATTAGCAGAAAATCATCTGCCTTAAGTTTTTTTAAAATTCGTGTTGCCAGAAAAATCCCCGAAATATGGTAAGACTTCAGGATATTTTGGCCCCTCAGCTGTGTCCCAATTTCAGCTAGGTAACCACAATGACGTCAAAGTGGTTACCCAGGTTCGCGTATTGCAGATGTGTTGCGCGCTAGACTGTACAAAATGCATTATACCTTGCGCGCATTTTGCTAGAATAATTGCGCGACAAGGTAACCACTTTGACGTCATTGTGGTTACCTAGCTGAAATTGGGACACAGCTGAGGGGCCAAAATATCCTGAAATCTTACCATATTTCGGGGATTTTCTGGCAACACGAATTTTAAAAAAAATTTAAGGCAGATGATTTTCTTCTAATAAAATCATGATCTTTTAAATGAACTAACATTGTTTCAGCATTGGGTACCCCCTTTAAGGTCTAAGTTAACCAGTTTTCCCTCCTCAAGTTGGCATCAGTTATTCTCATTTTCCACTACTACATAGTTTGAAGAAAAAGAATAAAATGTTTATTAAATAAACCAATGTGAATACAAATTGTGAAATTTAACCAAAAAATTGCCAATTTGTCGATGAAAATAGTGATCACATATATTTTACACATTGCCAATTTAGAGACTTAAGTGATCAGTTAGAATCAAATCGCTCTCATTCGTTAATGTCACAACGTACTGCATTGTAAATAGACCCAAAATTGTCTGTGATTTTTGCTCTTTCTCTTATACATTGTATATGTATAATGAGTAATTCATAGCATTCTGAATCAAAAGACAATGCAAAAACGTCACTAAAAGGAGAAAGTGCACTTCTATGGGTTTAACGGTTTAGCGCTTCACATCTGAACAGGGCTTAATTTCAACAGAACGACCTTTTCAAGAGGAAAGTAAAGATACATGTAACATGATGAAATATTCACTATCGTTTTAGTTTCAATGACCAATATCAAAGTACCATTTACAAACAGGATGGACACGTATATAAATTCTCAGAAATATGCACAGCTTCTGACAGTTTGACTATACAATAAGGAAGACATGTCAAAATACCTTTGCATTAACACATGCAGCACCAAAGACCAAACATACATGTAGGACAGTAAACTCTAAGGACACATAAAAGAAGGGATTGCAGGTTCTTCAAAACACATTGGGGATCATGATTTCACTAGAGCACAGGTACAGCCGAGACACTCTTGGGAAGATGGGTACTACGAGATGTCATTCCATAACAGAAAGTCTTGCACTATAGATCTACACATTTAATCTTTAGAAGGAAAGAAGAAACTTTTTTAGGTGACAGGTTACACTGTAGGCCTATGAAATATGAAAAACCTACATGTATGAAAAAGGATATGTGAAGAATAAGATAATTGTAGTCCCATCTTTTGCATTTTCTTATGTTGATAAGGTTTGCCAAAATGTAAGAAAAGAAATCATAACAAAGAGTTTAATAACAGCTGAACATGTAATTGTTAATTTAATTGTAAACCTGGCCTTGGGCAACCACCTTTATCCATGGAAATTGCAAACATACATATACATGTACTTTAACAATAATTTTAAAAAGCTTTCTTATTATGAAGAAAGTTATGCTGTTTCTTTAGAGATGTCTCTATTTGCAAATTTGATTGTCACAAGAGGTTTTACTTGAATGAAAAAAAAACAAACAAATAAGCACTGACTAACATTTGTGAGGTGTCTCTTCATTTAGGAGAACATGATTTAAGAGCAAAGCACACCAGGGCCCCATTTCATAAAACTTGTCATCAATAACAAGTTACAATAATTGTTATAAGCTACTGAAATCTTTGAATCTGATTGGCTGAGAGCAAATTTGTCATAGAAATGGGACAGTTGTTATTCATAACAGGTTTTATGAAACAGGGCCCAGAGGTCAAAAGACAGAGGGTAGGGAGGGGAAAGGTAGGGGTAAGGTAGGGGGAGGAGGGATTAGGAAGGGGATCGCCATGGAAAGGACAAGAATATCTTACCATTTGAAACAGAAATAGGCCAGGAGGATGCATTAGAGATCTGAACGGATCGTGCATGATATAAATAATGATTATGCATGGTTAGTACCAGAGAAAGAGATCATGATATTTGGAAAACCTTGATAATTATGTACATCGAGTCAAACCATACACTTTTGCATGAACAAAACAATGACATATTTAATGTTGCAAAAGTCTCTGGTTTTTAAAGTATTTTTGTACAACTGAAATAAGTACAATTAAACAATACAATAGATACATGTAGATATACATTATGAACATGTATTACAAACTCTGATTGTCTACTTTTCTGTGTAAATGGTAACTAACTAAAAATGATATCATGCTTGGCTACTAGCCAGTGGTTTACTAAAATCACTTTTTCCAAGGAGCTACAGGAAAAGCAATTTTGTAAGTTGAATGCAATTTGAACATATTTTGAGATTAACTCCTCAAAAATAGCACAGGTAAAACAAAAATAGCACAGGTAAAACAAAAATAGCACAGGTAAATCAAAAGTCAGTGATGATTAGTAACATCTGAATTCAGATACAAAGTATCAATATTATGCTGTTTCCTGAGAAAAAGACTACAAACTAGTCATCTCTAATGTTTACTGACAAAAGCAGATCAGCAACAGTATTAGGAAAATGGATTTTACTTTCATGAAGCATAAATAATCCTGAGAAATAACTATAAACTAGTCATCGCCAATGTTTACTTACAAAAGTAGATCAGCAACGTTATTAGGAAAATGGATTTTATTTTCATGAAGCATGAATAATCCTGAGAAATAACTAAACTAGTCATCCCCCAAATTTTACTTGCAAAGCAGATCAGCATCAGTATCATATAAATAGGAAAATAGATTTATTTTCATGAAGAATGAAATGCCACATTATCTTTTAGGAAAGAAATGGGCTAATTAAGATGTTTCATGTGCAGTGACTAATGATTCAGAACTTCTAAATGCAGCTTTACAACAGGATTCTGATGCTATTGCTTTAAAGTTGTGAATAAATGCAAGTTACAAATATATGCTAAATATAACTCTCTTAACATCAATGGAAGGGGGATATAATTCAACGCTTTACACTTTGATCCAATGCTGCCTATTTATGTGTAAGATTCAAAGTTGACTGCAATAGCAGATTTTGTGTTAAAAGGACCTAACAGAATGAAATGGCATAAACTTTGATAAGTGGGTTGCAAGTGTGAGCATAATGACAACTACACCGTCACACAACCAACCTGAGAGCAAATGAGTTTGAGTGAGCTAAAAACGAACTGTGATCCAATAATCTATATTTGTTGCATGCAAACCTAACTAGAATCATATTGAAAGTACTATTCAACTTATTTGGGGCTATGGCTTATCAAGGGGGAAAAAAAGTTCCATGTGAATTCAAGATAATTGTTACCTTTCTGCATTTCCAAAACATGCTTAGAAAGCGAAGACAATAATCATTCACCTCAAACTTCTCTCAATCACTTTATTTTTTAAATGATAGATTCTTTTGAATCACTTTCAATAATTTCACATGAAAATGTTCAATAGTACTTTCAACTTAAATCCCCAAAAAGCATGATTACATGAACATGTATGTCTCATGTAACAGCAATGCATGCATTCATGTGTGACTTTTAAATGCATATGAGATTATATAATCACACATAAGAAAGTGACAGAAGTTATTTTAGGGGGTGCATTCGAAACTCCTCTCGGCTAAAAAATAGATCATGCTGAAAAAGGGGAGAAAATTGAAATGGGAGGGAGAAGGTCTAGTTTCTGAGGGGTCATTTATGAACCCCAAATCCCAGTGTAGGGGTACATGTAAGTAGATCTGACTAATTTGGCACAAGGGACAACTCTGATCCTGGGGGAAATCAAGGCCAACTGAGCCAACAGATCTTGAATCCATTGCAAATACTTGTATGATTTTTTTTCAAGTGCAAAGTACATGCTTTAAAAAACCCATTTTCAAGGTCATTTGATAGAATAAAACTAGTGAACAAATAGTTAACGTTACAAATTTCAAAACTCAACTGGTTATTAAGAGGTCTGGTGTGAAAATGACGAGTTAGCATTAGTGCTGAATTAGCCAGTTGTCCATTTTTTTTTTTTTTTTTTTTTTGGCCATCTCTCCCCCTGGACAAGTATTGTGACTATGCTCTAGACTAGTCCACTCACCTGTGGGGATGTTCTATTGATTGGTGGAGGGATAGCATTGCTTGATGCTGCATTAGCATTGTAGGTGATACCCTTTGGAAATAATGGATTCTGCTGCTGGGTGACGGGTGATGTAGGTGGAAGGTCATAGCCCTCTGGAGCCTCTCTCATCACTGCAATATGAAATGAAATCAAAACAAATGGGATGACAAAAGAGGAGATGCAGTATGTGAAAAGTAATCAAAAACACTCATTTTCTTCCTAGCAATTACCACTAATTACAATAATTTTTAGGAAAAAGAACTGACAGTTAATAAATCACGTCAGCAGCCACCCATGTATTCAACCTGAAATATACTGCATCTTAACACAAACTTCAGACTGAAATATAGTACTGAAATATATTGGTAAGTATGAAATATATCACAAGTTATGCATCATTACCAACTGTACGTAGGACCAATCAAGTGTAACCATCTAGCACTATGGACATGACGGACAAAGAGAGTGGACAAAATAAACAACCCCTCATTCTACCCTTCACAATGGTTCTGGTAGTCAAAAGAACATCCCTTCACTGCTATTCTGTAACAAGTGAATGAGTAAATTACGCAATGCGTAATAAATGTCCCCGCCGGAAGTGCAGATCTGTGGAAATTAACTAGCCTGAACCTTAAAACTTCAGTGAAAAACTTTAGTGAATAAAATAATAATGTTACTGCATGCAAAAGAAGAGAATACCAACAATGCATGTATACAACTGAAATATAAAACATGAAAACATTATGAACCTTCAGCCATTTTGAATAAATTGGCATAAATTTGCATGAATAATGAATTTCAAAATTCTGTGTAGAAGTTTGGAAGCCCCCACCCAGCCCTATCAGATAAAACAATCGGAATCAAAATCCGATGTGAAATAGAGGAGAAGTAGCATTTTTCGTCAATTTTGAATAAATTTGCATAAATTTGCATAATTAATGAATTTCAAAATTCTGTGTAGAAGTTTGGAAGCCCCCACCCAGCCCTATCAGATAAAACAATCGGAATCAAAATCCAATGTGAAATAGAGGAGAAGTAGCATTTTTCGTCAATTTTGAATAAATTTGCATAAATTTGCATAATTAATGAATTTCAAAATTCTGTGTAGAAGTTTGGAAGCCCCCACCCAGCCCTATCAGATAAAACAATCGGAATCAAAATCGGCCAAGAAATGACGGAGAAGTAGCATTTTCTAACATTTGAGCACACACGGACAGACGGACGGACGGACGGACGGACGGACGGAAGGACGGACGCACGCACGCACGCACACACGCACACACGCACACACGAACGGAGCCCGTTTCATAGTCCCCTCGCGAACTTCGTTCGGCGGGGACAAAAATGTGTAGAACAGATGTCGCATGCATGTGTGATACTTATTTTACATAATAGCAGTGAAGGGATGTTCTTTTGTCTACCAGAGCAATTGTGGAGTGTAGAATGAGTTGTTGTTTATTTTGTTCACTCTCTTCTGTCCATCACGTTCATGGTGTAGTTGTCTTTCTCCCTGTCAAGACAATGGACCTGTTCACAAATATATCCCAATTTTATGCATACTTTTAAAGCAAAGGATGTTCTTGACAACCTGAAAGCTTGTCAGAGGCTTGTCAGACAGAGCAACAAGTAATGTATGCAAACTGGATTCCAAGTTCATTCATTAATACCAGGTTAATGGAATACCTCGTTACTAGGCTTCGTTCAAGCCGACAAGCTTTTTGTGAATGACATGGATGGTCTTAGCAACTTTAAGGGGTCAAATCTCATATGTAAAATGGGGTGACTATTTCGGGACTGGCTCCTGGCCTATGAGTAGAAAGAGCAAAATTTTCTGCACACACTATGTCCATTTTTGTTGCATGACCATATTGCGTTTGATGCCAGGAATTTTGGAAACGACAATAAGCTTTAAATCCTTAAATTGGCAACATATTGAGAGATTCACATATTGAGAGGTTCAAAATCATTGTTCAAAATCATCAAAACTGGCAATTTTTTCAAATTTTCAACAAAATTGCTAACCATGTATAGTTTTCAAAGATATTACACCTTATTGGAACCATGTAGCAGTAACAGAAAAATATTATTGTTGCCAATTTGAAGAACAAAATGTGATCAATTTAGCCCTTAGATAATTCCGGTGCTGAAAGGGTTAACTTACCTTGTGTTTTGATCTGGTGATGATGAGAGTGAGGAGGGGGTAAAGGAGGGGGTTCATTCAGGTTCCTACCAATGGGAGGGTAGTCATACTCGATAGCATCATCTGAGTGGAAATAAGAGAAAGGGGGAAAAAGGGGCTATTTTAGAAATTGCTGAAGTAATGATCATTGAAAATCAAACACTAGCACAGTAAATAAACATGACTAAGTAGTACGCCAGTAGCACAGCCACACTGACTCCAAACCATCGATATTAGATAAAATCTTGGCAAATTGAAGTAAAATTTGATCAAAATTTGTTTCATCTAATTTTAGTGTGACTTGGGCATCAAGAGAATTATACATTGCTTGTCAAAGCATAGAATCTCACTGCTAATTACAGACTTGCAGAACTTTCATGCTACGAAATGACTGAATTAAATTTTTTTTAATTCACCAAAGATTCTTGCCACAATAACAGCAACTGTTACCAATCTGTGAAGTTTCAGGTGGCAAAAATTTCTGATTCTACATTGACAGAAAGTGGTTTCAAGTAACCTATACATATACAGCTCCAAGAAACTCTATTCTTCAATGTGAATATCTGAGATAAAAAAATTATACTAGAATTTAAAAAAAAAACTTTTAAACCCTGATCTACATGCTAACATCTACTCTAACAATCTAGTTTCCTGCTATAAGACTTTTCATTTAATCTAACAATTTGCACATCTAATAATTTTATATCAAAGTTTAGTCACTAATCAGTTTATTGTATAATTTTGTGTTTAGTAAGTTGTTGCAAGTGTGGTTATCAATATTAAACAGTGCACACTATCTACACAAAGCATCAACCTTTAATAACTCATACCAGTACTGAAAGAGAAGATTGAGTTCTGGGAAAGGTGAAAAATAATTTGTGCGCTTTCTCATTCCTTCTATATCAGTTTGGAAGAAAATCACAATAGAAATGTCCCCTGAAAAGGAATGCTCTTCAAATGCCCCCATATTCTAAATATGACAAGAAATAGCTGCAGTGTTCGAGCCAATCATTTATGCAACATGGGAGTGCAGTCCCATATACCCAATACTGTGTGCAGTGCATGTGCTTTTCAGTGAGATTGGGTTAATATCTTATCATTTTGATGATTCCAAATTCCCACAGTATTCACCGATTCTCATGTAAACATGATCAACCTTTCCTAATTGCTTTGAGACAGTTTCCTTGGGAATGTAATTGCATGGTCAGAACTCAACTTTGTCTTTGAAGAAAGAATTGTAATTAGACATAAGCCAACTCTAAATACCTGTATTTATGGTTATATCACCACAATGTTAGTTTTCTCCTTATTCACCATGCAGCTTCGGATAAATCACAACTCAAATCAAACTTAAACCAAGTTCAAACAAAAATTACAGAGACCCAATCAGTTTTATGTTTCAATGAGTTTTGATGTACATAAGGAAGTTAAAGACCCAACCCATGACAGAAAAAAACAAAACAAAACAAAACAGTGAACCAATGTGATTAAAAGGAAATTAAGCTTTGTTATTTCAGTACTTTTTTTTCTTCTTATTCTTCTTACATTTATCTTGCTGTCTGTAACTATGTGAACGAGCTTTTGTCACAGCCTTCCAAAGTACTGAACTGTACATTTAATCATGCAAGCACAGTTCTCATTGAGTCTTTTTTTTTCCCATCAGCGATGCTGTTCTAGGGATGAACAAGTCTATGACCTATGTGTGCGTGTAGCGTCTCTTCACAAGTGTGATCACACGATTAACAATGACATGCAGTTTGAGTAAGTCTACTTTCACTTACAGCCACACAATGATTGATCCACACACTCAACATAACTTTCAAAGTAAAACGAAAGTGGACTTGACTTCTAGATGACATGAGTTCAGCTGATATATCATGCATATATATACATGTATATATATATATATATATATGGTCTACTTCACATCACAAGGGCCTCGTTGCATAAAACTTACCATTAATGGTAACTTTGCCATCAATGGTAACTCCCATGGAAACCTTGATTTTGATTGGCTGTTGAGTGATGTTACCATGGTAGTTACTATTGACAGCAGAGTTACCATTAATGGTAAGTTTTATGCAACGGGGCCCTGGGCTGACTGATATTTTTGTGATCAATCGCATGTATAATGACACAGCGATCGTAAAGTAGCAATCGATTGCTTATTTATTGTTTGTGTTACGGTGCCCTTGTCTCGTTTCTATGTAATAGTGTAATCTTTTTATTTGCTATCATTATTCTTTATTTTTTTAATCAATGAAACGATAATTATTAAGAGACACAAATATACAAACATTTAATATACCACTGTAAACAAACACTTTGCTGAGTCAAGATAAAACACACAAAGCCAGTATGACCGTGGGAATAAATGATCACCAAACGAAATCAAATGAACTTGAGAAAAATCCATGCATTTCATCTGAACACAAATCCGCATCCTATTTACATGTACCTTCCATCTAAAGAAAAACACAAATTTTCAGTTGGTTAGTTCTGTGAGGATTATTTGTTTTCTTTGGAGTAATATAAGAGGATGTTATTGGTTTGGAAGACGGCCTTTCTCCATTGAACGGAAATGACTTAAAAGCAAAAAGAAAAGGAGCTATTCACCACACTGCCACACACAGAAGAGAGAAAGATAATTGCAGATATTTAGAGAAAAGGAATTTGTGTTTGTTAGCATTGAGATCATTATTTGAGTTCTTCACAATAACGTAAAACGATGTTATTATATTTGGAAGAAAGGCTTTCTTCATGTAATGGAAACGACGATGTAAAGAAGGAGAAAGATGGGGAGAGATGGAGAGAGAGAGAGAGAGAGAGAGATGTAGATTTCTAGTCTGTTAGTATTGCGATGATCATTTGTTTTCTTTGATGTAAATACAGGATGTTATTGCTTCAGGAAGACAGGCATTCACCATGGAAGGGAAATGACTACAGAGCTATAAAGGAACAGCAACTACACACCATGGAAAGAGAGGAGGGAGATTAGTCTGTTAGAAATCATTATATGTTTTCTTTGATGTAAATATGGATGTTATTTTTTTTTTGGAAGAGAGGCATCTCCGTGGAACAGAAATGACTAGAAAGCTAAGGAAGGAAAGTAGCTACATGTATACACTGAGCTCGCATGCACAGATGGAAGGGAGAGAAAGATAGAGTGGTAGCTACCATGTGAGCCCGTAGAAGCTTGGGGAGTGATGTTAAGATAGATGCTATCTTGATCTCCACCACCACCACCGTTACCAGGATGACCAGAGTGCATGATAAGAGGAGACAACCCATGGCCTTTGACCTGCTGCCCGCTGGTCATATGACCCCCCATGGCGCCGGGGCAGAAGGCCTGGCCAGAGACGAGTGGTAAGGCTTGGCAGAACTGAGAAGCAAGGTCCAAGTTAGAGGAGGAAGGGGAAGAGTTGGTGGATTCGCTGTTCAGAAGATGAGGCTGGTTTTGGTAAATGGGGGTATTGGAGTGATCCCCGGTGGAAGCCGTTAGTGAGCTCAGAAAAGAATCTATGTGAAAATCACCCGTCGAGCTGGACGAATCGCCGGGGTTACTGCCTGCGGCCATGGCGGAGAACATCAGGGCGGCCTTGGCATCCGTCGTCTCGCTGATGGAACGTCGGAAAGGGTTGCCTGGGCGATTGGACGCTGTGGCGGCATGCTGGCGGAGGCGCTCCATCGCCTCGGCATCATAGAGGAGGTTGGCGGGGTTTTCGGCGCTGGTATAAGGCGTGGCTGGCGCCGTGACAGAGCCGGACTCGTGGTGTTGGGATGATGAAAGAATGGGACCATGATCAAATGCCTGCTGACTTAGGGCAGCTGTCAAATGAAATGTTAGAAGGAAAGTCAGGGTTTTAGAATGAGGGCTGAAAGAAGAGGAAGTGGCCATGGGTACAATATATTTTCCCATTTCCTTTTTTTTAATTTACTGTCAGAAAGAGAAAGGGAATCGTTTAAGCATGAAGCTGGCAAAATTTCAGCTTTCATTTCTTGTGAATGAGAAGTATGCTTACAACTTGATGTAGGCATAACTATAAACATAAAATAAAAAATATTTTGGCTCTTATTGCAGCCTGATATTATCAGCATAAATAAAAACATTTTTCCTTCCTTTTGTACCAAGCACTGTAAACCAATTCCCATATTTCCCTTCTCATAAAAAAAAATAGTTTGCAAGGATCGCTTGGAAAAGAGAGGTGGAAGGACATGAAAGTTTCTCATTTGACAAACCTAACCAGCTTTTGATGTACATGCAGTCACTTTCGATAGTGGGAAATGCATATAAATGGGAAGTAGCTCAGAGTAAACAAGGGAAGCCTAATGTGTATCAAGAGAAAGATCTATAAAGGCACGTTCACATGTGACGAGCTAAACCATGACATAAGCGTAATGAGCTTCACATTTCTGCATCATATAACATGCAGATCAGTGAATACGTGTTGGACCTTTATTGCACATAGGAACCGCGGCATTTTTTTTTTTTTGATAACGACATAAGCCTAATGGGCTTCACATTTCTGTATATCACAACACACAGATAAGTGAGAACATGTAGGACCTCTTGTGTACAGCTAGCATTTTTTTCATCCCCACTGGCCATTTATCTACAAGCAACAACAACAACAACAGAAAAAACGTCTCGGTTTACGGCATCATGTGAATGGGCCTTAACAGAATGTTTCCTCCAAGAAAACATGTCAGTGAGGAAATAAACAGGAATTTCTAGTGCAAAAAAAACTACATGAGCAAAAGTTTCTTGTCATTCAGGGTTATGCTGCATTTTCATTCAATAAGAAAAGTGCTTTATAACCATCTGACCCTTTCTTTTTTTCTCTCTCATTTTTCTCTCTTTCCCTTGTTGTCGTTTCCTTCTTTTTTTTTTCCTTTTTTTTTTGGTGGGGGGGGGGTGGGATGTTTTGATCACAATGCAAGAAAAAGAGCATGAAATGGCATGTGCAATAGAATGAAAGAATTTGACATGAGAACAAATTGAAACGAGAACATGGATGGATTCACAAGCTACAATGTACGTCGGTCTTCTGTCAATCATGAAGGCTTCCAGGTACTTCTGTATGCTGTGGTTAAAACTCAAAGGAAGGAGAGACCATTTTCCTCTGGTATTCTTGTAGTTCAATGATAAAAACTTGAGTGATAATTGCTTTATAGTCAATTTCCTAATAATAATAGCAATAATGATAGTAATAATAATAATGATAATGATAATAATACTAATAATAATAATTATAAATGTTTCTTTTAAAGCACTATATCCAATTTAAAACTGATCCACGTGCTTTACGAAGCAAATGAAAACATGAAAGCTCGCAAAATGTAATATAAATGTAATACAGTTATGAGCACTGAAAATATATGTGTTTTAAGATCCTTCTTGAATGATACAACTACACTAAACAAAGTCCCAACTTTAACCTTAGCCCAAACACTATGACTATTCCCAACTCTAATCCTAAACTAACCTAAGACCTGCTGGCAACCCTGATCCTAACCTTAAATCCTTGGAAGGAATAAAGCAAAAAGCAAATGTCATGTCACCATCCTTTACTGGTGTCTTGATACGATCCTTCTACAGCTTCCTGCCCTTCTCCTGTCCTCCCAACATCTAAGTACCTCCTTATCCTAACCCTAACCCTAAAAAACCTAAATCCCAAATGCAACCATAACGCTTACCCTATATCCTTCATGAAATAAAGCCTGGATCAAATGCTGGGTCAATATCCTTACTAGCCCTTTGGAAGGATCTGTCCTCTGTGCTCCAAACACCTAGGTAACTCCTAACCCTAACCCGAAAACTAACTGAAACAACCCTAATCAAAGCCTAAGTCCAACCCTAACCAAAGCCCAAATGCTTCCTAACAATAACCCGGCATGTACATGTATATCTCTGATGAAAATATCCTGGAGCAAAACATCACCAGGTATATGTCACCGAATCCAATGTCCGGGTCATGATCCTTACCGGTGTTTTGGTAGGATCCTTCAATATCCTCCTGTCCTTCATCCGCGCTACCACCATCCAGGTACCTCCTCGGTGGTAGAAGGGGTGTCGGGGACTTCGGGGAAATCGGGTCGGTCCCGTTGCTTGCACCCCCGTACTGGACCGAGGACCTTGGCGAGATGTTGGGTGAGTGGGAGGGGGAGGAGAAGGGGGAGGGGCGTGGCGGGAGACCAGGGATGCTCGGTAACGGGGGCGCCTGGTTCTTCTTCTTAGGGGCAGCGTATACAGGCTCACCAGGTACAGGTGGGGTGTGGGAGGGTAAGGGTGGGATAGGGGTATGAGTGGGTAAGGGAGGAGTAGGGGCATGGTTTGTTGGAAGCTGAGTAGAGAGAAGATAAAGAGTCACAGGATAAATATCATTAGCTAAATTTGCTCCTAAAGGAAAAATAGAAACATACATATCCCAAAATCTAACCAGATCGTCTTTCTATGGTGATACATACTAGTACCAAGTTTGAAGTTCATACCTAAAATAGTTCTTGAGATATTGCGTTAACAAGGCTAACACCTGAAATTTCAGAAATTGACCTGTGGCCTTTGACCTTTGACTTATATACCCCAAAATCTACTCAAATCCTCATCCTATGGTGATACATACTGTACTAGCACCAAGTTTGAAGTTCATACCTCAAATGGTTCTTGAGTTATCGCGAGAATGAGGCTTACACCTGAAATTTCAGAAATTGGCCTCTGTGACCTTAACCTCTGACCTACATACTCCAAAATCTAATCAGATCGTCTTCCTATGGTGATTCATACTAGCTCTAAGTTTGAAGTTCATACCTCAAATGGTTCTTGACTTATCGCTAGAATGAGGCCAACACCTGAAATTTCATAAATTGGCCTCTGTGACCTTGACCTTTGACCTACATA
The DNA here is from genome assembly GCA_025618425.1 of Heliocidaris tuberculata. Classification (NCBI taxonomy): domain Eukaryota; kingdom Metazoa; phylum Echinodermata; class Echinoidea; order Camarodonta; family Echinometridae; genus Heliocidaris; species Heliocidaris tuberculata. Next base: position 32,458,914 of record CM046833.1, read on the forward strand.
CCCCAAAATCTAATCAGATCGTCTTCCTATGATGATACATACTAGCATCAAGTTTGAAGTTCATACCTTATGTGGTTCTTGGGTTATTACTCGAACAAGAAAGCGGGATAGATGGACGGACGGACAACCCGAAAACATAATGTCTCTGGCACCACCTTCGGTGGGCGGAGGCATAAAAAGCATAGTCGCAGAATTATAGGGAAAGTCCACCCTGATTAGAAATTGATTTGTAACCAGACAAATCAGACAAAACAGATCAGTGAAGGTTTGAGCAAAATACGATAAGAAATAAAGTTATGAATTTTTGAAGTTATAATCAATAAAACACAAATTGGCAACTAAGTGACGCATCTTGCAAGCTCCTCTCCCGTTCGCCATGTACCCCCAAAATCATTAATTTCCACTTTCTCTACAGAAAATATTCAAAAATACATGCACTTACATATAATCATTTTTCATCTTTTTTAACTCAAAACCTGTATTAATTCATCACAAACTAAGAAAATGAAATATTATGAAATTTTCTGTACTGAGCAAATAGGAGAGGACGTATCGCAAGATACGTCACAGAGTTGCCAAATTGGGTTTGATTGATTACAATTTCAAAATTCATAACTTTCTTATTTCTCATCGTATTTTGCTCAAACCTTCACTGATCAGTTTCTTTAATTTTTCTGCTTCTTTTAAAACCAACTTGTAATCAGGGAGGAACTTTCCCTTTAAGAGGAGGCTTTTGGTCAAGAAAAGTCATACCATATTCACTTAAGGAACTCACTGGCATAATGTTTAGATAAGCCAAATATTTCACTTCATACAAAGACAACATTTTCATAGTTTGTCTTAAATACTTGACTCACATCGAGTTCATCATCTCCATCAGGCTTATCCTCCTCCCTCTCCTCCTCTGCCACTGTTTTCTTCCGGACAGACTTGGTCCGGTCAGGATGGTAGGGATCGATGATGATGGGTTCAGTTCCTCTGATCTCACAGCGACAGAATGGACAACCTTGACCATCAGTGTCCTGTGAAAGGGAGCAGAGATGAGAGTGAAATAAGCCCATTCCTAATTACTACATGGTACAAATGACCCTGAAATGACCCTGAAATGACCCCAATTTGTACGCACACACACATTTTTGTTCAGGTAGATGCACTACTTGTATGTTAAAGGGCAATCCAACCTTGGTAATAAGATGATTTGTGTGAAAGCAGAAAAATAAGAAAAAGAAGATGGTGAAAGTTTGAAAGAAATCGGACAAGAATTAAGAAAGTTATGGATGTTTGAAAAATGAGATCACTACATCTATGCGAATCTCAAATCGGCAATTTGTTGAATCAATTGTGACATTTTTGTGGACAGCTCTCCCATTTGTCGTACACATAAATATCATTAATTTGCGGTTTTCTTCGAGGCACTTTTACCCTCGGGGCAGTACTTGAAATATATTGGAGATAGCATATTGTTATAGGTCCTCATGAGCGAAAAGATCCTACTGAGTAATGCATTTTGAAAAAAAGTGATATTTTAGTCATTTTGTGTGTTAGAGCGAATGGGGGAGTTGTCCACAGCTACATGTACATCACAGTGACATTCTATTCAGCCAATTTGAAATTCCCATATGCATAGTGATTACAACTTTCAAAAATTCATAACTTTCTTATTGCTTGTCCGATTTCGTTCAAACTTTCACCAATCTGCTTCTCTGATTTTTCCTCTTTCTTTCAAAGCAACTTGCTATTAAGGTTGGATTTCCTTTTAAACCATACTGGCACACATCATTGTGCGTAAAAATTGAAAGGGTATAGAGGTCAATTGTACTTTATCTTCACATGCACAAATTCTACTGATGAACTGGTTTCTTGAACAATTGTTCATTTGCCAGCAAAAAGACATGAACTGAATCGAAGTGAACTGACTTTAAACACCATTTGTAGTTTGTACCATGATACAAGTATTTTGTTTTAACAAGAAAGAAAAAAATAGAGTAACAACATGCACAGATTTCATAACATAATATGTAAAGATACCGGAATAGTAATTTTCATTCGTAGATACAACGTACAAGTACATAGATCGATAATATAACTCATTTCAGAATTCTCCCCTTTTTGGTATGATATTTTAAAATAACTTTGCGAGGCTGGATATGACATATTTGTTATCTAATTCGATTATGAATTTGAACTTTTCTTCTGCACTGAAAAAGCAACATTAGGGTATTTTATTGTTAAATCATCGAAGAGGTTTTCTCTTAAATGTTATAGTAAATTTAGGGCAAAACATCAGTGTGTGTCGTTTATTGCCGATCTCTCCTTCTTCACAGTCAGTGTTTATTCTATTAAAGATGTATTGATGTTTTCTCAGGCCTTCTGTGCCTTCCTATTCCTGAATGAATAAGCATTCCAAGTTGTCACCATCCTATGACTTCATCTTTGCAATACAGTCTACATGTATATTTCGGTCTACACATTGTCTAAAATGTCATCAGAGATACATGTAGGAGTACTTCAATTATATCTTCGAAACAACTTCAACATTTGACAAAATGTTCCCAGCATTCTGTCAGGTGCCCAACAAATGGCTATTGTGGTCAATTTCTAACATCATTTGAATTCCTACATGTAGCTTCCTCTTGGGATCCAACACTATATACATGTACCTATATTTCGGTCTACACATTGTCTAAAATGTCATCAATGATAGGAGTAGTTCAATTATATCTTCAAAACAACTTCAAAGGTTGACAAAATGTTCCCAGCATTCTTTCAGGTGCCCAGCAAATTGCTATTGTGGTCAATTTCTAACATCATTTGAATCCTAGCTTCCTCTTGGAAGCCAACACTACATGTATATATACTGTACCTAGATACCAAAACCTAAACCCTCAACCTCAACCTAACCACAAACTGAATCACAATACCAGGGTGGCCCACAAGGGGTTTTAACATGAAACAGTGACAGGTTAAGATCTCTTAATAAATAATCATTTTCAAACCAAATTAGTTGTGAATTATTAGTCATAAGATTTGTTTCAAAATACTTCAAGATATGCCTGATATTGCATCAGAAAACCTCAGAGAACCACAGAACTTCCAGGACCATCAAGCAAGCTCTGGACTCTCGCTGCAAGGGACTTTACACTTCTCATACATCAGTTTAAATACTTCTTCTCAGTTGCAATTTTACATGTTTAAATTTTTGTTTTTGGACCACCCTGCACAACACAAGCCCTAACTAACCCTAAACTTTTGACAAAATAAATTGTGTGCCCTGCATAAGGGATACACAGATGGACAATGGCTGTACTTGGTCAGCAGTTTTTCAGTTCACTTGAGATAAATATAGTCATTATTATCCTACTTATTATCATCAACTCCAGGAAATGAGTCACTTTTTCCATGTAAGATAAGAGCTCCATCTTCAATACTATAATTACCATGATTATGAATATTAACCCTTTCAGGACAGGAATTATTTCAGGGCTAAATTGATCACATTTTGTTCTTCAAATTGGCAACAATAATATTTTTCTTTTAGTGCTACAAGATTGTAATAAGTGGTAATGTCTTTGAAAACAATATACATGGTTAAAAGCATTGTCAAAAAGTTGAAAAAGTAGCCAATTTCGATAAAAAAACATGATTTTGAACCTCTCAATGTGTTGCCAATTTAAGGATTTTAAAGCTTATTCTCCTTTCTAAAATTACTGGGATCAATTGCAGTATGGTAATTTAACAAAAATGGACATAATGTGTGCAGAAATTTTTTCTCTTTACTCATGCATCTGGTATATTTTTTAGAGCTCTGAATCAAAAGTTATTGAGCCAAACCACAAAATGTGGTCAATTGTCTTGAAAGGGTTAACTACATAATTAGCCAATTTAACAACCCAGTCTAAGGGAAGTGTCTCCACAAGACCTAAGACCAACATACATGTGTAAATGTATGTGATCTTTGTACTTCTTGAAGCCTCCCCACATCACACTGTTTGATTACAAAGTCTACAAAACCAGGAAGTATACAGTATATGTACATGTATGTGCACTTTAGCACTGTCTACTACTACACTGCTCTACAATAAAATGGTATTCCATCCTTATGCATGCTTACATTTCTTCTTTCATGCAAAGTTCAATTTCAAAATGTGTTTGCCTGCCCATGAAACCATGTTGCCAATTTGAAACCCCATGTGAAAAATAGTGATTTATTACAGAGAGCTTACAAAATGTATCAGATATTAACACCATTTACTAGACCATTTTATAATGGCCTTCAATTTATATGCATGTACTCTTTTTTTGCTTCCTTGCAAAGTTCAATTCCAAAATATGTTTGCTTGCCCATGACATCATGTTGCCAATATGAAACCCTATGTAAAAATGAGTGATGATTATTTTCTTTAAACTTTACAAGCCATATCAGACTTTAACAAAAATTTGTGTCAAATCCATTTTTTAAAGTCCATTCTCAAATAACAAATAAAGGGGAAAATGGGGGTAGTATCTTTTAATGTACAGAACATGTACATTTGATTTGTACAATATGGTTGTTCAACTTTTTTAATACTTACCCTGTTGGAATTCATCCTCATCTGTCAAATTAAAAGGGGAAAAAAAAGAAACAAGAAAACTGTTACCTAAAAAGGTACCTATTAGTTCTCCACAAAAGTGTAGCTACATTATTTCCTTTTCTTTTCTTTTTTTTTTTGGGGGGGGGGGGGTGGGGGAAGGCACATTCATGCTTCTATTATTACTAAATGAAATTAAATTGCATTTATGCCTGTATGCTGACATATATAAATGCTTTACTTGCACAAACTTTTCTATCCTTAAAGAAAACATTAGTAGGAACAGTGTCTTATATACATGTACATGTAGGCTTTACATGTATGCATCCTTTGAAAAAGGTCAATATATTAAACCATTAAAGTGATTGATTAACTTTGTGAAAAATTGTAAAATCAGCTCAAATGCCAGTGAATTGTGTGCAGTCCTCTAACTACATATATAATTAAAGATATGGGAAAGTATGAGAGAAAATGGAACCCGTTTACTATCCTAAAAAAGAGAAAATCGCGATCAATCGCTAGCGCAAGTCGCTCGGCTTCTCCGCTACGCTGCAGTCACAAAAACCAAGCACCAGCGCTTGCCGATTTCAGAGCGGGTTTCCAGCCCGTACGGTATTCTGTGATAGAGCGAGGTATGCCAACTGTAAGACTTCTTTAGGGTTCGGTGGTACTCTATCCCGACATCAATGTTCAATCGTTAATATCTTGATATATAAACGACCGATCAGCTTATAAAACTCAGGCGATTCCTGTCTGAGCTAAAGGTTTGCAATTATGATTACAGCATTAGCTGGAACAGTGATTTTTTTTTTTCAATCCTGGGCAAAGTTAATCAACGCCTTTAATACTCATGTCATCCCTACCATACCTTCTTTCTAAAAACATGTACATGTACAGTGTAAGTAATAACTTGAAAACACTTAATGCTTTTTGCTTAAGCAAATGCTTTCAAGAAAAATATACAGACTCGATCCTGTTTTGCAGAATAATATGCCAAACACCCTTTATTTAATGTACAATTAAAAAAAAGACAATGTAGACTAAATTCCTTGCTCGACAACATAAGTGCTGTGCCAGGTATCGAACCCACAATCTTTGTGTTTCCAGTTAAGTGTTTAAACCACTTGAGTATATAATAATAATGGTAATAATAATGTATCTACATATGGTACCAATACCTAAAGGCCGCTGGACAAATTTGGGCGATTCAGGAAACTTTCGTGCAATAACACTCGGTAGTATCATTGGTAAAGTCTTGGAGTATGTAACTATGAAAAGGGAAGAGGGGAATTTACAGACTAATGACCCACAGTTTGGATTCAAAGAGGGGTTATCAACTACTCTCTGCACTGCAATGGTTAAAGAAACTGTATCATACTTTAATCATGAAGGTAGTAATGTGTATGGATTATTACTAGATGCTAGTAAAGCATTTGATAGAGTCAATTATGTAAAATTGTTCGAAATTATGCTTCGCAAAGGAAGGTGTCCAATGATATGCAGACTTTTGCGTAATATGTATAAAAATCAAAAGCTAAGGGTGAAATGGAATAATGCATATTCTGATTATTTCACAGTGAAAAAGGGTGTTAAACAGGGTGGAGTTATTTCTCCTTGCCCGTTTTGTATATACATTTCGATGGGCTGATACAAGAGTTATGCGAAAATGGGATGGGATGCTTTATGGGCAAGGTTTTTACAGGTCTGGAGCATTTGCTTAAGCAGATGACGTGACACTGCTTTCACCTAGCGTGACTGCCCTTCATGAGATGCTTACAATTTGTTCAGATTATGCTACTAGATTTGATATTCAGTTTAATGCTGAAAAGAGTTAGTGAATAGTTTTTAGTTGTAATGGCAAACCAGTTATGGATCCAGGGCCCTCTTGCATAAAAAGTTGCGATTAAACGCAACTCAAAAAATTAAACGCAAGTCCCAAATACGCGATCCTGATTGGTTGAAAATCGAGATGCGTTTAATTTTTTGACTTGCGTTTAATTGCAACTTTTTATGCAAGAGGGCCCAGGAATCATAATAAATGGAAGACATGTAGAGATTACATCAAAAGTAACTCATTTAGGTCATATTATTTCTAAAAATATAAATGATTTTGATGTTTCAAAGTGTGTTGGAGATTTCAGTCGACAATGTAATATGTTTCTGTATAATTTCAAATATGCTAACTCTCATATTAGAAATATATTGTTCCATAAATATTGCTCAAGTTTCTATGGCTCACAGTTATATCCTCTGTTTGATAAATGCATCGATAGTATTTGTAGACAATGGCGGGTTGCAATAAGGAGGGTTTGGAAAATTCCATGGCAGACTCACTGCCATTTTCTACCTTATTTAGCAAGTGTTATGGATCCAGAGTTAGGGTTTGCAAAAAGGTGTTTATCTTTTGTTTTGAAAGCTTTGAATTCCAAAAATTATACAGTGGCTTATATAGCTGGAATGTCCCGGTATGGAGCTCATTCTGTGTTGGGGGGGGGGGGGGGGGGGGGGGTAACATAAGATTCCTGAATGATAAGTACTTCATGGATAATAGAGAAATTCAAAAGCAGCGGGATGTGCAATGTAAAATGCATACTGAGACAATACGCATAGTTGAACAAGTGAAGGAATTGATAAACTTAAAGGGGGTACCCAATGCTGAAACAATGTTAGTTCATTTAAAAGATCATGATTTTCTTAGAAGAAAATCATCTGCCTTAAATTTTTTTTTAAATTCGTGTTGCCAGAAAATCCCCGAAATATGGTAAGATTTCAGGATATTTTGGCCCCTCAGCTGTGTCCCAATTTCAGCTAGGTAACCACAATGACTTCAAAGTGGTTACCTTGCCGCGCAATTATAGCAAAATGCGCGCAAGGTGTAATGCATTTTGTACAGTCTAGCGCGCAACACATCTGCAATACGCGAACCTGGGTAACCACTTTGACGTCATTGTGGTTACCTAGCTGAAATTGGGAAACAGCAGAGGGGCCAAAATATCCTGAAGTCTTACCATATTTCGGGGATTTTTCTGGCAACATGAATTATAAAAAAACTTAAGGCAGATGATTTTCTGCTAATAAAGTCATGATCTTTTAAATGAACTAACATTGTTTCAGCATTGGGTACCCCCTTTAAGGGATGATTACTTATGTAGGGGTTTTTTTAATCGTGAGGAGTGTGAGGAAATTATCTCATATTTATGCACACTCTGATTTTACCCTGCTACCTTTTTTTTTTTTTTTTTTTTATTAATAATACATAGTATTGTGAATGTTCCTTTTTGTAGAATACTGTATATCATTGTTGTTGTATATGTGTTGTTTTTTTTTTGTACATGCATAAATTTGTATATTTCTGTATTTTCATATAAATGTGCTTTTTACAAATGTTTTAAAGCAAATAAAGAACAATTGAATTGAATTCTTTAGGGCATTTTCAATGTCCATATATACACTTGACAATTATACATACATATGATTGTGCACTGTAAAACAATATCAAAATTTCATGATTTAATTTCCTGAGCATGTGACTTTTCAATCAAACACAATGACCATACAAACAAACTTTTATTTTCATATGTGAGCACATGTGGTCAACCGCAAACAATCCACACTTGACACAATCATTCAATTACATGTCTTTGTTTGGCTTTGTTTGCCAATGCAAAAGGAAGGTATGCTATATTTTCTAAGACATTAAAAACCCTTGAATTATTAGTCAGTGTACCAGTATCTCCTACATGTACATGTACTACATGTCATTGGGATTCGTCTGCATCTGCACATGTAACATTGCTATTTATCTATCACTTTCAGTGAGATGGCCCAAGTTTTGCTTTCGATCTCTGGTAAAGATATCGAATGATGAATCACTTCTGATTGCCTCTTGGTCCTATCAAATCACTTACATGTACCAGAAAAGTTTGGATGCTTTAATAAAGATAAAGTTGAGTTCTGGTCATGCGAGTACATTGCGAAATAAATAATGTCTACATTAAAATTGGTGTATACTTTGACATTTTCGAATCATCAAAATGATAAGAAATTGATCACGTCTCACTGAAAAGCACATGCACTGCACACAGAAATGGGTATATGGGAGTCATGGGACTGCACACACGTGACATGAATGTTTGGCCCAAACATTTCAGGTATTTCTCGTCATATTTTGAATATTAGAGCATTTGAAGAGCAATTATCCTTTTCAGGGGATATTTCTACTATGATGTTCTTAAAGACTGACTTAAAGACTAAAGAATGAGAAAGCTCACAAATTATTTTTCACCTTTCCAAAAACTCATCCTTCTCTTTAAAGGGGAAAATCCACGCTGATATCAATTTTTCAGGCCCCCCCCCCCCCCCCCAACACTGTTACACACGAGGCCCACATCATCTCTGGACCCCAAAAGCATTCACACCACTTCCTAGAAAACAGCACACTTCACTGGATATAGGACTAACCAAGCACTGGTCATTTGCAAACAATGAGAACTTTCCTTCTGTATTAAAGTTTGAGGACATTTGTTGAGAGGTAGAAGGGGATTAAGATTGTATAGAATGATATGATTTTAATGCCCTTCTGACTCCAAGCTGATTATATATTCCACTGTTTGTTCTACACTCTGTGGAGTGACATTATATGAACTTTGTTCCTCTTATTTATTTCAATCATTACATTAAACATTTCTGTCATCAGGGAAGTTCAAGTGATTTTGTCCCAAATATTACCCTCCACATCTAAAAAACATGAAAAAAAAGTATACATGGTACCTGCTAGGCAGAAAGACAATGTAAACAGAGTAGATGAACATAAAAGGCTCAAGTTTCATATCCTTGTTATTCTCTATGCAGATCTCTAAAAGGGAATTACTCCTATTTTTTTAAAATAAACAAACTTTTACAATGTATAAAGAGCAAGACAAGTTACACCTTCCAGGCAGAGTGAAACTGTGAATAGAGTAGAACTCGATGCCCGCATTGATCTAGTTCGAGATCCTTGTTATTCTCTATGGAGATCTCAAACAAGAGCATAAGCAATATTGGGTCTCGCCCACTCGCGAAAATAACATGAATGTACCCGAAGTGCACCTATCACCAAGTTTGGTTGCCATTGCAGCAACATGTGCAGAGTTATGTGTTATAAGAGAGTCTTGCAGGTAAACCTTATCACATGACCTCAGACGGCACCATAACATGCAGGTCCCCTTAGTGCATCTACATGTACAACCCAAGTTTGGTTGAAAAGTGAGTGACGGTTCCAAAGTTATCTGTCATTTAAGAGAGTCTTGCAGGTAAACTTTAACGTTTGACCTGAAATGACCTTTGACCTTACCATGTGACCTCTGAAGGCACCATAACATGAATGTACCCCAAGTGCATCTACCACCCAAGTTTGATTGCCATTGCAGCAACATGTGCCGAGTTATGTGTCATAAGAGAGCCTTGCAGGTAAACTTTAAACATATGACCTCAAATGACCTTTGACCTTATCAAGTGACCTCCGACGGCACCATAACATGAAGGTAGCCCCAATGCATCTATGACCCAAGTTAGGTTGTAATCCAAGCAAGTGATGTGAAGTTATTTGTCAAAAGAGAGTCTTGCAGGTAAACTTTAACATGTGAAAAGAGAGTCTTGCAGGTACTCTTTAATATGACCTCAAATGACCTTTGACGTCATCATGTGACCTCCGACAACACCATAACATGAAGATACCCCTAGTGCTTCTATCACCCAAGTTTGGTTGCCTTTGCAGCAAAAGTTGCCAAGTTATACGTCCTAAGAGAGTCCTGCAGGTAAACTTTAATTGTGACGGATGACGGACGACGGACGGACGCCATTTGGATCTCTTAGTCTCGCCTTCACCTCCGGTGGGCGAGACAAAAAGGGAATTACTCCTATTTCTTTTAAAAAAAAAAAAAAAAAAAAACACTCTTACACAGAGCAAGACAAGTTACCTGCCAGGCAGAATGAAACTATAAGCAGAGTGAACTCAATGCCCGCGTGGATCTATTTTGAGATCCTTGCTTTTCTATATGCAGATCTCAAAAAATAGACAAAGGCACAGAGAGTTTGACAAGTTACCTGCCAGGCAGAAAGACACTGCGAACAGAGTAGATGCCCGCATGGCTCTAGTTTGATATCCTTGTCGTTCTCTGTGCAGATCTTACAGAGTTGGAAGCTGGATCCGATCTCACAGTAGAGCTCGTACTGGTCAGCTGTAACATGGATCAATTCCTCAGGAGGTTTGGTGAGTACGGAGGTTAGGTCTGGATTGTCCTCGCATCCGTCTGGGTATAGGTAGCTAGAAACAAGAAGAAGAAAATGTGTTCTTTGTGATCTAAGATACATACATGTACATGCTCAACAAATGCTCCATGGTCAATAATCTACACTACATGTAGCTAAATAATAATAATAATAATATTAATAATAACAATAACAATAACAATAACAATAATAATAATTATAATAATAATAATAACAATAACAATAACAATAACAATAACAATAATAATAATAATAATAATAATAATAATAATAATAATAATAATAATAATAAAAATAATAAAAATAATAATAGATAATAATAATATTAATAATAATCATAACAACTTTATCTCAGCCTATTGTTTAGATTCACCTTCACCCACGTTCAATTTCGCATTAGCGTCAAATTACTATTGTGATGGAATAAACCGCTTTGTTAGTAATTTGCCTTAACCCCTTCCATGCCACCAGATTTTTGAGCAGTTGTCCAAAATGAACTTTCAAGAGTTGAATATTAACTTTCAATGAGTTTTTCATGAGCAAACTGGGCAAAGATATATTACATAGGAATAAACATTATATTGAAGGCACAGGTTTCTGTATGAGGAAGAATTTTCAAACCATTCTGAGCCTTAACAAAATGTTCAACACTCACATTTCGGGGTGGATTTTGCCGCCCACGGCATGGTAAGGGTTAAGGTAGGAGATACATGTATGCTTATAATAATAACTAGAGGGGCCGTCAAAGGCGGCAGACCCACGCCTTGGCGGTGCTACAGAGTAGTTGCAATACTATACTATGGGGTCAAAACTGAAATCTACATTGGGTGATTTCACGCTCGGTGTTGGTGTTTGTGGTTAGTGTTTATTTTGCCGCGAAATCATGATCTAACACCGACTATGAAATGAGAAAAAAATCAGTCGGTGTTAGGCGTTCTGATTTTCTGACGTAGTTCCGGTTGCCGGTGTTTAATTTCATGTACAAAATTCCGTTCACTAACACTATACCCTAGGGATTAAGAAATTTTCATTTCACGTTCGGTGTTGGTGCTGGTGTTGCTACTTGTATGCTAGATACGGGAAATTTGGGGGATTAGCCGTGAGAAATAAAGTCAGTAGGCATCATTCGAAGTGTAATTTTACAGGTGTTATGAGGTAGTTGTTGTATAGTGGGCTGGAAATTATAACTATTAAAACTAACTAAGTTGAGTAGAAGACAAACAAAATGGAGCTTGCAGAAATAGGTGTGGTCTGGTGTGTGGTTTATTCCAGTCTCCCCGTCTCAAGCATGTACAAGTCTCACATGGTATTCAAGTGCACTCATGTGCATTCATATGTAAAGACACTTTCATTGTTATCTTAGAACATCATGAATTAGTTATGAGCAGGTGCTATGCAAAGCTAAGCTTGCATGAGGTTTAATGGCATGCATTTAAACATAACAGTAGTATGTTCATATAGGTCTGAAATTAAATCTAGGCCAACATTTAGTCCAACGTTCGATCTAGAGCACACGGAAAGGAACTAGATCTACCTTTGGTTTTTAAAGGGGCGGAATGAGTGAATAAAAAATCCTACCTAGTTTTTTTTCCAGATAGATTTGATAAATATGATGTTCGATATTCCGTAGTAAAAGACCCAGAGAATCCACATTATTAACTAGGATGAGTTCTAAATCAACAATCACAATGCAAAAGTAATGAAACTTCGGGGCTAATCTGAGCCGATGCCCGAAATTTGGCCGTTTGCCATGTACGCGCTGGGCCGTCCGATCCGGCGTCTAGCTGCATTAGCTACCGCAGCATTTTCTGCTGCAAGTGAGAAACTCGAGAGAAATTAAATCTAAACTTACTGTTCCTATCAATACTATCCATTTCTGTGAAGTTTCTTACCGGTCTCTTTCCAGATAGATTTGATAAATATGATGTTCGATATTCCGTAGTAAAAGACCCAGAGAATCCACATTATTAACTAGGATGAGTTCTAAATCAACAATCACAATGCAAAAGTAAGGCTTCACGGCTAATCTGAGCCGATGCCCGAAATTTGGCCGTTAGCCATGTACGCGCTGGGCCGTCCGATCCGGCGTCTAGCTGCATATTGGCTACCGCAGCATTTTCTGCTGCAAGTGAGAAACTCGAGAGAAATTAAATCTAAACTTACTGTTCCTATCAATACTATCCATTTCTGTGAAGTTTCTTTACATATACTATACTACAGAGTCAAAACTAGAAAGTCTCACAGAATTTGCTGGGATCCACCAATCATCACCAAAATTTAATGGATTCTTTCCTGTCACTATCCAAACAATCCCTGAAAATTTGGTGCAAATCCGTTCACCCGTTCTCTAGTTATCTTGTACACAAACAAACAAACAAACAAACAAAAAAACAAACAAACATACGGAACCCTTTACATAACCCTGCCGATTTCATTGGCGTGGGTAATAATAACAATAATAATAATAATGATAAAGATGATATTATAAACCGTCCTTGTATACTGCATATCATGTTATGATATCCCTAGATGCGCTTTCAAAGGGTTTGGATATTATTTCCCCGACTTTAGCTCCAAGCAGCCATAATCAGTGCAACAGTGCATTTCAAGGAATAAATCCTACCAGGTACCCATTTAAAGCTCATGTACAGTATTGGTAGCAAAAAGGAAATTGGAAAGAAACATGTCAAATATAGTCTCATGTTGTTCCCCTTGTATCAAAAGATGTCTGTAAGAGATCATTTGGTATTCCATCTATGATTTCTGGTGAATTTCAGTGTAAATATCTGTAAGGAATGCTTGATCACTGCCATTATGCTGGGACCCTTCCACCCCGACAGCTCCCTGCACAGCAATCTTGGGGCTTCGCATAGAGACAGCGTGTGTGCACTGTGTGTAGCTACTCATCATTGGTTTTACACGTGTGTCTGCAGTGTATAGCACATGCTGCCTTTGTCGGGATTTTACGTGCCTGTCCCGGCACATAAATTAGTTTTTGCCTATTATTTGTTTGATATTAAACTTTAGGAGGCGAAATCTTCACAGTGTCTTAGTATTGCTAGTATCTTGCTATTTATCAACAAAAATTGAAGAAATCTGACGAACAGTTTTTGAGGGCTTACCAAAACTTTACATGACCTTTAACACCTGGGTGGAGAGTGGCAAATGTAGATTAACATCTTGCCAAAAGACATTACCGCCAGGCTGAGATTCGAACCCTCAACCTTTGGATTGAGAGTCAAGTAAACAAACCACTATACCACAACACCTCCATTGAATTCCTCACTTCAACTCTGGACCACACAATATACATATAACCCTCACCTAAAATCCAATTGCAACTAAACCTTGAAGATAAAGGTGAGTGTTCTGGTCATGAGACTGAATTGTGAAGAAACTGTCTCAGAGCAATCAGGAAAGGTTGATTACATGTACATAGCACATAAGAATTGGTGTATGCTGTAAGGTTTTGGAATCACCAAAATGGTAAGAAGTTGACTCAATTCTGCCGAGAGTCACAGAAATGTGTGCATGTATATGGGACTACACACTAATGTTCGGCCCAAACATTTCAGCTGTTTCTTGCTATATTTTGAATGTGAGGGAATTTGAAGAGCAATCCTTTGCAAGGGACATTTCTACTATGATAATCTTCCAAACTAACATAGAAATAATGAGAAAGCTCACAAACTATATTTTACCTTTCTCAGAACACAACCTTCTCTTCAACCCTACATGTATATATCTTTGATGAAATTAAGTCCAGAGCAGAATGTCAGGTTGATTTTAAGATAAAGGACTACATCTGAAGCCCATTGCACATGGTCTGCGATCCGATTTTGGAAGAAAATGTAATAGCATTTGATATAAACATTTGAACATGTGAAATATTTCTAGTATGGTTCTACATGTAAATAGTCATATAGATAATAAAATCGAAAATACTGACTATTGCCAAATCGGCTCCGAGTCGTAGTAACATCAGAGGAGTCCTACTATTGTCTACGATTTTAAACTGATTTGGCCCAAAATCCTCATATTACTGTTCAGAACCTGAATCAGATAGATTTTATTTGTTAAAATGCCCATAATTAATGCTATTGCAGTTTATTTCCAAACCAGATATGACGAGAAATAGATGAAGTGTTCAGGCCAAACATTCATGCCAGTATGTGTAATTATGCAGTCCCATGTATCCATTTCTATGAGCAGTGCACATGCTTTTCAGCGAGATTCTGTCAATTTCTTATATCATTATGATGATTCTGATGATTCCAAAACCTCATAGTATACATGTAGATCTCATTTTTCAAACATCCATAACTTTCTTATTCCTTGTCAGATTTCTTTCAAACTTTCAGTTCACCATCCTGATTTTATTTTTCTGCTTTTACATAAATGATCTTATTACCAAGGTTGGGATGCCCTTTTAATAAGGGTATATTGGTGGGTATCAAACTGCATAAAGATCTCTGTTTGATCATACATTTACAATGTAAATAAGTCATCAGATGTATTACACAGATTCACTTCAAATCCTTCAATGAATATCAGTGAGTGCACAACAGAGATATCTCGGAGCCTTAAAAAAAAAATCTGAACTCTGCAATTTAACAACGTACAAAGTTCGGATCAATGTAGTTGTAAACCTTGGAGTTATTATTGATCAGAGATGTCAAATGTTTGTGGCACGGGGAGTATGTTATTTTGTTTTGTTTGTTTTTACACATGTAGCATTAGTACATGTACAGGATCAGAAATCTACAAAAGGGTGATTTCACGCAATGTGTCCCATAGGACATGTCTTCTTTTTTTTCATATACAAGTATTTCATCCAAAAATGAAAAATCTTTAGATATGACCACTGAATAATGAAGCTATCTGGTAGCACCACCTATAGTCATATGAGATTTTTCACTTTAATATGGATGAAACATATGGATAAATGCCATATGTCATATGGGACACTCTGCACAGAATCGCCTCAAAATAGATTCAAATGAACTAAGCCTTTCCTGTTTTCAGTGATGAGTACACAACCAAGAGGTTTATAATGTGAACAGAAATTTGAAAAGTTGTATGAATTCACTAGCAAGCTCTCCATGTCTCCAGTTATAGATGACCAAGAGACTACTTCCACGTGGCTAACTTACAAACCTTCCCTATTGCTATCAATGGGTGCCTGACAGAAAGACTTAAAGGAGAATGAAACTCAACAAACATTAGCTGATAATCATGTGGAAAATTGTCAGCCTGTTCAAAATATCTTAAAAATACTCCTATTTGATTACTCAGGAAGCAGAACAATCTCTCTAAAGTTTGCAGATTCCTTGCCAGATACAGTATATTATTCCATGAGGGCTGCCATTTTGAAAAATTGTGATGTCATAGTAGTACATGTCCATTACCTGTCCATTACCTGTACACAATGGATGTGATGTTGCATAATGAACAGCTACATGTATTGTACAACTAAAGCCACCAATGCAAATTGACAGCCATCTTGGTACCCCCATTGTCTTGTACAGGTGATATCTAAGAGCAGTTGTTGGTCTTTGTCACTTCTTTGAAGAATTGACAAACCTTTGTCTGACCAAGCAACAACTTGTGCATGCCAAATCCTGCTTAACAAAAGAAACAACTGAACCAAATATCTTGACACAAATACATGTAGGTTATATGACAGGATAAAGTATCTTCATTTGAATGTACATGACTACAAAAAAGGGTTTATTATGAGAAAATCCAGTGTCATGCATTCCACAGGTGATCATAAGTGTTATCTAGCTAGTGTACAGGTCAGTGGGTATCTCACAAATAGAACTGCTCTGACAGTACTTTGTAAAGAAAATGGCAGCCCTCATGGGATAATGTCTAGCAAGGAAACTGCAACTTTTTGAGACACTGTTCTCCTCCTTAAATATCAAATAGGAGTAATTTAAAGATATTTGTAATAGGCTGACATTTATCTACATGATTTTCGGCAAATGTTTGTTGCCTTTCATTCTCCTTTAAATGTCAGAGACTTAATTAAATGCCAAAGAGACTTTATGACAAAGAAACTTAAATGACAAAAAGATTTAAATGACAGATTAATACATTTGACATTAAAAATTATTTCCCTTGATTACTTACAAGCCTTCCCTGTTGCCATCAATGAGCGCCTGACAGAGAGACTTATTTTGTGGAATGGTTTGTAAGATTGTCTTGTCTTGCGTGACGTATCCGATGGCCCACTGTCCTAGCCGTGTGCAGCTCAGACGGAATATGTAGCTGAGGAAACAAAAAGAACAAAAAAAATTGTTTAAAGACGTCTGATAATCAATCATATAATCCTCATAACAATATGGACAAACTTGGGTGAAACAACTTGTCTGAGGATTTAAAGCACTAAGCGAGGATTGAACCCAGGACTGAACCCAGGACCTCTCGTATGAGAGCCAAGAGCATAGATCTACAAATAACAGTGCTCCCAAAGAAATAGGGAGGTGTTTCATAAAGCTGTTTGTAAAGTAACGTATGACTTTACGAACGACTTGAATATGAAGTGCCATATAGGATGCCCAAAGTTTTTTCCTGATGTTTTAACAAAGTGAGACTGTATTTCCAATAACCTCAATTAAATCATGGCAAAAAATATACTTTGCATTAAAATGTTTTTCATAATAAGAATGTTAATCTACATCTGCACAGTTCAACTTAAGTTGATGCAGTTATAAAAAGTTATTGAGCATCCCATTTGGCTTGTCATATTTAAGTCATTCGTAAACTCACACGTAACTTTATGAACAGCTTTATGAAACACCCCCCAGTACATGTAGACAATTCTTATCAAGAGATCCACAATAACTTTTACTTTTGGGGGAGTCCTGAGCGAATTTTAGAATCTGAGAATAAAGACTCTCACAGAAGCAACTTTGATAGGAGTAAAATTCTTAAAAGGAAGATAGAAAGATCCAATGTGAATCAACAAGTCATATAATGCTAGAAATAATACTCCGGTCAGAGTCATGAGTTTCACCTTTTATTTCGACCTTTTCTTTCAGATCATCTTCAGGAACTAAAACATCAGTGAACATGAAAGTTGTTTACATATATGTACATGTACATGTACAATCAGAAAGTTTGACATCAAATGAATTCAATCAATTAAATTACAGAAAAGGAATGAGATTTAAATATTACAAAGGAGAGTGATTGAGAAGTATACCAAACAAATGGAAAGTTAAATGGGAAAAACAAATTGTTTACAGTATTTTGTTAAGGGATAAATACATTGCACATGTACATGTATACAAAGGGAAAGTGAAAAGACAATCTAAATTTGTAAAGGACACGTACTAGTGAAGAGGAGATTTTAGTTCCTGAAGATGATATGAAATAAACAGTCGAAAATTTGAAACTCATCATGACTCTGATCGGAGTATTATTTCTAGCAACACACATCTTCTGTGGTAATAATGAATTCATATAACCTCATATGTACTATCTCTTATCCAAGAGATTTGCAATACCACTTTTTTCTGGGAGTCCTGACTCCTGAGTGATATTAAGGAGCTGAGTGCAACAGCTACTGAACTCATGACATTGAAAATATGGGGCAAATTGTTAAATTTGGGGTACATGTGCAAGCCTGCAACGACTGTAGTACTGTACATGTAATATCAGATTTCATAGAAATAATAAAATGCAATAGAAGAATTAAAAGAAGAGCCCCTTTGTTTCAGTCAATGGGTCGTCACATTAACACAACAGCAAAGTTCAGCTACATGTACATGTAAAGTGTAACAGTCACCTGAAAAAATTAATTAGTGTACACTGTACAGCTAGAAAGTATAACATCAACCTCAAAGAACTTTATTTGGCATTCTATAGAGCAAGCCAGCAAGGAATATGAAGGAAATAAAGGATAACATGCAGGTGCCCATGCGTTCAGTTCTGCACGAGCCCTTATCTTGGGGAGCGCGTACGGGTGTGTCAAGTAGTCTACTCATGAGATGCTTTTACGCTTGTAGAGAGTGTACAAAACTTGCAATATCTTTTTTAAAATGTTTTTTAATTTTTAAATGTACATGTATAGTATATTTGAAGCCAATATTTGTAATAGTATAACAACATGGGACCTCCAACATACAGAGCAAAATATTTTTTGGTGATTGGTACCCTTTAAAATTAGTGTGGATGTACATGGTACTTGTGTACCCATAAAAAAAATTACATTTCATACTCATGTCGTTAGGGCATTAAAGTCAGGTACGTGTAACAAAGCATTAAATTTGGGTAAAATGGAAAACTTTAAGCTAGACTGTAGGGAGAAAAATCACTGTCACATGTATAAAGCTCACATACACGTATAGTGTGTACATGTATTGTGAAAGCCTGTTAATTACATACAGATGTGACTGAGAAAAAACTTGTCATTTCAGTTTCTTTCTTTTGACTAATTCTCCACATGACTGGAGATTAAAATTAGATTTCAATCCTCTCAAACAGGAAGAGAATTGATGAAAAGGAATGAGTTGAGTATGTGCCATAGTGAGAACCATTCCAATTCATGAGACTAACATGTTTCCTCTTCAAAAATTAAAGGTAAAGTAGATCTATTCAACTGTAAAATATAAAGTTGAGTTCTGGTCATGTAATTACATGGTGAAAGAAACTGTCTCAAAGCAATAGACCACTTCAGTATTAAATGTATGCAAATTTTATACATACCTTTCAAACAAAGGTTGTTCTTGACAACCTGAAAGCTTACAGAGGCTTGCCAGACAAAGCAACAAGTAATGTATGCAAACCGGATTCCAAGCATTGAGGCTCATTTACAGTATAAAAAGCAAGTTAATGGAATAGCTTGTCACTAGGTGCTCAAAGAAGTGTGCATAAATTTGTATACATACAACAGAACCGGTCTATTGGGAAAGGTTGATGTCTACATACATGTGCATACATGTAAGAATTGGTGGATTTTTGTGTTTGAAAAACAAAAACAAAAAATCACTTTTTTTTTTCAACACTGACCTTGTGTTCCCTTAATACTGGCAGTGAAAAATGGTAACTTTAGGATTTTAAGTCAGAGATCGGAAGGGGTGTAAAATTCTTACATTACAAATAGAAAGGAAAAAAAAAAACCAGTACATGTAGATCGACAAGTCAACACTGTATTAAAAATCAATAAGCCAAGTCTGTGGACAATTACAAGGAAATTAAGACAGTGTTTATCTCAAATTTCATTTGATATTTTGTGGATTTGTACACTGGATCATATCAAATTATTTTTCCTTGTTAATTGTAATTCCTTCCTGCATTTACAAACTTAGTTCTTGTATATGTTGGCTCAATAAGAGGTTATTAGTATTATTATTATATATGAAAATAATAACATTTACATGTACAGTATGAAGTTACACAACAACAAGGAAAAACAGATGATGAGTCATAAAGAGGGAGGGAAAATATCAGTTGTTTAAAATTCATTCTCTAAATCACATTAATATACATGTACACTGTACTTTTATGTAACTCTTCTATATTTTTTTTTCTTTTTTCCATTTAGAAGAATGATTTGCAATCTGAATGAAATGCTTCTACATTTCAATAATTTTCCCCAAATAATTCTCTCTTCAACATATACAATGTACAACCAAAAATAAAATAAAATAAAATAAAATAAAATAAAATAAAATAAAATAAAATAAAATAAAATAAAATAAAATAAAATAAAAATAAAAACATACACTGTATATTACTGAATTGTTAACTCCATATAAACCAGAAAGAATGCTACGTTCCAGTGCCAAGCCCCTGCTTTGTGTTCCACAAACCATGACAAAGTCATACAGGGAAAAGTCTTTCTCACACACCGCCACTTTTTTGTGGAAAAAATTACCAGAACAACTCAAAACTATAGGAACCTATGACAACTTCATCAGTACCTTGAAAACGTATTTTTTCACCACTTATGAATAGTCAGAAACATGAACCCAGTGCATTTTTTTTTTCTTGTATAAACTTCTCGTTTTCTTTTCTTAAAGTGCATACATGTAGAGACATGCAAATTTGCCTACATGTATGTGTTATGCGCTATAAAAAAATGTTTAATTATTATTATTATTACTTCCCCCTCAGTATTTCTCTTGTTATCAATATTCCTATGTATTGTTTTATTGTAATGCCATTTTGAGCATTTTACACCATCAGATAATTTACAAGTATATGTATGTTAAAGTTTAACAACACTTTTTATCACATGGTTTGTGAAATAAATACAAAATGAAATTATGAAAATGAAATAAAGAATTCACTTTTACATAGGTTAACCCTGTAAGGACAGGAATTATTTAAGGGCTATATTAATCACATTTTGTTCTTCAAATTGGCAACAATAATATTTTTCTTTTAGTGCTACATGGTTCTAATAAGGTGTAATGCCTTTAAAAACAATATACATGGTTAGGAATTTTGTCGAAAAGTTGAAAAACTGGCCAATTTAAAAACAAAAATAATAATTTTGAAATTTGAACCTCTCAATGTGTTGCCAATTTAAGGATTTTTAAGCTTATTCTTGTTTTTAAAATTCCTGGCAACAAACGCAATATGGCCATGAAATAAAAATGGACATACATGTAGTGTGATCAGAAATGTTTGATCTTTCTACTCATGCATCTACATCTAGTGTATATTTTAGAGTTCTGAATCAAAAGTTATTGAGCCAAACCACAAAATGTGGTCAACTGTCATGAAAGGGACAGGGTTACATGTAACACCCTTCTGCCTCTCAACAGACATTTTTTTGCTACATGTACATGTTAGTGGTACAATGTCTTCTGCAATTCTCATGTACATAAAGCTACTGAAAATGCCTTAACATGTATGAGAAAATAGATAAAATACAGCTTGAAAGTTTATGGGAAGAAAATTAGGTGATACATGTTAGGTAGCTTAGCAAAACGTAGCATACAAAAACGCGGGAAAAACGTACTGTATAAGCCATAAATTTTGCGGCCATAAATTTTCGCGAATTGGACTAACTAGACTATTTCGCAAGTGGTTGAATTTGCGGTCGGAAGATTCTCAAATCTACAAACAGCGGTGATGATGTACTTTTGCAAAGCGAAGTGGTGAATTTCTGACCAGGAGACAACAAATTCAACCGACTTCTAATGTTGGCAATATTTTGGCGTGTTGTTAAATTCACGATTCGCGAAATTCGCGAAAATAAAACCCCCGCAAAATATATGGCGTATACAGTATATGACAAAAATATTCAAAATCAAAATTTTATTCTACAAAGGAAGAATCAAAATATTAGGATGCAGAATTAGTATAATTACATGTACCTCTTTGAACATTTTTATTCAGATTAATAGATTCTAATTTTAGAAGCACAGACAAAACTAGCAATTTTTCTCTTGTGTCTTTCCTGCGTCTTTAAGCACCACTGTGTTTCACTATTTAAAGCTACCTTATAAGGCTGCATACTATGGATCTACATTATAAGAGTAAATTTGCCTTTCATTGCAATACAATTTACTCGGACCCAATCAAGTTTTATTCCAGACTTACCTCCCCGGCTTGCTAATGTACTGTTCCAATCTATTCTTGACTTCATCATACGTCATGAAGGACATGTAGCCTCTATGGTTGACCGCTAGACAGTTCCAATTGCGGAGGAGGGTAGACCAGGGTTGGAACAGGCGTGTGAAGACATCAAACTCAAAGTTGGAGATGTAGTCATTGCGGGTGAGATCGATGGTGGTCTTCAGGGCGAAGGTCTCCATGGAGGATCGGACCTGATGGACCTCGGTCAGAGCTTGCCGGAAGATCTTCCATGACACAATGGTTCTAAAAAGAAAAGCAGAAGAGAAACATGGATTTACATTTTGTTTATTATGAGAAGAATATCAACAAAGCATGTTTACATGTATATTGCACACATCCATCCAGCAAGATGCTTGCAACGCCTACATGTACATACTAGCCGAGCTGCCATAAGGTGCTAAAAACATTGAAAGAATTACTTCCTACCAGATACATACATGTACATCCTTTCACTGCACCTGGACCTGGGTGGAGAGTGGCAAATACTGATTAACATCTTGCTATTCTACACGTACAGTTAGTACAAGGGGTCCAGGGCTATCATTTTATACGCACCATGATGCATGAACCAGTATGATTTTAGTTGTTTAACAAGTGGCACTTCCACAAAAACAAATGTGCATGCGATGGGGTCAGTTCAGGGTCATTTGTACCGTGTACTAATTACAAACCGGCTTTTTTGTCAATATACATGTACATGTAGGCCTACATACACAGAATAAGAAATTATATCTCGAGACTTGAGACCAACAAAAATATTACAACCAACATTTGACAATCAGATCTATACCTGGATGTAACATGTGTGCACCATCTTCACTCCCTGGGGCGGATAACAAAAAGATACGGGGCTCCAAGTTGATGGTACATGTATGATCACAGGTCCACACTAGCCTAAAATTTTCGGGTCCGCTCGCTATTCATAAGAACCGCTTTTCATAGAAAACCGCTATTCATTTAAAGGGCAATCCAACCTTGTTAATAAGATGATTTGTGTGAAAGCAGAAAAATAAGAAAAACATGATGGTGAAAGTTTGAAACAAATCAGACAAGGACTAAGAAAGTTAATGATGTTTGAAATATGAGATCACTACATCTATGCAAATCTCAAATTGGCAATTTGGTGAGTCGATTGTGACATTTTTGTGGACAACTCTCCCATTTGTCGTACACAAAAATATCATTAATTTGCGGTTTTCTTCGAGGCACTTTTACCCTCGGGGCAGTACTCAAAATATATTGTAGATAGCATATTGTTATAGGTCCTCATGAAAGAAAAAGATCCTACTAAGTACTACATTTTGAAAAAAAGTGACATTTTAGTCATTTTGTGTGTTAGAGCGATTGGGGGAGTTGTCCACAGCTACATCACAGTGACATTACCTATTTGGCCAATTTGAAATTCCCATATGTATAGTGACTACAACTTTGAAAAATTCATAACTTTCTTATTGCTTGTCCAAACTTTCACCAATCTGCTTCTCTGATTTTTCCTCTTTCTTTCAAAGTAACTTGCTATTAAGGTTGGATTTCCCTTTAACACGCGCTATGAATAGCGGTCCTTATGAGTAGTTATGAATAGTGGTCCTTATGAATGGATGTCCTTATGAATAGTGAGGAAATGTGTCTATATGCTTTTGCTCGCTATTCAGAAGGACCGCTATTCGTACAAAACTGCTATTCATTTAGTTACGCGTTGTGGATAGCGGTCCTTATGAATAAGTCGTCCATTATAAATAGCAGTCCTTATGACTAGCGAGGTTACCCCAAAATTTTTGTTCTGCACACATTTATAATACCCTGAATGTACTTGTCAGAGGGCCAGTTGAAAAGAAGGTTGAGTTCTGAGAGAGGTGAAAAATTATTTGTGAGCTAGCTTTCTCATTTCTTTTATATCAGTTAGGAAGGACACCACATACATGTAGTAGACATGTATGTGTATGTCCCCTGAAAAGGATTGCTTCTCAAATGCCCTCATATTCGAAATATGACAAGAAATAGCTGAAGTGTTCGGCCCAAACATTCATGCCAATTGTGTGTGCAGTCCCACATACATGTACCCATTTCTGGGTGCAGTCCATGTGCCTGTCAGCGAGATTTGGTCAGTTTCTTATCATTTGGACGATTCCAAAACCTTACAGTATACACCAGTACTCATGTAGACATGATCAACATTTCCCAATTGCTTTGAGATAGTTTCTTTCACAATCTAATCTCACGACCAGAACTCAACTTTGTCCGTAAACTGATACTTCAATCTCGTTTCTTCCCAACTAATGGTAATTACATATACATATACAGTAGTAGGAACCCAGAAGAAACCTTCCGACCACTAGATTAACTGATCATCCTTTCAGTCTTGTGAGTGTTTGGTCTTGAGATTATTTGGCATCAATCTGTATGTATGAAGATCTATGTTCATATCTGTTTCTATAATTTCACCAATCTGTTTCTCTGATATTTATTCTGAGTAACTGGTTTTCAAGGTTGGGTTTCCCTATACACGTACTGTAAGTTTAGGGCGACCCTATCCCAAACCCTCACACTGGACCTAACCAAACTCCTGTCAATATGGCAATAACTACAAATGTATTTAAGCATACAACTGAACTGAAAAACCATACTACAAGCATCAGATATACTTTGATATACAAGGTAGATGTTACTACCTCGGACTTCCCCTATTATGTTTAAGTGTGCACTCATAGTCACAAACAATTATGTATAAATGTATGACTTAATGCTATTCAGAATGTATGGTTTATAACTTTATATGTGTCATTCAGAATATAAATGTATGGTTCATAACTTTACACAGTATATGTACATGTATACCACAGACACTTTTCATACAAGTATATCAACCATATTACTTCAGATTTCATGCCTTTCAGAATGCATACCTGTATGATACAGGTACATGTAGACCTGTACATGTACTTGTACATGTACATGCCCATAGCATTACTGTATCAAACAAATATACATGTACTGATTCTTTCTCCATCTTCCCCAAATGCAAACACTGTCTGTTCAAACATTCTGGTTATAAATGTTTTCCATTCTTCTTCTTGTTTTTACCATGATCTAATGCATTTTTCAATTTAGCTATAAATATTGTAATGCATTGTCACTTGTAATTGGTAATAAATACAGTCATATCATATCATATATTATATCACATCATATGACAGACATGTAGCAAGACGGGTGTTAAATCAATAGATTATTACGCTGAGTTATCACCCTTCTGACTCTCAAAGTTGACACAACATGCACTCTTGCTCATATATTCTTAATCAAAGTTCCCATTTCATTCAAGTTCACCAACTTATATTTGTACATGTCATGTAGACATTACAAATCTAGCACACACTTCGGATTCTCCCATTCTAGGAAAAGGGTAAATAAACCAGTAGCAGTGTTGGTTGACGTCAGGTGTATTGCTCATGAGAGCTTTTCACAGCTGGCTGCTTTTTCATTGTTGAGAACTTCAGGTCAGTCCCAATGCACTCATAATAACAGACCTGCCAACCATGAACAAGAAATAAGGACAAATGACAAGGCAGGGCTGAAAATAGGGACATTTCTGAGTTTCCTATACATTACTACAGACAGATTTTTGCAAAATTAGGGACACAGTGGTAGAAGTGGCTCTTTCTTTTACCAAAAATCGGGATTGTCCCTATTAAATAGGGACAGTTGGCAGGTACATGTACATGTATGTAATAACCCAATTTCACAAGTTCACTCAGATTGTATCACTGCACGAGGGTATTACAGTGGATTACAAGCATACTGCATACCTTTAGCGACAGAGTGTTAATAATGACCACATAATAATGCACATTTGTACACATTTGGGCGAGTCCAAGGTATTTGGTCAATTTGATGTCCGATTACCACGTATTATGGATGAAAATACTTGTACATGTACATGTATACTGACACCAAGTGTATCAAATTACTTCAAGTTCATGATTCATAGAAATACCAGGTCTAGTACATGTACATTGTATTAGTACATGTGTAAGCTTACTGGGATTTGCGCCTTCTTCCTCGTATTTAAAATTATTTCATTCTAAATATGTTACTTTATTGCACTATGTGAACAAATGTTTAATGTAAAAAAAAAACCAAAAAAAAACAATGGAAGAAAATAAATAGTTAGTTTGAATTGAATTGAATATTTTCTTAATACAATCACCAGAAATACTCATTCTGTATTTCTGTTAGATGTGGTCATGCCACGTTACTGCTAGAAATTCTTATCAAATCAATCACGACTGATTGCTCTGTTCACAAGAACTTTTTTCTTTTTTCTTTTTTTTTATATGTACATATACATGTAATTGTCAAAACAAATCTACATGCACAATACTTTATGATGAAGAATCACTACAGTATGTACGGACTGCAGATAGATGGCTGTGTATATACATGTACAAATGGTTCAAGAAGACAATTTGCAAATATTCGAAAATCCTCAGAAAAGGGGCTACGTGTATTTGTTATGTGATGAATATCAAAATCCTTTCAATAAAATAAAAGATAACAAGTGAATGAGTAAATTACGCAATGCGTAATAAATGTCCCCGCCGGAAGTGCAGATCTGTGGAAATTAACTAGCCTGAAACTTAAAACTTTAGTGAATAAAATAATAATGTTACTGCATGCAAAAGAAGAGAATACCAACAATGCATGTATACAACTGAAATATAAAACATGAAAACATTATGAACCTTCAGCATTTTGAATAAATTTGCATAAATTTGCATGAATAATGAATTTCAAAATTCTGTGTAGAAGTTTGGAAGCCCCCACCCAGCCCTACCAGATAAAACAATCGGAATCAAAATCCGATGTGAAATAGAGGAGAAGTAGCATTTTTTGTCAATTTTGAATAAATTTGCATAAATTTGCATAATTAATGAATTTCAAAATTCTGTGTAGAAGTTTGGAAGCCCCCACCCAGCCCTATCAGATAAAACAATCGGAATCAAAATCCGATGTGAAATAGAGGAGAAGTAGCATTTTTCGTCAATTTTGAATAAATTTGCATAAATTTGCATAATTAATGAATTTCAAAATTCTGTGTAGAAGTTTGGAAGCCCCCACCCAGCCCTATCAGATAAAACAATCGGAATCAAAATCGGCCAAGAAATGACGGAGAAGTAGCATTTTCTAACATTTGAGCACACACGGACAGACGGACGGACGGACGGACGGACTGACACACACACGCACACACGTACGGAGCCCGTTTCATAGTCCCCTCGCGAACTTCGTTCGGCGGGGACAAAAATAGTTTTCAGAATACCACACATGGTATTCATGTATCATTACCATAATTTAGCATCACAGTCACAGTCTACATGTAAGGCCTACATGTTAGTTGTTACATGTAATGTACATGTACATGTACATGTAACATACAATACATTTATACTTTTTATAGGTACATGTACACATAGTTGCATACTGCACATGTACATGGACCTATGTACATGCACACATGTACTGTACACACATGCTCTCTGTGAATAACTGCAACATCATGTACTGTACTATGAGAACCTTCATGTATCTGGGGATTCCCCACTTTCATCTTCAAACAAGTACTGTATAAGCTGTTTTTTTCGCGTACAGATATTTTCGCGATTTTGGACTAGGTAGGGAAATTCGCGAGGGTTTAATTTCGCGATTTTTGTGATGTTTTTGTTAAGTACTATAAACAGCCATATATTGAAGTGAAAATTTTCGCGAGGACCGACTCGCGAAAATCGCGAAAATAAAACCACCGCGAAAATAACCACTTATACAGTAGCATGTTACTGCAGTAAGGTTTTGTATATATATGCGTACAGGTATGAAACTACACGCTACTGTACATGCCAGTGAGAACTTCAAAGGGGAATTTCATACTGCTTGTAGTTATCTTGTACATGTAGTTTCAGACCATATGAACGGACTCATAGTTTGGAAACTTTAAGTTTACTTGTAGTTCTAGTTCACAAATGAGCTTGTGGTTAATGTCAAAACCACAAGCAGTTGGTGGTCCTCCGTCGCAGTGAGGACAGAATAAACTTTTAAGTTTCGCAAGCTTGCAGTTAGCGATGACCTCGCTGTTCATGTTAAACTTCAGGGTCATACATGTACCCTTCGTGCGAGTTATGAACACAGGATCAGTATGTGTACTGTACACACAATCGGTAGTATCTGCATGTATTTCCGGAGTTAACCACAATGATCGCTTGGATTGAAGTTTCAGCTCGTTGTCTCAGGCTCATGTGAACCCTCGTTGCGGTTAGGGAGTCGTGGTTTGTTAAATTAAAGTTTCGCTAACTTAAACTTTCTAAACCACAAGTAAGAACATAGTATGAACACAGCTTAAATCTTTGCAACTGTTCAACCAATTTCAAAAATTCAAAATGATTTATGAATGGGAAGAGAAGGGCTTTCATGGTACATGTACATTAAATTCCCCTTGGTTATTGCAATATATTTAAAAACCACCTAAAATGCCTATAGATGATTATAAACTAACATTAATCAACAATCTTTAAAATAACAGTTCATCCAGCCAATGTTGTAGTACAGACCAGGGGGCATTTCATCAAGTGTCTTGTCGGTGAATTTTACTGTCAAATTTGCTTTCAGCCAATCAGATGTAAGGATTTCAGTAGCTTATAGCAGTTACTGTAACGTGTCATTGATGACAAGTTTTATGAAACAGGGCCCTGGGAGACCAAGACCAGGAGGACACTTCCAATTATATTCATTTCATAAGGGGTCTCAGCTTTCATGGTCGAAACCAAGACCCAGACACAGAAAATCAACACCAAGATTGCTGGTCTCGGCCCCATTACTGCACTCAGCTAACTTTTCTAGATGGGCAATAATATCAAAACCCTTATATTGGGAATTACTGCCAAGTGTCCATTACTCTATCATGTCATAAAAAAGTGGCGACTCATCCTCTTTGCACAATTATTAAAGGGCAATCCAACCTTGGTAATGAGAAGATTTGTGTGAAAGCAGAAAAATAAGAAAAACAAGGATGGTGAAAGTTTTAAAGAAATCGAACAAGGATTAAGAAAGTTATGGATGTTTGAAAAATGAGATCACTGCATCTATGCGAATCTCAAATTGGCAATTTGGTGTTTCGATTGTGACATTTTTGTGGACAACTCTCCCATTTGTCATACACAAAAATATCATTAATTTGCGGTTTTCCTTTAGGCGCTTTTACCCTGGGGGCAGTACTCAAAATATATTGGAGATAGCATATTGTTAGGTCCTCAGGAAAGAAACAGATCCTACTGAGTAATACATTTTGAAAAAAGTGACATTTTAGTCATTTTGTGTGTTGGAGCGAATGGGGGAGTTGTCCACAGCTACATCACAGTGACATTACCTATTCGGCCAATTTGAAATCCCCAGTATGTATAGTGATTACAACTTTCAAAAGTTCATCACTTTCTTATTACTTGTCTGATTTCATTCAAACTTTCACCAATCTGCTTCTCTGATTTTTCCTCTTTCTTTCAAAGCAACTTGCTAAATAAGATTGGATTCCCCTTTAAAGTGGGGACCACAATTGCCCTAAACAACATCTTCATGTCAATTCTGATGGAAGTTCCTTGGTTCATTCTTTTCTATTTCAATCAACAGATAATCTTAATGAATAAAATAGAGTACCAGTATACCCAAACTCCAAAGTGGACTTGCTACTTTCCAGTTAATGAAATTTGAATTCTGTCAGGTGTTGAGCTCTCCAGTCCAGAAATATGGGGCTGAATTCCCCAATTTTCCAATAAGCTCAATAGATGCATGTACATGTATCTACATGTAGAAACAGTTCAGCTCGACAAAATATGTACATGTACATCTAAATTAATTATTGCGTGATACAAGAAAAAGCATACAGTTTTTACACCCTCTCGTCTCGAGAGTACATGTATAACTCGAAAATATGAACCTATATAACCATTTCTTAAAGGCTACTGATTTTGTCTCTACTTTACTTCCAAAACAGTGCTTTTACATGTATATCCAAAGTTTAGCAAGCATGACTAGACACTGTCCTAATTTTATGTAGTGAAAAAAGGAAAGATTATAAATGCATGTAAGACGGGTGTAATATCTTTTGAATCTCTAAGGGGGGGGGGGGGAGGGGTTGCTGTTGGTTTTTTTCACATGGAGCAGAAATAACAAAATCAAGCTAAGTACTTGCCACAAAATGATAATCGATTTATTTGAATACATGTAGTTTTAATAGGGTAAACTGATAACTCTGATTACTGTCACAATTGCCAATAAATGTTTGAAGGTAAATCCAATAATCAAAATAATCTGAATCTTAATTATCTTAATTCTTATGTCTATAATTTTAAAATATAATTTACCAGGAAAAACAATAACAGTAGCATCCCAGTACCTTGATGGTGAATACAGTCAGAACAAGGAAATTGATTAAAACTAGTCTAGAAATTATTGAGCTCATATGACACTGGATATTTAGAAATGACTGAGATAAAAATATGTCTTTAAAAATTTAATGAAAATTGTGCAGCTTGATGACAGGCCTTTACTTCTTAAAGCCATGTTCTTAAATTTGACTTGGCCAGTGCCTAGGCTAGCCTATATATAGTATAGTGTAGACATTGAAATGGGGAACAGCATCCCATTACATTGAAATAAAGTCAATGTGATCTCTAGATTACTTGGCCTTCGTTTCCGGGTTCTCAGCATTGCATTGCCATTGCATTGCGCACAGATGACAGGCAAACACACACACACATACACAGTGCATAATCTATACGCGTTCGCCATGCATGCATGTTGTTGCATAGAGAGATAAACAATGGCAATGTCTACAGCGCGATGTATTTGACACCGATTGAAAATAATGTTCACTCAATTCAATATTTCATGAAAATGGAAAGAAGAAACTTTGCATTTTCTTACGAATACATTATTTCAAATATATATCAATATAAAAATCTAAATAATATGACAAATCAGGAATACCTTGAGCCAAAATTTTTCTTCCAAAATTGAGCAGCATCAGCCTTCGTGATGCGGTAAGATTCTCCCGCAAAAAGTCCATTTGGGAATAATGCCTTCAACTCAGCTAAATTGTGACTAAAAATCAGAGACATTCGGTTGAGTTGTCTTCTACATGCAGAAGACTCATCGTACATTTTTTCCTTATTGTCTTTGAACAGTTGTATTGTCTGTTTTGCCTTTTTGTTGATGTTGTCAACAAAGATTTTGAAGTACTCATTTTCGACAAGTTCTGCCAATTTGTCATCTCCTTCGTATTTAGACCAGACAAGTCTGAGATGATGATAAGTCTCCGGTAGAATATCCAGAATGAAAGGAGGACTGTTCTTCAATTTCATTTTGTCGGACTGACATAGTCTCATGACTTTCTCCATGAGTTTCCATGTTCTTTCCAGAGTTTTCTTGTCGACCTTCAAAGCAGGGCGAGGCGGCACCCAAAACTTCATCCATAGTTCACCGAGTCTCCCCGCCGCCATGATCAAACGCACGTACGGGCAACCTCCCCACGGTTTACACGCGATAGAAGACTCCCCTTACCTTTCGCGGAAGAGATAAACACATTTCTGCCCAAAACCCGTCAAGGAAAGAACCGCAATATTGGCGGCTTTTTCGACGTTTAAGCGGGACGATTTGAAAAGAAAGTTGTGGTACGCGACAGCCGGTGATGATTTATGTCCGATTTGTTCAGTGCCATCACATCCGAAAAAATATATCCAAAATTAATAAGCATTTTATATCAAGCTTCAAATAATGTCATTCGTGCATGCAGTCATTGCCGAGCCCGTGTGTATGCGCAGTGCATGCGCTGCCAGAACGCCCCCAGTATACTTCCGGTGTTGAGACCTCACAACGTCATCGGATAAAATGGCAGCCTCGGAGAGCGACGATACAAGCTGGTAAGACAGAAGGAAGAGTTTTAAAAACCTGTTGTGCATTTACTTTAATATTTTTTGTCTTTGACAGCAATTCCAACAGTAACCCTACCTATAACGTGAATTTGGTGATGAATGGAGCATGTTTGTTGTGTGAATTCGGAGTGTGAAAGTGCGTGTAGAAGAATGAATGGAAAATGAATTGTGTAAGGGCTAGTGAGCTTTGAAGTTTGAGTTGGACTAGAGAATGCTGTCACAGAAAATGGGAGGGGACCGAATACACACCGGCTCTAATGTATGTGAGGCATTATGGAAGATATAGTTCATTCAAGTGTTCTTGCAAATAGGCATCTGTTTCTGTTTCTTTTTACTCATTTTGTTGTTCAAGGTAAGTAGCATATTTTGTGTTTGAATGGGTGTAAGGTCTACATAATTTAGTGACAGTGGTTCAATTAATTAACTCTTCCTCTCAAGTCTTGTCTTGGCCTGCATTCTTTCCTTCTTCCCCCCTTTTTTTTTGCATCATTAAACCAGGGCTTAAACTGCCTATAATAACTTGTATGTGATTAAATACAACATCTCATATCAAAGGCAAGAGTCATGAAATCTACATGTAAATGGAATTATTAAATGCAGGTAAACAAAACTAAAATCAAGAATAAATAAAAAAATACAACTGTCTTCTTTTGCCCAGTCATGGAACATGTGGAACCATCACTATGTGGGGCTGTGTCAGTTTTGGTGATGGTCATGACCTCCAAGTTGAAGAGGTGAAAACTCCAATATACAGTGAAACCTGTCTATAAAGACCACTCAAGGGAGACAACAAAAGAGGTCTTTATGAGCAGGTGGTCTTTATGTTCAGGTTCCAATAATACATGTTTCAATGAGAAACACTTTTCAAGGGAAACAAAAATTATGGTCTTTATAGACAGGTGGTCTTGACTGTATATACATGTATATACATGTATATACATGTATATACATGTAATAGGCAAAATTTTTGACAAAATTTTTCCTTCTACATTTAAGGATGATAATGATGCAAAACATGATTTCATGCTATGTTCTTCAATAGGATCTTTATCCCTTTTATCAAGGTGTTTTTGTCCGGCTATCTTGCTTATTCATAGCACACGTGATAGAGTAGATGCTGCGAAGTGCGGCTGGTCCATCGTTTGCATTGCAAAAATACTTTAAAATACATGGCATCATAATATATCACGTATCACACACAGAGGGTCATGTCTAGAGATTACACACTCTCTATGGGAGGCAGTTCTCTTTGTTGTGAAGGTATTTATCTATAATAACCTTGCATAAGTGTGGGTGTCTTTTGCCATGCATTTCCAGATTAGAATTAAGAGAGTGTATTTACATTTGACCAGGAAAAAAGTCATCAGATGACTGTTCCTAACTTTCTATTATAGCTTGCGAAGTGTAATTTTGATATCAATATCAGACAACAATTCACTGTGTATAATGTAAGTGTTTATAAGTGCCTACATAAACTATGCGAATTGAGAAAAAAAATAATTTCATTTGTGTTTTGGCAGATGAAGGATGGAGCCATTTACTCCTAAAAGTGATAATGTTTATCGCCTGGGTTTCTGTTTCAATATATTCATTTCAAATGCGAGCAAACCTTGAAAATCAATAAATTTTAAAATCAAATATCAGACAACAATTCACTGTCTATAATGTAATTGTTTATAAGTGCCTACATGTACGTAAGCTATGTATTTAAACAGCGAATTGAAGAAAAAAAAAATCATTTGTGTTTTGGCAGATGGATGATGGAGCTATCTACTCCTAAAAATGTTCATTGCCTGGGTTTCTGTTTCAATATTCATTTCAAATGCTAGCAAACCTTGAAAAACAATTTATTATTTTTTTTTTCTGTTTGATATCTCAGGCATGCTGAACTGGAAGAAGCATTGGTAGAGAGCTGTGACTTTGGAACTTTGAGGAACATCTGCAAAGGAAGACAAATACCAAACATCTACAGAGCTTCAGCCTGGAAGGTATTTCTCTTTCCTTCAAATCAGTCTTGTGCCCCCCCCCCCCCCCCACCAAATAATTTTTTTTTTTTTAAAGAAAGGGAGAAAAAAGAGGAAAAGGGGGCAAAGTGAAAAGAAGATGATAGACCCACCTTCCACACAGTTCCCCTCACTTGCTGACCTTGTCTTCCATTTTCTTTTCCTCCTGAGAACAGTGGCCCTCAGAGGCTTGAAACATGCTTCCTTTCTGTTCCTATCTGCAAGAAATGATCAAGAAAGAAAATAATCAAGATGGAGAAAATAATCAGGGAGAAGAAAATAAGTAGGGATCTTGCTTAAGAATTGTAGATCAGGAGAATGTTTCATCAACTGTGATCATTTCTTTTTTTTTTTTTAATTATGATTGACACGAATACATTTAAATCAATCACACTTATATCAAAATTTCATGAAACCCTGCCAAAAGATAGAGATAATTGATTGGGATTTGTATGATTATGGTAGCCAAAAATCATCGTCTATTAACCATTAATTAGGGGAAACCCCTTGCTTTGTATAACTCCTATTTTGTGTTACCTTTTTTCTCTATCATTGTTTCATTGACAGATTTGTTTGAATGTTGCTGGGAAGGCCAATGCTCTGACATCATTTGATGGAATCTTTGATCTTCCCGAGCAGGATGTCTTGAGAAAAGACTGTAGAGAATTCATTGGTAAGCCTTTTATTATCATTGTAGAATATGCAGGTACATACATGTACATTGTAATAAATGAAGCTGGTGTTATCATTTTGGTTTTGGTTCTGTTTTGTTCTGTTCTTACTGTTTTGTCTTTTTTTACAATGTAAATTTTACATGTACATGTACATCCTGTTCTGCTTCCGTTGAACTTGAAATAAACCCAATCTCTTAATTTTGAATCCAGGCACAGAAAAGTAACGAGTCAAAGAAGTGTAAGGAGTAAGAAGTAAGAAGGAGTAGATAGGAACAAGGACAAATGGAGAAAAGGATAAAGCAAAAATACATAAGAATCAGCGATGTCATTACGGTGGTCTGCGCCGGTCGGATCCTTTCACCACTTGAAATTTCCGACCGGCACTCAATGCAATATCACACCCGCCCGCCCGGCACTAATCAAGGTTGCCAGAGTGGGCAGAATTTAGAACGCTTTAGCATCTAGCATTATGCTAGGCATAATTTGACAAAATCTAGCAGAATTTTAGCATAATTCTGGTGTTTTGGTTTTCTTGCTTGCCAGAAAATTTTTGAGTAAAAATACACCCCCAAAATGTCAATAACCCTTTTTTTTTTTTTTTTTTTTTTTTTTTTTTGCTTGTCTGAGCATTTTTTAGTAAAATTTTGATTTAGCAGTAAAATTTTTGATTTTGCAGAATTTTTGCTGCTCCCTAGCAGAATAGTATTTTTTTTCGCTGGCCTCACTGGCACTAATTTCCCCACTGACAAAGAAAAAATACTATGATTTTGACCTACGAACATGCAATTGTAGTTTAAGCCAGCAGATTCAATGAAAAAATTATACGTACGCATAAGCAAATTTACATGAAACTGCGCGAAGAATTTCCTGGAAGGTATACACCTATACGCAGCCACTAGCGCAGCGCAGCTCCTTCCCAAATACGAATCATATTTACGTATAAATTGTTCACGTACCCGTACCCGTACCCTTGCGTGCATGCCAACATCAAATCATTACACACTGTACTCGTCTCCGAGATGTCGCAATCAGCTGATTTGCACATGTTCGGGTTTTGAGAAGACTCACCCATAAGTAACTCACAGGCAATAAAATTTCCACCACTAAAAAGTCCCTGGTGACAACCCTGATAAGAATAATATGTAGCAGAAGTACAAACTGGTTCCAGGATACTAGCACCATAGGAATTTTTGTATGATTCTGTTTTGAAAAGAGTTTCATGATATTAAAAAATATGTAACATCAATAGTTTTGAATTTTGAAACTATGGGTTTGAAAATCAGATGGCATATTGTGAACTTTCAATATGATCAGTTTGTATTAAAACTATATTGGAAAGATGATAGATTGGTAGTCATTAAAGATGTATTGTTTCATAACCAAATTTTAGTTATATCATTTTTTTTTTTAATCCTTTGAACTTATTATCGTCCATCTTTAGATAAGCTTGATAACTCTGATGAAGAGAAGTTATCATTAGTGAGTGACCTTGAGTCAGTGTTGACCTTCTACTGCAAGTCCAAGAGTCTCAAGTATGAAGTGGGTAATGGATGGTTGGACATTCTCGGACCATTGGTGGCGCTACACATGGACAAGGCTCTTCTATACAATTGCTTCTATGCAATCATGACAAAGTATATTCCAAGGTAAGATCATGTTTGATATTTCTGCTTTGTTTTATTCTAATTGCCAAGTACATGTATTTGCTTTACACATCTGTATGATAATTATATCTTTTCTTTCCTCCTTTTATTATGATATTATTTTTCTCTTGTCATTTGATGTTAACATGGCTATTTTCATAATATAATACATTGTATTTCTTTTCTCCATTATGGCACCCTCTCTCTCTCTCTCTCTCTCTTCACTCTCGCTCACTGTCTCTCTTTGTCTCCCTCCCTCCTTCTCCCTCCCTCCCTCCCTCCTTCCCTCCTTCTCTCTGTATTTCTCCCCTTTCTCCCTCATTTTTCCCTCTGTATCTCCCACTCCCTCTTTCTCTCTCCTTCCCTCCCTCTTTCTCCCTACCTTCCCTCCTTCCTACCTCCCTACCTCCCTACCTCCCCCTCTCCCTCCTCCCTCCTACCTCCTCTCTCCCTCTCTGTATTTCTCCCCTTTCTCCCTCATTTCTCCCTCCCTCCCTCTTTCTTTCTCTCTAACTCTTTCCTGTTATTGGTTTGCTCATCTCCTTCTATTACATGTTCTCTCCTCTATTGCTCTCTAATAATCATATCATTTGTTATAATAAAAAAAGAAGAAAATTAAATCAAAATAATGAGGGGTAATTCCAGCGTGGCAGACGGGACATCCAACCCTCACTTTTTGATGTTTTTACTTGATATTTTATATTTCATTTAAAAGTGATGCTTATTTTGATGTAGAGATGTGATCTATAGGGTTTGGTCAACAAAATGGGAGGAAAATATTTTTTCCAGCCCCGCCCACAAATTGTGGGCAGGGCTTCAAGTTCAGCGTGACAGACGGGACATGAATTTACCGAGCCATTTTTGCTTCAATACTTTTCAACAAAGCTCTCCTCACTGGAAAATCTTGAAACAAAATATGTGTATTCATGTTATTACTTGTTGGTACCTTTTTAACACCTGCTAGTATACATTTGAAATTTCATCTTGCTTTTGGGGGAAAATGCCAAAAAGTGAGCGTGACAGACTGGACAATAAAAACGTGACAGACGGGACACATTGAGATTGTACACAAAATACAAGTTTTAAAGACAACCAAATTTCCAGCATTAAATACCTTATTCTCATGTTCTAAAGGGGTTAAAGGGTCATCTTTAACATCATGAAACATAATAGTAAAAGGATTTTAATTTTCATCCATCAAAAAAATTTTCATGTAGTCCCATCCATACATATTTTTGCTGTAGATGCAAAATGTATCAGACGGGACATTACTTTATGATTGATAATTATCTTCATAATATCGAATTCCGCCAAGTTAGCTGTAGAAATAAATTTCCCCCCTACCAAAGAGCAAGACTACAAAATTTTATTCAAAAACAATGATCCAATTTATTGTAAATGCAAAAAGTACCTTGCAAAACGTGACAGACGGGACAAAAATCCATTTGACCTTTGACCTCCTTTTATTAAATCAGAAGAATATTAATATTTTATTGCTTTTTCTTTATAGACATAAAATTCCCCTAAGTCCTTAAACCAGATTTGATTAACTTTGTTATGATAACAGATTAAATCTGTAAAAATAACTCAATATGTAATTAACCATATTTTACCATAAAGTGTAATTTCATTTATGGGTTAAAAAATTGCTATTTGGGGTCAAAATATTTAAAAAATAAAAAAACTGAATATTATTCCATACAGTTCGAATCATGCATATTCAACTGACATAGAAGGAAAATGTTCAAATTTCACTTTGTTTTTTCATCAAAAGTTGGTGAATTTTCATGGAATTATTTAATGTGCCAAATCCACTCTGTAGAGTGTTCTAGGCGCAGTGTAGAATAAAGAAGAGCATAAGAGGTTAGAAATACAAGAGAAAAATGTGATAATCAGTGGGAAACATTGAACAAGTAAGTTTGTAGTCTGCTTTTGAATAAATCTGGAGACTGCCGCAGACATGACACTTGCGCATATACTACATATGTTGACAACTGGAATTGAGATGTTCATGAGTGGGAGCTTATTGTGTGAGTCACTAACCACATGGCTATGTTGAAAGGTCTTACCCTTGAGTGCAAGCCACAGCACTACTCAGTGGCGGATCCAGGATTTCTTGAGGGAGGGGGCTATTCACAAAATTTTCTGACAAGCAAAAAAAAAAAAAAAAGGTCAGCATTTTTGGGGCCCCTTTTTAAAGGTATCGTACAGTAGTGGGAAAGGTGGCGCTTTGGATATTTAACTACTTTGTCAGCTGGAATGGAAATTATTACATATACTGTTGTGAAATGATTAATTTCGAACATAGGTGACGTTTGTTTGAAGAAAAATGGTTTAGAAATGGCTAAAATGTCCAAAAAAATAAACCGCGCTTGTAATTTGATGTGAAAACAGTGTGTGTAACAAGCGTGTGCGAACCACTATGCGCCGTTGAGCCGGGAGCGTCGGGGTAGGTGGTCCTTAGCGAGGGTATAAGGTAACCGTTGATATTCGATCATTTGAATTATTTTACTGAAAATCACCGGAAATCATGAATAGAATACCGGATTATCTCACTCATGTATCTTTTTATTGAAGCCGAACAATATGAGACTATATTTGAGCAGTTTCATGCCAACTTTCATTTTGCTACCACTACTGTTTATTACCTGTATTACCTGTAACTCAAAAAATGTTCTGACAATCAAAAAAAAATAATAAAATAAAAATAAATAAAAGGTCCTCAGCATTTTTGGGCCCCTTTTTAACTCAAAAAATCTCTGACAAGCAAAAAAAAAAAGGTCTTTTTTGGTCCTAGGGGAGGGGGCCCGGGCACCCCCCCCCCCCCCCCCCCCCCCCGAATCTGCCACTGGCACTTCTGCATTGCACACTGATTCTGTGCTACACATGTGATGTTTCATGTGATCATTGTTCAGGATGTCTAGCAATGCTGTATAGGGCTAAATAGATCAGCTGTTCTTCTTCAATTGGCAACACTTACATGTACATATCTTCCTTTAGTGTGACATTGTTGTCCTAAAAAGTTGTGTATCTGATTTCGATATAGATGGACAGAAAGTCAGACACTGTCAAAAAGTTAAGAAATTGCCAACATGTATGAAAACACTTGTCTTGAGCTTTCAAAATGTTGCCAATCTAGGGATTTTAATCATGAAAGGGAAATACAACCTTAATGGCAAGTTGTTCTGAAAGGAAGAGGAAAAATCAGAGAAACCATTTGGTGAAAGTTTGAACGAAATCGGACAAGGAATAAGAAAGTTAGGAATTTTGGACAGTTGTAATCACTATACATATATGGAATTTCAAATTAGCCGAATCGCTAATGTCACTGTGATGTAGTGGTGGATAACTCCCCTATTTGCTCCAACACACCAAATGACTAAAATGTATTACTCAGTAGGATCTTTTGTCTTTTATAAGGACCTATAACAATATGCTATCTCCAATATATTTTGAGCAGTGCCAAGGGAAAAGGTGTTTAGGAGAAAACTGCACATTAATGACATTTTAGTGTGTGACAAACTGGAGATTTGACTGCCAGTATGTGACCATCAGCTCACCAAATTGACAATTTCAGATTCGCATAGATTTGGTGATCTCATTTTTCAAACATCCATAACTTTCTTATTCCTGGTCCAATTTCTTTCCTGATTTTCTTATTTTTCTGCTTTCACACAAGTCATCTCTTTATCAAGTTTGGGTTGCCCTTTAACCTTCCCTTCTAACATATATCCTAGCATCAAAACACTGTATAGTTTTGCAACAGAAATGGACACAGTGTGTGCAGAATTTTTTTTTTTTCTGCTCATGCATCTATTATTTTGTATCTAAGTTATTAAGCAAAACCACAAAATGTTGGCAACTTTCCAGAATAACAGGTTTCATACATGCACATATGTATATTGGGAAAGGAAAAGTTGGCAATTATAAATAAGTTTCATATGCATTATGTCAAGATGTTACTGTGATTCTCATATGCTTTTTAAAACTTCCCCAACTTGGCAATAATGTGTTAGAAACTAAATTTTGCTTTTGTAAGTGAGAGTTTCACTCTAAACTTCATTTAATCATCTTTTTTTCTTTTACCAGTATTTCCTTTTCCTTCCTTCTTAATGCCACACAAGTGACATAAGAATGTACCAGTTCTGTATAAACTACCTTTATCACAAAGGCTACCGTATGGTGCTGCTAATAACTGAAAACCTTCAATTTGCATACTCTCTCAACATGGAAGCCTAGATGTACAGAGAAGATCTAATGTTTTATAATGTTTATATTTGTTATAATTTTTTTTTCTCTTCTTTCAGAGAAACCAATGAGCTGAGTAGAACATATCATCTCTTCCGACTACTCGTCATGTATCATGAACCAGAACTGTGCAATTTCCTAGAGACAAGAAAGATCTTTCCCGATTCCTACACTAAATATTGGGTAATAAATTCAACACATTGTTTGATTTCTTAGGCATTTGTTTAGTATATGACAAAATAAAACATCCTGTTGTTGGTTTTATACTTAATACTCTAATACATGCATTGATTTATTTGACCAATTTTGTTTTGATGTATCACATTTTATGCAGTTTTTTATTTGATATTTCAATAAAAGCAACATCCATGTTGCTATTTTGAATGCATTTTTCATAAACCTCATCAAATGGAATAAAAACCACAATCCAAAATATAATTTTCACTGCTCAGGGGAAACAAGAAATCTGTCTCTGTGGGTAGGTTGTCTTTATGTATAGGTAATTCATATTATATTGATTATAGATATTATTTAAAGGAAAGCTTGAGTTCAGGGAAAGGTGAAAAATAATTTGTGAGCATTCTCATTCATTTTATGTTAGTTTGGAAGATTATTATAGTAGATATGTCCCCTGAAAAGGATTGCTCTTCAGATGCCCCCATATTTAAAATATGACAAGAAACGGCTGAAATGTTCAGACTGAACATTTGTGTGTAGTCCCATATACACATTTCTTTGTGCAGTGCATGTGACTCTCAGCAGGATTTAGCCAATTTCTTATCATTTTGGTGATTCCAAAACCTTACGGCATACACCAATTCTTATGTGCTATAATCAACCATTCCAATTTGTTTTGAGACAGTTTCTTTCACAATTCAGTCTCATGACCAGAATATTTGAGATAGAAAATGTAAGTTTTAAATGTCAAACACTTCTCAAGAATTACAAAAAATGCAAGCATTGTAGATACATGTAGGTTGTCCTCTACAGGTGGTCACTAAAGCAGGTTTCATTGTGTATTTGTTTCTATTTGTTGATCAGTTCATCACAGTGTTTGCCGGTAGATGTGGTCTAGAAATCATCCAGTCCATGTGGAGTCTCTACTTCCTACAAGCAGATCCCTTCCTACAGTTCTTCTTGGGTCTAGTCATACTCGTCAATGCAAAGTAAGGAATACTTCTGGCAAACCTTTGACTTTGGGAGCAACTTAGGATCTAAATGGTTCTTTTGCTACTCCCCTTTCCCAATCAGAAACTTATGTACTTATTCTCTTGCACTTGCCAATAAGCCAGTTCGTGATTAGTGTATGGTACACATATGACCTTGAAATAACGCCAATCTTTACACTCACACGCGTCTGTTTTGGTGGATACACTAATTGTTTAACACGTAAAATCGTACTGGTGCACACAGTATATCATAATGTATTATCATTACAGTGGAAACTCACTATAACGAGGACCTTGGGACCATGAAAACTACCATGTTATATCAGGAATCTCTTTAAATCAGGTTAAAAGAACATAAAGATCTGTGACCAGCAAAATTAGCTTGTTTTATCAGGATTCTTGTTTATCAGAGCTCTTTATAATTATAATTATAATCGTGGTGCGTACAAAATGACAGTGTATAAAGGTCCATTGTACTCGGTACAATGACCTTTATCTGCACATGCGCAAATTTTAATTGTGAACTGGCTTATCTCCTGAATGTGATAATGACTAGATTCAATTCTTCTTCTCATCTAGGCCCTGTTTCATGAAACTTGCTTTCACTGACAATTTACGATAACTGTTATAAGCTACTGAAATCCTTGCATCTGATTGGCTGAGAGCAAATTTGTCGGTAAAAATCACTGACAAGACACTTGATGAAACTCCCCTGATGATTTTATTAATGACTCTCACTTGGTGTACTTTTATTTGATTGTAACCATGTGGGTTGCAGTCATGCATTATAAAGAGCTAAATCTGTCTATTTTAAGTCATATTGAATTAGTTCTTTTTGCTTTGACGTTGGATTATCCAGAAATGGAAAGGGGCAAAACAAATCAATTATGATAATGTAGGAAGCCACGCAGAATGAAGGTATTTTGAGAGTTAACAGTTTAATTTAGATCTACGTGGGAAAGAGAATGATGATTTTCTGCCTTTGTTTCAAGCCTCCCTTGGGAGCTCTGCGTCATTCTGAGACATTTCCCATTAGTTGTCATTCTCTTTAGAAGAGTTAGGATGAAATTAATTCAATCGTACTCCTCTTTGAATCTATATTAAGAGCAAATGGTAATTGGGTACACATGCTCTATTTAGCTTTTTTTTAACAGATATAATTGAATCAGTTCAGTTTGCATGATTTTTGTGGTTATTCTCTTTGCAACTGGTGAGAATGGAATGGTAATGGTTTGCCATGGATTCTCCTTAGAGGAGCCATGATTATTATGTGATGTGCCTGTACGTGTATATTCCTATTTAGAGATTGTTGAATCAGATTTAGTTCAGTTCTGGTTTATTCATATTAGATACCTTTCGAATGTGAAGGTGGAATCCACCCTGCAAGTTGCTCTGAAAGAAAGCCGAGAAATCACAGAAACCTGATTTGTGATAATTTGAGCGAAATCAGACAAGTGATAACAAAGTTTTAACTTTAAAATGGACCCCACCCCTCCATGGCCCTATTACATAACAATTTATGTGGAGCCCTGAATATTGCAAATGTAAAATTGGATGACAACATCATTTTCTGATACTGAGGGCATTCATATAAGATTTTTGTAGTTCATATCAGACTTTTGTAATTAATTTTTATGTGTATATCAACTTGCCAAGTGATTATCAACATAAATTAGATTAGATGTAGTTGTAATAGTCCATTAATCTGATATTGATTAGATGTATTTGTAATAGTCCATTATTCTGATATTGATTAGATGTAGTTGTAATAGTCCATTAATCTGATATTGATTAGATATAGTTATAATAGTCCATTAATCTGATATTATCTTCACTTTCCAGGAAACATACATGGATCATGGGAATGACCAGAGTCGAGTACAGATGAGCTGATTGAATGTCTTGTAATCTTGCCTAGCAATTAACCAACATGGATTCACATATAGTTCTAATTAGTCAATTAATCTGTTCATTTCCTGACTTTCTAGGGAGCATATCATGGGCATGACTGAGTCAAGTAGGGATGAGCTGATTGATTGCCTAGCCATGTTCCCCAGCCAGCTTGAAGAAGATGATGTCGAAGATTTCTTCAGTTTAGCGCAATACTATGCATCCAAAACACCGCAATCGTTCAGAAGAGTGAGTGTTCTGTTGCTTTCATGTGCCTTCAAGGGGGAATCCCAAATCCTTTTCGTATGATGTACATGTCTTACTATATTATTTTCATCATGATGTACATCTCTCTCGCTCTCTCTCTCTCTCTTTTCCTATCTCCCTCTGACCATTTTCTTTTCCCTTGTCTCACTCTTTTCCTTCCTATCTCTGTCACAATTGTTCATATTCTCTCTTCTTTGTCCAAATCTTCTTTTTTCTCTTATCTCTCTGTCTCTCTCTCTCTCTCTGTCTCTCTCTCTCTGTCTCTCTCTCTCTCTGTCTCTCTCTCTGTCTCTCTCTCTCTCTCTCTATCTCTCTCTCTCTCTCTATCTCTCTCTCTCTCTGTCTCTCTCTCTGTCTCTCTCTCTGTCTCTATCTCTCTCTCTGTCTCTCTCTGTCTCTCTCTCTGTCTCTATCTCTCTCTCTCTGTCTCTCTCTCTCTGTCTCTCTCTGTCTCTATCTCTCTCTCTCTGTCTCTCTCTCTCTGTCTCTCTCTCTG
The DNA here is from genome assembly GCA_025618425.1 of Heliocidaris tuberculata. NCBI lineage: Eukaryota > Metazoa > Echinodermata > Echinoidea > Camarodonta > Echinometridae > Heliocidaris > Heliocidaris tuberculata. The sequence continues at coordinate 32,503,717 of CM046833.1, forward strand.
TCTCTCTCTCTCTCTCTCTCTCTCTGTCTCTCTCTCTCTCTCTCTCTCTCTCTCTCTCTCTCTCTCTCTCTCTCTCTGTCTCTCTCTCTCTCTCTCTCTCTCTCTCTGTCTCTCTCTCTGTCTCTCTCTCTCTCTGTCTCTCTCTCTCTCTGTCTCTCTCTCTCTCTCTCTATCTCTATCTCTTTTTTTTCTTCAAAATGCTCAATACCGCTTACAAATATTGGTATGCTATGTTAGGCATCCCACAGTCTAGATGATGACACTTTATGTAACCGTTGAGAAACTCCACGTCATCAATGAAAAGATAGTTGTCCCATTACTATGCCATGCCTTCCGTTGATAATATATGATCATCTCTGTATTACAGGAGTACCAGTCTCTATTTGGAGCTAACTTTGCGAGTCCCAAGGAGGCCAGTGAAGGTCCTAGCTCCCTTTGTCTCCTAGTAAACCCATCAGAGCTCCTACAAGCAGTCACACAAGGACCTGTAAGTATCTACAAACACACAAAAAGGAATAGATATCTAAAATTCTTCAATCCATTATTATTGATAATACCATCTCTCTGAAATTTGAAATGTTTACTTTTAAAAAGAAGCAAGTCAATTCAAGTAGAAACAGACATTTTTCTACAGCTGGTTATGCCAGCAGTACCTGTAAGGAGAACCCCAATTAGGACAATGAAATCAGTTAGCTGCTGCTCAGGTGATGTAAACCAGCTCTTCTGTATATTTTTTGTTTAAAACAGTTACAAACTAGAGTTCATTTACTTCTACTACTGTGTATTCCGTTTCTATCTCAGTATGTACTCAAAATAATCTCTAGACCATGCAATACATGTATCTGTTAATATTGTAGAAAGTTGCATGTGTATATTGAACTTTGTGATACTGTATTCTTGTATGATACAGGGTGACGGCATTAGTTACTTTGTGGTTGATTGTCGGCCTGCTGATCAGTATAACAGGAGTCATCTAGCTACAGCTTTCCATCTTGACGCTAACCTGGTAAGAATACGATCAACTGCAATCCGATTTTGGAAATAAATTGCAATAGTGCTAAATATGGGCATTTTAACAAATAAAATATACCTGATTCAGGTTCTGAACAATGATATGAATACTAAACATAGGGTTTTGGTCACTCACACATATGCAACGTTATTGTAGATTACCTCGCACTCTGTACCTTCGTACCACGAAGAATAGCCTCCCATAGCAAGTGTGTGATCTTCAGCACACATATGTACTGGCCCAGTAATTGATCAAACTAATACTTACATGGAAACTAGTATAGGTTATGATCGGGAAAAAGTAACAAATGTGGGGGTTATAGAATAAATATATTGACGTCCATTTTGTCTTGCAGATGTTACAGCAGCCGGCAGAGTTTGCCAGCGCGGTAAAGGCCCTTCTAGCAGCCCAGCAGCAGTCTATTACAGCAGGCTCCCAGGCAGCAGGGGAACATCTATGCTTCATGGGGACGGGGAGAGAGGAGGAGGACCAATACCTTCATATGATCATTGCTAACTTTTTACAGGTAGGTCGAGAGCTATTATTTTAACATTTCAAGAGTAGATTTAATTTCCATCTTGTTTCTATGTTATGTTTAACATTGAGGGTGTTTTTTCATTCCCATACATGTTTCATTTCATTTCATTTCATTTATTTCACTCTCTTAAAAAACATCAAAATATATACAATACATATTTCATAACTGATTGCAGATAAGAAGTGGGGGAATCGTAAAAAGCCATGTAGGCTTGTCAGAGATGATTCCATGTACATGATGTATTCAAATAAGGGCAAAAAATTTAACTGAGTTGAATCATTAATAGTTTTCAAAGGATGAACAGTACATGTACACATCGTAATGTTCTGAATAAAAGTAAATAAGTTATTTGTAGTGATAACAATAGTATGTAAGACGATAGACATTCAGTGTAGGCATGCACAGTGCTATCTGAAGTGGCTTGAATGGATGAGCACATTTTTTTATATTTGTAATAAGTATTACCAGGAGGGCATTTCATCAAGTGTCTTGTCGGTGATTTTTACCGACAAATTTGGTCTCAGCCAATCAGATGCAAGGATTTCAGTAGCTTATAACAGTTATTGCAGCTTGTCATTGATGACAAGTTTTATGAAACAGGGCCCAGGATATTAATCAAGCTGTATTGCATACAGTCCAAAAATATGAACCCATTGCCTACGGGAAACGGGCGGTCCCTGTATTAAACCTATAGGAATGAAAGAATTCAGTAGTTGACGGTTTAAGTGGTCATGGATATGTCATGGAACAGAAATAGAATAGTAGGTTTGTACAGTTTATTAATGATATTTTTTTTTGTTCATGTTTATGAAATCAATCACAGATATGTTCAATATATAATATGTAATATTGAATAATAACGATAATCACAGATATGTTCAATGTCTATGAGATTGTTATTGTTTGTGTCTCTTCATGTTTGTTTGTTTTTTTTCCAGAGGAAAATCCAATCAGTCAGTATGGCAGCAGGGGGCTATACAGGTGAGTGATGAATGTTATTCAGAGATGCCTACTCTTCTGATTTCACTGGGACTCTCCCGGAAAATAACCTACCTGACACATGTATCGTAGTGAGCATGTATTGTAGGCCTACATAGCTTTAATAGCCTTAGCGCGTGGTTTTAAGATTCATTTTGAAAAGTATCCCATTTGGGGAGCTAGAGATTCTTCCTTTATTTGCCTGTATGTACTTATATTATTTACCTGTTGACTCTAACCTAATGAGAAATGTAAGAGGTTTAAGTGCTTCATGCAACATGTATACTAATGTAGTAATGAACATAGTCTATTTGACTTGGTTCGCTGCATGCAAAAAATCCTCCCTGAAGACCAAATTCAAAAGTTGGCATCTCTGTGTTATTTATTGTAACTTTTTAAAAGTTATTCTGAATAGTAATCACATGTTGAATGGATCATTATTAGTTGAATTCATTGATCATCAGACTTTTTTGCAATAACTCTGCTATATTTGAGCCAACAAATACATGTGTATCTATGCTCATGTTTTGGTCATTGTTGTACTCCTTGCTGTAGTAGAACAAATGGCTTAAGATTTGTGATATGGAGACAAAAAAATAGGTGATTGAAACAGTGTAATAATGTTTGTGTTTTTCTTAGATATGTTTTCTTTAAAAAATCATTACACATTCTAATTCATCTTTCTCTTCTGTAACCATGAACTAAGTATTTCTGTCTGTGTGTTATTTGTATTAGCATTACTGAAGCTGGTAGAGAAGGAGTCGACAACAGGCATGATAGACCCAGCTATACTAAAATCTGTCATCATCTCACAACCAGACAGTGCAAGCTCAGATGATAGCGGGGTAAGTTTAGTTGTACATGTGAACAGGTCCCATTTGAATGTACTTTAAGTCTTAGATGCTCCAGCAGCTTAAGTTTAGATGTTAATAGGTCCCATTTGAGTTATGTTTTAATGACAAACCAGACTATACCATACCATAATGTAATCATCTCACACCCAGAAAGTGCCAGCTCAGATGATAGCGGGGTAAGTTTAGTTCTCGATGTGAACAGGTTTAACAAATGAGCTTGTAAAATTTAACAAGAACGTCTTGGTAATTCTAAAATATGGTAAAAAAGAAATTTGATTTGTGATGTTCCTTTGAAAGATCTTATCAGGTTCTAGTTGAAATTGGTTATGCTGTTTGTGGTGTATAAATGAGATGACAGTGGGATAAGGTTGATATTACAGATCTGAATGGGTCAAAAAAAATTTTTTTTGGAAATCAAGGCTTGAAATCAGTGGTTGCCCAGCTGCAATATATTCACCTTCAATCATGTGTGACATGATCTAGCATCCTCAAATTCTGGACATTATTGCATAGGAGACAAGTAAATTATGTCATAAACTAGATATTGTTATTATGTTACACAAGAAATCATCGCAATGCACTGTAAATAACCACCAAAAATGGGATGACAACCCATAACAAGTCGAGAGAGCCCTCCAAGTATTTTAATGGTAGGAGAGATATAGGGTGCAACAACAATGTTGTCGTTTTTTCGCTAAATCATAAAGGCAATTAAATCAAATGGGCAAGTGATATATATATATGAATTCAGTTGCCCTTCTGATAATTAAGGTTGTCCTGGGATATTGGGAATGGGTGAGTTTTTAGCACCCTGGGGATCGATGACAAAGCAATACTCCAATCTGTCATTGTATCACAGGCAGACAGTGCAAGCTTGGAGAACAGTTCGGTAAGTTTATTTTAGGATCTGAACAGGGCACAGGTTATTCTAAAAGCATGCCTTTTGGCGGCAAATGTAAACATTTTGCCAGACATAATGTTCTATATTGAAATTCATGTGTATACTTTCAATCACTAATCCATTTCACTGCTAGATCCATACAAGTATTAATCTGGGGGGGGAAAAAAATCTGTGGAAAATATATGTGAAAGTAATTACTAAGAATTCTTAGTAACGGGATTTTAGCAGCACCTTTTGATAAATTTTCGTTTCTAATCTTGCCAACTTGAATTACGTTTTTCTAATTTGCCTCTCATTTAGTATGCTATGTTTGTTTCTCTCTATTCTGTATTTTTATTTCACTCCACCTCCCCCTTCTCCCCCCCCCCCCCCCCCCATTTTTCCCCCCTTTTGTGATGCCGTCTCTCCAATTTTCTGCCTCTTTTCTCTAACTTTTTCTGTCTACTCCTATCCCAAATGTCAATCTCTCCTCTCTGTCTCTCTACCCTCTCTCCCTCTCTCTCTCTCTCTACATCTATCATCCTTTCTTTCTATCTCTCTCCCTTCTCTCCCTCTCTCTACATCTATCATCCTTTCTTTCTATCTCTCTCCCTTCTCTCCCTCTCTCTCTCTCCATCTATCATCCCCTCTTTCTATCTCTCTCACTCTCTATCTTTCTTCCTCTTTAGATTGGTGACTCCCCACAGAAGCTGACCGAGCGTGGTGCTGCAGTCATGGGTCGACTCACAACCATCTTCAAGAGCAAGTCCGCCTCAGTAAAAGACAAGGTCATTGAATTCATCAAGAATGACCCCTCAGGGGAAGAGAAGTAAGTACCAAATGAAATTCTTTAAATCTAATTGACATTGTATCCCCTGGCTTTTATTTACATTGGAAACCTGATATACAATACTTGTAGGTGAGCAGCAAGGGCTCCTGTATGTATTTTACATGTTTTGAGTCCTATTCAAGGGATTCGCCATCTTTAAGAGCAAGTCTGCCTCGGTAAAAGACATTGGTCATTGAATTCATTATATAATGATCCTACTGCTGAGGAAGAGGCAGTGGAAGTTTGCCAATCAAATTTGAATTAACTCTCAGGGATAAATGAGGGCAACAACACTAAAGTGATTTGTTACTTTTGCCTCACCGATTGCTTTACATTCCGGTAGGCGATACCTAGCTGTTTAATTTTTTTATATTTATGTTGTTTTGTTCTCTTGATGCAGACGTACACCAGCAAAGCTATTTTCATACTTGCAGCATGTGAATAATTTCCTAAATAAGTCTCATTTCTCTCTCGCCCCCCCCCCTCTCTCTCTCTTTCCCTTTGCTTCTCCCTTTCTCTCTTTATCTTTCTATCTTTCTCTCACTCTCTTTATTTCTCATTCTCTCCCTCTCTCTCTCTTTCCCTTTGTTTCTCCCTTTCTCTCTTTATCTTTCTATCTTTCTCTCTCTCTCTCTCTCTCTCTCTGTACAGACATGTAAGCAGTCTAGATACTGGTAAGAGGTATCGTAGCAGTAAAGTCCAATCTGTCTTCAGCATAGGGGATGAAGATGATGACAATGGTAAGCTTCATTGAATTGACACTCTGAAGCCTTATATACACACATTACAAAGTAAACCAATTCTAAGAAAGAGAAAAAAAATTGCATGAAAATTAATGGCACAAAAAACCCATAGCCAAACGCAACAAGGTCCCTGAGCTTACGCACTGATTGCGTTATAAGAAAGGGAAATGTGATGTGCACTCTGCTTATCTCTTTCTTGTGAAGTGGTTCACTGCTTTGTGTCTGTATGAGGCTTAAGCTTCAAGAAGACCTCCAAACAATATATATTGCATATAATCTGTCTAGAAATCAGTTATGTGTTTATTAGGCTAGTGTTTATCTGAATTTGAATCAGTTAATGTCCTTCCTGTCCTTCACAAGTTATCAGATTGTTGAAAGAGATGCCTGATGTTCATAAAGAATTGAAAGTGTTACTGAAAAGCATTTCTTGCCCCCCAAAAGTCCATTTATGGCTTGTTTGAGAGTGACGCACAAGGCACTAATTTAAAAATCCTTAACTCCTCATCCTTCCCTTCTCTATGGAAAGAATGATGACGTAAAACAGTATAATACAGCAGTATTCTTTTTTTTTTGTATCGCTGGAACAGTGTGAAATGTGATTGTCTTGTATATAAAGAAAAAATAACAATAACAGTAACAATAACCTGAATAGATCCTCAAATTTGATTACAAGTCTCTTCTTCTCTCTCACCCGCTCAATCTTTCTCTCTTTCTCTCTTCTCTTTCATCGCCCCCCCCCCCTCTTTCCCTTTCTTTCTCTCTCTCTATCTTTTCTCTTTCTCTCTCTCTCTTTCACTCCCTCTCACTTTTTTTTCTTCATCCATCCATCCTACCACAGAGAGTCTTGGTGGTGCTGGTTCATCCGATGAAGAGAGGAGAGAGCTGGTCAGTACAGATACATGGCTCAAGAAACCTGAGGTCCTCAAAGCCTTTGATTGCCAGGAGGTCAAAGATAGTGGACAGACATATCCTGGGTAAGTCGGATCAAAATAGTAATCAGAAATGACATAGGATCTTAGTGCTGATGATGCTGCTGATGATGATGCTGATGATGATGCTGATGAAGAGAGGAGAGAGTTGGCCAGTTCGGATACCTCACTCAAGAAACCTGAGATCCTAAAAACATTTGATTGTTTGGCAGTTAAAGTCAATCTTTGTAGGCTACTGCCTAATTTCAAGCGCTACCACCTCTCAGTTATCAGGCTGTTTCAGGCTTTATAGTGTAAAAAACATAGCATTAACAGTACTTAGAAAGTAAGAGTTGTACATGATATAATACTGATATCTATAAGAGAGAGTGTCATTTATTTTGATATACAGCTCTATTTATTTCACTCTTCAACTTTTCCATTGATTTTCAGAAATATCCTTATCACCCCTACTCATCTCTACGTCTTGAGAGAAGCTACCAACAAGAAAGGTTTCTCCTATATCATGGCTCGCCGCTCCCTGGCAGACGTCGTCAGGATCACTTCCAAGAAACGCTGTTCTGAATTCATCACATTCCGTTATGGCCGCGTGAACAGCGCCGGCGAGACCCTCGTCTACGGCATCGATAGGATCTACATCCCGGACGCGGCCGAAGCGACCAAGATGATCAAACAACTGATCGTGAAGTGCATCGATGAGAAGGATCCGCCTCAGGAATCCGCCAAGGGCTCACCCAAGAGCGGGGACAACTCGGACAAAGAGAGTGAGAACGCAAAAGGTGATGCAAAGAACCAAACTATGCCAAAAGCGGAGGATTCGACGATGGATACGCCGAGTGAAAGCAAAGCGGAGAGTGTTGAGGAAGAAGGACAAGGTGAGAAGGAGGAGGTGGTAAGAGATGGAGAAGATGGAGAGAAGGTAGAAGAGAGAACAGATGATGCTAAGGAGGAAAGCTAATATCAGCTGCAGAGACTCTATAAAGAGAAGGAAAACACCAAATATATCGCAGGAGTTCAGTGCAACAGTCTCCTTACTCCCATGCCAAATCATATTTATCATTGTGAAATGATACAACTGCAAACAATCAGTAAAACTGGTGAAGGGAAAAATATTGACATATACAAGTAATATATGATATTGAGTAAATATAGATATGTATAGTCAAACCTGTATAGAAAGACCAGCCAGATGAGATGGAAAAGGTTTTCTTCATGGGTAGGTGATCTTTATATACAGGTTCTTTTTAACATGTTTCAATGAGAAACACCATTCTAAGGGAAACTGCAACTTGAGTCTCTATAGACTGATGTTCTTTCTATACAGGCGGTGGCTAAAGCAGGTTAGACTGCACTTGTAAGCCTTCTCATTGTATGATCATATGCACAAGGCAATAATGCATGCTTTCAGCTATGGGTAAACAATCATTGATTTGAATATGCATTCAATTAATCATATGGCTATAAGTTTTTCATTTCTTTCACGCACAGACAGCACTGAAAATCTGAAGGGCTTTGAAGTACCTTAAAGCAATTTGATGCTCGAGAAGAATAAACCCACGTTCAAATTGTACATAACAATAGTGTATTCCTTGTTGAATCAAAGTTATGATATATACGTATGTTAATAAAGAAAGAGTTCAAAAATCTAAGAAGATATTAAACAAAGGTATACATTTTCTTTGAGATTATTATTTATATTACAACATAATTGTGTGAATATTTGTGTAAAATGCAGGTGCATTGTTTAGAGCAAGTCATTTGCGTACAGTGTTTAGGTCGAGACTAATTAGAGTAGTCCTAGACCAGTTAATGTACATTTATGTATTCACATTGCAAACTCTCATCATGAAGGTAGTTCTGGATGGCTCCGACACTTACATAAGGCCTGCCTGACATTTCGACAGCTAGAAATACATGTTGCCTGCATTCTGACTATTGAAATGTGACTTGTCACTTTGTATGAAGTAGTGTTTTTATGAGAAACGTACCGTATATTGAACACGTTTTTGAAGAGCCTGAAATCTTTTTTGAAACAGGTACGTTACAACAAAAAAAATGATCATAATATCATGGAATGACCCATAATTACAGGGTGATATTTAACACAACAACAAGCCAATGGAGAATAGACAATTGAATTCCGACATTTTAATTCCAAGGATATTTCTTTTGAATGAATCAGAGTTTTAAAAGTCTTGTGTATGTTTTAATGGGGATGCTAAGAAAACTTACAGCTTTTTTAAATTACCCGTATGTCCAAAGAACAGGGTCCTGTAAAATAGTGATGGCCGAACAAAAGAGACGTTTGTTTTGGCTTCCTAACATTTAAATGACAAGTTCTTGGATTGCTATAAACATTGACCTCTCAGGGCCAATTCACATATGGCATAGTAAACTGCCACAGTTTTTTTTTTTCGTTAGATGTAAATGTATGGTAAGTTGGGATGAAATAAGTAGCTCCATACAATAAAGGTCCTAAGCGTACTCACTTCTCCACATGAGATACACAAATGTGAAGTGCAGTACACTTTTTAAAAGATGTGGTAACCCGCCATGATTTACCGCTGCCATACTGTTATGTGAAGAGCCTTAACACGTACATGTTTTAGCTACTCAGTATCTCTTTGAAGTTTACTACTACCACAATCCATTTTCAAATGACATGATACAGGTATTACAAGGACAAAACAAGTCAGGATTATATGTCCGGCTGGACTTGATACGAGAAATAATTACATTTCTTTCTTTGTGAGGAATTCCCCAAGTATTCTTTATTTCTAGATGAAGAAATTATTTATTTGTGAATTTGCCAGCTTACATACAGTTCCTTCTGTGAGATATTCACTGTTTAATAGCCATTCCACTATAACTTCATCTGGTTTTAAGGGAAATCCAACCTTAATGGCAAGTTGCTCTGAAAGAAAGAGGAAAAATCAGAAAAGCAGATTGGTGAAAGTTTGAACGAAATCGGACAAGCAAGAAAAAAGTTATGAATTTTGACTGTTGTAACCACTATACATATGGGAATGTCAGATTGACCGAATAGGTAATGTCTGTGATGTAGCTCCGGAGAACTCCCCCATTTGCTCCAACACAAAAAATGTATTACTCAGTAGAATCTTTTTCTTTCATGAGGACCTATAACAATATGCTATCTGCAGTACAATATATTTTGAGTACTGCCCCGAGGGTAAAGGCCCTTCAGAGAAAACCACAAATTAATATTTTTGTGTTCAAAAAACGGGAGGGTTGTCCACAAGTATGTCACAATCCAGTCACCAAATTGCCAATTTGAGATTCGCATAGATGTACATTTATCATTTTTCAAACATCCATTACCATCTTATTCCCTGTCCGATTTCTTTCAAACAATGCAATACAATGCTATTTCTGAAAATGTAAACATTCCAAAGTGAACTTATTTGGGGTTTGAGTTCTATCATTCATCCCTCAAATTTTTAGCAACACTGTGTCGTTGCAGTGTCCATCATAACACCCTTTATGCCCCCCCCCCCCCAAAAAAAAAAAGGCAGATTTACTTTTGGCCATGATTAAACTCCAAACAAGAGGGTTCTGGGCAGCATTTCATCAAGTGTCTTGTCAGTGATTTTTACTGACAAAAAAAAAAAAAATCACTGGCAAAACGCTTGATGAAACGCTCCCCAGATAGTCCACTAATTTAGAGGCAAGCGTCAATCTCTTCCTCTTGTAATATTTCTTCTTATTCTGTAAGTAACTGAATAAACAAAAAAACAGTCACGTTGAGAATGCTTACGGTTCACCATGTGGCTAGTCCTGAAGAGGAAAGTGGAGAAAAGTGAAGAGGAGAAAAAATGGAAAGGCGAGATAGAAATTAAAAGAATGTAGAAGTATTCTTTCTTGAAAGTGAGAAGTCCTGAAAAGGACTGTAAACCAGATGAGAAGGCTGAGAGTGGAGAAGACTCAACGTTTCGGACAGGTTGACTCTCCATCATCAGGAGTAATGACGGACAGTCAACCTGTCCGAAACGTCTAGTCTTCTCCACTCTCAGCCTTCCCATCTGGTTTACAGGACTAACCACATGGTGAACCGTGAGCCTTCTCAACGTCACCAGTACCACCATGCAAACCTCTACCTTCAAAGATCATCTGAAAAACGAGTCATCAGGAAATTTGTTTCTTCGTTTCATTTCATGATTGAATATATTATATATGGATTTTCATGAAATATTGATTGAATTTAATTTTGTTACAAAAGAAGGGTAGTGAAAGTTGAGAGGCTGAATACAAGGATCTCAGTGGTTATAATTAAGTTGGGGTTGGGGGGGGGGGGGTTCTCCCAGGCACAGGCGATGCCGAATAAACGATTTAATAAACAAAAATTAAAAACATGAGTTCTCAATTACAAGATTGAGTTCTTAAGGAGGTAATGAACATCTGGGCCCTCTTGCATAAAAAGTTGCGATTAAACGCAACTCAAAAAATTAAACGCAACTCGATTTTCAGCCAATCAGGATCGCGTATTTGGGACTTGCGTTTAATTTTTTGAGTTGCGTTTAATCGCAACTTTTTATGCAAGAGGGCCCTGATCCCACCATTTTAAATCGCAATAGACCTGTTTACTAATGTATTTCAATTTATGCATGTTTCTCTCCAGAATTCTTAGTTACCAACTATTTAGTGCATCTGCTACGCATAATGGCATCTCTGTGGATGGAATCCATTTTGCATACATTAATTGTTGCTATGTTGGGCAAGTCTCTGGCAAGCTTTTGAGTGGGCAAGTCTCTGGCAAGCTTTTGAGTGGTCAAGAGAAACTTTGTTCAAGAAGTATGCATAAAATTAGTAAACAGGTCTATTAGTTTAGTGATAGCGACTAACAAGTTGAATCTCCCAGTTAGGCAACAAAGTTGGGCATTGAAAGTGGCTCCCTAATAAGCTGCCTTCTCTGTGGTAAACACTTTGAAGAAAGTGCTGTGCCCTGTGTTTTACAAGACACAACTATTATAATACCGTCTGTTGGATGCAGAAGGGCGTTAATTCATATACATGAACACAGAGTTAACGCCTATCTGGCTCTCAACAGATGATATATATGGTTTTGAATAAAATGCAAATCCATGTTTATACGATTTATGAGATTACAATCTTCAATAAAATATGTAAGATTACGATCTCTTTATTTCTTTTAGTGAGAATTGAAGTAGGATTAAGGTACCTATTTGATTTAGTTAAGTTTTTCCTATAGATGTCTAAAGTTGTTTTTTGATACATCTGTGTACTTAAATTATTGTTTTAGATTACTTATGGTGCATTAGGTCAAAATAATCCCCATAAAGATTCACACGATTTGTGTCTTTCGGGAGTTTTTTGTTTTTCTTTTTCTTTTCACTACTGGATAACCACCTAGTTAATCTGATTCTGACAGTTCCGTTTCTGTGACAACCAAAGTGTAATGTCACCTTGCATCATCCCAAATCTGAAAGATGTGTGTGTTTAAGCAAGGCATTTTGTGCTTTGTAGGGAGGTGCATTTTTTTCTTGGTATGACTAAAAATTACAATATGTAACAATTTTTGACATCTCCACAACTCCACAATGTATTGTATGCTCAGAGCAAGAAAGACATTAACGCAATAACTCAATGCAGAGTTAACTCCCTTCTGGCTCTGACTATATGCTCTCCATGTAATTTCACTCAGCCCCATAACCCCCTACCCATTCTCATCATACCTCCCAAACTGCACTCTTGCAAATTTGGGGGGATACAACCACCCCCCCCCCCCCCTTAATTGAAAAAAAAAAAAATGTGTATACCTTTAAGTAAACCAAAAACAATGTGTCCTCCTTTTGAATTTTAGACCCAAAAGACTTCTTAAAAATGTAATAACCATTTTGGGGGAGGGGAGGATTCCTTTTCAGAATTGTGCCCCCCCCCCCCCTCCTTCACAAAATCCTGGATCCACCCCAGATACTTTCTCTTATTCCCATTTGTAATTATTCTTGATATTTCCGTCCTATAACTGTAATATTTCTTTTCTATTTCAAGCATATTTTCTACCACCCTAACCTTCAGTCTTTATTTTGTCATTTTTATGAATTATGGAATTATTTGATATGGATTTCTGATTTTCTTTTCTCTTCTTTCCAATTGGCCTTATTTGCTAGCCACTAAAAAATGTATTTATCTGATCTCTGTTACAATAACTTTGCATTAATTTTGTGGAAAGAAGCATACTAACTGCATACTTTAAAATGATTATTTATTTGAAATTATTTTTGCTATTGGCTAGAAAAACAAGCTGTATATAATGTAAATTGTAAAGAAAAGGACTGCATGAAATATAACAATCTGCAATGTTCATTGAAGATGGACACATATTAGTTCATTTAATAACGGTTTTCAGAGAGAAACTGATATGATAAACATTGTTGATATTCATTTATTTACTTGTAAAAATGTAAAATCGCTCAAATTGATGAATAGTGTTCTGATGGTTATGAGAGCTCATTATGAATGAAATAAATGACAATGCATTATACATGAAGCATCAGCTGTGTCCCGTTGTGATTTTGTGATTAGGATCTCTGCATGTTCAAGAATTTTTTTTTTTCATGGTGTGTACTGTATCTCCATGATCTAAGATTATATCAAAGATTAATAGCCATAAAGATATTACTAAACATTATTAGTATAACATCTAAGTGGTTGAGTTTAGTGCATATATCTATATTTTACAACTTGAAGGGTTAAAGGCTGAATGATAATTAGGCTGCTAAAAGAAAAATTATATTCTACCTTCTTTTCTTTCTTTCTTTTTTTATTTGTTCATTTGTTTATCGTTATTGTTTTGGTTTCGATGGTTGTTTTTTTTTGGGGGGGGGGGGTTTTGTTTTTTGTTTTTGGGGTTTTTGTTTTGCTTTTCTTTGTTCGTTTTCAGTGCAGTTGTAAACAAAGTTGAGAGAAAGTGTCAAAAAAATTGTACAAGCGGTGATCGTTTTCATCATTTGCCTTAATGTCCCAAACAGTTTGGATACTTCAGCAAAACCCCAAAATTTTGAATGGTACATTGCATCTTTAAAATCAGGGCCTTGAAACTTTCTTAAAGTAGAATTTCATTGATTTTGAATATTGATTTAATTTTTATTATTGCATAGGTGAAGCTCAGATTGAACAAGGTTATCAAAATTCAACGCTTGGAAACATTTGAAGTAATGATTATTATCAATTATAAAATGATATAACACAGCCCCGCTATAGCACCTATAGAGCTCTTTGAACGCTGCTGAGATATGTGACGTCATACCGGGGAGCAATCCTTCCTAAGCAGACGATGCCCCATAACATCTTATACATTTTCAGTGCCTGTTTTGTCATCTCATCTTCACTTATTTCTCTTACTTCACTAGCGTCAGTATAAATGCTTATTTGTTGCCTCACTCTAAATTTCCTGCATGGTATTATTTTGATGAAAAATGCAGCGTTAAAAAAATAAAGGAATCAATCGCTTGCAAAAACAAAAAAAGATGCCATTGTATTTTCAGGAATTTCATCTGCATGCACCGCGGCATGTCGGCGTTTCAAGAGGGAACGAATACCATCCATGCTATAATTCAGCGGGCTTTACAATTCGAAAGTGTGATTTCTTTGATTGATCATTGACCCTTATCATGACTTTTTACAAACAAAAGATTTTAGTTACTAGAAATGGTTTCACTTCCCTTTTAGAATGATGTGAAATACGGTCATGGTGAAACAAACCAAACTCTTTATAATTTAAAAATAATTGCATTGCAGTTACGTTCACTTGATATAGGACGTCGTCTGCTTAGGCAGGATTGGCACCTGATGTGACGTCACGAAAACATCGGTATATTTCTGGCGAATCGCTCGGATATCCCAGATGCTGAGAAGTGTTTTTATTTGTGTTATTTTTTAATCATCAAACACGAAGTTAACGTAAAACTTATACGATTACCATCTGCAAGCTTTCTAGTTTCTAGAGATACATTATTGAGCATATTTGTGATTTGCTTTGAATATCTACTTTAAAGAGTCTGATGTATTGATCCTTTGAACAAATATGTGTCACTGTGAATTAGAGATGACCATTAATCTATTTTTTTTTTAATTCTGACACTGGCGTTTTTTCCCATTTGGCCATGTGGATACATAGTCGAACTGGGTAAAAAACAGCAGAAACGGGTTTGTACTAAAAAATTTAAAAAAAAAAAAAAAAAAAACTAATATTTAATTTCGCTGATGTTTTAGAAAAAAAAATCGCCCTTCGGACTTTCGCGGTCTTTGGACAAAACGGGGAGAATAATTTCTCCGCCTACTTTGGAACCCTTAATACACATCTTTAATACACGTAATGCCCTATATCGCAACCACTGACGTATTTTCGGAATAAGGCGAAGTTATTTCCAATAATCCACATTCATTATTCTTTAATCAACCATTGGTGCTTTGACGACTAATTAAACAAACGATTTATATCACACGACATTGGTTACAGACAGTGTATATATATATATATATATATATATATATATATATATATATATATATTATATATTCTCTGTATTTCTCTTCATTATTCCATTTCACATGTTATGTACATTCATAATACAAATGAAAAAAAAAATATATCGATATATGAATTTTTTTCGAGGTCAATACATTTTTAAAGATAATTACAACATATATCTCACTTTTTTATCTTGTTTCATTTGGAAATATGTATTTTTTTCTGCGCACTTAAAGTGCATGTATGAGTTACATAGTGAAGAAATGAGTTATCAACCTCTTTGGACTGCTTTGGATTTGGGTTTAGATTTGGATTGCTTTGTATTTCTTCAGTTTTGCGTATATCTTTGTATATTCCAAGCTGCGCATGATTTATCAAGAAATTTAAGTTACTTTTCTTTCTTTCTTTCATTCTTTCTTCTTCTTTTTTCTCTCATTCATCTCAACTTCAATTTCTGTTTTGAAGTGAAAGTAAACCATCACTAAAATAATTTTCCAGAAAATGCAAACCTTCATGTAATTGACCCCCCCCCCCCACAAAAAAAATAAATGATAATAATAAATAAATAAATAAATAAAAATAAATAAATAAATAAATAAATAAAAATAAATAAATAAATAAATAAATAAATAAATAAATAAATAAATAAATATTAAAAAACACCCAAAAAATGACGATTTCTTTTCCATGACTCGTTATAGACTATACAGTTTTCAAGATCCAACATTCGTATTTAGGATCTTGAATCTTGACGTTATACGTCTAGTACAATTTGAAAATTCCATGTAAAAAGTTATCTAGAGCGCAATAACACAGCGAAATGGTTTGAAATTATATTGTTTGATATTCGTGTCTCTTATCTTCTTAAATCACTAAATCGAATCGTATCCTTCAAAACTCAAGATTCCGGTACGTCTCGAAAGCTTTGTCAAATCCCAAACAAACAAACAAACAAATAAACAACAACAACAACAACAACATTAGTAACATAGATAGTAGTAATTTTGTTTTTTGTGCTTTCCCAGTTTATAAGTTATAAAGATGTTTCAGTTCAGTTAAGTTTGGGTCAATGAAAAAACGGGAAATTTTTTTGAAAGAATTTTGTTAATGCATCTTTTATTATTATCATTTTGCTAATATGAATCAAAACACATCAAGTACGGTACTTGCTAACTGAAAACGAACTTTCTACGTCATTATGTACACATATCTTTACGTGCCCTATACAAGGGCGGATCCAGGATTTTGGAAAAGGGGGTGCATCAATCTCAGAAAATTTTCTGACAAGCAAAAAAAAAAAAAAAAGGAAAAAGAAAAGAAAGAAAGGAAAGGTCATCGGTTTTCGGGGGGGGGGGGTCCATTTTGGGGTCTCGGATTGTCTGTCCAAAATTCCCTGACGAGCAACAAAAAAAAAAGGGTCATCACACATTTTGGAGTCTGATAGTGTGTCCAAAATTCTCTGACAAAAAAAAAAGGTTGTCAGTTCTAAAAGGGGGGGGGGGGCACAATGAACATTTTTCTTTCAAAAGGGAAGGGGGCCACTCTGTGTGTGTGTGTGTGTGTGTGTGTGTGTGGGTGTGTGTGTGTGTGTGTGTGTGCGTGTGTTTGTGTATATAAGCAAATTTTAATGAACGTGTGATGCGTTACACTTATAGGTTACACTACCCCATGCATACAAGGCTACTGGCGAATGCTTGATTGTCAGTTAACGAGTGACCACCGTCATCTGTCCCACAATCACTCACACACACACACACACACACACACATGCATACACATATTGGACCTTACACCTTATATATATATATATATATATATATATATATATTGGAATTAAATCACTATGAACTTTTCCGTTTGACTTTTTTCCTCGACTTTCTGAATGGACATTGTTCATTAGGATCAAGAGCGATGTTTACATAATTATTTTGGTATGCTAGATCATTTGTTGAATGGGATGTGGATGTTGTGCGGATGTTGTGCGAAATTTGCAGAGCAGATAATAAGCGAAATTTCTTCAACAAACAAAAAGATTTTCAGTTTTACCGTCCCGAAAAGTATATTGCGGTCAACGTACTGTTGCCAACAGTTGTTTAAAAGAAAGAATGGGCAATTAAGAAAGAGGAGTATGAATTGCGATTTGCCGACATGGCTATAATAATACTA
Organism: Heliocidaris tuberculata; assembly: GCA_025618425.1. Lineage (NCBI taxonomy): Eukaryota > Metazoa > Echinodermata > Echinoidea > Camarodonta > Echinometridae > Heliocidaris > Heliocidaris tuberculata. Next base: position 32,521,155 of record CM046833.1, read on the forward strand.
TTTTTACTAAATAATATAGAAATTTGTCAGGCGATGCTCGTGATTGGGTTGATAAAAAAATCACAAGGTAGGCCTAGGAAGTTTTGGGGTTCGGGCAGTATCCTCTGCTGGGCCCGGATCACTCTTCTGCTTCTGCTTATGCTTCTGGAGATGAGCACCAAACAATGGATCTCTTCTGGTGCCATCTCTCTTGAAGATACCCATCAAGGCGTGGCGGAACTGTGCATGACGTAAGGTGTAGATGATAGGATTAGCGCAGGAGTTGAAGAAGCCGAGAAGGGTCAGGGTCCGGTGATAGATGCTGTAAGGATACCAGGCTGGGATGACTGACAGGGTGTAGAGCAAGAAGACGAACTGGCTTGGTGTCCAGCAGAATACGTAGATCAGGATCACGATCAGCATGAGTTGGATGACGCGGCTCCTGGCTGCAAGATGCATGTTGTTTCTGGCGGCAGCACCTGTCTTTGACTTGAACCAGGCGGCTTGACGGTAGAGCGTCCTCGCGATAAGAACTTGGGTGATTACCATGACTAGGGAGGGAAAGAATACTCTGTAGACGAACAGCGCAGTCCCGACGAAGATGGAAATGAAGTCGGTTGAGAAGATCATGGTGCATCTACCTGCGTGGGAGTTGACGATGAAATAGGAGAATGTGCCCGTCACCAAGTAGTTCAGGACCCAGATTAGTACAATCATGAGTTTAACGCGTTGACGGTTGAGGATCATGGCGAAGTAGATGGGATGGACAACCGCGAGATATCTCTCGATGGATATAGCGATGAGGAGGTAAGTTGAGACGCTCATGTTGGCCCACATCAGGACAGAAGATAGGACCATCTTACAGTAGGCCTGACCCGCCCAGGTGTTTGGAACGCGTCGAGCCATAGGAAGGGGTATCACGAACAAAGACGTCAGGAGATCAGCAACAGCCAGGGTTGCAATCAGGGTATCGGTGACTCTGTTGGCTGCACGGTGTCGATAGAGAACAACAATGACAAGGGCATTACCGACGATGCCAAAGATGGCTAAAAGCATCTGGATGATTACCCAAGGACTCCATCTGATCGAAGACCACACCCAACGTTCTTTAGTGGCAGATGTCCCGTTGCCTCCGACTGCTGCATCAATTGCGGAGGATATAAATGAATTACCTTCATCGGGACAACCACCCTCAACTGTGGCAAACCAATCGATTGAAGCATTGGAGATGTCGGGCGTGAATTGACCAACGATGAGAATAGATTCTTCTGAGATGCCCTCCTCGTCAGCGTCCGACATTGTGAACGCAGCTGCTTCGGGTTGTAGACCCGGTAGTGTGAACGGTTCATACTGGGTTTCGGTACGTTCAGTCAGCGCAATTTCCGTTTCAACCAACGGTGAAAAGAAACCCACATGTTGTTGTGGAGTGCCACTTGGAGGTTCATTCACACTGAGAGAGCTGATGCTCCATGCTTGGTCCGCTGCCATGGTTGTCGTGATCTCACTCGGCATAGCACCCGTAGGATTGCCATCAGCGTTTGTGACAAGACTAGCCAAGAAAAGGCACGGTAATGCTACGAACAGCCGCATGATATGATCTGGACGGAAAAGATAGGTCATAAATCAGTCGAGAAGACAACCGATATTGGAGGACAATGGATATCCTCCGAAAGCGAGACAAATTTTGTAGCGATGGTTGCGTGAATGATAATAATAATTAATTAATAATAATAATAATAATAATAATAATAATAATAATAATAATAATGATAATGATAATGATAATAATATACAATATATAGCGCATTATTATCACAATCCCTATGGGTTGTAATAGAGAGGAAGAAAGAAAATGAACAGAGAAGCTTGAGAGGAGTGAGATATGCTTAACATACTTCCTCTAGTTACCAGTTGACATTGGAAATTATTTATAAAAAGAAATGTTTCTCAAGACGGTCTTAAAGTTGTCGATGTGGGACTTGTCTCGTTAACGGAAGGCATCCATTGTTTTCAAATAGCAGCCTCCCTGACTGTAAATTGCGCATTTAAGATCGGCACTCTGGTCATAGAAATGAACAAGAATTTGTGGTGAGGCAGCTTTTCAAAGATTAGTTTTTCTAAGTTGTCAACAGCTAGGTGTTTAGATAATAACATCATACGAATGAGTACAGCGGGTAAGTGTATAACTCAATTATGCAAACACGAGACTATTTCAGTCTCGGTAAGTGTTTAATTTGATTTCATTCAATAATCATCTCTTTCTCTTTATTCCCTTTCCTTTCTAAATTTCTCTAAATGCCCCATAAGACTTCGGTTGTTTTGACGAAAGAATATATTAATTATAGGGGGCTACCAATAGCCTTTTCACAGAAGCTACCACATTGTGGTGCAGAAAGCCTTTAATTATGAAAGAAAAGTTTATTCTTGACATTATGGCACTCATACTAAGTACTCTGTAACTTTAAAAAATATACGTTAAAAGCTCAGTCTAAACTGTGCCTTGAAAACAAGATTATTATATGGATGGCGACATTGGTATGAGATTCCTCTGAAATATACATGTAATTTAATCTGTTATTCGTACCGCGGGATGAATAAGATTCATAATATTCTTATAATAATAAAGACATTTCTCCATACTGTTATCTTCAATACAAAGCAACTAACTATATGCGTTCACGACAATGCCAGCATCCATCCATGAATCATCATCACCTAGGCACATATACTGCCTTTCTTCTTCTTTTTTTAAAATTCTATTTCACTATTACTCTATACATTATTACTCGTAGTATGAAATGCCAAACGGAAAGTGAAAGGAAAATGAAAAGAGAGATATTAGAAGAGCGAGAAGGAAGAAGAGGAGAGAGAGAGAGAGGAAAGAGAGAGAGGGGAGGGAGGAAGATAGAGAAAGGGGAAGAGAGAGGAAGAGAAATCGGGAACAGAGAGGAAGGGGAAGGAAGAGAGATAAAGGGAAGAGAGAGAGAGAGAGAGAGAAAGTGGATGTGTTGTCTACAGCTATAAAGCGTGATGCACACTATAGGCCTACAAATAAAAATCAAAGTATCATAAATATACTTACCAACAAAATCGTGCGATGTGCAGTTAAGATATTTTGCTGAACATCTCCGGAGTGAGTGAAAAGACGATTTCATGTTTTCAAATGACATTTTGAATGTTGCTTGCACTGTTATGTAGCTTCTTTTTTTCCCCCTCTTTCTTTTTTCTTTCTTTTTTTCCAGAAAGTACTCGTGCGCAGTTTACGTGCCGTGAGCGTCATTGCCGCTCTCTCCGAAATGGAAATTCCTGATTAGTTCATGTCTTATATAGCCAATAGCGTAAGTCTTTTACAAGGTGAACAAGGTCTCATTATCAATGAGACATGGGAATCCGTTCAAATTAAGATCCGATCTCAAATAAAATCAAAATGTCTCTCGAACAGTGGCGTTGTTAGATCAGAGCGGAAGGGATTGGATCCTCACATTAAAGATTAATCGTTGCCAAATTTAAAATTTTCATGGCCTCGTCAGCAAATGCTAACACCTGAGACCCTTTGTTGTTTTTGTTGTGTTGTTTTTTTGTTTTTGTTTTTGTTTGGCTTTTTTTTGCTCTTTTTTTCTTATTTTTTTTTCTTTTTGCTCAAGTTTTTTCGTTTTCCGGCTGAATTGTCAGCAAATTTTGTCTGAGCTCGCCTAAAAGATCTAGAGGCGACCCTGCTTCCAAATGATTGGACTCTCCATTCAACCGTATTCATATCTTCAAATTCAACTCCTCGATGATGTTATTCTTTAATGACGAGAATGATATTCGCTTATCCTGATCGTCACCCCAAAAAATATTGAGAGAGCGAATTATCATAGTTTCGGGAGTTAACTGATTACATTTACCGAAACGACGTTTAAAAAATGAAGGAAAAAAATAACATTTTAAACTCGAGCATAATCTTGAATAGCCCCCCCCCCCCCTTCTCTCTCTTTCTCTCTCTCTCTCTCTCTCTCTCTCGGTCTCTCTCTCTCTCTCTCTCTCTCGGTCTCTCTCTCTCTCTCTCTCTCCTCCTCCTCTCTCTCCCTCTCTCTCCCTCTCTTTCTCTCACGCTGATCATTCTTGGTCTAATAGGCCTAATCTAATATACGATATACAATACAAAAATAAGTATACCAACAGTCTTTATCAGTGTCACACAATTGTCAACATATTTTCTGCTTGTGAATGGAACGACATTAATTTTTTTTTTTGACCGAGTTTTTAGACTTTTATAGTAAGTACAAATCCAAATGGACTTGAATTCAGAAAGGTAATGACATGAATCTCTAGTCTTACACACACATGCACACAGACCATATTGAATAAAAAATGATGTACCAATTGATTTTTTTTTTCTCAAAAAAAAAAATGATTTGATTATCTTCATATTCAAAGTCAGACACGCATAGGCGTACGAGCACGGATCCCCTGATCGTCTGGGGTGGGTGGGGGGGGGGGGGCTGAGGTGTTTTGCCCGAACATTTTTTGTCCTATTTCGCCTAGCTTTACCAATAAAATGTCTACTTTTCAGGCTAGCTGACGATACCAATTACCAAAAAGTAAAGGTTCTCGATCACGCCTTCTTTGCCCGAAAATTAGGAATTCTTGCCCGAAAATCACTACTTTTGAAAATCTCAGGGGGAGCTAGGGGCTGCAGCCCCCTGGCCTGTGCCTGGCTCCTAGTCCTAGTCCTAGATATGCAGACTGTTTGAACTTGTAAATGGAATGTTACCTCATTCAATCATTCAATATTGCTCTTTTATTAAGCATAATTATCGGACAAGGCAAAAGGAAAAAAATAACTTGTAGGCCTATATGCCCAAGGTCAGAACGACCGAAGGAAATTTTTCAGTTTCATATGTAGGTAGTTCGGTATGGAATGATCTACCACTTGCTGTGCGGACAAAGCCATCCATATCTTGCTTTAGAAAGACACTAGTTGAGTATCTTTTAAATGACTGATAAAAACTTCTAGATATTAAGTATCTAGTTACATATTTGATACTGACCTTTCATCCATTTATATTTGTATTATGGTTTTGTTTATATTTCTCTTCATATTTACCATTAGGTTGTTTTTTGTTTTGTTTTGTTTTGTTTTGTTTTTTGTTGTTGTTTATTCTCAGGACTCGAGACCGGTCTCGAGTCCGAGTCCGGACTCAAGTCCTACAGCACTGAGTGCAGGTGCCCGTGTGAATATTACCAAACAATGTTTTCTAATGTTTAAAGGTACCAGACTCGATTAGTATTCATGCTATCTTCTGGTTCCTTTTATCCTTAACTCAGTTGTTTCTAAATCTGTATACCTTTTGTTATGTTGGGTTTTTTTTTTTAATTGTTATTGCCTAAATGCCTAAAATGAGGGTTTTCAATCATACATATTTTCATTGTCTATATGTACGCTTAATAATGGGTGGTGGAGGGGTCAAATTGCATAATGTGAGACCCAGGTTAGATTGGTTTAATGGGCACCCTTTATTTCTACATGCCAGTATGGTGACACATGACATACTGGTATATCATTGCGCCATGATAGCAACTGTTTGATCAGGCATGACTATTACCTGAAAAAGCAACAACAAACTACGTACTGCATCTGGATTAGAAATAATCGAACAATTAGAAAATGTTGTACTCCGACAAATATGTTATGTTTTACCTGTTTACATTGATTAGTTACAGCAGTATTTGATTGTTCAGAAATATTAATTCTTTGATCATACCTTAAACTTCTATCATATATTTGTGTACACGTTGTTGAATTATAAATATGTGGAAGGGGAAAAGGAAGGGAGATTAGTTACAGATTGTTTGTTCACGAATATCACCTGTTTAACATACCATTTCCATGGCAACGTCCGCTTTTATATGACTTCAACTGACGCAAATATTAATTGCAATCAAATGGGCAGCTTGAAATACATATTAGTTAGATGCTTATAAATGTCAACCCCTTTTCTTACTGTTTTCGTAGTGCTCAACGGCCATTTTTTTTTAAAAACAAGATCGAGAACTAAAATGACTGGGATTTTGGTTGCAATCGAGTGAGCAGCTTGAAATACATATATTGAAATGCTATATACAATATGTTTTTAAGTTTTTGAATTAGAATTATTCACTCATTCATTTATTTTCCACTTTCAACTTTCATATTTATAATGATAATACAGTTTACATAATTATTTACAACATGTAGCTCAAATTGCACAATACAATACATGAATAACATGAAATTGAAAGGAAAGGAGTGCCGACTAAAAAGCAGATCTTGTATATAAGGTGTAGGCCTCCTGTTTGAAATAATTATTATGAATCATCTTTATGAGAAATAAAAAGCATATAACAACAAAAATGATTGATACATGCAGTAATATACAAGAAACATATTTCAAGACGCAAAACAATGATAAATATATACATATGTAAATATATACAAGAAACAATAAAAGTTACCCAAAATACTGCCTAACTACAAAGTAATTTAAATTGGGGAAAATACACAACCTAGTACGTTTTAAGAAGAAAACGGTTCTTAAAGGCCAAGTCCACCCTAATGTCAAGATGAGTTAAATAGATAGAGTAAAGTTAAACAAACATAACAATAAAATTTGTTATAGAATTTGAATGTAAAATATAAGAAAGTTACGGCATTTTGAAGTTTTGCATTGTTTCATAAAACAGTGATATGCATAACATGGGCGGTAATGCAAATAAGTTAACCGATGATGTCACACACTCACTTTTCCTTATGTATTTTACTATATGATATTACAAATATTTCATTTTTCTGCTCCAAGAATGTAAAGCGAGGTGGGATTCCTCATGGAATGTGTAAGAACATCATTACTTTAACTTATTTTGGTACAAGGGAGAGATTCATTATCGCATCTATAAAAATTGAAATATTTGAAATTTCATGAAATACATAAGGAAAAGTGAGTATGTGATGTCATCGGCTCACTCATTTGCATACAGCTCATGTTATGTATATCACTGTTTCGTGAAACTTATATATGAAAAATTTTTAAATGCCGTAACTTTCTTATTTTATATCCGATTTTAAAAAATCACCGTTATGCTTGTTTAATTTTACTCTATTTCTTCAAATTAACTTGATATTATGGTGGACTTGGCCTTTAAAGGAAACGTCACCCCAAGAATCGAATGTAGTTGTGAAGAAAGATGAATTTATTTCCTGCCTATTTTGATCTACAATATTCCTTACGAAAATGCACAAGAGATAATAAATGAAGATATTCTTGGTATGTTAGATCTGTTATAGCATGACATGGGCGCTGCCATTTTCTTAATAATGTGACTTATCAGGCGAAGTTGTAGGCCTACATGTATCATTGGCCAAGCTTTAGTCAGAGATAAATTTGAATTCAGTAACAAAACCTCTACTTTTCAATGAGGGAAAATCAAAGCTGAGAAGGCAAAAATAATATTTGGTGGAAAATATTTAAAGAGGGGAAGATGGAGCAGTAGACAAATCAATTCTTTTTATGCAAAACCTTCACCCCGCAAGAGCCACAACGTTTATGCAATTTGCGGTCTGACAATTATAGTACAAAAGATAATAGCAGGTGAATGAAATACTTCAGCACCACAGACACTTGGGAAGGAAGCATCCATGAATTTGAATAAGTTAACTTGCTAATCTAATTCACTTAATACGTCAGTTGTATAAAGAAAATGGAGATGCCTGATGTCGTGCTGAGAAACCTTACATTATACGTTCTTAATATCTTAATTTATACCCCTCTCGAATCTTGTAAAAGCCACCGTACACCTTACGATATAGGTCTGCGATCCGATTTGTAGCATTAAATATTGGCATTTTAACGAATGAAATCCACCCTATTCGGTTCTGAAAAGTAATATGAATACTACACATAGGGTTTTTGTGAGCTGTTAGCTTTCTACAAGCTTGAGAATAAGGGCAAAATTAGTTTCAAATCGTAGGAAGTCGTACGAGTTTTGTGCCGTCACTACGACTCGGAGCCGATTTGGCCTTTCCACCTATAGAAAACTCGGCAAAGGCAGTATTATCGATTTCACTACTATTCAGACCCTCAATCAAAAATGTTTTTTCGTTTTTAAATGATTTGTCAAATGATATTACGTATGGGATCGCATACCGATCGTAAGGTGTGCGGTGATCTTAAGTTGACATGCATGCAGGAATACAATAAATCTCTCAGAATAACTACTTTAATTTCTTGGGGTGAGGTTTCCTTTAAGTCTCCTTTTGAATATTTGCAGTGAACTACATTGTTGGATATCATTCGAAAAAGAATTCCACAGTTTTAGACCGGTAAAAACAAATGTCTTTTGTGCAAACGATGTTCTATTTAATGGTATATATAAAAAAAAAAAAAAAAAAACCTGGCCTGACGAGTGAAATAACCATGAATCGTATCGTTTTTCTACGAACATATCATGAAAAGGCAAAGCTTGTTTATAGTATTGAAATTGTACATTAACTATCCAAGCTGAAAATTATTCAAGTCTTTTATATTCAAAATTTTGTTATTCAGGAAAAGATTACTCGTGTGTGCCCGGAAATCTGCATAATACGAATCGCTCTTTTTTGTAATATAAAAACTCCATTAATCTGGGAATTTGCTGCACTGCCCCAGGGATAAGTCCGTAATATTAATTCAAGTAAGGAAGAATTAACGTGGTATACAAAGATAACATAATACAATGGGGTATGAAATGCCTTAATTTGCTTATGATACCAGTGTTGCGAGCATTGATTTTGCAGATACTGTCAATGTGCGCTTTCCAAGATAGTTTTTCATCAATAACTAGCCCCCCAAATTTAGTTGATCTGACTTTTTGAATGACAGTATCATCAAAGATGATATCATTTGGCAAAGTCCCAACTTTATTACTTAATAACATGTAATTCGTTTTGTCTAAGTTAAAAAAGAGTTTATTTGCTTTTATCCTATTTGTAACACTTTTAAGTTCGTTGTTAAATATTTGCGTCAATTGCTCTGGGTCGCGACGTGACAAAAAATATGTCATCAGCAAAGAGTATTTAAATTGAAGAATATTAGATGACTTCTCGATGTCGTTATATAAATAATAAACAAAAGTTGGCCCAGAATACTGCCCTGTGGAACGTATCTACAGGAGCGGCGCCAGGGTATTTTGATAGGAGGGGCAAGACGACCTAAAGATGACGTCATATTTGTTCCTCATTAAATAACAGGGGTAATATAGAGTTATATGTTTAAGACCTCTCTTTTTAATACTCCGCTTTCTTCTTTCTTCCCTTTTCTTCCCTTTTCTTTCTCCTTTTCTTCTTTTTTCTTCTTTTTTTTTCTTTTTTCACTACTTGAAAAATCATAGGGGGGGCGGTCGTCCCCTCTGCCCCCCCCCCTGTAGCGCCGCCCCTGCGTATCTACAAAGGACAGGTTTACGTTCAGAGAATGACCATTAAAGGAGAATGAAACCCGGGGGAAATATCCATTTTAATGAAAAGAGAGGATAGAGAGAAGCAATTTTTAAAAAGTTCCATCCAAATCGGTTACGAAATGAAAAAGTTATGAAAGTTTTAAGTCTCAATTTACTTTCTATGGCGATCCTCAAATTGGCAATGTTGCTTCAAATATAGTAGTGCAACTCTCATTATGTTTTGTACACAAAATTTCATATTTTCTCCATTATCTCTAAAGATGCTGCTTGTCTTTTTGTCTTTTTGTGAACTCAACATATTGTTGCGTCATATACATTTTCCCATGATATATATTGAGCTAAGAAGGAGACAAGCTGCACCTTGAGAGATAATGGGGAAAATATGAAATTTTGTGTAAAAAATATATGGAGAGTGGTTGTACTACTAAACCTGCCATTTTGAAGCAACATTGCCAATTTGAGGATCGCCATAGAAAGTAAATTGAGACTTTTCAAACTTTCATAACTTTCTCATTTCGTAACCGATTTTGATAGAATCTTTTTAAATTGCTTCTCTCTATCCACTCTTTTCATTAAAATTGATTTTCCCCAAGGGTTTAATTCATTCTCCTTTAAGACAAGTTCAAATATTTTTTTATCCCTCACCATGGTAACGGCCCTTGTGGTTACACCCATCTCCGACTTTATGGCAAATTATAAGCAGATTCTGAAATTTTACTTTTTACATGAGTAAGGTTTAACTCTGTTTTTCTGTTTTTTATGGTGCGAAAAAAACCCCACTTCCTTATAGGTAGCTTTTACGACACCAGCATTTCGAGTAAATCACACCTTTGTGTGTCATTATGCCATAATACATGTGTGTGTAAAATAAAACTTTCGAATATATTTATTACTTCGAACTCACGATAAAAATTACATCAATTGATAAGTTTTTATAGATAATATAAATTTTGCAAAATAAAAATAAATAAATAAATAAAAATCATGATTTCTGCATGCTGACACTCTTTCAAATTTTGAGCCAAATATGATTTTTTTTTTAGTAAAAAATGCACGTGTGGCATCCACGCACCCACACGTTATTCCTCAACACTTTGTGTGATTATTTTAGGACGGATGCCTTGCATTACCCCAAAAGGCCCTTAAGTTAAAAATCGCATCTTGACCAGCCGTGGTCTAATCAGGGGCGGATCCAAGATTTTGTATAAGGCGGGACACACAAATATTATTTGCCTGCGTTACGTTTGTATAGCAGGTAAATGTTGTTTGTCTCGTTAATGTATGCATACTTATGCTTGGTAAGGGTTGTTGTCCAAGAGTAAGAAGTGATTATGCATAATGTTTTTCGCAGGTGGTGCGGGGCACGAGCATTAGGGTGTGGTAGAAGATGTTTGAGCAACGTTGCCAGAGTTGGCAGAATTCTGCTTTCTGGCAGAATTTTGACCGTTTTAGCATCTAGCATTATGCTAGGCATAATTTGACAAAATTTAGCAGAATTTTAGCATAATTCTGGTGTTTGTTTGTTTGTTTGTTTGTTTGTGTTTTTTTTTTTGCTTGCAGAGAATTTTTGAGTAAAAATACACCCAAAAAATGCTGATAACCTTTTTTTCTTTTTTCTTTTTTTTTTTGCTTGCTTGTCAGAGAATTTTTGAGTAAAATTTTGATTCAGCAGTAAAAATTTTTATTTAGCAGAATTTTCGCTCCTCCCAAGCAGAATGTATTTTTTCGCTGGCCACACTGTGTTTGAGGAGTCATTCTAGCTTGCGTTTTCATCACGACAAGGAACACGGAGCCGCCCGCCGAGACTGATTTAACACGAAAATTTAAAAACTGGCTGTTTAAGAACAGGACATTTGAACGCCGCATCCAGAGAGGCATGTGCTGATAGCAGTAATCTGAGTTAAGTGAAAAGTTTTTAATGTTTATATAATAAGTTGAAAGTGCAAGTCTGAGAAATGGAATTTGGTCTGTGATAGCATTGCATATATTATGTGCATGTTGTGTCCTCGTAAGATTTAGTCTTCAGTTCAGTCGGAAGTTTGAAAGATATTTTATCATTGATAGTTTGGGGGAATAGGAAAGTTTACGACTATCTATGCGGTGTATTTGTATATGAAATTGTAGAAAAGGCATTCTATTTTTCAGTTGAATGTGTAAAATAAACGAAAATAATTTGAATTTGTATAATACAAAGTAGGTCTTTCCTGAAAATGAGACCAAAAGTTGTAATCAACGAAATAAATCATTGTCATGTTTGGATGAAACTGTTTTTCACATTACAGTTTATCGATTGGCAAGTTTTTAATGGGAATAGGAAGAATTGCTTTAATGAGCATCGAAATGATGAATTGGTGACAGGGAATCCACTTACAAGACTTGAAAGTGTAAAATAAGCCGAAAATTATGATTTTGTATAAACAAAGTTCGTCTTTTCTAAAAATGAGATACAACGTCGTATATCGACGAAATAAATCATTGGCATGATTTGATGATACTGTTTTCACAATACAGTTTATATCGATTGGCAAGTTTTAATGAGATAGGAAGAATATTGTTAATGCATATTGCTGTAATTAGCACTGGAATAGTAAATTGGTGACGAGGGAATCCACTTACAAGACTTGAAAGTGGAAAATAAGTGGAAAATTATGTATATCTTAAAGTAGATCTATGTCTTTTCTGAAAATGAGATCTAACTTCCTAATCGACGAAGTAAATCATTGGCACAGTTGGATGACATTGCTTTTTACATTACAGTTTATCGATTGGCAAGTGTTTAATGGGATTGTTTTTAATGCATATCGCATTAAAGGGTAATCCAACCTTGGTAATAAGATGATTTGTGTGAAAGCAGAAAAATAAGTAAAACAGGATGGTAAAAGTTTGAAAGAAATCGGACAAGGACTAAGAAAGTAAAATGAGATCACTACATGTATATGCGAATCTCAAATTGGCAATTTGGTGAGTCGATTGTGACATTTTTGTGGACAACTCTCCCATTTGTCGTACACAAAAATATCATTAATTTGTGGTTTTCTTCGAGGCGCTTTTACCTTTGGGGCAGTAATCAAATAATTATATTGGAGATAGCATATTGATATAGGTCCTCATGAACGAAAAGATCCTACTGAGTAATAAATTTTGGAAAAAAGTGACATTTTACTCATTTTGTGTGTTAGAGTGAATGGGGGAGTTGTCCACAGCTACATCACAGTGACATTACCTATTCGGCCAATTTGAAATTCCCATAATTATGTATAGTGATTACAACTTTCAAAAATCCATAACTTTCTTTTTTTTTTTTTTTTTGGGGGGGGGCTTTTTTGGGGGGCGAAAATGCATTTTGCCCCCCCACTTTTTCGTTTGGGGGGGGGGGCGACTGCCCCCCCTGCCCCCCCCCCCCCCCCCCCCCCCCCCCCCCCCCCGCTTCCGGTGCCTATGCTCAGTATGTTAATACGAGACTGTGTGTTCTCATAATGCAGCTCTTGCTGTATAGTGGAGCTTTGGTTTTGGGAAGAAATTTGAAAGAATCTTCGGATTTTGGTCCGAAAAAAAGAGGATTCAGTTATAGGCTCTATTGTGGAGAGAGCTCGAAGCCTTGTGAATGGCTTGAATACCGCCTGGAATGGCGAGGTGTACGCAGGTACACTTAACGATGAAAGTACTGAGAAAGCTGTATATAGGGAGTGGTATAAGTATAGGTATCACGGTGTAACACTGTTTTCAAACATCTGTAGATAGATGGATTGGTCCGTCATGGGAATGAAATATATATATTTTTTTCATTCATATTGCTTTAGAATCACCTGAATAGTATATGGGAGCCCTGTATGATTTTGCTGTGACCATGGTGACGGAGCTTTCTTCTTTGGAAAGAAAATTACACAGAAATTATTGGGATATATAGGTGGAGAGAGCTCGAGGCCTGTGAATGGCAAGATTACCATGATTACCGTCTGGAACGACGGGCTGTACATTACGTACATTAAAAGAATTGAGAAAACTGTTAGTCAGGAGTAGTGATCAGAAAGCTTTAAAAGCTGTGAAATTTGTGGAAAAGGTTTTTGTAACGCTACTGCATTTCAAAACTGGAATCATGACTCAATGACCTGTAGGAGAGAAACATGTAGTAAGCACCACAATCAATCATGGAAGAGTGCATGCGTAATGATACTTTAAAATATAAAGGTAGCAAAAAAACAAAACAAAACAAACAAACAAACAAGAACAATAACAAAAACAACAGAACATTATAAACCCACATTGGACTGGGAAATCTTGACGAAAGAGATATCGGTGATTGATGCAAGTGCAATTTCACTGAACAAAGTCAGAAATTATCACTATTTAAATTCATTTATAATGGTTGGGGAAGGTAGACTGCAGAAAAGTCTACATTGAAAGTTGTTAGTTTGTGCATTTACAGCAGGATATACGTGGTCATAAATTCAGAAGATATTAGTCATATCAATCAATGAAAGAAATATAGGTGGATTGTGCAAATCATATTTCACTGAAAAAGGTTAAACTTTGTCATTAATTGAATTTATTTCTGAAGATTGGGAAAGCTGTATATTTGCAGAAATATATTTTGCAGGGAAAACTCTAAGTTTGTGCATTTACCGAAGGATATTTTTTTCACGAATTCAGAGTGATGAACTGCTAATCATTGGCAAGTCAGGATCGAAATGATAATATTACTAAAACACCGCTTCGTAGTGCACACTGAATAATCAAGGCCAAGTCATTGTAACTTCCTATAGTATTTCTGCACATTTTTATCGGAACATTACTTTATATAGTTGAGAGATTGGAGTGTAAACCATAGTGAGGCAAATGGGAAAAAAGAAAGTGATAAAATTAACCGGGTTTAACATTCAGAAATTGATGTAGAAATTTTGCCTTTTGGGGGGCTGAAAATTTTGGAAAGCAAAATTTCATGATTTAGTCAGAGAATTCAATAATAAAATTGAATTGTTTACAAACGATAGAGGCAAGGTTGGATTTTTGTTGGCTTTAATTCAGGTGATATCATGCTTATCGGTTTGAAAGCCAGTTGTTTAGTGATGCGAAATTCATTAAAGATCATACGATTAAATGAAATTAATGCTCTGATCTGTTCCTCATTGTGCCCTTGGGGATTTTAGAATGCAATCCATTTGTTACAAAATGCACGCCTGTTTTTGTTATTTTCAGTCTGATGACTGTGACAACATGGAGGACAGGCAAAGTGCAGTAAACGACACTAGATCTTGCAGGGTCTGACGGGATTTCGTCATAGCACGGAAACCTGAGTCAGATTAGCGAGAATATGAGTATTTTGCAGCATTCATAATCATCAAAATGCTTGACGGATGTGTACCACAAGCCACATAGGGAGGAGTCCGATCTGCAAGCTCTTCGATATGACTGACGTCTTAGCACAGCAATTTTATTGGAATCAGAATGGATAAGAAAGCATTTGGCAGCACTTTAAACATGAGAATGTTTGAGATTAGTCGAGGGTGGTAAAGCGTTAGCGGGGGATCCAAGTTTCATTATTATGTGATAGATACAAGAGTTCTTCAGATTTTTTGGTCGTGAGATACTTTGGTTACATCGTCTTTTTAGTTTCGAATGATTCTTCAAGTGACAAACTTTTCAGTCGTTCAAAGTTTTTGTTATAAATTTTCAGGTATCATTTATCGCTGTAATCTGACCAATACTGGAAAGGTAATACTGTTTTTGAGAAGCCTGAAGGTAAAAGTAATAATTGTCCTATTAGTGTTTTCAGAGTTTACATTGAAAAGACAGGTTTAAGAATGGGATCTGATCGTTTTTGTTTTTAACATGTTTATATACTGTGATTAGTGAAAGAGGGGGATTTATTTTAAAGAAAAGGAAGCAATTTCAGTCATACAGGGGCCATTAAAGGATTGTAGTACGTTTGTGAGAGGTACAATTGGACTTCAGTTGTTCCCTTGTATACAGCTGGCGGTGCTACAACCGCTATACCATCTGCGCCAGATAATAGGTTATGTAACAGACACGGTAGATGGATAAGTGAAAATGCAGAAGATCATTATAATAGATGATAGCTTCGTTCACATAATCATTGAAATTTTGGAGGAATCTTCGAAGGTGGGCTTGCGTGTTCTAACTATGGAAGGTTAAGGTAGTTCATTTTAAAATAAATATTATAACTATTCATACTGATAAACCCAAGTTTCTGTGGCTTAATGTTGTATTTCTGTATTGAAGAGTTATACTGTAATACAAAACCACACTTAAAATGTTGTATGAAAAAAATAAAAATAAAAATGTAATTATGAACAGATTATAGATGACATTAGAATTATGAAACATAATTAATAAATAAAGAAAATACCTAACGAATAGTAAAATCCCGGTAAGAGGGGAGTGCTATGTTGGATAGACATGTATAACTGAGATACTATTTTTAACTATAGTGAGCGTTTTTCTTTTCTCATGGTTAACGTAATTCATTATATCATAATTAGAAATGCGCGATGAGCATGTGCAGCAGAGTTTTGCACAGTTTTGAAACTAGAAATTTGTAGACGAGTCGTTTTTGTTTAGAACCAGACAAAACAAGTTAGATTTAAACATGAATGAATAAATAAAAGTAAATAAATAAAAAGAAGGATTTTAAAATGTTTTTCTCTGGATTTATTTTCTAAAATGGAAAATACACAAGATAAAAGAAAAAGATACGTCCTTATTTCACTCAAAGACATAGAAATATTTATGGAGTCATTTATATTGGCATATTGGCACCAAGTATTATTGTTTAATGTATCGTATTATTCTGACACCATTAATGGGATGATGATAGATTATTGTTATCCAAAGCTTCACTCAACCAATAACATGAAAAATAATGTATTCATGGAAATCAGTGTGTTAAAGAATTGTCGTAGATATAAATGTACATAATGTGTATTTAAGTTGATTATCGATTTTATCATTTTGTGTCAAATCGAGAACATCCGGAACAAAATTCATAAGTGCACACACTTTAAGTTACGTTCACACGATGGGAGCTAAACTTTATGGCCCGAATTCACAAAGGAGGTTTAAACCATGGGTAAGGTTTAAACCTCCGTAAGCGTACTAAAATAAGCGTAAATAAGCGTACATTGCCCATGCGCGCGCTCAAAGGAAGTATATGATTGGATCGGATTCCGTGCGCACGTACACTTAAAAAAAACCAGGTAGGGGTTTAAACCATTGTTTAAACCAAACCTCCTTTGTGAATTCGGGCCAATGTTTCGCTTGTAGTTTCAAAACTTTAAGTTAACTTGTAGTTAACTTGTAGTTTCAGACCGTATGAAGGGACTTGTAGTTTCGAAACTTTAAGTTACTTGTAGTTTTAGAACCACAAGCGAGCTTGTGGTTAAGACCGAAACCAGCGAGCAGTGGGTGGTCCGCCGTCGAAGTTTCAGGCCATGTGAATTGAATAAACTTAAGTTTGGCAAGCTTGTAGTTAGCGGTAACCTCGCTGCTCATTTTAAATTTCCAGGTCTTACTCTTCGCGCGAATTGAACACAGGAACTGTGTGTGTACTGTACACACAATCGGTATATATCTACTTCCGAGGTTAACCACGACGATTGCTCAGCTTGTAGTTTCAGCTCGTTGCGGTTAGGGGGTCGTGGTTTCGTTAACTTAAAATTTCGCTAACTTAAAGTTTCGAAACCAGCTTTGTCATTCTTCTAAGCTTTTGTTCCCGTTCTTTGAGTACTAGTCGTCGGGCAAGCTATATAGCCATTCTAATATTTGATGGTATACAAGCGTGTTTAATGTGTTTTGTCATTGTACGCATAAGGAGTTCAGGATTCTAGGACAACTACCCCCTAGACAACTACCCCCCGGACAACTACCCCCCGGAAAACCACCCCCTGGACGACTACCCCCCCTAGGACATCTACCCCCCAGGACATCTACCCCCCAGGACAACTACCCCCAGGACAATGACCCCCAGGACAACTAGCCCCAGGACAATTACTCCCCAGGACAACTACCCCCCAGGACAATTACCCCCAGGACAATTTTTCCGGGGGTAGCTGTCCAGGGGGTAGTTGTTCGGGGGGTAGTTGTCCGGGGGGTAATTGTCCTGGGGGTAGTTGTCCTAGGGGGTAATTGTCCTGGGGGGTAGTTGTCCTGGGGGGTAGTTGTCCTAGGCGGTAGTTGTCCTGGGAGGTAGTTGTCCTAGGGGGGTAGTCGTCCAGGGGGTGGTTTTCCGGGGGTGGTTGTCCGGGGGGTAGTTGTCCGGATACGGGAGTTCAGGTATGAGGATTAGGAAGGTTGAATTGAGATATTTTGCAGGAATTATAGAAAAGACTGCAGGATTGTCGATTTTGGGAAACTGCTTGGCGACAAAAAAAAAATTCCCAAGCCCTCCAGAAGTCGCTCAGTGGGGGGGGGGGGGGGGATGGGTCCAGTTTCCCTCCATAATTCTTTGACAAGCAACAAAAAACAAACAAACAAAAGGGGGGCACAATAATAAAAAGGGGGCACAATGCATCGTTTTCTTTCAAAGGTGGGGGGGGGGGGCACGGGCCGGAATTGCCCCCCCCCCTCCCTCCTAAATCCGCCACTGGTCTAGATGATCTAGATCTAAGTTAGACATACAGTGGCGGGTTAAGGGGGGGGCGGGGGATCGCGGCCCGTGCCCCCTGATTACCTTACCTTTTTCTCTTTTTTTCTTCTTTTTTTTTTTTTCTTTTTCTATATTTTTTTTTTCTTTTTTTTCTTCTCTTTTTTTTGCTTGTCAGAGAATTATGGAAGAAAACTTGACCCCATAAAATCTGATAACCCCGCTCCACTGGCACTGAGCGACTTTTGGAGGGCGGGGGGGGGGAGGGAATCTTGCCCCCCCCCCCCCCCCCCCCGAATACGAATCTCGATCCCTCCAAGCAGTTCCCCAAAGTTGACAGCCCTACATTTATGTGCCCCCCCCCCCCCCCCTTACAAAATCCTGGATCCGCCCCTGCTAGTAACAGTATAGATAGATTCTAACGAGTAACGTTAGTATTGTGACGTGATGATCCGGCCCGGTTTCAGATCTCTATATAGTTTAATATATATATACCGTATATAGATCTATATAGTAAGTATTTTGTTCGCGTTCACTCCCAGCACAAGTTTAATGACCTCGTGCTATCGTTAACGAACGATAGAATACAAAGGCAACATAGAATTTGATCGACAGCTATCGTTTGACAGGCCTCCATTTTGAAAAGTGAACAAGGGTGTGGGCGACCCGTATGCAATTCGGTAAGTTTGGGTTTATTTCAGCCTTTTTCAAGCGGATTTAGCTACTTTTGTCATGTTTTCCTTGTCATAGTATTGTCAACTACCCGAAGTGAGGGCCTGTGATAAAATGAGTGAGGGCCTGTGATAAAATGACATATTAAATGCTTGGCCTGGGTGTCGGTGTTCGAATGGTGATTGTGTGCAATTGATCTTTGTGTGATTGTTGTAATCCCACCCGTATGTTTCTGAGTAAGCAAATCAACATTGAATCGTGTTGATCGTGTGATCACATGTGTGTGAAATGATTTCTATAGTCTAGTATGGTGGTGGATCCAGTTTCCGAACACTTTTCAGAAAATCAACGATAGCAAGTAAAATATCAAACGAATATCTGTCAATCTTACATAATGAATGCTCAAACTAGGCGCTGATGCACTTTCGTATCCATGCGCATTGGGTACCCTACCCCTACCCCTACCCCTAACCCTAGGCTAGGGTTAGGGGTAGGGGTAGGGGTAGGGTAGGGTATGGATACGAAAGTGCATTAGCGCCAAACTAAGTCCTAGGTCTACAGAAAGAGAAGTTGATGGAAATTGGAATTTTAAAAAGACGATGTATAGACGGGACCATAGTCAGTCAGTGATAGTCAAGGATTGTATTTCCGAACAGATTGTATTACCGAACGTGTACAGTTAAGCGCCTAAAATGGGTTTTCATACGCGTGCGCGTGGGATTACGCGTATGAAAACAACACTATTGAAACAAAGGTTGTAAATTTTTCCCATAGGTTTCACACGTTCGGAAATACAGTACCTTTTTCAAGGGACCAAAACGCCGCGTCGTTGGGAAGGGGTTCACTCGGAAGGGAATATCGTATTAAATCTACATTGTCTTTTTAAAATTCCATCAACTTCTTTTCTGTAGGACTTTGAGCATTCATCATGTAAGTTTGACAGATATTCGTTTGATATTTTATTTGCTATTGTTGATTTTCTGAAAAGTGTTCGGACAATGGATCCACCACCATATCATGTAGATTTAATACAATATTCCCTTCCGAGTGAACCCCTTCCCAACGACGCAGCGTTTTGGTCCCTTGAAAAAGGTACTGTGTTTCCGAACGTGTGAAACCTATGGGAAAAAGACACAACCTATGTTTCAATAGTGTTGTTTTCATACGTCCAAGTCAGAAAAATGAACGGCCGATTTTGGACACTCTCCTACTTGGGAGACAGATATTGGAGACATTCAACATTTTGGGGGGTATCAAATGCAGAGTGCAGTAAGGCCAAGAATAAAAAAAATATCGAAAAGTTTTAAAATTTAAAAGAGTACCAAACCTCCCTTTTTTATGAGGTAATTGGCAGGCAGTGCTTCAGATATTTTGCCCTTAGAGCTTCATTATTTTTCAAGTTGTACCGTCATTGTTTTTCCGCTTTTGTTACAGAGTCTGATAAAACAGCATATGGTAATTCATCTTCAGCCATGGATCCAGGATACAGGGAAAGACAGGGCTACTACAGCCGAGACCAGGACCCACAGCAGGACATCCGCCACCATCAGCAACAGCAGCATCAGTTGCAGCAACAGCAGCCACAACTCCTGCCACACTATGCCCACCAGTTGCCCCACCATCAGTCCCTGTTGCAGCCACACTTGCCACCTCAGCATCAGTTGCACCACTCTCAGCCTGCTTTTGTACTGGACCAGGGTGATCAGGTCAGAGGGAGAGAGGATTTTGCGAGCAGACTCAGTGGATCAGCTATCCTACAACAGATGATACCTGGTACGTAAATGCCACTCACTCACTTATATGCGACAATTGCTCTGGGCTTTATTTCATCAAACACAGAGGGTAAGAATTGCAAGTGGGTTTTAGGTTGTAGGTTTATGGTTAGGGGAATGGTCAGGTCTATTATGTGGTCCAGGGTTAAAGTGAGGATCCCAGTTAGTGTAGGAAATCATGCTAGTATTTATAATTGATGAATAGTTCTTCAGTTGACCATCCCCTCGTAATGTGTTCTTTCATTATCACAGGTGGTGGACAGGTGCTTGCAAGCGGCATGCATCGCAGTCATTCCCACTTCTCAGACCACAGTCATGCACAGCTCTCACATCTCAGTGCCACCAGCCAGGCCAGCTATGCCCCTCCCACCAGCTCAACTCAATCTGCTTCCATTGTAGACACACCACCAGACAGCAGTCAACCCTTCATTCCTCCTCAGTCTCCCACCCCCAGACAAGAATCCGCTGATGAACATGACATTGAGGAGGAGGTGGTTGAGGAGGAGCAAGTGACCATGGACATTGATGAGAATATCAGAGTTGTAGCTGTCCCTCAACCTCAGTGTGAGCCTGCCTCGACTCCTGTAAGCACCGCAGACGTTGACACACCCAAGAAACGGGCGGTGCGTCTGGCCCTGGCGGAAACACAGCAGAACATCCAAACCGTGAACACCCTGCAGAACTTGTCTCAGCGTGGTCCTCAAGTCCTGGCTCAAGATATCTGGAAACCTGATCTGCCAATTGGACTCTCCCTGAAGTTCTCTCCGGATGGGAAGAAGATTGGTGGAGTGCGGTCAGAGCGATCATTGGAGAAGGGTGCAAGATTTGGACCGTTTAATGGCAAGCTAGTGGATGAAACAGTTGGTAGCTTGAGAGACTCAGCTTGGGAGGTACATGCAGATACATACCCATTCTATTCTATTTTGATAAACAGACTTGTTCATTCTCTGTAGTCTTATTAAAAGTGCTATATGAATTTAGGCTATGATTCAAAATCAATCCAAATTGTTAGAGGCAGCAAGATTTAAAAAAAAAAAAAAAAATAAAACAAGACTATGTTTTAACTTTAAAGTATCATCCTATTTAAAAGTTATCATATTGTTGTAGTTGGATAAAAATTGGTATCTGAGAGATAAAACTGTAGGGGAGAATTTGTAACTTACATTTTACTAGTGATATTTGCACTGATTTTTATTAAAGCAATAAAACAGTTTGCCTAATGGACTATTATAACATATATTTTACAACTTGCAATTATTTTCTTTTTTAATCAATCTTTCATTTATCCACTACATGTACACTTTTAATTTTTGTTTTTGGTGTGCAGTATTCCAGTGAATAAAATTTATTTTATTGTGTCTGAATCCAGATATAATAAGGTTACTAAGATGGCCAAATCGATTCTAAAGATAGAATTGAAGGCCAGAAACATTTGTGTTACATAAAGTCATCTTCGATAATACCAATATTGTAATCAATATTGTAATTTCAGCTTTGTCTACGTGGGAAGGTATTCTTCTACGTTGATGGTCAAAACAGAAGTCATAACAACTGGATGGCATTTGTAGAGAGTGCTAACAGCGAAGATGAACAGAATCTTGAGGCATTCCAATCCTATGGGGACATCTACTTCAGAACCACAAAGGTCGTTGAACCAGGAAGTGAACTGAAGGTGTTCTACAGCGAAGAGTATGCAAATCATGTGGGCTTCAAGACAAAGCTGAGTGAACTAGCTTTCAAAAGAGGTACGTTTGGATTATCAGGTAGTGTCAAGCTTTGGGGGGGGGGGGGGGTGTGATAGTTACATGTATCTCACATTTGCTCTGGGCTTCATTTCATCACAAGTATGAGGTTAGGGGTTGGGTTGTGATTGTGATTGGGTTTCAGGTTTTGGATGAAAAATAGTGTTTATGTTTAGGGTGGAAGTTAAAATTTTGATCAGTTTTAGGAATTAACTCCTGAGCAATTATTGCCAGAGTATGATGCATATTATCTGTGTTGCCCTACTACTATTTTGATGTTACCAGGCCCCCGTTGCATAAAACTTACCATTAACGGTAACTTTGCCATCAATGGTAACTCCCATGGAAACCTTGATTTTGATTGCCTGTTGAGTGATGTTACCATGGTAGTTACCATTGATAGCAGAGTTACCATTAATGGTAAGTTTTATGCAACAGGGCCCAGATGTTTGAATTCTTTCTCATACGGATTTGAATAATGATGCCTTTTTAGAAAGTATCAATCGACATGTGTAAAGCATGCAGCCACTGTCCTGTTTTTTTTTGGAATAAGTAGTATTCCCGGACAAATTTCCCTTTCTGAAGAGAAGAAGATCCTATTTAATATTACAAACATTCTGTACTGACAGTAGCAATGACAGAATGAAAACACAATATCTTGATGGGGCAAGACACATACAATCATCAACGTCACAGGGGAACTTTGACATTATTAAAAGTTACAGAAATAGTAGAAATCTTTCCTTATGAAGAGAAAATCTTTCATCAAAATTTTACATTGTACATTGAGCTAGCGGGATACTAGAAACAATATTTAGATCTGATTTCGCTCTCCACATTTCTTGCAGAATCTGGAAGTTTTCCATGCAGTTCCTGCGACCAATCTTACCCCTCCGCTAAACGTCTTCTAAGGCATATGAAGATCAGTCATGACCCTGACAGGGCTAATGATATGCGGCCCGTGTTGACTTGGGAGCCTCGAACAGTCTCAGAGAACACAGAGAATGAGAAACCTGTTGTGGCAAAACCGGCCAAGTTGCCTTCTCCGACAAGCAAGAAGACTCAGGTGCTGTCATCTAACAGGTCAGGTATGGTGGAAGAGAGATTCATCTGCACAACTTGTGGCAAAAACTTCCCAACCCGCGGAAGGCTAGCCGCACATGAGACCTTCCATGAATACAGTGAGGAACACATTTGTCCCATCTGTGGGGAGAGCCATAGCAACTCCAACAACCTTGCCAAGCACATGGTGTCCCACAAGGCCAAACCTTTCAAGTGCCAATCCTGTGGAAACGCATTCACTACCAGAAACATGCTAAGCCGCCATGAGAGGCTCTCTCACACCTTCAACCACAAGTGCCGTGTGTGTGGGATACAGTTTGTGAAAAAGCGGGAGTGTAATAGACATGAGAAGATGCATCCCGATTGGAAAAACTTCAAGGCTGTTTCAAGTGGAGCCAGGAAACAGGAGAGATGGAACAAAGTGGTTTATAGCGACGATGATGCTGAAGAGGGAGAGTTTCTTTTCCTCAACACTCAGGAGGGAGAAGTAGAAATTAGAGATCAAGAAGAAGAAGTAGACTCCAATCCTAATCTGCCAAAGGATATGCTTGGCAAGAGAATTAACTACTATGACCGACCAAGGCCGTATAAATGTCGGTTCTGTCCAAAGAGATATCTTTCAAGGAAAGCTCAGCTTGATCACGAGGCTGAAAGACACACCAAGAAGTGCCGTTACAAATGCACACACTGCCCCTCTGTATTTGCCACTGAGATTCGCTATGTGGAACATGTGAAGAGACATGTTGAGAACCGTCCTTTCCAGTGCCCTCTGTGTCCTTCAGCCTTTGCTTCAGAGAGTGCCCTCAAGAACCACCAGGGTGAGCACACAGGTCTCAAACCTGTCAAATGTGACGTCTGTGGGAAGGGCTTCCGCACACGCCACTTCATGACTGCCCACAAACGCAGGATGCACAAAGTCCAGCAGATGCGCTTCACCTGCTCCTTCTGCAACAAGCCTTTCTCCGACAAAGGCAACCTCATCAAACATGAACGCCGTCACAAGGGCATCCGGCCCTATGTCTGTCTCGTATGTGGTCGAGGCTTCACCAGCAACTACTGCCTAACTTCCCATTCCTATACACACACCAAAGAGAAGCACTTCCAATGTCCGCATTGTGAGCAGAAGTTTACTCTTAACCAGCATCTTACAAACCACATCTACAAGGAGCATACGTCCGGTGCGAAAGCTCAGAGTGCCCCAACTCAGGGTGCGCAAGCTCAAAGTACAGCCAATATTCCTGCCACACAACTTGTTGATGTCCCCATGGAGCCACAGATACAACTTTAACTCCCGGGCATTCCCAAATTCATCTTGATGTTATATGCGAGTGCTTGCCAAGGTTATTGTACCAGTGTTACAAACTTCCTTTTGAAAGGTTTGAGAAAATCTTTGAATGTTACAGTGTAATGCCAGTCATGATATATTTTGTTTTCCATTGTATTATGCCTCATTTCTTCATTCATGGTGCCAATGCTAAACTGATGATATAATAATTGCCATGGAAAATGAGATATCAGTTCTCAGTGAGAAAACAAAGTCAATAAAAATTCAAAATTTTACAGATATTCTTCCATGAGGTTTTTGAGCAATCAGAAATGAAGTGTTGTACATGTACACTTGTATTGTTAAAACAAATGAATTTGCTCATAATTTGATTTAGTAGTGACAGCCTAAACAATCAAGCTTTGATACGAACTTTAATACAGACAGCATTTTCATATGTATGAAATCCTCATTAAATATCAACTCGTAACATGGATAATGAAATAAAATCTGTTTTGGAATACAAGATTATGTAAAATAATCTCTGAGCAAGGTTTACATGTACATGTATAAGAAATGAACTCTGTAGAAGTAGTGTGGGCATTTTTTTAGAATCTCAGACTCTAAGGCTGGAATTCACAAAGGAGGTTTTGTTTAAACCATGGTTTAAACTCCCTCCTGAGTTTTTTAAGCGTACGTGCGCACGGAATCAGATCCAATCATATATTTTCTTTGAGCATGCGAATGGGCAATGTGCGCTTATTTACGCTTTACGCTTACGGAGGTTTAAACCTTGCCATGGTTTAAACCTCCTTTGTGAATTTGGGCCAATGAGACATATTTTAGTAACAGGGTGTTCCACAAACAAAGTCGCTGTTACATGTTAAAGCCCCTCCTGGGCCACCCTGTTAGTAGAAATATTTTCATTAGTAAGTAAGAATTAGAGCCAGGTCATGTACTAGAATTGCACAAACATTGAACATTCTATTTATGTGATAAGTCACAAGCTGTTCCATGACCCTCTGCAAATGACTACCTATAACTGGGTCCCATTTCATAAAACTTGTTATCAGTAACAACTGCCACATTTCTGTGACAAAATTTGCTCTCAGCCAATCAGATGCAAGGATTTCAGTAGCTTATAACTTGTTATTGATAACAAGTTTTCTGAAACAGGGCCCTGATCTTCTCTTATTATGAACTTGTTTAGAATATATTCTTATTCTAATATTTATTTTTCCATTCCTATTGTATTTAATGCTATGCATTGCTCAATGAATCATGTCTGATCATTTTTATCAACTCGTAAACTTTTCTTTGACTGGACAAAGTTCAGCTATTTTTCTTTTTACTCCTATTAATGTACCATTTTAGTAGACATGACGTATAGTGTAAATAGATACGACTGTCTGTATACATCTGCATGTATGTACATGTTTTTTATATGTATTTATATGTTAATGTTGTCACTGTCTGTGCTGAAGCCTTCACTTTTTGCCAAAAGAATTGCATTATTGGGTATTATGCCACCAAACTATTTTATAAGAATTGCTGTTATTCCGTTCTCCCTTTCATGACAGAAATTATATAAGGGCTAAATTGATTACATTTTGTTCCTCAGTTGGCAATAATAATATTTTTCTTTTAATGCTACATGGTTCTCATGAAATGTAATGTCTTGGAAAACAACATACTTTTGCCATTCACAATGGCAATAATAACATTTTTCTTTTAATGCTACATGGTTGTCATGAAATGTAATGTCTTTGAAAACAACATACATGGGTAGAAACTTTGTCAAAAAGTTGAAAAAATTGCCAATTTTTGTATAAAACAATGATTTTGAATCTCTCAGTGCATTGCCACTTTAAGGAGTTTAATGCTTATTCTCCTTTTTAAAATTCTTGGCATCAAACGCAATACGACCATGCAAAAAGAAAGAAAAAAATAGACACAGTGTGTGCAGAAATGGTTGCTCTTTGTACTCATGCATTTGATATATTTTTTAGAGCTCTGAACCAAAATGTGGTCAATTTTCTCGAAAGGGTTAAAGTACATGGTGTGTCTACTGTTTGTCTTTGCAGCAAATTCTGTCATTTTTTTTTTGGTATCAATTTCCGATTGATTAATTCATTGATTGATCAATTATTATTTTACATGAGTACTAAATGAAGAAAGGAAATGCCTGTAGAAGAGCTCCTCCTATCAAAAGGGCAAAGAAATTGAGGATGTATACCAGTGCTTTGACATACATGTAAGTCATGTATGCTCCGACGGTAATTGCTCTGGGTTTCATTTCTTCAAAGATAGAGGGTTAGGGTTACGGTTATCCCTTTCAAGACAGGAATTATTTAAGGGCTAAATTGATCACATTTTTTTCTTCAAATTGGCAACAATAATATTTTTCTTTTAGTGCTACATGGTTCTAATAAAATCTAATGTCTTTGAAAACAAGATACATGGTTAGGAACTTTGTCGAAAAGTTGAAAAAATTGCCAATTTTGACAAAAACAATGATTTTGAACCTCTCAATGTGTTGCCAATTTGAGGATTTTAAAGCTTATTTTCCTTTTTAAAATTCCTGGCATCAAACGAAATATGGTTATGCAACAAAAATGGACACCGTGTGTGCAGATTTTTTTGCTCTTTCTACTCATACATCTGGTATATTTTTTAGAGCTCTGAATCAAAAGTTATTGAGCCAAACCACAAAATGTGGTCAATTGTCTCGAAAGGGTTAAAGATAAAGTTGAGTTTAGGGGAGCGTTTCATCAAGCTGTTTTGTCAGACATTTTCACCGAAAACTGTTATAAGCTACTGAAATCCTTGCATCTGATTGGCTGAGAGCAAATTTGTCAGTAAAAATCGCTGACAAAACGCTTGATGAAATGCTCCCCTGTTCATGAGATTGAATTGTGCAAGAAACTGTCTCAGACTCAAAGCGATCGGGAAAGGTTGATTATATATAGCACATAAGAATTGGAGTATGCTGTAAGGTTTTGGAATCGCCAAAATGATAAGAAATTGACTCAATCCTGCTGAGAGTCACATGCACTGCACACAGAAATGTGGACATGGGACTGCACACAAATGTTTGGCCGAACATTTCAGCTGTTTCAAGTAGTAATATTGTAACTTGTTGATAACAGGTTTTTATGAAACGGGGCCAAGGGGCCACCGAAGCTTTCACTTTTTTTGTGTGTTTGGCAGAAGAGGTGTGAAGAGATGCATTGGCCAGCAGGTATACATTTCTAGGTTATACACTTACAACTTTAAAGGGCAAATTTGTCACAAGAGCCAGTGAAAAAGCCTTCAAGTTTGTACCTCTTTTTAACCCCAGCATTTAGTTCTTGAGGACAAATTGTTGCATCTAAAATTTGAAATGAGACACCAGAGAGAGGGAGAAAGAAATTTTTTTTTTTTTAAGGGTTAGGGTATATGTATAGAATAAATGTGGTACAATGGATGATAATCCAGATTCCCGCCGTTTCTTTTTTTTTAATGTGAGACCCATACAAAACCTATCACACGCAAGCCAGCTACTACAATCATGTAGTATACACACGCGCTATGCACAGATAACCCCACTTTACCCACACAAAAAAAAGGACTCAAAAATGTGTGCGAGTCTCATACGGCATCACCGTCTAGGGTAGGTATAGTGCATATCATGGAGCGCTCACTGAAAACAGTCCAGGCAGTGGACTAAATGGATGGTAAAGCTAGATACCATGAAACCATACATGTAGTCTTTAATGTATATGTTGGGCAATTGATGTACACTTTGTTACTGGCGAATGATGGCTTTAATAAACAATGACATGTGACATATGATGAACTTTCTCTGCATTGGATAAGAGTTTTGGTGCTGTTTTGGTCTTGTTCAATGAGGGTAAACAAATGAAGTAGAGCAATATCAATGGGGAAAGAAAGAGGAAAGAAAGATTAAGTGAGAGATGGAGTGGGAGAGTGAGAGGAAATGGTAGAGAGAGATAGAAGGTGAAAGGGTTGAAATAGAAGAAGACTTCTACATGAGGGAAGAAAGAGAGGTGAAGTGAGATAAAATGTGGGAGAGAGATAGGGGAGGAGGTGAGAAAGATAGATGGAGTTGGAGAGAAAGAGAAAATGGGAGAGGGATAGAGAGAAGGTGAAATGGGTGAAACAGAAGAAGACTTTAGAGGTTAAGTGAGAGAAGAAGAAAATATTAGGAGAGATGGTCAGAGGGGATGAGAAAGAGTTACGATGTGAGAGAGAGATAATGTGGGAGAGAGATAAAACAATATTGTGAGAGGGGGTTAGAAAGTTAGAGACTTTAGGAGGGAGAGAAAGAGAGGTGAAGTGAGAAAAGAAGAAAATATGGGAGAGAGATGGACAGCGGGGTGAGAAAGAAAGGTGGAGTAAGAGGGAGCGCGCGGGAACGGAAGAGAGAGAGAGAGAGAGAGAGAAATACATTGAGAGGTGGTGAAAAGATGGGAGATAAGAAGGGAAAATACGGGATAGTGAAAAAAGAGGAAAAAGTCAGTGGGGGGGGGGGGGGAGAGGAGGGATAGAGATGGGATGTGAAGAGAGAGAGAGGGGGGGGGGGGGGGGAGGGTGAGAAAGGGAAGTGTAAGAAACAGAGAAAGGGGTGCTTGGGGCGATAATACTCTTCCAGTGTGCACATTAAACTTCTCCCGAAAGTGTACTTTCCTTTCTAAAGGCAACATTTTATTTTGTGTATTTTCCCCAAAGAAGAAAAAGAAAACTGACATTGATGGTAAAATATTTCAGTTATCGGGATAAGTTATGCAGTTCAAGAGAGTTTAAGTGATTCAGTGTGCTTGGCTAGCATGTACTTCAACAAAAATATCTCATTATGTTCAATGTTGTTACAAAATAGGGGCATTGCCAGCCAGAGTAAAAAGTCTCAAAAATTTTCTTACAAGCAAAAACACAAACGTTTTCTTTATTAAAAAATAAAGCTTTATGCTTCAAAATTCTACCAAGCAAAGAAACTGAGAAAGAGAAAAGGCTTAATTGTTACATTTTTTGAAGTCGATGTCTGGAAATCTCTTTCCAGCAGTTTTAAAAAAATGACTCAATGCCCCTTCCCCCGACCATGGAGCGCCGGCTGCTCTTATTTATCTCACTATGTGGGTCATTAAGACAGTGGCGGATCCAGGGGGGGGGGGGGGGGCAATCCCGGCCCGTGCCCCCCCCCCTTTTGAGGGAAAACAATGCAATGTGCCCCCCCCCCCTATTTGCGATTGTGCCCCCCCCCCTTTTCGAGCATAAAACCTTTTTTTTTTTTTTTTTTTTTTTTTTTTGCTTGTCAGAGAATTATGGAGGGGAACTGGACCCATAACCCCCCCCCCCCCCCCCCCCCACTGAGCGACTTTTGGAGGGCTGGCGAAATTTTTTTTTTGTGCTTAATGGAAGTAGTTCATTATTTGATCATGTTGAAGAGAGAAGCATCTGATATTGGCTTCATGCTAACATTGAAGTGGCGACTAAATTGAGGGCAGCCTTCCACAAGGCCATTAATCATCTCATTAAATGCTTCATTCGAAGAAAAAAATGGATGCTTATTGAAAAGTATAAAGAAGTTAAAATAGTCAATGCAACACTTGACCTATTCCTAGTTTGTGCTGAAGCACTTCTATACATGTATATGGCTTTCTTATCTACTATTCTAGTTTTATTCCTTGTCCATCTGAAGGCAAAACAATTGACACTTCATATCCTGCTTATTTCATTTGAATAAGATGGAAAAAATGTATTCTTTTTTTATATTTTCTTTTTGGAATACTTTAAAAATTTTGAATTATAAAATGTTAATTTCTATTCATGGGTTTTCTTATCAAACCACTAAAACAGAAGAAAAACTTATGTATTGAATGTTTTGCCTGGAATTTTCAAGTAACTACTACATGTCATGTAGGTGTTAGAAAAGATACTTTCGATTAATGATGACTCAAAATTAAAATAAAAAAGTAAAATGATGTCAATTTTGGGGAGAAAATTTCATAATTCTTCCAAAAATCATTTAAAAGTGATCAGAAACTTTATGGGTTTTCAGGTTTTGGCAAATCACACCAGGGCAGAAATCTGTGTGTATTAGAAACTAATTCAGAATATAATACCACTGTGTAACCCAAATGCAATTCCAGAACACCTTTTGCAAACCAAAGTCATGAATCTACATGTATAAGGAGACTGGGTGGCAAAATGTAATTAGGAATGACAGGTGAATAGTGATACACTAGTTGTATGACTTTCATTGTCAAAAACTTGCCACGGAGAGGTCAAAACAAGATCTTATATATGATAAAAGAAGATGAAAATGCATAGCCGCCAAATTCATACCACGGGACGGCACCAGGGCCCTGTTTCATAAAACTTGTTATCAATAACAAGTCGCAATAACTGTTATAAGCTACTGAAATCCCTGCAATCTGATTGGCTGAGAGCAAATTTGTCATAGAAATGGGGCAGTTGTTACTGATAACAAGTTTTATGAAATGGGGCCCTGATGAATGAATGAATGTCAAAAAATGAAAACCTATTTCAAACTTCAAGTCATCATTTTTGGGGAAAAATGCTGGTAGAAATTTCAGAAAACTTACTCCAAACATATTTGATCCTCTTCAACTTCACAATATGGAAACTTCATAGGTATGGAGTATAATTATTTTTGTTTATTATCATTCGATAATCTAAATATTTCAAAATATTTGTTAAACACTATATAAGCCTACCAACAAAAAGTTATACTGATTTCCCAACCATTTGAATGGATAATTTGTAATACATGTATCTGCTGAACTGTTTAAAACTACCTTTAATTTTACCTCGCTTCAGTCAGTACTTGCAACCTCTTACAAAACAGATCAAACATATAGAAAACAAAAATATGTTTATCTAGTCTGCATATTTTATTGACAATGCTGAGACAATTAACACCGACAGTGAGAAACAAAGGCTTTGAGCACACAAGATTGTATTCGGTATACATGCATGGTTGGTAATTAGAATGTTCTTCAATAAGCTACAAGGCAATCCAGTTGCCAGCTAATATACATGTATTGTTGGTTGAGAGCATAAAGGCATTAACTCATATAGCTTTAGCACAAAGTTTATACCTTTCTGGTTCTCAACAGATGAGAGGCAGAGAGGCAAAAAGGCATAACTCTTGTTATCATGAAAATAAAAATATGCATGCTTGATAAATTCATACATACTGCCATCACGGTACGGACTGAAACATTTCAGATAGACAGTTCAACCCGGGGCTTCTTAATTCAAGAAGAAATTGCAATTAATCTGCAAATCAAAAAATTCAAATGTAGGGTTAACTTGTTCTAAATATGTGATTCTGAATGGTTGAAAGTAAAATTGAGATCATATTGGCAACCCTTTGTAAAAAACTGATAATATTGTAACTTTGTAGGAAAGGTTTATGTCAAAGGGGTCAAACAATTTTTTATTTTTTCATTTTTCTAACTTTTGGGAACACAGCCTCTATGAAGTTTATTCTGGAACACTTGTAATATGAGAAAATCATTTTTTTTTTTACATATACATATAGCAATTTAGCTTGTTGATAAATTAGTCTATTCACTTATGGAACACGAAGTGTCAACAACCATCCCATACAAAATACATCATTCTTGAAAAAGGAACAGATAAAGTCATAAAATAATGAAAATGAGAAATACATTTCATGATGACAATAGTTCTGTTTATTATTCAGTCATTAAAACGATGACAATATTGCAGAATGAAATGGTTGACACTTGGCATTTCATAAACCAAAGAACAAACATAACTCACTGAACTAAACAAACTAAACTGATCATGCTTTCAGGATTACCTGTCAATATGTCAGCATCCACAAGACTTATTTGCAGCTTCCATGATAATTATCTCTCTATCTAAAAAAACACATATTGTAATACACACTAAAAAAAAATGGAATCAAGATTGGAGCTATGCTATGAAGTTATGATCTAGACAAAATACTGTTGATTCTGTTTTCTACCTCACATTTCAGCAATTCTATATATTCATCTTTCTGGAATCAAACAAGTCCTCTAGAGCAGCACCATAATGAGATGTGATCAAATTAATGAGATACATTTCGTGAATTTATCTTCCACTGTAAGCCAAGGATTTTTAAGAACTGGCAAGTGATAATATGGATAGCTTTGCAACATGGTTAATGACTTGCTGCTCACTTTAGTTAACATTTATTGAAAGAATATCTCGCTGACACAAATAGCTCCTTCTAAAAAAAAAACAGAAATGCATGATTAATCTGCCCAGGGTGGTCATTCAACATTTGTAAATTTATATAAATATTGTAATAATTATAATTTCAATTTGTACTAAATACAAATATTTCTAGGCTCTTCCACATAACCACAGATTTCTGGAGAAACTGAATTGAATTGCTATTCTGCACACAATGTATGCTTTCAAGTCTCCTACATTAGAATAGTTGACATGTAACCTACACAAATGTATGTAGCATTACATTGTACATTTTTTGACCTACATGTAAATCCTACCAGCATACAGCATACATGCAATTCCACAAACACCACCATAAGACATACACTACTCAGACATCCATCTATTTCTATGTACAACATTAAAAATATGTACAAGGACATGTTTACGCTCACATGACATAATAACCATCTTTTAGACAGCTAATTATACTTTTATCACAGATTGCAAGATTCAACATAATTACAATATTTATCTATTTCATTATTTCTCATATCAAATCGATGTCTATTCACTAGGGGCAGTGGTAACCTAAATGATAATTACCCTTTATAAACATTCTCACAATATCACACGCTGAGTAAAACTGTAAGACCGAAACTTTTGTGAACTATTTTTGAAGACTGTTTTCACAGCAAGAAACTTTTGCAAATTGTACAATTCCATGTTGTGATTCAATTATTTCACAGAATGAAATATTCATGAATATCTACCAATCTTGATATTTGTGCAAGTTTTACGCACGCACAAATTTCTGGTTTTTACATTATGCAAAATGTACATGAAATACGGTAGGTAGTAAAGACTATTTTTAGGTCATGACCAATTGTCTAAAATACATCATCCCATGCTGTGTATGTCCATACTTGCGCAGGTAATATTCATGTGTATGTCCATATTCAGGAAATTTTCATGTGTATGCAGTCTAAAGAGTCTTTAGCAAGTTTTTGTAATTTCATTGGCAATGTGTTGTTCAAAACAAACTTGTAGTATCAGAGGATTCTTATGACCAACCACTGAGAATAACTTTTGATTAGCGTATCTAGAAATACAGTATTACTACATGCACCAAAACTCAAGATTATCTTTAGGTACAAGGGGCAAGACAGATGGCTGTATCAACATGACATTGTTTTTGTCTTAAACTTGTCAAACATTTGACAAGGAAGTAAAGTCCACGCAAAAACGTGTTGATCTCTTTACCTCAGCCTAGTAAATGAGAAGTGCAGTATGCTATTCTTAAATCTCTATATCAGATTTGTTGCAATCTCTTGCAAAATCTAGTCGTAGGCGGGTCTTAAGGTTGTAGGCGGGTCTTAAGGTTCGAGGTGGCCTCTTAATCCACTGACTACTGATACAGGGACGACCGGTTCCCGTAGCCAATGGTTTAAGTTGGCCCTTGCATGCAGCACCACTACACTACACTGGAGGTACAAATATATCTTTCTGAAATGAATTCTTTGGTGCAGATGCATTTACCATCTTTTTGTAAGATGGGGCCCAGATGGGTTAGGGTTAGGGCTTACAAGTACAATTTTCATTTTCCGGAATTTACACTTTGGTGCACGTGCAGGACCTCTCGCCTGATGGAAGCGGAAATCTACTTTCAGGAATTTCTGTTAAACTCAATGTAAGCACCGTTTGGAATACCAAGCTTACTTTGTCAGGATGAGAAATTGGTACAGTGGAAACTTGTTAAAAAGAGCTCTGATATAATAAGATTCCTGATAAAACAAGGTAATTTTGCCAGTCCCAGGTCTTTATTTTCTTTTTTTTTACCCTTATATAAGGAGATTCCTGATCTAAGAACTGAAGTTTCATGGTCCCAAGGTCCTCATTATAATAATAATGATAATAATATATGACATTTATATAGCGCATTATGTGAATACTTCAATACTTTACAATGTTATTTATTGGATTTCAAGCCTGCACACAAGTGTGCACCATCTCCACTCCTTAGGGAGCATTCCTACCATTTTGCACGATTCACATGCATGCATGTAGGGCAATGGCAAAAACAGTCACATTGACTTTCGGCCATCCTCACAGGTACCCATTATCTCCTGGGTAAGAGTGACAATGTAGACTAATGTCTTGCCAAAGGACATTAGTGCCACGAGGGGACTTGAACTGCGAACCATGTGATCCACAGTCCGGTGACATATCCACTAGACCACAACACCTCTACAGTGGAACCTCATTAGAGCAACTCCTTGAGACCAAAGAAATTATCTCTTTATATCGAAACCTTGTTATATCAGGGCTGGAAAATAATAGAATCCAAAGAAGCGGGACCAGCAAAATTACCTTGTTATAATGAGAGTGTGTTATAACAGTGTTCTTTATGACAAGGTTCCACTGTAGTGAGTTTCCACTGCGCTTTGACACAACTATGCAAGTCTAATGGGAAATAAATGCATTAGGTTGACCATTGTTAATCCTACTTGCAAAAGCCTCTAATACCCAGTATGTCAAGGCAACAGTATACCTCCAGAACACTCCTCTAAATCGCAAATAAATGTATATTGTAAAACCAGAAACTTTCGCGACGTAACATTTTCACGAATCATTAATGACAACCAATTCTGCAGCAAGAAATTTTCGCGAATTGCAATAATTTCATGTTGTTTCAATTGTGATTTGATTAATTCGCAGCATGAAACCTTCGCGAATTTTGAGTTTCATGCACGCGAAAATTTCTGGTTTTACAGTAGAGTACATTTCTTTTTGCTACATGGGATTCATCTCTTTCCTTTTTATCTCTTGTAGTATGAATATTGAAGTGGCCCATCTGGGTTCCAATTTGTAGAATTTCAGTATATGGTATTAAAAAAGATTAAGTGCCATAATGATAACTTGTATTTGGCAAATCAATGTCTACAGCAAGGGAATACTTTATGGTACCTGTGGCATCTGGTAGTGTTGAGTTGTGGAAGGTAGAGTTGGATGCTGGTTTGGCTGAGGAGGAATGGGATTCCGCTGACCAATGGTCAAAGAATGAATACTCTGCGATTGATCTTTCTGATTCGAAGTGTGTACCTTATAGATGTGGTTCGTCAAATGTTCATTGAGGGTGAAGCGCTTGTCACATTGGGGACAACCAAATTTCTTCTCTTTGGTGTGCGTGTATGAATGTTGTGTTAAGCTGTAGTTGGTGGCAAAGCCTCTGCCGCAAGTCAGGCAGACATACGGTCGGATACCTTTATGGCGACGCTCGTGTTTAACAAGATTGCCCTTGTCGGCGAAGGGCTTGTTGCAGAAGGAGCAAGAGAAGCGCATCTGTCTGACCTTGTGCATGCGACGTTTGTGAGCATTCATGATGTGACGGGTCCTGAAGCCCTTCCCGCAAACCTCACACTTGACAGGCTTCAGACCTGTGTGCTCTCCCATATGGTTCTTCAGTGCATTCTCTGACGCGAAGGAGTTGGGACAGAACTGGCACTGGAATGGCCGATTCTGTACATGCCGCTTGGAGTGTTCTACGTACCTGAACTCTGTGGCAAATACAGCAGGGCAGTGCTTACATTTAAACTGACATTCCTTGGTATGCGCTTCAGCTTCGTGAGCAAGCTTCTTGTTTCTGGAGAGATATCTCTTAGGGCAAAAGCGACACTTGTAAGGACGTGGTTTGTCATAGTAATTGATTCTCTTTCCAAGCATATCCTTTGGCAAATTTGGATTCATATCCTCAATCTCTTCTTCAGGCTCAGGCTCCTCCTCTTCCTCTTCTTCGACTTCTTCCTCTTTGTCTTCATTCTGCACTTTCTTTGTCCTCCTCCTAGTCTTTCTTGCTTTCTTGCGGAGTGGTTTGAATGCGGTCCATTCTGGATGTGTCTTCTCGTGTTTGTTGCATTCTCGTTTCTTAATGAACTGTATGCCGCACACCCTACAGCTATGGTTGAACGTATGTGAGAGTTTCTTGTGCCGGGTCAGATGGTTCTGAGAAGCAAACGAGCTTCCGCAAGACTGGCATTCGAAGGGCTTTGGCTTATGTGTCCTCATGTGTTTGGCAAGAGTTCTTGAGCTGGTATGCGTCTCACCGCACATGGGACATGTCTGTTCGGCGCTGGAGGAGTGGGTAGATTCATGGGCAGCAAGCCTTCTGCTTGTAGGGAAATTCTTTCCGCATATTGTACAGATAAACCGCTCGTCCACTGTGTTGGTAGTAGAGGCAATCTCAGGGTCTTCATTCTCTGCGTTCTCTGTTGAAGCACACGGTTCCCAGGTAATGACTGGTCTCATTGCACCTATCCTATCAGGGTCATGATTGATCCGCATATGACGCAACATACGCTTGGCTGAAGCATTGGAACGGTAGCACGAACTGCAGGGAAAGCTCTTCGTTTCTGAAAAATAAAGCAGAAGAAAGGCATGTATTATATGTTTGTATATTTGTGCTCTTCTTGTATTCAGGTATAAACTCAACTCTTGCAATATATAAACAATAGCCATTGTCGCCAATTGCCAAAATTCAGGGTAGTAATTCACATATTTCCCATCAAGAAACTTTCTTCAATCTCGACCATGCACAAAATTAACAAAGTTTCTGGTTATATGGTATATGGGGCTGTGCAGAAGATTAGTTTACTCAACAACATAAATTAAAGATGTGACACAAATAGTAAAAAAATATATATGACGTATACTATGTCAAAGTTCCATACCTTGCTCACACTTAAAATCACAGAAACAAGCTACTCTTTGGGAACAGTATTAGTACAGCACATTGTTCCATACCTTTATTAAACACCAGATCACACAGTTTCTTCTTGAAGCCCACATGATTGGCGTACTCGTCGCTGTAGAACACCTTCAGTTCACTTCCTGGTTCAACGACCTTTGTGGTTCTGAAGTAGATATCCCCATAGGATTGGAATGCCTCAAGGTTCTGTTCTTCTTCACTGTTAGCACTCTCTACGAAGGCCATCCAGTTGTTGAAGGTCTTGTTCTGGCCATCGACGTATACAAAAACTTTCCCTCGTAGACAAAGCTGTAGAGATAGCAAAAGTAAAATAGTTATAAAAACACACATACACAAAGGCTTTCCCTGGCATACATTGCTGTTACGATATCAATACGATGGTAGTTGTTACAAAATTCACTTTCACCTAGGAAATGTCTACTTTCAGGCATGAAAATACAAGGGGATCTTGGTATACAGAGATACAGTCACCACTACACCAAAACATAAGGAAGACTTGGCCTTTTATATGTCATACTATAAAAACTGGTTTGGGTAGAAAGCAGACATGTCATAAAAATCTTTACACTGTTTTTAACTTCAGAGTGCGCAAATTTTACAGTACAATATAAGTTGGAATTATTGAGTTAATATCAAACAAAGTGTCAAATAATTTTTTTCTTCAAAACCTAGAACAAAGGCACTTACTGACAAATCATAGGTAACCTCATCATCTCCTAGCAAATTGATTACAAGAAGCATGTTGATATTAATACATACCTCCCAGGAAGAGTCTTTGAGACTGCCAACAGGTTCTGCAATTAGCTTCCCATTGTATGGACCAAAGGTGGCTCCCTTCTCCAGAGACTTCTCTGACCTCACACCTGCAATCTTCTTGCCACCTTGCATGTACTTGAGAGACAGACCGAGGGGAAGGTCTGGCTTCCAGATCTTGCCAGCCCGTGTGGATGTGACCGTCGGTTCCGGTTTCTTTGGTGCTTCTTCAGCGGCACTGGTACTAGGTGCACTGGCGGAGGTTTCTTCCTGGGTTTGAGGTTGAGGTTGGGGTTCAGATTCGACTTCGGTTCGGGCTTGTGACGCAGCTTCTGAAGCATCCGCAGCATTCTCGACATCAGCAGATTCCGGCTGCACTGTTGGTGGCACAACGGGTGGTGCAACCCGTGATTCAGCAGCAACAGCCTCAGCTTCCATGGGTGGTGCTGGTGGTGGTGGTTCCGGCATAGGAGGTTCCGTCAGCGGTGCATCAACCATCGAAGGCTCTGTCGCCATGGCTTCATCCCTGGTTTCCTGAGGCTGGGGAGGGGATGGAGAGTCTGGTGATAGGAAAGGTTGGTTGCTGGGTGTGGTATCGACCATGGTCTGGTTGTTGGAGCTGGTTTGTGGAGGGTAGCCAGACTGACATGTCAGACCTAGCTGTGCCAGCAGAGGATGGGTGTGATCTGAGTACTGAGGCTGGTGGTTGTGAGTGCCATGACCTACAAGATAAACAGAAAATCAAACATGAAAATGAAATACAATCAGCTTCCGGACTCCTGACAGGAAACATAAGAGGTCATAGGGGTCAATTTGTTATGCTCTCTTTAGAATAATATTTTAGACAATATTTGTTTTCTTTTCTACTCTTTATTGAACAGGGAAATATTCCCAGACCAAATCACAATTCACAGAAATAATTCACAGAATAATATTTTAGACAATAATTTTTTTTTTTACCTCTTTATTGAACAAGGAAATATATTCCCAGACCATGCCACAATTCACAGAAACAGTGATACAAACATATTTTTTTTAATTTAAGAATTCATCTTTATAAAAAGGATGAATTCCTTACTGAATCAAATTCAGGATACACACTGTAATCTATCTCTGCTCCAGTTACCTTTCAGCAGAAGACAGCAAGAAACAAGGTTAAGAATCTCTTGACTTGAGAAAGACCACAGGAGTAGATGAAAGCTTCCATGCTAAATCATAGGATGGTAGAAACTTAAACTTATTACTCCAACCAATGAAAGTTTTCTGCACTAAACATATTTTCATCTTCAACAATACTAGAAAAAGTGCTTCCATCTAGAGTACATTTAAAATGGGTCTGCAACTGCACTGAGCATTTGCATGCTTAACAACGGCTGATTTTCAACTTACCAGGTATTAGCTGCTGCATACTAGGCGGTCCAGCAAGTCTGCTAGCACACTCCTCCCTAGCCCTGCGTTGGTCTGGTTGGTCCAGCACAAAGGCAGGCTGAGTATGGTGCAGCTGATGTTGCGACAGATGTGGCTGCAACAAGGACTGATGGTGGGAGAGTTGCTGGGCATAGTGTGGCAGGAGTTGTGGCTGCTGTGGCTGCAACTGATGTTGTTGCTGGTGGTGATGGTGGCGTATGTTTTGCTGTGGGTCCTGCTCGCTGTAGTAGCCCTGGCGGTCTCGGTAGCTGAGATCCATTGTTGAACAAGAGGGGCACTAAAAAAAAAAAAAAAAAAAAAAACATGACAAAGCTGTATGAGAAGCTAAACTAGAGATGGTGTCAACTCAAGGTAATTAATATTCAAATATTCAAACATTCTAATTCTTCTTTTAATCCTGCATTAAATTCCACTATACATGTAATTCTGAAATTGATGAAAAAGTTGGGTGGTATCCATTTTATCTCTAAAATTTTTATTTCATTTTTGCAAAAGAAATGGTATTCTGAGACAACTTTTTATCTCAGATTTTATTTCATATTTTATCTCTGTCTCCTACATCTACTGGTCTACATTGTATACAATTGTACGCATGATACGTGTAGTTTTAATCAGCCTACATCCATATTTTATGGGGAAGAAAAAATAGAATTTGAAATAGGGTACAGGCTATTTAATCTCTCCAGGACGCACGGTAAGTATGACATCTTTGGACAAGTGTGTGCTAGTCCTGCGATCTAAATCAACAAAAAAACCCAGAAAATTAACAATATTTCTCGAGTACTTTCATATGATTACAAAATTCTATTTCAAGATTTTTGCCAAATGGGTCTGAGCCAAAAGTCCTGTCAACGTGACAGGACAGAATTCAATAGGATTCATTCTCCTCACAAAAAATAAGAAATGCCATTTGCTGCATACGTTTACTTATATAATAAGTTTACATTGAAAAACAGTTCCACTACAAACGCAAGACTAATCATGATTCCGTTTCTATGGTAACAACTTTTTTTGAAAGCGTGAAGGGACGGAACAATAGAATGATGAAATTTTGTAAGACATCAAAGTAAACTTCTATCAAAGTTAAAATCGTACACTAGCTATGTCTTGCGATTTTTGATTAGTATGATACATGTAGAGCACATTACATCCAAACATCAAGTTAAGATTTTGGCCCAATCAATCATTTAAAAAAAAAAATTGATAAATGGGTGTCGTGCGACAGGACGGAACGCGACAGGATGGACACTTTTGCATCATGTACATAATGAATGGGATTTAAATTTTTTTTAAAAATATCATCCAACTGTACTTTTTTCTATTAAACGATGGGTCGATGGTAGAACTAAAATGTTCAGGCACAGGGAAGTGACAAGCTTTATGGGTGTTCTAATAGCTCATTCCTTTTCTGCACAGCTCTCATCACAGAGTATTTTTAAAAAGCTCTTAAGCCAGGGAGTTAAGAAGACCCATCTCTTAAAGTTACTTCAATTTGAAAAACTAGCCATTTGATGACATGAACGATAGAACATTGCAAGCCTCAAATTAATTTTTTTCCCACGAGGGCCATTTTTCAAATTTACCCCCCCAAAAAGAGCCCCTGTCACTTATCTCACGGGGGCTCTTTTTGTGATGACAGGGGCTACTTTTTGTGATGGATTTTTTTCATTGATTTAGCAGATATCCTCCGGTGAATACAGTCTTACAATCATTTAACGATTCCTTACCACTTTGCTTAATCTTAAATGTTATCTGTACTATCTAGCAATTATTTTTGTAATATAATATTCTGAATGCTGTCAAACAAGTTTCAATAATGTATGATACAGCTGTTATGTATATGGTTCTTGGCACTAAGCCCGTTTCGAGTACTCGATTAACCGTGTACTCGCCCGACAGGGTCACTACACGACTAATGAAATTTCCATCGACTACTCGGTAACATAGTTGGAACTTGTGAATAACCCCCAAACCCTCAATTCAGAATGAAATATAGAAATTTATCACTTAATTGTTAGTTCTAAGATATTTCAATGTCATTTGAATCAATAAAATTCACACGAGAGCGTTTCTTTTCGGTAGCTAAGTTCTCGAGGATCGAGAAGTAAGCACAAAGTCTGGCTGTGTATGCTCCCGCTACATCGGAAGCTGGAGTTATAAGCGGGTGTGTGAGCCAGCCGCGCACACATCGGTCAACGCGATGTACACCGTATAGCTCACCGTGTAAGCGAGCTCCTATCAAGTTTTTGTAAAAATGAAGGGACGCGTATCATCAGCACATAATATTTTCAGGATAGTAATAGATGAAAACAAAACGACACTCAAATACTTCTTACTTGCTAACGTGCGCTTGTTCGTTGCCCGATGCACGAGCATGCCCATGTCCATTTGACGAGGGCATTGAATTTGATGTCGATCGCACGCTCAGAATGTGCAAAATTTCAATACGGAGAAAGGTGAATGGGATTTCGTGTACTAAAACGCTCCGAACCCAACTGTACTTCCGGGTACGAGCGCCACCTCTTGGTGACTGGTAAACAACTGCAATGTCATGATTACGACTGTGATGAAAAGGGGGAAGGAAATGACGATCTATTTAGCTTTATTTTACCTTGATTTTAATTTAGTCTTCACGAAAGTAGGTAGGAGGAGAAAATTTGCATTGTTCTGAATTCTATAACCAACGCTGATCGTTTGACGGGGGCGATTTTTTTAGTTGCTCATAAAAAAATCGCCCTCGTAATTTTTCTCACGGAGGCGATTCTGTACGCTACGGAGGCGAATCGCCCGTCGCCCCCGTGTATTTTGAGCGCTGGAACATTGTTGACAATTACTATTTGGAACCATTTAATTTGGTTTTATTTTTAACTGTAATTAATATCATGAGCTGTACACCCATGGAATTTCAACTGAATTATTGATTTATATTTTGGAGCCAGCGCCATGAGTGCCTGAGGTGGCGGATACCCGCGCTGTAGTTGACTTCATTATTAATCATGTTAACAGACTCTAAATCATAGCAAAAGTGCGTTTTCGCTTTGGGCCTAAAACGATTTTAAGCAACAAAAGGAAGGTATGCCTTGTCGGGCTACCTTTCAATGTATTTCACTTACATAGTTTATTAAAAACTTCATATAATGCACACCACGTATAGTGGTCATACTGACCACTACGCGGGACGAATGCAAAAATACTAGTCATTTTCTATCGCATGTACTTAAGGTATGGGAGGAAAAGTAAGATAAATATTTAAAATACTTCCTTTCAAATTCAGCGCTTTAAAATCTCTTTCCTACCTTAAATGGCCGTTAGGAAAACTTCTGATATTTCCAGCAAAATCCAAAGTCAAAATCATGTCCAAAACCTAAGAAATCCCCGCCAATTTTTTTTACGATCGCATGTTGTTTTCATGGTGCCGATGTTTCTAGACTAAATCGGCCAATAAAATTTTGTCCACAACGAAACTCGGTATCGCGTGCACATCGATCTCTACGATCGCACACACGGAAAATTGGGACTTACGTGTGCGCGATAGGAACCGAACTTTTAACGACCGAATTTTTTAGCGGGAGATGTCAGCGCTCGCGGCGATCAGGAAATGTACATCATGACTTGCGATACCCCGTTTCGCCAGAAGTGACAGTAAATTACAGATTTCATTTTCGGAATTATCTTTTC
Source organism: Heliocidaris tuberculata (assembly GCA_025618425.1). NCBI lineage: Eukaryota > Metazoa > Echinodermata > Echinoidea > Camarodonta > Echinometridae > Heliocidaris > Heliocidaris tuberculata. The sequence continues at coordinate 32,564,533 of CM046833.1, forward strand.
CAACATCGGTGAGTTGAATTTATTGTATTTCATGAATATGTTGGTGTCGTTTCTTGTAAATTAAATGCCGATTATGAGTGAATGTTGGTGACTTTTGTGCAGTGGTGTTTTGAAAGTGTCGAGGTGGATGACTGCCTAGAGTCTACACACGAAGTATAGTAATGTCGCTATGAGTGATATAATGGAGTAATACTAATAGATCTAGACGAAAAAAGTGGTATTTGAAAATGACAAGTTTATGGTCAGGGGTCCTAAAGCTACACACCCCGCAAATACGCGCAATATACGACTCGTTCAATGCGCCAATGTCAGCTTCAAAATCAAGATTTGCATTCATTTATTACGTGTGCGTAGCTTTAGGACCCTTTAATTTTTTCGACCAAATTCGACATGGGTATCGACATCGACTTGAAAATTAATGTTATTGATATTTGTTCGTCGTAATTTTCTCAGGGATTTGATTTAAGAGTAGTCTATGTAGAACCCAGATATATGAAAGAAATTCGCATTAATCATTAAAAAGGTGACTTTTTAGCCGCTGGAAACAAAGTGCGTAGCTTTAGGTCCCCCCATCATATTACAATTCATCCCACACTGAAAACAAACGAGAAAATACATTCGTGGGACAACAATAATGCGAACAAAAGCATCACACAGTCGAACGAGTAGCGCCACATCAATTAAATTTGCAATCCATTCCACGACTTTCATCGAATACTTAGAGACAAATCATTTTCCATCACTTAAATATTCCAAAAGCTTCATCTAAAACCTAAAAATAAATAAGATGGGTTATCAATTTGCAAACAAACCTCCTTTTCGGCCGAGCCCCTCGTCAGCTGAAGATTTTCCAAGATGGATGCGGTATCGATAACGCACTTTTCTGTGAATATCGTATAATCGCGCATGCCTCTGTATTTATTTTCTATTTTTTGTGAAAATATGTTCCTTTCATGTTAGTTTAATTTTTGTTTTTTCATTGGCAAATCAAAATATTCTACGTCATTTATGCATATTGAAAGTATTCCATCATAACATGTAGAGGTGTCGTGGTTTATAGTGGATACGTCACCGGACTGTGGATCTCATGGTTCGCGGTTCGAGTCCCGCCGCGGCACTAATGTCCTTTGGCAAGACATTAATCTACATATGCCACTCTCCACCCAGGTGTAGTAAATGGGTACCTGGTAGGAATTTAGTCCTTGAATGCTTTCAGGGCAGCTGGGCTAAAGCCAGCTGGGTAATAATACTACTTCGGCGCTTAGAAACATTGTATTAATAAGCGCAATATAAATGTTATGTATTATTATTATTATAACGTAAATTATAGGTTTATATTGCCACCACATATTATTGCTGATGATAAACAAATGATCACGAATGATTCCTAATCCTAGAGATCGATGACGGTCCTAAATATTGCAGGCCTATAATGTACATGTATTTGAAAAATATACATGAACTGATGTTGGTCACTTGACGATGATGGTGGTGGCGGTTGTGTTGATAATGATGGTGATGATGACGATTAGGCCAAGCTAGGCAATGGTTCAGCATGGGTTCAGCGTTCTATATACTCTCGAAGCCGGCACGAGCAGCGCGATCGAGCTCCTAAGTGAACCGCGAATTACCCCGCTATAATTAGCTCAAAAATTCATGCAAATTAAATCCACTATGAATTACTCATCACTGCAATATTACGGCCACTTTCTTGCATTAACCCCCTTTTGTGCACCCTGCCGCTCTCTTTCAGTTCCCTAATGCCCCCCCCCCCCAGTCTCTCTACCGTTCCAATTATCATCCCCGTCTATTCCAATCTCTAACCAACAGCATTTCTTTCCCACACTCATGCTCTCTTTCTTATTCTCTCCCCCAGCTTTCTCGATCAGTCTCCATGCATCCTCTCTCTCTCTCTCTCCGAGTCTCTCCCACCCCCCCCATATCTCTCACTTTCCCTCAATCCATCTCATTCTCTTCTCCCTTTCTCAGTCTCCATCCTCTCTCTCTTTCTCTCTCTCTCTCTGAGTCTCTCCCACCTCCTTCCCAAATCTCTCTCACTTTCCCTCAATCCATCTCATTCTCTTCTCCCTTTCTCAGTCTCCATCAACTCTCTCTCTCTCTCTCTCTTTGAGTCTCTCCCACCTCCTTCCCAATCTCTCTCACTTTCCCTCAATCCATCTTATTCTCTTCTCCCTTTCTCAGTCTCCATCAACTCTCTCTCTCTCTCTCTCTCTCTTTGAGTCTCTCCTACCTCCTTCCCAATCTCTCTCACTTTCCCTCAATCCATCTTATTCTCTTCTCCCTTTCTCAGTCTCCATCAACTCTCTCTCTCTCTCTCTCTCTCTTTGAGTCTCTCCTACCTCCTTCCCAATCTCTCTCACTTTCCCTCAATCCATCTTATTCTCTTCTCCCTTTCTCAGTCTCCATCAACTCTCTCTCTCTCTCTCTCTTTGAGTCTCTCCCACCTCCTTCCCAATCTCTCTCACTTTCCCTCAATCCATCTTATTTTCTTCTCCCTTTCTCAGTCTCCATCAACTCTCTCTCTCTCTTTGAGTCTCTCCCACCTCCTTCCCAAATCTCTCTCACTTTCCCTCAATCCATCTCATTCTCTTCTCCCTTTCTCAGTCTCCATCAACTCTCTCTCTCTCTCTCTCTTTGAGTCTCTCCCACCTCCTTCCCAAATCTCTCTCACTTTCCCTCAATCCATCTCATTCTCTTCTCCCTTTCTCAGTCTCCATCAACTCTCTCTCTCTCTCTGAGTCTCTCACACCTCCTTCCCAATCTCTCTCACTTTCCCTCAATCCATCTCATTCTTTTCTCCCTTTCTCAGTCTCCATCCTCTCTCTCTCTCTCTCTCTTTGAGTCTCTCCCACCTCCTTCCCAAATCTCTCTCACTTTCCCTCAATCCATCTCATTCTCTTCTCCCTTTCTCAGTCTCCATCAGCTTTTTTTTTTCTCTCTCTCTCCCACTCCCCTCCCCCTCCCCCTCCCCCCGCTCTCTCTATCTCTTTTCACTTTTCATAAGAAAAAAGGACACAATAAAACATGAACTTCAATCTTGTTTATCATATCTGTAGATATCAGATTTCCACAAATGCTCCCCTTTTTAGTCTTTTATACACAAGATACAAAAAATATGGATAATAGCTTCACATGATTTTTGAATGATCCATATGAGCAAGTGTATCCCAAGAGAAAAATGGAAAGCAAAAGAGGAAGAAACCAGAGTGGTCCACGGAGGGTTTTATCATGCAACAGCAACAGGTCTGAATTTTGAAACTACAGGTTTAAAAAACAGTGACAGGTTAAAAGTTCTCTCAGTTCTGTGAATACAGTGAAACCTCGTTATAACAAACTTTTTGGGACTATTGAACTTACCTCTTTATATCGAAACCTTGTTATATCAGGTAAAGAAAACAACAGAATATAAAGAAGCAAGACCCACAAAATTACCTTGTAATAAATATAATGATAGTTTGTTAAAACAGTGTTTTTTATATAACGAGATTTGAATGTAATTATTCTCAAGCAAACTTATTTTAATAGAAAAATTAGTCCTAAAATTTGTTTGAAAATACTTCTACATATGGCTCAGATTGCACCAGAGAGCATCGGATGCATCCAAGAACCCAAGAACTTCCAGGGCTCTGGAACCCTGCTGTAGGGACCTTGTGCTTCACATACATCAGTTCATACTCCAATTTTACACATTTGAAGTTTTAGTTGTGCACCACCCTGAAGAAACCCATTACTTCTCAAATGCTTCAATATTTCTCTCTCCATAATTAATGTCCACATTAATATACATTTTAAAATAGTTAAAATACTTCAGCAATAACTTTATTCTGGAATTGCAAATTTCACAAAGTAGCACCTGGGAATTCAGAATAAGTGAATATATAACTTAGCAGGAGATTGAGACCTAAGAGTCACACTCTAAATACAAACAACACTTTGGTCCAAATTTTTTGGCTATTTGTCTTCATGTTTCAACTTTCAAATAGGAGAGCATTTAAAGAGCAATAACTTTCAGGGGAGATTTCTGCTATAACATTCTTCCGAGCTGATATAAAAAAGAGCGAGAAAGCTCACAAATTATTTTGCACTTTTACCAGAACTCAACCTTCTCTTTAAAGGCCTATATGGCCCAAGATATAACGATACATACCATTATCATTTCTACACAATGATTAACATAATTCACAGGAATGAGTTGATTTGATTCATTGCTTCGTACTACCACAAAGACTTTCATCTCCCTGTACTCTATGCTTGAACATGTGATATGTGTAATGCTGATTCAATGAAAATGTTTTACTACAGATCTCACAAGAAAATGCCTTCTCGGCAGTATGCAATGCTTGTTTGTGAGCTGTGAGGGCACAATTTCCTGTAAACGCTTTTCCACATTCCAAGCAAACGTAGGGCCTGATGCCCTTGTGCCGTCGCTCATGTTTGATAAGATTTGCTTTATCAGCAAATCCTTTATCGCAGACAGAGCAAAAGAAACGTTTTGGCCGTTCCTGGTGCATGCGTCTGCGATGAGCATAGACTGCTTTCTTAATCCTGAATCCTTTGCCGCATACTTCACATTTGAATGGTTTCAGTCCAGTATGTTCTCCTTGATGGTTGTTCAGGGCACTCTCTGATGCAAAGCTCCTTGGACACAGCGTACAGCGATAGATGCGATTCTGCTCGTGGCATTTGATATGGCCCATCATTCGTGCCTCACTGGTGAACATCCTAGGACAATGGCTACACTTGAAAGCTGCCTCTCCCGTATGAGCCTCCTTCTCATGTTCGTTCACCTTTTTACGTAAAACATATCTCTTGGGACAGAAGCGGCACTTGAAAGGTCGTTCCTTTAAGTAGTAAGTGGTACTTTTACCAAGCATGTCTTTGGGCTCATCAGGGGATGGTTCTGAGGGCTGGTGGATCTTCAAAGATGATGTCTGAGTCTTTGCTGGAGATTCCCGCTTCTTCGCAGCGGGCTGCGATGATTTCAATGCTTGGTGTGTCTGCTCATGCTTTACACATTCATTCTTTCTAGAGAACCGTTCTGAACAGACCCTGCACTGAAAACCATGGGCTTCCCTTTCGTGTTTACTGAGTGCAGTCTTTGATCTGCACTTTTGATTGCATTTCTTACACCTGTGTAACTTGGGTTCATGTGTCTTTATGTGATTTGCAAGAATCTGTGCATTTGCCTGTCCTTTACCACACACAGGACAAGCATGTTCTTTGTTGTCATCATGGAATAACTCATGCGCCTTCAGTCTTCCACACGAAGGGAAAACCTTCCCACAGGTACCACACTTGAAAACTAACCCTTCCTTATCATTCACTTTTTTTTCTTTCTTGAGCTGCTGTTTAGAGCTGACCTCAGTTTCTGCTGATTTTTTCTTTCCTTTCTTCTTCCATGTCAAAACAGGGATCACCTCATCTGGTTTACTAATGTTGTGTTCACATCTGAAGTGTCTCAGGATTAGTTTGGCAGATGTGAATAGACACTCACACAGGCTACAATGGAACTTTTGTGCATCTGAAATATTGAGAGAACATATTTTCTTTTAATTTTCAAGGAATTATTTACAATACACTTCTTCTACATATAAACAAAGGCCTATGCATGTGGTGTTCCTCAAGGCTCAATGCTAGGTCGGTAGGTCCATTTCTATTTTTATCAATTAACACATTTTCGGTACATAATCTTTACAACCTCATACTTAGTGAATTTTTCAAATCAAGAAATAATTGAATACAAAAATATGTCATAAGATAGAATAATCATCAACAATATGACCCATGATATTGGTGATCCAAAATTTGCTCCAGCGACGATTTCCCCACGTTGTGTTTTGTCAAAGATATAGGGTTAGGACTTAGGTTGTTGTTGGGTTTTAGGTAAGGTTTAGTGTTTGGTGTAGTGTTTGGTACAGGGTTAAAGTTAGAAATTTGAATACCAAGTGATTAATGTCACAAAAACTTACTGTCATTAAAGATCACTCTGAAACGTGGCAGTACATACCCTGGTCAAATCTGAGATCATTTAGTCTCTTCTGGATTCCAACACACTTCCCATATTCCTCACTGTAGAATACTTTTAGTTCACTTCCTGGTTCAATGACCTTTGTGCTCCTGAAGTAGATATTGCCATAATACTGAAAGGCTTCCATATTTTGTTCCTCCTCACTCTGTGCACATCTTAGATGAGACATCCAGTTTTTACGTCCGTCGATATAGAAGAATACTCCCCCTGGATTGCAAATCTGTAATCATAACAAAGTGGACCTAAAATGTATGTTTCAGACTGGAAAGAAGGTACTCTATCTTGTAAGGCCCCATGATGAAAGATTGTTTTCTGTCTTCTCAAACAAAATAAATTTATCTTAGTCTAGTGCATGCAGACTTTTCCACTGCCTTCATGTCCTCTGAAGGCTAATAGATCAAATTGATAAAACTTCAGAAGAAAATAACAAAAACAAAAACAAAGAAGATGGCAAAGGTACACTGGTTTACTAAATTTGTAAAAAATAATATAAAGTCTTATACTAACACAGGACTATGAAGAGTTAGGGCTTCATCATACAAACTTTCATAGATCTATTAACAGCTTATGCACGACCATTCTTTCCTATAATTCATGAAGCCTCTGACATCTTGAATGTGTGTTTCCATCTTGGCTCTCCCATGCAAGATGGAAGCACTTGAACTTCAAACTACTCATCTACGTCACTTTAGATATAACATGTTTCTGCACTTTCTAGAAAGATAAATCCTATGACTTTTCCACGACTTTTCCATGACTTTTCAACAGTCAAATAAATACAGTAAAGTCTATGATCATTTTTCTGGGCAATGTCACACAGCTTTGGGAACACCTCCAGACTTTTACAATATTCATAAATATTTCCTTGACTGATACCAATTTTCTGGTACTTTTCCATGACTTATTAAAGTTTTGGTATATTTTTCTTCTTGAATTATCCAGGCCTGGAAAATGTATTCAAATTTTCATGACTTTTCCAGGTTTCCTATGACAGCAGGAACCCTGGTATAATATGCTTGCTATTAAAGGGTACCAATAACAAAAAAATATTATACTCTGTATGTTAGAGGTTCCATGTCATTCTACTATGGGCTTCGAATATCACTTCTATAAAGAGATATTGCAAGTTTAATTATACTCTCTATAAGCATAAAAGCGACTAGTGAGTAGACTACTCAACACACCCGTACGCACTCGCCAAGATAAGGGCTTGCGCGGAACCCAACTCGGAGGTTCGGTTCCACGCGAGCACCTTCATGTTATCCTTTATTTCCTTCATACTCCTAAACTGTTGACCTATAGAACTTCAGATAAAGTTCTTTGAGGTTAATTTTATACTTCCTAGCAGTATACAAATTCTTTTTCAGGTGGTTGGTACACTTTAACCCATTAGCCATGGAACAGAGTAGTCCCTGTATTAAGCCTATGGGAATGGGAAATTCGGTAGTCAGTGGATTATGATGATGATGAGGAATGGCCTACCTCCCATGAAGTATCCTTTGACCATCCCTGCTCCTCATCCATTAGTGTTCCTGTATAAGGTCCAAACTCTACTCCCTTCTCCAAGGTATCCTTTGCAACCACCCCTTCCACCTTGTCCTCTGATGCCACTTTAAATATGAGACCCCTCGGGAGTTCTTGACTGGAGGATATGATTGCATTGTTCTTCTTAAGATTGAGTGCTACAAGCAACTGAGTCTCAGCAGCAGAGGAGTTGGGGGCTGGAGGACTTGTACTAGATTGACGAGTTGAAGTAGAACCCTGCTTTCTCTGTTCTTTGGGCTGTGCTTTCTTAGGTGCTGGTGCAGTTGTCTCAACTGATGGAAAGTGGCACAAGAAAACAGGAAGTTAAACTGCCCAGAAACAAGACTCCGGATGCTACCCTCAAGAAAACAGCACAGCCTACATGTATTGTAAACCAGAAACTTTGATATGCATGCATGAAAATTTGCAAGTGGTTGAGATTTGCATATGTTTCAAGTCACAAAATACATGTATTTGAATCACAACATAAAGTTTTTGTAATTTGCAAAACAGCCATCATTAAAAATTGGCAAAAGTTTCTGGTCTTACAATAGGGTTAATTTTTTTTCACAATACAGGCCTTTTACCAACAGATATCTTCTTGAAACATTACTGGTACACTGTAGTGCTGTGATAGCATTTCAAATACCATATCCCTTGGAATTTCTTGACAAGAGGATATGACGTTCTTTACTTTTTGAGATTTAGCACAACAGAGCAGCCAGGGCTCTACCAAAAGAGGACTTTGGATTACTTTGTTACACAATAAAATGGCATTTCACTCATACAAAATGGCATGAAATATTAAGATCGAATGGTACTAAACTATGACCTTGCGATGCCACTTTAAAAAACAAAGCCATTTTATGATCCAGGTAAGAAGTCAAATACCAGTGACTTTACAACTTCCATGATCTCTCTAGATCAGCAATTCTCACCTTGTGGCTGGGATGCATTGTTCTCTGTGACTGGTTCATGAGTTGTTATGGCTGGGGTAAAGTCTGCAGAGAGTGTTGTAGATTTGACCCCTTGACCCCTGGTAGTGAAGTTTGGCTGCTGACGAGTTTGCTGCACAATTTGTGGGCTAGGAAGCACTGAAGTAGATTCTATCAAAAAGTGAATTACAAGGAAGATCTATATGAATGGAAATTCAAAATAAGGCTTGCTCCCTTTTGACATGCACTATCAATCATCTTTCCATTTGTATTTTAGAAATTAAGTTTTTTTTTTAAGAGATAAAAAGGGTGAAAGACGTAAATATGAACCTAGAATTACCTTTTAAAAATTCTTGACCTTTGGAATCAAGTATCATGGACATTTAACATGAGGCAAATGTTTTCAAAGATGAAATACAGGGTGCTTTATATTTTATTTGCCATAAGTAATTATAGAAAAGCTGAAAGCTGACAGTGAAATTCTATTTCCCCCTCTTTTAAATTTAAAAAAAAAGAAGAAATTCACAATGTCAACTGGTTATAAAATAGAAACAAATAAATGAAATGTCCCTTTCAACAGCAATGCATCACTTGATAGCATGAACAACCAAAACTTATATTCTATATGATATCAAGATTACCTTTGTAATTATAATTCATACACGGATGCATTGTTTCTTCGGGTCACAATAAAGGAAATGCAGATCTATGTCAAGTTACTAGAACTTGTCGAATCAAGATAATGACAGACCATGTGCATTTCAAATTCAAAGTCATTACCATGAAATACAGATCGCAATAAGGATGCCCCAGGGTGTGGTGTAGGGAATGCTCGTAGTGGTTGATCCACTAGGAACTCAGACTGGTGTTGAGAGGTTGTGTGGTATGGAAGGTCCATGGGATAGTGTGCAACATGTTGCTGTTGTTGTTGCTGTTGTCTGTTTTCTTGTTGATCTCTTTCAGAACAGTAGAAACCTGGTGGGTAATTACCTTCCATGGCTCATACTGGGATGGAATAGAATTAAAGACAATAAAAACACAATTAAAAAGCATTAGTCTGACACACTAATAGTGTGTACATTCTGGACAAACATCAATGGATCAATTGTAATGAAGTATAAATTGAAAGTTTTTCAAATCAGAGCATGCAATTTATTCTACGGTATTGGAACAAACTAGAATCCTAGAGACATGAAAATAACAAGCAAGCTTAAGAGTAAATTATGATCCATATTGTTGTTCTACCAGCTGCTACTCCTATTATTAGCTCATCCGATTGTGCAGTTCTAGATGTGCATTTTATTTACAATACATAACATGTAAGAATAAAAAACAAACAAATTTGAGAAATATTGTGCTCTGTATGTTAGAGGTCCAATGTTGATATTTTATTCAAAATATGAGCTTCAAATGTTGATTCTATACTAGAGATTGATATTGCAAGTTAAAACACACTCTCAATATACATTATACAGCGACCTGTGAGGAGACTAGGCGACACACCTGTATGCACTCTCATAGGATATGGGCTTGCACGGAACCGAACTCTTAGACTTAGTTGGATTCTGCGCGAGAGGGTTTTATGTGATCCTTCACTCTCCTCATACTTCTTAACCATTAACCCATAGAAGCTGAGGTAAAGTGTTTTGAGGTTAATTTTGTACATTCTAGCTTTACAAAAAAATTTTTTTTTTAGGTGATTCGTACACTTTAAAATAAAGTCTAACTTTCGTTTGTGCATATTAACACTCTCATAATTTAAATGAAATTGATTGATAACACCAAAACAATAAGAGGCCATGTAAAATGTCAGAAAAATCCAACTCTGCTTTGACTTTACCTTCTAAAGTTTTAATCATTTTGTCTTCTATGCAGCCTTAGCTTAGTTTAGAAACTTTGACTAATTAAGATATTAGGGTCTATTAACAAGACAAAATAAGTAACTGAAAGATGGCCAACCTAAAAATTTAGTAAAATTATCAGATTTTCTGTGGACAAAGTTAAAGGGGAAGTTCACCCCGAAGATTACTTGAGTTTAAAAAATGCAGAAAAAATAAAGAAAAATATTGGCGAAAGTTTGGACAAAATCCGTTAAAGAATAACAGAGTTATGGACTTTTGAAGTTTTGATTTTGTGACGTCACATGCGAGCAGCTCCTCCATTATGTAATGTGATAAATATTCCATAAAATACAGTTTTCTCAGAAAATTTAGAATATTTTCGTCTGTGCATTTGATATATTGTCAGAAATGTTATTCAATACTAGATTCTGAAAAGAAACAATATTAATTTATCGTGGAACGTAAAGAAAAATGTGAATATATGGAATATTTATTACATGACCAATGGGCAGCTGCTCGCATGTGACGTCACGAATCCAAAACTTTAAATAGTCATAACTCTTTTATTATTTGACCGATTTTCATCAAACCTTCGCCAATATTTTTCTTTATTTTTTCTGCATTTTTTAAACTCAAGTAATCTTCAGGGTGAACTTTCCCTGGACAAAGTTAAAAAGATTCCTGGATGAAGCTAGCTTGCTCAGCCTCAGTTTGCCTAATTTTACTTTGGCTTTGCCTTTGCAAGTTTGCATTCAGTTTGATGATCTGTTGACTCGAGTTCGAAACAACTGAAATTCAAATTGAAAAAATAAGAATCCCACTCGGCAAAGACTCAAACTTCAACTTTAATGTTTAAGTTCAAGTTCAATTTTCAAAGTCAAACAACCTTGTTTTACATTCAACATTATGATTTAGCATGTTTAGTTAAAGCGTACTTTTCACTCTGTATTTAGACTATAAGAAAATAATGTATTGAAATCGTTCACCATGGTATAGAATAATAGGCTGTACTCCCGGGGGCGGGGCTGTACTACCTAGTCGCCTAACTGAGCTAGCGGGAAGAGAGTGCCCCACCTCCTAGTCCTACTCGACTTCTCCATTTCACATTCACAGTCACACTCGACTCGCACGCATACACACACGCAAACCATATTTGATCGAGATCTACACTCCCGCAGCTAGCCGAGTGAGTGCAACCCAGCCACTGTCAATGGACACTGCAGTTCGTGAGGTACACAACAAAATTATGGAAAATATAATTGAAATAAAATAGGAAGATTGCGTAAAGCATACCAAGTAAAACTAAGCACCGTCGTTCCTGTAGTTTTGTGTCAATTCAAAGTTGAGAAAACGAACAATTTATTACGTACACGTACTGACGTAGGACAGAACAAAGCCTTTTAAATTTAAGGTATCCTGCATGATACAAAAAAAGGAGGAAATGAGGTGTATACCGGTACTGTAATTAAATTGGATGATACATGTAAGCGCGCTCGATCAAGGCCAAGGGAGACAAGCCCCGCGCAAACAATTTTATATGAATGAACATTAATGATAAAGTCTAGTTCCTCATCATTTATTTACGACAATCTTTTACTCATGAATCTTTTATTTTCATTGCAAATCGTCATGTTTTTCTACTCCTTAATTAATCCTTCTCTCATTCTCTGTCTCCATCCTCATTCCCACCCTCTCTGTCTCGCTCTATATATTTTCGTACTCCATCACTTATATTATTGGATTTTTTTTCAATATATAAATAATCTAGAATTTATTACGATTTATATCAACATGTTAATCAAGTCACTTATAGGTTCTATCATTCACTAGGTAAAAAAGTTCACCCTCCTTTTAAATATCTCCCCTCATTCTCTCTTTCTTCCTTTTAATTTGCTTCCTCCCTTTTCTCTTCACTTGTCAAACTATTGTAAGATGATATAGACATTTCAATTCAACACATGAAGAATAATTTGACCAAAATAAATTTTAGTCGATGTAATATCCTGTAACATATGTCTCTTATCTCCACCCTCTCTCTCTCTCTCTCTCTCTCTCTTTCTTTCTCTCTCTTACTCCCCCTCTCTCACACTCTCCCTCTCTTTTTCACCCTTGTATTCTCACTATCTCATTTCTTCTTTTCACCTATCTTTAAAAGGGAATCTTGAGTTGTAGTACTAACTGGAAATACATACATGTAGGCCTATACCTTCAGAGAATTAAAAAACAAAAAAATACTACACTGAATGTTCAAGGCCAGAAATGAAAACAATTTTTTGGAAAATCTATCGTTGTCCCAATATGTTCATAACAAGTGGTCATGTAATGTGCAAGCATGAGTTGTGCTTTACTGGGAATATGATTTCAAACAAGTTTGTTTATATTTTGGTCAAAACGCCCAATCTAATGCATCAATTCAGAATTACTTCAGAGCAAATTCTCTCAAAATAAAATTCATTTACCAGAACTCCAGATTATCTTTAAGGTTTTGTTACTAATCCATGATACTGAGTAAAATAAAGCATGAGAATTTACATATTATAAAACTGAAAGTTATCAGAAATGAAAAAAAAAACAAAAACAAAGAAACAAACATACATAAACAATTACCACAACAGACCAATTATGAGCTCATATTTTTTTCTACATTTTTTCCCTCTTTGTTATACATTTAACATAAAAATTATAAAAACATAATGAAGTCTCATTACATGATTATATTGAAGAGTTTCATCCTGATATACAAAATACTCAAGTCAGCCTGCATGTATATGCTCAATTAGCCAAGTCTTTAAGACAAAATAATTAAATTATAATGTTAAATGTTCCTTTCAAAGGAATTAAATAAATCTCTGAAACAATATCAACAATTCTGACATTAAATACAATATTTTACATTTATATATTCAGTTGGTTTACAGCAGCAGCATAAAATAATAAATACAAAATTCGATATACACACAAAGACAGACAGATTGGAATCTTTAAAGCTCATAGACAGTCTCAGTAGCAAAAATCATACTGGCAAGAAACTTATCTGAAATAGTCACATACTATTCTCCTTTTATCATAAGACATATGTACAAGATTATTTAACATTCCATTCACGATTTCGAACAAATTTTAGTGTAAATATCTATAAGAAACGCTTGGTAACGGCTTTTCACTGCCTCACGCTAAGACCATATCCACCCGAAGGTTCCCTGCACAATAAACCCAGCGCTTCGCATTATGTGTAACGTATTCTACACACATAGCAATCCTATGTAAGTAGTGTGTGTATGGCCGTTGTTTGAATTTACATCCCCTCTTTTTTGGGCCAGGGATGTTTATTACTTTTCACCTCTCATTCGATAAATATTTCACTTGAGGAGGAAAAAACTTCACAGCATCTTAGTTATGTTAGTAACCGGCTGTTTATTAAGTAAAATCAACGAAATCTCACGAACAGTTTTTGAGGGCTTCCCAAAACTATCTGTTACCTTTAACAAAGGACTAGATAGAAATAAGTGCTTGCTACTTTTGTGAATTCAAGATATTATCGTCATACCAAGTCATTTGTAATTTGATTAAGCCTCTTTTCAGAGTAAATGACTGCTCTAACAAAATATTACTTAATCAATTCACTCATGTACATCTGTTTTTGATAATTGAAGGGCTTCTGTATCCCGAGTTGGAATGAAATTTCATGAGCACACAGGTCATTAACTACCGAGAAATAGACATTTTTGCAAATTGCACAAAACTAAACACTAATTTTCGAGTTTATTTGATTGGAATGTGTTAAACAGAGTATTTTGGAGGTTAAAATCTAACATAAACACGTGTACACAATCCCCAAATCATCTTTTTTTTTTGTGGTGCAGTACATGTACAAATCTCTTTCATATTTTTTCACAAAACAAAGTATCTCCATTGACCAAAAGTACAAGATTACAGATACATTAGAAATACTATAAATCATCAATGCCAATGGTGCAGTGTTAAGAATCCATAAAGATGAAAAGTCAATACTTATCACAATCAATTTCTCTAGTACCATGAGATGTAACATACAGTTCACAATTCAATTTCTTGTATTCATGTACATGCAGTAAGCTTCTCAAAAATTCAAAAATGATGAAGTACTTGGCATACTATTAATGATGCCAGTCACAATACTCTCATTTGCAGTAGTTTCAAAGCAGTCTACATGTATTACTAAATTATCTGACTGAAATATCAAGTCATTCATTTCTCGACCTTATGCATCAAAGTTCGCTCACACAGGACTCGGCAGAATTTCAAATTAATAAGGGAACAAATTTCGCATGCAGCAAAAAAAAAAAAAATCTCTATTGATTAGTGATATCATAATATTCAGAATTACTCATAGCATGGCCTACCAGTAATTGGAGAGCAGTTTCATTTGGGAGAATTCATTTTGAGATGCTTCAGATGATATAAGACATGCCAGTCACAAAACAAAGCCAAAGGATTTATGATGCTGCTATCAGGGGGGAATCAGAGATCATGGGATTTATCCCACAGAAACTCACTGGCTCGTATTCTCGAAAAGTGCCTAACTTTAAGCCCTGCCTAAGTGGGTAGATTTAGGCCACTGAATTATGGAGAGCCATATGTTACCCACTTTTAATCCTACAAAATCACCATGGACTCCCTCTAGTTCTGGAACTAAATGCAAATACAAAAACCTCATGAAAGAACTGATTTCTGATGCTCATTTCATCCCAGAAAAAAAAATTGTTTCTTGATTTTGATACATAAATTTAGTAATTTATACGGGACTTAGGGGTTGACAAATGGCCTTCCATAAATCAGGCAGCGTAAGTTAAGCCTGGTTAAACTTAGGCCACTTTTGAGAATACAAGCCAATGTGATCTGACATAAGGGTTTTGTGTGCACGGAGCTTCCTTTGATATAATATGTGAATTTGATGCATTTACTGTTGTAAGCTGGTACCACCTCCCTGTACATTATGTTTGACCATGTGCAATGTATACTTGAAATTCAAGGCAAATGTCTGCCCGCAAATCTCACAGCAAAACGGTCTCTCCTTAGTATGCAATGCTCGAACATGAGCTGTAAGAGAAGTATTGGAGGTGAATCTTTTGCCACACTCCCTACAAATGTATCGCCTGATTCCCTTGTGCCTTTCCTCATGTCTCTTCAGATCGCCCTTTTCTGCAAAACCGTAATTGCAGAAGGAGCAGAAGAAGCGCTTTGGGCGGTCCTGATGAACACGTCGCCGATGGGCAAGGGCCAATTTTCTATTTCCGAATCCTTTGCCACAGACATCACATTTGGCTGGTTTCAGTCCGGTATGTTCTCCTTGATGGCTACTGAGGGCACTCTCTGATGCAAAGCCCTTTGGACAAAGCGTGCAACGATATATGCGTGTCTGCTCGTGGATCAAGAGGTGAGATTTCAGACGGCTTTCACAGGTGAAAATATTTGAACAAAGACGGCATTTGAAAGTTCCTTCACCAGTGTGTTTCTCTTTCTCATGTGTCTTGACTGTTTTAGGTTCACTGTATCTTCTTGGACAATAGCGGCATTTAAAAGGTCGTTGATAGTAATTAGCACTTCTACCAAGCATGTCCTTGGGCTCATCAGGAGAGGGTTCTGCCACGAAATACTCTAAAGCGGAACGTGACGGTATGAATGTTTGGTGTGTCTGCTCATGCTTCTTACAATCCTTCATTCTGGAGAACCGTTCTGAACAAAGCCGGCAAGGATACCCATGGATCTGATGCGAGTGCTTCCGCAGCGCAGCTTTCGATTTGTACCTTCCGTTGCATTCATTACACTTGTGTGGCCTGGGTTCATGCACTGGTTTGTGCAGCATCATGTGTTTTGCCCACGTCTGGGCATTCTTCTGTCTTTTACCACATACAGGACAAGTGTGGTCCTGGTTGTACTCATGAAATATCTCATGCGCCTTCAGTCTTCCATAGGAGGTGAAGACCTTGTCACAGGTTCCACACTTGAAAATAGACTCTTCCTGGTTACTAGCTTCTCTCTTGGTCTTGAACAGATGTTTGGAGCTGACCTTAAGTCTAATTGGTTTCTTCATTCTTTTTTTGTGTGTCCTCACACGAAGGCTGTCATTCGGTTTACTATTGGTGTGTGCACACCTGATGTGTCTCAGGATAAGTTTAGCTGATGTGAACAAACCCTCACATAGGCTACACTGGAACTTCTTTGCATCTGAAAAATTGATAGAAAATTAAATCGTATTTGAAAGAATTATTTCCTATTCCTCACTGAAATGCAAATGAAGTCCCCCAAGGCTAACTCCTAGGTCTACTTTTATTTTTAACATAATTCTTTTTCTGTACATTTGAAACAACAGCCAAAATTGACATTGTCTTCAACATGATGAACATCTGACATGGTTTATAACTTGGATGCAATCTGATAAATATCAGTCAGGTATTTCTCATGTCAAAAAGGCCTTCAACTACTATTTGAATATATAGATTATTCAAATAGCTTACTGGAACACAAATACCACTTATTAACCTGAATGAATGTTCATTTGATAACATTAACTATTAACCTGGTGATTCAACATTTGCTCCAGCAATGTTTCCTGAAAGAAGCAAAATTGGTAATGTGTACATACCTTGATTAAACCTGACCTCATTTAGCCTAGTCTGGATTCCAACATGTTTCTGGTATTCCTTGCTGTAGAACACCTTGAGTTCACTTCCTCGTTCAATGACCTTTGTGCTTCTGTAGTAGATTTCACCGTAGTACTGAAAGGCTTCCATGTTCTGTTCCTCCTCACTCTGAGCACATCTAAGATGACACATCCACGTCTTAGAGCCATCAATGTAGTGATACACTCTGCCTGCAACACATATCTGAAACCATAACAAAATAGGACACTTTGAACAATACATATAGGTTGCTCAAGTATAAGGCACCTAACAAATTTACAAAATTGCAAAATCCTTCATCCCCCCCCCCCCCCCCCCCTGGGTCAAAGGATTGATTTAAAAAAAATCTTTGCATGAAATAAGAAGAATGTAATGGAAAATGCCTATAAAACAGCTTGGGAGCCTCTTTTCCTGAAATTAAAAAAAAAAAGCAATTCCATGTCATATCTTGTGGTAGCTGGACAAATTGCAGCCTAAGTTCAAAGAGGATGAGAGCCGAACTGACAATAATCAAGTTTCCTTCAAGAAATATCTAGTTACTTCTGTCCCCCAAATTGAGAAAGATTCAGTTAGAAAATTTTTAAAGATAAAATATGAGGGGAGAGTGGGTGAGTGCTAAATTATCCATCACGTTTCGTAAGTTGCCTACCTCCCATGTTGTATCCTTAGACCATCCCCGCTCCTCGTCCATCAGCGTCCCATTATAGGGTCCAAACTCCACCCCCTTCTCTATCCTTTCCTTGGCAATCACTCCTTCAATCTTGTCCCGCGATGCCACTCGTAATGAGAGAGACCATGGAAGATCCGCAACGGATCTGGTCTTTTTGAGATTGAGAGCTGCAAGAAGGGGAGGCTCCTCCTCAGAATCATTTGGGGCTGGAGGACTTGTACTAGCTCGATGGGATAATGGTGGACAATGCTCTCTGTGGTCAGTGCTCTGCATTTGCTTTGAAGGAGCTGGTTCGACGGATGTTTGGCCTGATCAAGAATGAGATGAAGTTAAAATATCATGAGAATAGAAATGTGGGTGTTAGTTGCATTGGAGAAAGACATTTTTTAATGAAAATCTAGACTGTAAAAACAAAGGATCATTTTTATTCATAAGCTTGACCAAACTCATCAACCAACTTTTATATTCAAACCTTACATGTACTTTCATCACTACTATGTCAAGATTAAGATTGAGGTATGACAGAACCTGACAACATTTTTTGGAGTCATCTTTGTATATATTTGCGCAGTTCTACAATATAGTAGAATATATGATAAACTAAATTACAGTACAATAAGCCAGTTCATAATTACAATTTGCGTATACATGTGCAGATAAAGGTCATTTGTACCAAGTATAATTGACCTTTATACCTTTTCATAGTATGCCCACGATGATGTGCATTGCAGTATGATTTTACATGTTAAACAAGTCCACCAAAACAAGTGCATATAAATTGGGGTTATTTCAGGGCCATTTGTACCATGGGTCATTTTAGGAACAGGCTTATTACAAAAGAATGTATATTTACCTTGTGGATGTGGTGTTATGCTCTTTGTGCCTAATTTATGAGTTGTGCTGGGCTGAATAATGCTCTCTATAACTGGTTCACAAGTTGTAGTGGGCAGGTTATTTCTTCCTGCAACTGGTTCACAAGTTGTGGTGGCTGAAATGTTGCTCTCGACAGCCAACCCATGAGTTGTGGTGGCTGAAATGTTGCTGTCGACAGCCAACCCATGAGTTGTGGTGGCTGAAATGTTGCTCTTGACAGCCATCCCATGAGTTGTGCTGGCTGAAATGTTGCTCTCGACAGCCAACCCATGAGCTGTGGTGGATGGAACGATGCTCTCTACTGCTGCTTTATGAGTTATGGTGGGCAAGTTATTCCTTTCTACAACTGGGTCTTGAGTTGTAACAGGCAGGTTATTTATCTCTATGGCCGGTTCATGAGTGATAATGTGTGGGGCATAGTCTGCTGATAGAGTTGATGATTTGACCCCATGACCTCTCAGAGTGACTGGTGGCTGTTGATGAGCTTGGTGAACAATACTTGTGTCAGAAAGCCCAGAACTGGTATCTTCAAGGACAAAATGTAAAAGAAATACAGATGGCCCAGAGAAATGAGAAAAGATCTTGGTGTGATACTACATGTACATTAAAAGTTAAACAAATTATGAAAAATATTAATTTTCTTGAAGTTGGGATGGCGAAGTTTCCACTCAGCTCAACATTACTGGGTTGTAAACTTTCCCTTAAGATATCCTTAAGTAGAGGAAATTTTAATTAAGAAACCTTACCATGATATAGTGAGCTCAACATCGGCACAATAGGCACCAGAGGTCCAAGGTGTGGGGTAGGAAACACTCTGGTTGGCTGGTCCTCCACATTATATGCAGACTGATGTTGAGAAGTTGTGTGGTATGGTATTGGTAGGTCAAAAGGATAGTGTGCAACATGTTGCGGCTGCTGCTGCTGCTGCTGCTGTTGTTGTTGCTGTTGTGAAGGTTGATGTCTTTCTTGCTGGTCTCTTTCAGTGCAGTAGAAACCGGCATGGTAGTTACCTTCCATGACTCACACATCTGTGGTGTGGGAGAGAATTAGAAGGTTAACAAAACCAGAAGACTTTATTTTTAGGGGTATCAATCTACACTTAAACAGGATGACCACATGTATGATAATCAGGACAGAAGATGTATGATGTACCTGAAACTACTCCATAAACTACTTAAATTCCAGCATGATACTCTTCAGGTTAGACCTAAAGTTAGTCAATGCATCACAAGCTCTGATGCACATGACCCTACCAAGGGCTCCAGCAGTGGCAGATCCAGGGGTTTATGAGGGAGGGGGCACAATATTCTGAAAATTTTATGACAAGCAAAAATAAGGTAATTAGTATTTTTTGTTGCCAGGGAAGGGGGCCCACCCCTGGGCTCCATATTCAGTGATAAAAGGAGTTTTAAAGGGAATTTCGGAAATCCAACTTTAATGGCAAGTTGCTCTGAAAGAAAGAGGAAAAATCATAGAAGCAGATTGGTGAAAGTTTGAACGATATCAGACAAGCAATAAGAGAGTTATGATTTTTTGAAAGTTGTAATCACTATACATGGGAATTTCAAATTGGCCGAATACGTAAGATCACTGTGACGTAGTGGCAGACAACTCCCCCATTGCTCCAACACAAAGAATGACTAAAATGTAACTTTTTTTTTCAAAAAGTATTACTCAGTAGGATCTTTTTCTTTCATGAGGACCTATAACAATGAACAATTCATTGATATAAACTATTCAATAAAGGGAATTGTTTGGAGATCAGGAAGTAAATTTTCTAAAAATTTGCAGTTATCATTTTGCTACCGATAGCTTAGACTAATTAAAAGCTGACTTGTCATGGCATTCTAAAAAGATATAACTGGTTTGGAGTAACGACAAGTCACTTGTCAGGGCCTTAGCTTTGTGAAACACTTAGCGGACAAGTTGAGCGATGTCACTGATTGTCCTTATGCTGGTTTCGTGAAAGAATTATCCCCCTGGCTGACTACAATCATGTGGACTCTGCAAAACCAGAAGATTTCCCTTAAAAACTGAACATCACAACATTAATGTCATATCGTCGATGGGCTGATAAAACCTCGTATCTCAAATTTTTGTGAAAATGATTTTGAAATAAATGTGATGTTTAAAGTGTTATTCATCTCCTGATAACCCCAGGAGTTGCATATCTTTAAAAAAAAACATTTTTTAAATATCTCTTCAAAAACCTTGTATCTCAACTTTTTATTCCACTTTGGTCTAGTGCGCGAACCTCGTAACTCCATTTCCTGCCTTCTAAATTATTTTTAATGCATTTTAACCACTTCATATAATCCAAATTATTAACAAACATTGTTTAAGGTTCAAATAAAATTGCCTACACACATGGTTTCTTGAAATGAAGATTATTTTTTTCATTTTACTAAAATTTTCAGGGTTTGTGAGATACGAGGTTTTAACAGCCCATGAACATCATGTATGCTTGGTGGATAAAACCTTGTATCTCATTTTTGGGGTGAAATCACCCTTTTGCAGGTTAAAATTACTCTTTTTGTTCATGAATGTGAAGTGTAAGGTGTAATTTATCTTCTAATAGTCATAATAGAGCATGGTGAGTTGCATATCCTTATAAAATATCAAAATTCATCATTTGTACAAAAACCTCGTATCTTTTTTTATGATTTTTTTTTTTTTTTTTTTGGTGCCAAAACCTTGTAACTCATTTTACCCGCTTCATAATCATCTACTGCACATTCCAACCACCTCATATTGATTTAATTATCAAACACAGTATTTAGTACAAATAACATAGAATATTCACATATTTTTTTTTAAATAAGAATGTTTTTTCGCTCTCCTGAAAATTTAGTTTTTTTGAGATACGAGGTTTTATCAGCCCATCGACGATATGACCTTTGATTTTCTCTTTTTAGAATTTAAACTATGGTAGATATTTCTAATTTTATCATCTTATTTTCCTGTTTTTCTGTTAATAAATCAATATTTTTTTAATCATTATCTCCTCTTCAATCTTCCCTTATGCATTTTTATAAAGTCTAGATCTAAATCTATTTGACTTAATTGTTCCACTATTTTTCTTTTTTTTCTTTTTTATCTCTTTGCTTCATTCATGTCGGACATACACGTACACGTCAGAACATTCTTGACTCACACAATTCAGGCTGTGGACGACATGCGACAGCGCAGAGGACAGTCTGCCACAGCCACAACACTAACAGGTATGATGGGGGGACCTAAAGCTACACACTTTGTTTCCAGCCCCTAAAAAGTCATTTTATTCAGTGGTTTATGCGAATTTCTTATATATTTCGGTTCTACATATTCTGAAGTTAAATCGCTGAGAAAATTATGACCGACGAATGTTAATTTTCAAGTCGTTGTCGACGCCCGTGTCATATGAAAAGGTTCTAAAGCTACGCACACGTAAGAAATGAATGCGAATCTTGATTTTGAAGCTGATGTGAATTTCACCCTGATTTCCAATTAGTGATAGTCTAATATTACAAAAAATAAAGTGAAATTATTCATTATTTAATTTGGCAAATGTAAATGATAATCTCGTTGCTCAGACTCAGTCACACCTAGTTGTATGAACTCTGTGGCTTATCAATCTGGTACTGGCCACAGAGTTGTACAACCCATGCCATTCATGCTAACGGAGGAGAGGGTAAACACAGAAATACTATGCCTCATAATCACCCATTCCCATGCACGGTGAACCTTGCAAACCACCCTCGGTGTTTGCCAAGGTGGTTCTGGACATATTCGATCTGAAAGATTGACAATCAAAATACAAAAAAAGTGTAAATCTACAAGGTTTCGGCTGGACGGATGAGGTTTTTCTTACCTTGCACATGTAGTCAATCGTTATTTGCATGAGAATTGATGACCTAACTGCCCCAAAGTCGGCACTAGTCTTGCTTAGAGTCTGTTGACGTATTTAGTTATTTCGCGTTGTGCGTCACTGCTTCTATCCACTGAACTCTACGTAGAGTTCAGTGCGTCTGTATCCTGCGCGAGTGCGAGATGTTGCACTCGCGACGTCCACGCATGGCATGTGAATCAATGGACTTCGCACTGTCTACGCATTGGATAAATGAACAACCCGCGCTGTTTATTTATATAATGCATACACTGATTCACATGCCATGCGTGGACTTCACAGACGCACTGAACTCTACGTAGAGTTCAGTGGATAGAAGCAGTGACGCACAACGCGAAATAACTAATTACGTCCACAGACCCTAAGCAAGACTAGTGCCGACTTCGGGGCAGTTAGATCAGCGTTTCTCATGCAAGTATTAAACGATTGACTAACTACATGTGCAAGGTAAGAAAAACCTCATCCGTCCAGCCGAAACCTTGTAGATTTACACTTTTTTGGTATTTCGATTGTCAATCTTTCAGGTCGAATATGTCCAGTGCATCATGTGCATAGATCTAGATTTATAGTCTTATAAGTTATAGAATTGCATTGGCCATTGCCATTGGATTGGAGTTTCCTTTTGTAGTATTTAGTAAATAATGTTACACTTTCGTTTAGTATTCAGCATTGATGGTGTCACTGCACTGTCAGTGTCAGCCTTTTAATCCACTCACTGTTACATTGCAACGTTGATGGCGCTAGGCCATTACCAACTATTCAGAATACCACATCTTTCCTCCTTCATACTTTGCATGCTGAATTAGCTGAATGTGTAGCTTCCTATTCCACTATATCATGTAAGAGGCTCCAACTTTAATATAGCAAAGACTTCGTAATCGTATCTCGAGGGCTAGGGCGCGGATGGGGCTCCACCGCGCTGCGCTGCCGCTGGAGCCCCGGGCCCAAGCCATGGCAAGGGCTTGTGGGCGCAGACATCGTCATGACATGGGTGCAAGGGCTGCTCGGACTCGGGTGTTTGATAGTTTATTCTGAAAAAAAGACATCAACAAATAATCCAAGAATATCATTATTATAGTAAAATGTGAAAATATGAAGTTTATACGTAATCATACCGAGACCAAACCTGTGCGAAATCCGATACAGATCAGCTCCTCAATAAAGGTGTCTTCGACGTTGCAAAATAGAGATGAATAGAGATGAATTATTTGGATGGTACCGTACGTGCATGACATACAATAATCACCAATAAAGCTTTAAAGGGTAGCAACCATGACAACGTACCAACCACAAAGTTGTAATATGAGGTCTCTTCCACTAACTTGTCGAATACTGATTCTAAAATGGCTGCTCCATCACCAGATATTTTCCTAGGCTAGCCTACACCTCCCCTCCCTATACAGGTAACTCTGCCTAAGTCGAATCTCTTGGGACCACAGAAATCTGTTCGACTTGGGCGAAATTCGACTTAGAAGAGGTAAAAAACACGTTTTGCTCATTCTGTTCTGAAAAATTGCTTCGACTAAGGTGATTATTCGACTTATGGAAGGTCGACTTATGCAGAGTTAACTGTACTTTCAATTCTCTTCTCACACAGCGGATGACGAGAGGGTAATCGCATCCTTTTTATAAAGACACTATACACTCACTGGCATTTCAGGTCCACAGGGCTCACATGCTCCACCACTGCATTTGATCTTTCTCTCCCTCTCCCTCTTTCCTGTCAGCTGTTCCTCATTTCTATCTGTCTGAACCCTACCATTTTCCATCCATCTGTCTCCCCCTCCTATCTCTCTCCTGCCCTCTCTGACTCTCTCCCACTCCACTTTCTCCCCCCCCCCCCCCCTCTCTCTCTCTCTCTCTGTCTCTTTCTATCTATTCCCTCTTTCTATCTATTCCCTCTCACCATCTCTTAAAATGAAACAAGGTATTCAAAAGGAATTAATCCAAATACATCTTTTCAACAAATTTATTACATCTTTGTACAATCCAACCACTTATAATGTAGGGATCTGGGCTAACTCGGCACTAGGGCAAACTCGGCCTTGGTGGAAAATCGCAGCGAGTTAACCCAGAGAGTTGAATTGATCACAAATACTTGTGTTGAATTTTGCATGAATTACACATTTCAAAACACTTAAATTCAAATTTATTTGATAGCAATGTGTATAGTGATTAGCAAAGAAGTCATTTCGAAAATTTTAAGAGGAAAAATTGTACAAAACATGAAATTTAAGACTATAACAAGGTAAGGTGTGTAGCGTGGACTTCAACTCTTGAAACATAGTCACCGCGCAGGGCCGAGTTCGCTCTAGTGCCGAGTTAGCCCAGCCCCTAATGCAGATCATATGCAATTACTACATAATATATAAACAAGTTTTCAAGCAATAGTTAGCTTAGGTAAAAAGTAGAAACAAAAATCAGATAAACACATTTGCAAAAGTGTGGAAAATATCAAGAATAAATGTTAGCAAAACTTAAATCTCTTAAAAATTGGCAGCTAAATCAATTAATTTCATATTTGAAGGGAAATTTCACAAGCATAAATAAATGACTTTAGCAACGTCTTTAAAGATCTGCCTGAGATGGGTTTTTTTTTTTCATTATTTTTTCTGAGCAGTTCATAAACCAAAATGACTTCAGCTTAAACATCTCTATAAGTAAACAATTATACAATTATTAGATAAATAGATGATGTGATTATAGAGAAATGGACAAAACAGAGTTGGTAAAAGGCAGCACCGATTCTAGATGGATATTAACATGATTTACTCATTGCACAAGATTTTTAAAATAAAGGAATACAATGTATGTAAGAATACTTGTTCTTGGCTTGTGACATCTACACACAGGGACTTTTAAAATGCTAAATTGATTAGATTTTCTTCAAAATTGTACCACTTGTTTTTTTGTTGTTTTTTTAACCTTAGAGATTTTTTTTTCAAGTAAAGTCATGCATATGACAAGAATATGCAAGGCCAGGCACTATGACTATGTAATAGTGTTTCAAAAATTGTGATTTAAAAATTAAAACTGTTAAACTGAACATGTTACAAATTTACAAAAATTTACAATTGACAACATAAATCAATATGGCACACCACAAACTGAGGGGTTTTCTCCTCAACAGGTTAAAAATTGAGGAGAAGGAGAAGGAGGAGAAGAGAAAGAAGAAGGAGCAGACTGGTTCAGAAAAGTGCATACCAGAAGCATGTTATACTGAAAGAAGATTTCTCTTACTATGAACACATAGATCTGTATCAAGCAATATACTTTTTCAGACTTTATATCTTCTATAAAAGTTTAAATTATGAATACCATATCACATTTTCCATGCTGAGCCTGGAAAATCTCTTTGACTTAGCCAAATTTCGAGTTGTACCATGCAACTTATGCAAATATTAAAAAACAAAAAAAATAAAGAGAAAATCGAAACTTTCTCATATCACTAACCTAAATTTTTCAGTGTGTGTGAGGTACATAATGCAGACTGTACAAGATTTCTCTTGGATCCCCCTAATTCTTGTTCTTACATGTAAGTATCAGAAAACTGCTGGAAGTGCCAATACCCAATGCTATCAAACTTCGACCAAAGTTTGAAGAACTACCGTTCAGCTAAAATTCTATGATAACTAGTTTTATTTTTATATTTCCAAGGGTTATGCATTTTTATATAATTCAAAGATTCATTTATTTATAGTCTTCACTAGTCTTTGAAATTTCACAATTACCTTGATGGTATGTGACAGTGTCTTTGCATTCTTCAAAACGGTCAATGACATATTCCTGAAATACATTTTGTCCGTATGTTTCCTCAAAATTTGATCATAAACTCTTTCAGCGTCATACAGTCATTATCTGTTACGAAGAAAATTTCTGTATCTTAATAAAAAATGAAAGAAGGTAGTATGAGCCAAAATCTTTAACACTAGTTTTTATGTGTGATACTTGTAGACTGGTGGCACTGCAAGGGTTAATATGCTGACCTCTAACACAAATTACTTTCCTGACTGATGGATTTGAGAATTATTTATTGTTGTATGCTATCTTCACCCTGTAGCCTATGTTTAGCCATGTGATGATTATAATGATGATTCAAAGCAAAGGTTTTACCACAAATCTCACAGGAAAATGGTCTCTCCTTAATATGCATGGCTTGCATGTGAGCTGTAAGGGAAAACCTTGCTGTGAAACCTTTACCACATTCTAAGCAAACAAACTGCCTGATGCCCTTGTGCCTTCGCTCATGTACTTTCAGATTGCATTTTTCTGCAAACCCTTTATTACACATGGAACATACGAAGCGCTTTGGACGATCCTGGTGCATGCGTTGCTTATGCTTAAGGGCTAGTTTTCTAGTTCTGAACCCGCGGCCGCAGATTTCACATTTGCATGGTTTCAATCCAGTATGTTCGCCTTGATGGTTGTTCAAGGCACTCTCCGATGCAAAGGTTCTTGGACAAAGTGTGCATCGGTGCATATGCTCATACTTATGGACCACAAGGTGCTCTTTCAGACGACTCTCACTAGCGCAAACCTTCGAACAATGACTGCACTTGAAAGTTCCTTCTCCCGTATGTACCTCTTTCTCATGTTGCTCAACAGTTGTCCATGAGCTATACCTCTTTGGACAAAAGCGGCACTTGAATGGTCGTTGGTAGTAATCGGACGGTCTACCAAGCATATCCTTGGGCTCACCAGGAGCTGGTTCTGATACCCGAACCTGGCATTGATACCTATGGGCTTTCCTCTCATGCCTGTTAAGCCCACCATGTGATTTGAACCCTTGGTTGCATTCACGACACTTGTACTCTTTAGGTCCACTCGTCTTCATCTTGTGTTTGGAACGTTTCCTTGGTGTGTAATCTTGAAACAACCCATGGACTTCCCTTTCATGCCTATTGAGCGAACTCAGAGCCGTGTACCTATGGTTGCACTCACTACACTCGTATGGCTTGGTTCCATGCATCATCTCATGAAATAACTCATGCTCTTTCAATCTACCCAGGGAAGGGAAGACCTTCTCACAGGTTCCACACTTGAAATCGGATTCCTCCAGGTCGCTAGCTCTTCTCTTGGTCGTGATCGGCCGTTTGAAGCTGAACTTAATGGCCACAGATTTGTCCTGTTCTTTCCTCTTTCCTTTCTTCTTCCACGTCAGCATAGGTATCATCTCATCTTGTTTATCACCGGTGTGTTCATGTCTAATATGTCTCATGATAAGTTTGGAAGATGTGAACAGACCCTCACAATGGTTACACTGGAACTTCTGTGAATCTGTAACAACAAGAGATAACAAATGGTACTCATTAAATTGTCACAAGAAAATACCAGGCACAAATAACTTTTTATGCAAGTAAACAAAATGATACCATGATCATCAAGTTTAATTCCAATCTCTCTGTTTGCTACCATAACTAAAAATAATATTTAATGTTTGTTTATTGATTGATTGATGCATGTTACTTTATAACTTTGTACTTGTCTCATGCCAGTGGAGGATGTTTTGGGGATGTTTTTAAAACTTTTATTTGAATCTGAAGCTTGAAGAGTATGAAAACCTACAGCTCATAGCAAGATCAGTGGAGGATCTAGGGGGTGGGGTGGCATGTGCCCCCCCCACCAAACAAAACAAACTCTGCAATACTCCACACTTGATGTACATGTGAAAATCTTGGCAAATGTACACCTTCCCTAGCTGGAGATTTCGGACACAAATTCTCTGAAAATATGACTGTTTTTTTTTTTTTTTTTTTTTTTTGAATGGCCTAAAAGGGGCAGTGCTTACATACCTGCATTGAATTTAAGATCCCTCAATCTAGACTGAATTCCAACATGTTTCCTATATTCCTCGCTGTAGAACACTCTTAGTTCACTTCCTGGTTCAACGACCTTTGTGGTTCTGAAGTAGATTTTACCGTAGTATTGGTACGCTTCCATGTTCTGTTCCTCCTCACTCCGTGCACATCTTAGATGAGACATCCATGTCTTACAGCCATCGACATAGAAGAAGGTACTGAGATCTGAGAGACATACCTGAAATCATACCAAAATGGAACAGGCTTTAAAGATTGCACACAAATCAGGGTTCTCATAGAAATTCAAGAACCAAATTCCATTATTTTCCATGACTTTCCATGACTCATTTTTGCCTTTTTCCATGACCAGGTACCATTTTGGTATGGATTGCGACATCCAAGCGGCATACAGATACCACGCAGTGATATATTATTTCAGGTTTGTGATGGAAGGCTGCCATAGCCACACATGGCCCACATCCATGATCAATTTCCATGACGTTCTAGGACTTTCCAGAAAAATCTATTTTTCCACAACTGTTTGGAACCCTGACAAGTGTAATAGATCAAGTCCAAGGTACAGTCAAATCTGCTTTAGTGACCACCTGTCTATAAAGACCACAATTTGTTTCCCTTGAAATTTGTTTCTCATTGAAACCTGTACTTAAGGAACCTGTACATAAAGATCACCTGCTCATTAAGACCACTTTTCTAGTCTCCCTTGAGGGGTCTTTATATACAGGTCTCACTGTATTTGGTAGTTTGGTGTCCCATACATTACCCAGTATTTTGCAGTTCTTGGACAGGAATTATTTAGGAGCTAATTTTATCACATTTTGTTCTTCAAATTGGCAACAATAATATTTCTCTTTAAATGCTACATGGTTCTAGTTAAATGAAATGTCTTTGAAAACAACATACATGATTAGAAACTTTGACGAAAAGTCGAAAAATTTGTCAATTTTGATTTAAAAAAAAACAATGATTTTGAACCTCTCAATGTGTTGCCAATTTAAGGATTTTGAAGCTTATTCTCCTCTTTAAAATTCCTGGCATCAAATGCAATATGGTCATGCAACAAAAAATGGACAGTCTGTGCAGAAATGGTTGTTCTTTCTACTCATGTATCTGGTAAATTTTTTAAGGGCTTTGAATCAAAAGTCATTGAGCCAAACCACAAAATGTGGTCAATTGTCTCGAAAGGGTTAATAAGAGGTAATTGATTGCAACTTTAACAAACAAGGGAAATGCCCAGGGCAGTCTCGCCTGCATCACGCAATTTTCACTTAGTGAAAAATCAAAGATTTTGGGGCACTTAAGGAGTGCTGCCCCTGACTGAGCCCCCGTGTAAGCCAGGTTCCCCATTTGTATAACTTAAAACTCCTTCAAGTAAGATTTACTGGATGGTGAAGTTCATTGAAATTAAGCTGTGTGTGTTTTAATAAAGAAGCAGAATATGTGTACACGAAATAATTGCCATTGTGACACTTTTGGGGTGGTGCCCCTCCATCAGACCCCTTGAAGATAATGATCTACTATACTTGAACAACTTGAAGTCTCCTTCCCCTAAGAATGATTCCTACCTAGTTTGGTTACAATTAATCTACATGTACATGTTGCAATACATTTTACAGAATTTAGTGTCACAGGCTTTGGGGGGGGGGGGGGGGCTTACCCCCCCCCCTTCCCTCCTTAAGGGATACATGTAGGTACCCTGTTTGCATTAATTTAGATCCTCTTTGCCTAAGGATTATTCTCCCCTAGTTTGGTTAGAACCCAGCCATGCATTTTAAAAAATCTCATTTTCAAAATAGGGGCACTTAAGGGGTGCTGCCCCTGAGCCCCCTTGGAGGCAAGGTACCCTGTTTCAGAAAGTGAGGTCTCCTTCGTCTAAGGATAATACCTACAAACTTTGCTAACAATCTCACAACAGGGCTAAAAGAAGAAGCAAATATGAATCTAAGTACAGCCATTATTAGTGTTATTGGGGGCACCACCCCCAAGACTCCACCCCTCCCCCCCCCCCCTATATTGGTAGGCACCTCCATCTTTATTAATCTAGATCCTCCTTGCCTAAGGATGATCCCTGCCAATTTTGGTTGAAATCCACCACCAGCAAAGTTTTGAGAAGAAGTCAAATGCATGTGTACAATACATGTATATATTACATGTACATACATGTACTGTATGTAGAGACAAAATTGAATTTTACCAAAAACTTAACCAAGTTAAACTGTCAGTAGGTGACCTTAAATGTGATGAAAATGTAAGATTTGGGTATTCATTTGAAAGAGGGTGACATGAAGACAATCCCTACCAAGAATGATGCCAAGTTTCAAAGAATTTGAACAAATACTTTTGAAATAAAGTAAACTTTCAAAAACTTAACCTCAGGTTAAGTTTTTGGAACACAATTCAACTCAATTGACCTTAATTGACCTTTGACCTTGAATTTTGACCTGAAATTTGTTCCACATTAGTTGTGATACTCTACAACCCTTGTGTCCAAGTTTCATGGAAATCGAACATATACTTTTGAAATGAGAGCATTTCCAAAATTGTTGACGCCGTCGCCGCCGCCGCCGCCGCCGTCGTCGGAAAAGCGGCGCCTATGTCTCGCTTTTTGCTTACGCAGGCGAGACAAAAATATCAATTGCAACTCTGTACAGAAGAGATAGGAGATTGTAATTTTGCGATTGACTGGAGGAGTTGCGACTGATTCGGTTCAATTCCAACTCTTTATACGACTGGGCCCTGAACATAAAATTGACATCATGTGTCATTTCACTTCATATTTGATCATATCTAATCTCTAATAGAAATATTACCTTATGTGTTCATACTAGGATCTTAGATGTGGTTGGTAACATATAAAATAGCTGGGACTTGCCAAATAAGAATTCAGCTGAGTGCTAGTTTCAGTTTATCATGTCATATTGTACAGAGCAGCTCTACAGAGTTACAATGTACAACATGCACAGAAATCCTTGATGGTGTGCTGTATTACTTACCTCCCAGGTTGTATCCTTGGACCAACCAAGATCCTCGTTCATCACTATTCCTAGGTAGGGTCCAAACTCCATCCCCTTCTCTATCGCTTCCTTGGAAACCACTCCCTCCATCTTGCCCTGCGATGTTGTTTTAATTGAGAGACTACTTGGAAGATCCTGGAGGGAGCTAGTCTTCTTGAGATTGAGGACTGCAAACAGCTGAGGCTCCTCGGTTGAAGAGTTTGTGACTGGAGGATTTAAATTAGCCTGATGTGATGACGTTGGACAATCCACTCTCTGTTCTCTGGAGTGTCCTTGCTTCGAAGGAGCTGGTACAGTAGATGTCTGGCCTGTTCAATGAAATGAAGTTACAAAATTATAAAAAAAGAATACCTAAGTGTGGATACTACGTGAACTGTAGAAAAACATGCACTTATTAAAATGTAAGACACTCAATAACAGAGGTTTGAAGTTTAAAATTCAAATGCTTTCAAAAGGAATAGAAAGTTTCAAACAAAATCATGATAATCTTCGCTGTGTTAAAAAAGCATTAGCTTCTATGATGCAATTTCTTCTTTGTTTTGTTTTTTTTTTGTTTTTTGTTTTTTGTTTTTTGTTTTTTTGGGGGGGAGAGGGGGAATATATTCGCTACAATTATATTTTGAATAGTACCAGTAACCAAGACAAGAATACTTTCTTTCATCATTTAAAAATGAATCACTGTAGATTCTTTTCCTCTCAGGCATAGGTGATAAAAATAGTATAGCAGCAGCAGCATCATCATCATCATCATCATCACAGAAATAGTTAAACATTACAATTCAGTTTTGACAAAACCTCATAGGTTAACTTTTGAAGCAGTTTACCTTGTTGCCGTGGTGCATTGCTCTTTGCCCCTGATTCACGAGTTGTTATGGGCTGAATGTTGCTCTCTACAATTGATTCATGAGTTGTAATTGGCAAGTTATTTCTCTCTATAACTGGTTCATGAGTTGTGAGGGGTGGAGCATAGTTTGCAGACAGAGCTGACGATTTGACCCCATGACCTCCGACAGTGACTGGAAGCTGATGACGAGCTTGGTGGATAATATTAGAGTTGGGAAGCCCAGGACCAGTACCTTTAGTAAAAGAATATGAGACGGAAATATAGATGACCAGCCGAAAAAAGAAAAGAACTTGGTACAGTCGCAGATAAATGTAAAAAGTGCTGGAGGTCCCTTTTTCTCTCTTCATTTAAAGTTAGTTCGCAAGATATCATCATGGTATGAAATTTTACTTACATCTCCATACTCCAATTTGACGATAGATTTGAAGAAGGATGTATTACAAGTAAAGGGATATTCTTGAAATAATTGTACGGATGGAATTTTTGACAAATCAAGACCATGAAAAATATGTTTATTAATATTTTATCAAAAACAAAACAATACCATTGTCTTCCCTACCTGCCATTCTACAATACCTTTTGCCGACAAACATGGCAAACAAATCATTACACTCCTTAATTCAAACTAGAACTCCTTACTTACCATGATATATTGAGCTCAACATTGGAGCTGCAGGGTGGGGTATTGGAAACGCTCTGATCGGTTGATCCACAACAAACTCAGACTGATGTTGAGATGTTGTGTGGTACGGCAAGTCCATGGGATAGTGTGCAACATGTTGTTGCTGTTGTTGCTGTTGTCTGTTTTCTTGTTGATCTCTTTCAGTGCAGTAGAAACCAGGTGGGTAAGTACCTTCCATGATTCATAGATCTGTGGTAGGATGGAAGAGAATTAGAAACAATAAAGACAAGCAATATTAGCATAAAAACTGAACGATAAGCATGTACATGAATTAATTCCATTCTTACCATTCTTAAAAGAGTTATGACTGTCATGGAGTTGATTTGAGGAAACGACCCCCAGGGCCCAGGTAGTAAATTTTCTATGAATTAATTGAATTTAAAGTAAATTCACTTTTTTGCTGCCGATAGACTTCAAAAGTCGTCTTGTGATGGCATTCTAAAAAAATGACAGGTTTCGAGTAGTAACTTAGCAAGTCACTTGTCGCAGACCACCGCACTGGTTTTGGCAAAGATGGCTTTGCATTGTGAAACACTTAGACTTAGGCTTAGTCGGCGATAGTAGACAAGTACAAGTACTTTAATAGTAGATTCTAGAGAGACAGCATGTCGCTGATCTTGTAGTCTACTTATTATGACGGTTTTGTGAAACGACCCCTATGTAAGGCCCCATGTCAACAGTCCAGAAAATAACATTATTCAGGACTCCTTAGCCATACCGGCTTGATATTTCATGAAATATGACATTTGAACATCAAGCCATACATGGGAAGCAATCTCCCCAACGGAGAGATAAGTAAATGTAAAAAAAAATTCAGTTGAAAAGTATCATCCATTCCCACAAGCTTTTCCAATGAGCCTTGCAAACCACCCTTGGCGTTTGCTGAAATCTTCATTTTCGAATAAATGCTTACACTTCAAAGATTGGAGCGTGAGAAATATGAAAAAAATTACAATTTATGGCGGCAACGATGTGGATTTACTTACTGTAGCATTATAAAGACGGTGAGATCGGCATGGAATGTAGATGAATGCAGTACAAGGCAGAGTAATGCTAAGCTGTTTCGATGCAGCATGCAGAATTTAAGATATTAGCACAATTAAATTTAGCATGCTGGTCAGAAGAGCTCAGCGTTGCACTGACGCGCCATACTCCGTTCATCTGTAGACAGCACATTCCATGCCAATCTCGCCGTCTCTGTAATGCTTAATCGCACAGCGAAAGCTACACGTCCTGTATATGCATGTGAACAGTAAAGTTTACCGGTAATAGACATCATTGCCACCATAAACAGGATAAATGTTAATTTTTTTCATATTTCTCAAGATCATGAAATTCATAATCCAATCTTTGAAGTGTCAGCATTTAGAATCTATTGGAAAGTGAAGATTTCAGCAAACGAGGCAAGGGTGGTTTGCAAGGTTCATCGTATATAGGAATGGATGCACTCACACTTATGTGAGGTTATTGGAGATTCAATTGGAATGGATGATGGTTTTTTGATACGTAACTTGCCCTCTGAATTTTTAAAAACTTATATGATCTCTCCATTGCATTGGGCCCTTGGGGAGAATGGGAGATTGCTTCCCGTGTATGGCCCACTCACGGGACCATCAGTATATGGAGCTGTGTCAATTTCGGCCTGTCACTACCTCAAAGTTGAAGAGGTAAAAACACCAATATAATCGGGAAAATTTTGAGAAAATACTTCCTTCTACATTTTAGAATTAGAATGATAGAATATCTATCTAATTTCATGCCAGATCCTTTGATAGGATCTGTATCATCTTGATCTTGACCGTATGTGCAAGATATCACACACTTGCTATGGGAGGCAATTGCTCATAGTATGAAGCCAGGTACAGACATGACAGAGTGCGAGGTTATCTCCAATAACCTCGCATAAGTGTGAGTGTGTATGGCCATGGCCTTGCCCTTGATCCGGAGTTGAACTTGATGTTCAAATGTCACTAAATATTTCATAAAACATCAACCTGATCAAGCAATGAAGCATGTCAAGAATGACCAGATGACAATTCCTCCTGTCCTCACATCAACACAAAAAGGTATGGTCAGGTGTCCTAAAGCTACGCAGGTCCTAAAGCTACGCACCCCGCAAATACGCGCAATACGACGCGTTCAATGCGCCAAACTTTTGGTATGACAGAGCAACGAAATTATCATTTACGTTCGCCAAAAAGAATGAATAATTTTCCTTTATTTTTGGTGGTATTATCACTATTTGCAAATCGGGATGAAATTCACGTCAGTCAGCTTAAAAATCAACATTTGCATTCATTTATTACGTGTGCGTAGCTTTAGGACCCTTTCATTTTTTCGACCAAATTCGACATGGGTATCGACATCGACTTGAAAATTAATGTTATCGATATTTGTCCGTCGTAATTTTCTCAGGAATTTAATTTAAGAGTATGAAGAACCAAGATATATAAAAGAAATTCGCATAAATCATTGAAAAAGTGACTTTTTAGCCGCTGGAAACAAAGTGCGTAGCTTTAGGTCCCCCCATCATACAAACGAGACAAAGCAGAATTGACAAAAATTTCACTTCAGTCTTCAGTCATTGTCACCACTCATTCAGTTATTGTCATTTATTCACTCTGCACAGCTAGCTACAGGCTTCGCCTCATCATCTTACTTAGCCTTAGGAAAGTTAGTTTCACTTTCATTGTATTGTCTGCAGAGCTCCTCCCTACCTGTGCATGTGTAACGTTAGACTTAGCACACAAGTCGCAAGTGTGGTTTGTGTGCACAATACACCACACTCGACCGAGCTCGGCGGTGGCTCATTTGAATAGGAGATGGCCACAAAAAAAAAGAACCCAAAATCAAATGAAGCAATATGCGAGAGTTAAAATAATCATACCGACTGCAACACCGTCGTTCTTGTGAGAAGAAATCCAGTAATCCACGTAAATGTACAAATCTGATACAAAATTCTCTGCGAACAAAAGATGGTTCAACTGTCGATGTCTTATTTCCGTTCCCTAAATAACTGAGGGTGTCTTCCATAGTACAAAATAAAGAGGAATTAATTGGATAGTACTTAGTACATGTACATGTATTGTGTCGACTCTATTACTTGGTATACTTACTTGGTATACTTGGTTGTTTATCCCTCTATTCCAACGGGAAGGGCTCTCAATCGTTTCTTGAAAGTAGCCACTGTAGGTGCAGACACAGAATGTTCAGGTAGTGCGTTCCAAGGTTCGACCACTCTGTTTGAGAAGAAGTGGCCTACTAATTGTGTTCTGGTCATGCTGGTACGTCTATGAAATAGTTTCTTAGAATGCCCTCTAAATTCTTTATTTTGGGGGAGAGAAAAACTAATCAGCTGGAGTCTTGTAGTAATCGTAAAGAAACTTCTAAGTGTCAATGAGGTCAGTTCTATTTCTCCTCTCTTCCAGGGATTCCATATTTAGGCCAAGTGAAGTTGATTCCTAGTTTCTCAAATTCCACATAAATTTTCTTCATTCTATTTTGTTTTACAAGTACTTCAGAGGTTCAAAACGAGTTGAATTTGCATTACATTTGTTTCCTTATTGTCTAGATATTCTAAGATTCGTATTTATTCAATTTCAGAAAACTTTTAAAGGGAAAGTTCACCCTGAGATTAAGTTCTTGATCTTGATCATGATCTTGATAAGTACGGCTCAGCACTCCTGTGGAGTAAAACGAGTCGGGTGGGTGTGCACAAAAATAATAAAATACTATTATTGATAATGCTGTTGTAGTTTAACTTTGAACAATTTGGGATTTTGAGTGTTAACTATTGTTTCCACTAACAAATTCCAATCAGTAAGTG
The DNA here is from genome assembly GCA_025618425.1 of Heliocidaris tuberculata. Taxonomy (NCBI): domain Eukaryota; kingdom Metazoa; phylum Echinodermata; class Echinoidea; order Camarodonta; family Echinometridae; genus Heliocidaris; species Heliocidaris tuberculata. The sequence goes on from CM046833.1 coordinate 32,601,155, forward strand.
TTCTAGGAAGAAATGAGTATTTAAAAGAATCTTTATTAGTGCTTATTTCGATATATGATTTATTGTGAGATCTTCTAGTTAATCGAGTGACAGGTTGCAGCAGGTCCCGGACTGGGATTGAGAGATAGCCCTCATGGGCTTTGAAGGAACATTAAAAAGAAATAACAGGAATAATAGGAATAATATCAACAATAAGACCAAAAAAATGCAAAATCGGATAAGAAATGAGAAAGTTATGAATTTTTGAAGTTAGTTTTAAAAGATTATGTTGTAGTATTTGTACAAAAATTGTTAGTTTTAAAAGATTATGTTGTAGTATTTGTACAAAAATTGTTAGTTTTAAAAGATTATGTTGTAGTATTTGTACAAAAATTGTAGTGTATATACATGTATAAAATTGTACTCTTCCAAAAAATTTGGTGTGACGTGGATGCACTGTTTTTATGTTTCTGTAACTACTACGTTTTGTTCATTGAATTAGACGATACTGCATTTTTTGTCTTATTGTTGATGTTATTCCTATTATTCCTGTTATTTCTTTTTAATGTTCCTTATGTGCATTGTATTTGTTTCTTAATCTGCACTGTTTGTAATCATGAAAATCAATAAAAACAAGGGTTTTTTAAAAAGTTAGTTTTAAAAGAAGCAGAAAATTTTAAAAATAGATCAATGAAAGTTTGAGCAAAATCGGATAAGAAATAAGAAAGTTATGAATTTTTGAAGTTGTAATCAATCAATCAAGTACAAAGTGGCAACTCTGTGACGTATCTTGCAAGCTCCTCTCCCATTTGCTCCGGCCATACACAAAAATTCATAAATTTTCATTTTCTTTGTTTTTGATGAGGGAATAAGATTTGTTTCATACAGGTTTCTTTGTAAAAACATAAGTGAAATGATTATATCTAGGGTGCATTTATGATGAAATATTGTGTTTTAGAAAAAAATGGAAATTTATGATTTTTTTCAGTATAGGGTAAATGGGAGAGGGGCTCCCAAGATATATCACGGAGTTGCCAATTTTTGTTTGATTGATTACAACTTTAAAAATTCACAACTTTCTTATTTCTTCTCGGATTTTGGTAAACTTTCATAGATCGGTTTCTTTAATTTTTCTGATTCTTTCAAAATCAAGTGATATCAGGGTGGAATTCCCCTTTAAATAACAAAAATAACTGAGGCCTGCTTAAAAAAAAAGGGAGGAGGGGACGAGAAACTACAAATTAATATCATTTAACCTATTGCAGGATTATTTAATAAAATTACCGACATCATGAATAGGAAAGGTTGACATGCAGGCCTACAGGGAAGGTTAAGAATTCCCCATACCGGATAAATATCAAATCTCACTGAAGACTTACCTGGGGAGCGTTTCATCAAGCGTTTTGTCAGTGATTTTTACCGACAAATTTGCTCTCAGCCAATCAGATGCAAGGATTTTAGTAGCTTATAACAGTTGTCGGTAAAAATCACTGACAAAACACTTGATGAAACGCTCCCGTTTGTTGTAAACATAAAGAAATGACCACCCCTCCTCACTTTCTCTTTCTCTCCTTGAAACACTTTACCCTGAACGAGACATTCACCAGCAAATATCAAATCTTCCCAATGACTTTACCACATCTTTGTACAAACCATCATTTGTAAATTATACCAACCATTCAAATTAATATTAATACTAAATAGCCATATAAAGTTTTTATGTACTTGATAGAAAAACTTATACACAATGTACAAATTTATTACCATCAACAGAACATGATCATCCTAGCACATTTGCCAAATATAGTTTTCTCTTCACTACTTATTGTAGGATAAATAATGGAAACTTATATTACATGTATATCAAAATATACACTTTTATCTTGTGATTATTTTTTTTAATGAATTAAAAAAACTACTGGTATATAGTGGAAACTTGTTACAACAAGGACATGGGGACTATGAAATTTACCTTCTTATATCAGGAATCTTGTTATATAAGGGTAAACAAAGAAAGAATATCAGGTATCTGATATTACAGCTCTTTATTACAAGTTTCTACTGTACAGAAAATGTATGAGTGAGATTCTCAATTACCGTTGTTGAACAAAATGCATCACATATCTTCTCGATAAAGAAATATTTTGATAGTACGATTCAAGAGAGAAACGGATGCAGAAGACTGAAATAATGACCATGTACATGTAAGAAAAATTGTTTATAAGTACTGAAATGATGCTAGAATTGCAAACTAATGGATCATTTAACAGTCTCATTCAACTTGTTACATTTTAACAATAATTCTGAACTTTGAATTTATCAACAAGAATATACAACTAAGTACAAATTTCAAATTAACCAGTGTATTTGAGGAGGGCAAGGGCGAAGTTTGCCCCTCCCTCTGACAAATTTCCAACCAAAAAAAAAAAAGATAAATGGAATTCGACTTTATAAGTGAGTAATTATTTTGAATGAGGTGAGTAAACTACTGTAATATAAATAATCATCAACTGCAGTTAAAACCTCCCAAATTACGGACATTTTCTCAAAAATGTTCTGCTCGTCGCATTATTTGACCTTGCATAATTAAGAGTGATGATCAGTTTTGAAGCTAAGTTCATGTATCTCTGAATGGATAAAGCCTAGTAGAGAAGAATTGAACATTGTCTTATGTAATGAACTGAAATCAGTCTGAAAATCATCAAACATATACAGTGAATACAGTGAAACTCGACATAATGAGGTAACGGCTATAACAAGAATATTGTCACAGTCCCAAATTTACTTGCGTGTCGGCACGAACCTTTATAGCAAGGTCGGCTACAACAAGCTAAAGAACAACGAGCAAGCAAATTTCACTCAAATGGACAAAAATCTTTCAGCTGGAGAATTTGCTAAACAAACAAACAAACATGAGCATAGTACAGAGATATCGGGCCCTTGCGGGCGGCCCATACAAGATCACGCGATGCAGGTTGCATCATTTTATTCGTACCACAGCGCAGGGAGACCGGAAACCGCACCCCCCCAATAGAGAGAAATAGAAAAAGATAAAAGTTGGTTGGCAGTTTACGATCAAAGGATAGCACCAGTACTAGCTTGAGGTTCACAAGATTGATGCAATGCACAAAACAATATAAGAATACAAGTCCTAAAAGTAATCATGATCTGTCCTTTATGTGACATTTTCTTAAAATTCTCCAAAAATATTATAAAAATCAATTTTTTTTTTGGAATCACATCGTCCACATCATCCCTCAATTTGATGCTCAATATTGCGGCCTATAATTCATATTTTTAAAAGGGTAAAGTTGTGCATTATTGTTGTTGCATGCTGCTTGCAGTTCTAAATACATTATCATCTCGGACTTCTCCCTCTAGCCTATGTTTGGCCATGTGATGATTATACTGATGATTCAAAGCAAAGGCTTTACCACAAATCTCACAAGAAAATGGTTTCTCCTTGATATGCATGGCTTGTGTGTGAGCTGCCAGTGAAGTGCTTGATGTAAAACCTCGGCCACATTCCAAGCAAACATATTGCCTAATTCCCTTGTGCCGTCGCTCATGTACTTTCAAATCGTTTTTATCAGCAAACCCTTTACCGCAGAAGGTGCACACAAAACGCTTTGGGCGTTCCTGGTGTATGCGTCGCTTATGACTAAGTGCTAGTTTCCTTGTTCTAAATCCTCTACCGCAGACTTCACATTTGAATGGCTTCAGTCCAGTATGTTCTCCTTGATGGTTGTTGAGGGCACTCTCTGAAGCAAAGGATCTTGGACAAAGTGTGCAACGATACATATTCACATACTTATGCAGCACAAGGTGATCTTTAAGACGGCTGGCAGTGGCGAACACCTTCGGACAATAGTTGCACTTGAAATCTCCTTCTCCTGTGTGAACCTCTTTCTCATGCCGCTCAGCTGTTGACTTTGCGCTATATCTCTTTGTGCAAAATCGACATTTATAACGACGTTGATAGTAATTGGACGGTCTACCAAGCATATCCTTGGCCTCATCAGGTGCTGGCTCAGAAGGCTGAATACCTGCAGATGATGCTCTAGTCTTTGTTGGAGATGCCTGAGTCTGCGATGATTTGAAAGCTTGGTGTGTCTTCTCATGCTTCACACATTCATTCTTCTTGGTGAATCGTTCCAAACAGAACTGGCACTGATATCCATGGACTTCCCTCTCGTGCCTGTAGAGCAAACGCCATAATTTGAACCCTTTGTTGCATTCACTACACTCGTACCATTTGGACCTCTGTATAATCGTCTGTTTTGAAGGGGTCGGGGGAGCTTTATCATGTACAGCAGATGCTTGCTCCTTCTCATGGAATAACTCATGCGCCTTCAGTCTGCCAAAGGAAGAGAAGAGCTTTGTACAGGTTCCACACTTGAAGACAGATTCTTCCTGGTCATTCACTTTTACCATTGGTGTAATCTGCTGTTTGGAGCTAACTTCAATTGCCACATATTTCTTTTTCCTTTTTTTCTTCCATGTCAAGACAGGGATCATCTCATCTTGTTTATTACTATTGTGTTCAAATCTGATGTGTCTCAGGATAAGTTTGGCAGATGTGAAGAGTCCCTCACACTGGCTACACTGGAACTTCTGTGCATCTGAAAAATAAATAAGAGAACATATTTCCGTTTCAATGAACTCCTTGAAATCCTCACACATTTGCACCTGGTGTTCCTCAAGGCTCAGTTCTAGGTAACCAGTAGTACTGATTAATCTAAACCCCTCCCCCACTGCTCTACTATAAACATATACATGTGTAGAAAGCTACTCATTTGCAAAATGAGATAGCCTTTCAGAATAGCTTACAATGAGGCAGTACATGTACATACCTTCATTAAGTCTGAGGTCCTTTAGTCTTGTCAGGATTCCAGCACACTTCCCATAATCCCCACTGTAGAACACTTTTAGTTCACCTCCTGGTTCAATGACCTTTGTGCTTCTGAAGTAGATTTCACCGCAGTATTGATAGGCTTCCATGTTCTGTTCGTCCTCATTTCGTGCAAATCTTACATGAGACATCCATGTCTTACATCCATCGATATAGAAGAATACTAGACCTGAGATACAAATCTGTAATCAAAAAGTTACAGCTTGAAAGGTTAAGAGGTTAAAGAATGGCTTGTTCACACGTAACACGATAACTGCCTAAAACAACCATAAAGGGGTTGCAAGTGGCAAGTGGGATGAAAACGAGAGAAGATGCAGACAACAAAGGCCCCTAAGCATACCGGGCACTCATTTATCAGTGTGTTGTAAGCTACAGAAATGTGAACCATTTTACGCTTCATTTTGCTGCTGCAGCTTTTTTTCTTGAGGTGGTTCACATTTACATCATGTAGGAAATTAGTTTTGTTGATCATTCATCTAAGAACTAGCAAAAGTCCAGCACTGTGTGTATTGAAAGTATCAAATTCTACTTCCAAAAAAGATACTGCAAAAATTTAACAGAAAAATTATAGAGGGGGAAGGGAGAGTCATATTCAAATGCCAACATAAATTGTTAATCAAGTTTTGTACTGCCTACCTCCCAAGAAGTATCCTTAGACCAGCCCTGCTCCTCGTTCATCAATGTTCCTGTATAGGGTCCAAACTCCACCCCCTTCTCTATCGTTTCCTTGGCAACAACTCCCTCTACCTTGTCCTGTGAGGCCACTCTTAAAGAGAAAGACGATGGAAGATCCCTAACAGAGCTGGACTTTCTGAGATTGAGTGCTGCTAACAGCTGCGGCTCCTCAGCAGAGCTCCTTGGGGATGAAGGACTTGCACTACGTTGATCTGTTCCTTCTTTTGACTGTCCTTCCTTCGAAGGACCTGGTGCAGAACCTGCTCAGGGGTTATACGAAAAAAGAATTGAGGAATGAAATCGCTGTGGGAGACTTGTACATAATTGCAAGTTTGCAGTTGTACAAAGCTCATCTTAGAATTCTTCATGGTGGTTGTGTTGTTCAGGAGTCAGGTGGAAGAGAGTAACTTCTGCTCCAATGGTGTTCACTCTGTGGTGTAACACATTTAATGCTTCTATTTAATCTGAAAACAAGGAAAATTAAAATTGAATAACACCCCAACTTTGGGCATTTTCAAGGTGGCTCATCATCAACTACCGTTTCTAATTTTCACAGGGGCTCATGGTTCGAAATGAACCTTTTCTGGCACTTCAAGAAGGGTTCATAAAGAAATATTTTGATAACAGTTCATTAGGACTTGCCCTCCCAAGAACCCCCATTTTTCTATCACACTTGTACTTTTGTGTCTTCTTTAAAAAAAAGAGCAAATGTGGAGTTATTGCTGATCTTGTCACAAAAGTATCCCAAAGTCTAGCTTGCCAATGTCCAAAAAATATCTGCAAAATAAAAAAGAATAGCCTGCAAAAGTAGCCCCTGGATTTACGAACAGACGTCTGTGAACACCCCAGGCTTCTGCTTTCTCTCAACAGTTGTGAATTCTCACCTGGTTGGTTTGATGTGTTGCCGTCTGTATGCGGTTTACGAGATGTCAAGAGTCGAATCTTGCCTTCTGCAGCTGTACCTTGAATCTTCACAGGTGGAACGATTTTCTCTGTAACTACTTCAGGAGTTGTCACAGGCATAATGTGGCTATCTTTAACTATTTCACAAGTTGTGGCCGCTGGAATGTTGCTCTCGACAGCCGATTCATGAGTTTTGGTTAATGGAACGATGCTCTCTACATCTGATTTACGAGTTGTGGTGGGCGACTTATTCCTTTCTACAACTTTTATCCTCCTTTCTTGAGTTGTTATGGGTAGGTTGTTTCTCTCTATGGCTTCTTCATGAGTTGTAATGGGTGAGGCATAGTTTGCTGACGGAGTTGAAAATTTGACCCCATGACCTCCGAAAGTGACTGGTCGCTGATGATGAGCAAGGTGCAAATGATTTGAAGTTGAATGCACAGGGCTAGGATCTTTTAGAAAAGGAATCAGAAGAAATCATAAATCAAATACTGATTGCCGAAAATAAAAAGATGAAAACTAGAAATAAGGTCTCAAAACAAGTCCTACAGGTTGTTCTTCCTTCATAATGCAGGCTACCCTTTTCATAACTATCAATACTACTTTAACTTTTAAGTGTAAATATATTTGTAGTGAAATCTCGATAGGAAGAAAGTACAATGGTAAACACGAAGAGACTCTAGCTATTTAACTAGATTGTTGTCAGGCTTTTGGCAGACATCCAGAAAAAAAAAATTACAAATTTTATAAATATCAGGGTAACGATTTATAGTCTAACATACTATAGAATAAGGGAATGGAAATGGAAACAGATCATCATCTATTTACTTTTTATGGTGTTTTGATAACATTTCTTAGTTGAATTGTATATTTAAGACATGATCACAAGTCCAAAAGCTTGTTTTCATGTTTACTTTATCATCAAGTTTTGTAAATATTTTGGTATTCTTTGTTTTACATTGCTTTACATTGCATTTCTATTGTAGTGTATACACATACAATATATGTTCAGCACCTGTACAAGCACCACTCACACAGCATTTTGTCCTTCAGGACTAAAGTTCTTAGGACTACCAGAACAAGAAAAATTAATACGGGGCTCTCTTGTAAAGCGGTTTTCATGTACTGAAGAGCCCACCCACATCCGGAGTATTACAATGTATAAATAAATTTACATTAGATGCATTTGAACAGACGGTTTACTACCATGAAATATTGAGCTGAAAGCTGGTGCCATAGGCCCAGGGTGTGGGGCAGGAAACACTCTGGTAGGCTGGTCCTCCACATACGCAGACTGATGTTGAGAAGTTGTGTGGTATGGTATTGGTAAGTCAAAGGGATAGTGTGCAGCATGTTGCTGCTGCTGTTGTTGTTGCTGTGGTTGTTGCTGTTGTTGTGAAGGTTGATGTCTTTCTTGTTGATCTCTTTCAGTGCAGTAGAAACCTGGTGGGTAATTAGGCTCCATGATTCACGCATCTACATCTGCGTATGATGGGAGAGAATTAAAAAGGATAAACACAAGCAACATTAGCATAAAGTTGATTAATTTTTTATTTGATTTCATTCCTACCATAACGTGTTATTCAAACAATGTTTTAGATTAATTAAATGCATCTTCACAAATAATAACACATGTAATCTCAAAAAACTATTGGCAATGCATAAACCTGGTAACCTTTGTTTTTATGAACTAGCAAGTTGTGTTTGGAACTTATTTGGAACACACTAGACTATATCCTTTTTAGTGCTGGCATGGTACATCATATTCATAATTCGCTCTGTGATTGATTATTTTGTCAAAAACGTCATGCAATTTAGGTACATGCAATGGTAGCATTATGTTATCCCCGATACTGTCTGCATTATGGGAATGAAGTGCTCCACCGCCCCCCCCCCCCCCCCCGTTTTTTTTTTAACCCTTTCACGACAATCAACCACATTTTGTGGTTTGGCTCAATATCTTTTGATTCAGAGCTCTAAAAATATGCCTGATGCATGAGTTGAAAGAGCACAATTTTCTGCACACACTATATCCATTTTTGTTGCATGAACATATTGCATTTGATTCCAGGAATTTCAAAAACGAGAATAAACTTTAAAATCCTTAAATTGGCAACACATTGAGAGGTTTAACATCGTTTCTTTTATCAAAATTGGCAATTTTTTCAACTTTTTGACAAATTTCCTAACCATATATTGTTTTCAAAGATATTACACCTTATAGAACAATGTAGCAGTAAAAGAAAAATATCATTTTGCCAATTTGAAGGACAAAAAAATGATCAATTTTATTTAGCTCTTAAATTATTCCTGTCCTGAAAGGGTTGAACAAAAACCTGGACATATTGCAAGCTTGCTCTCTCTCTCTTTCTCTCTCTCTCTCTCTCATTTAGAATCTACAAGATGATATGAAATTCCAATCTACATCTGATCTTATAATACTAGCAATTCCTTGTTTGAAAACTATTTCAAAGCCAATACCCATCTGCTCATCGATTCTCTGATGCTCAATAAGTCACCACAGCAAAAAACATCAAATTTACCAGTATGGCCAGGGGTCCAATGCTGCGCATCACAATATTTGTGATATTATCATTATTTTGAAATCAGGATCATGAAATTCATTAATCAGCTTCAAAATCAAGATTTGCATTCTTTTATTACCTGTGGCTGGGCGTAGCTTCAGGACCCTTTCATTTTGTCGAAAAAAATTTGACACGGGCATCGATAATAATATCGACTGAAAATGTTTATTGACCAAGCTGTTTGCCCTAATTTCTCAACGATTCAACTTCAGAATATCGAATAGAAATAGAACCAAGGTACCGCAGACTGTCCAGTTTCCGCTCACCTGCGCGACAGGGCTTCACGGACACAACGGCCGTCTTCCACCGCTCGAGTTTCTTCGGTGCGCAATGAAGGCGTGCAACTCACTAGCCTATGGCAGCATGCACACTGCATGGGAACGTGTACACCAAAAATGGTTCACTTTCGATCGCACGTAAAACGGAAATATGCGAATGACGTCACTATGCAGTAGTGAGCAATCCGCTTATTTATGTATGAACAAACTATTTTTAAAAACATAAACCTACTCTTTAGAATGGTCAGAAAAAAATTGTAGTAAATTATGAATGTTTATTTACAAAGATATTTATGCTACAATTCCTGAGGTTTTACCTGACCATTTCTAGTGGGAATTCATATCTAAAAAAAAATTATCCAGGATTAAACTCGGCCGTGCAGCCGCGTGAAACCCTGCCCTTTTTTCGCTCACCCTTTATTATACAGCCTTTTACTTATCGGGACGCCGCGGCCTGTGCATGCTAGCAGAGCTGCTAATGAGCGCAAACTCAACTTCAACCGGCCGAGTTTTTGAAGCGCATAATATGCTAGTACACGCACGATATAAAGGCGCAATGCCAATGATTTGAAAAGAAAAGACTATATGTATAATATGGTATAATATGGCTTATAAAAATATCGCGTGGAAATAATCATTAATTAGCTTGCATTTAAGCCGATGTAATCGCTTTATTGCATGTGCGCCCACTAGAGAACAGAATTAGGACGGGTCATCGCAGAAAAGGGACCAGAAAATGCTTTGCGCAGTCGGCGCACTACAGACGGCCGCTTAGGAATTCAGGAGTACGAGTGTCATGGTACGATTCGCTAGAATTTTAGCGTCAAAATGGTGTCTATTAGCGCCTGTATAATTCTTTAAAAGTAAAATTATCAGTGAAAAACTGCAAAAGTGAGCGGAAACCGGGCAGTCTACGGTACTGAACGTAGATAAAAGAAATTTGCATGAACCACTGAATAAAATGACTTTTTAGCTACTTTTTTAGTACTGGAAACAAAGTATGTAGCTTTGTCCCCCAACCATAGTCATATCACACAAATGATCATTCCTAACTGAAATTCCTCTCTCTCACTTTCAAGCTGAAAGTTTGAAGTTTTGCCCGAGCCCGGACTCACCAGCCCAGTCAATAGAGGTTCAAGACCTACATGTATCAGACTCTCAGAGACTGTTTCGATCTATTGTCAGACTTTTGTCAACATTTTCTGCTTTTACTAAACGGCACGGCTTGCTGGGTAGAAATTTTCGAACATTTTTTAGGAATTTTATGTATGGTTACTGATATCTTTTTTTCTTAGCAGCAAAAAAAAAAAAAAAAAAGGAGAAAAAAATCTTCTCTTCCACCCTTCCTCGTTTATACATGTATTTATCCTTTTAACACTGCTCTCTCTCTCGTTTTATTCCTTGCTTTTATTCTTCTATCAATGATCTTTCCATTCTTCCTCTCATTATGATATTCTTTGTTTCCTTTTATCATAAAATCCCCAACCTTCCTCATGTTAATCTTCATCTTTCTATCATTTTTCTCTCTCTCTATCCTTCGTTATGTTATACCTTTTTCATCCTATCATTTCTCTCTCTTTCATGGTATTCCTTTTCTTATCATTTTCTGCTTTCCATCTTTACTTTCTTCGTTTTTATCCCATCATTTTTTTTTCTTTTCTTTCGTCATGTTATTCTTTTATTCAAATTATCATCTTCTCTTCTATCTTTCCTTATGTTACTCGTAATATCTTTATCCTTCCTTCATGTCTCTATTTTTCTGTTATTCTTTGTCTTTATCCACTCATTTTTTCGGCGCTAATGCACTTTCGTATCCATACCCTACCCCTACCCCTACCCCTAACCCTAGCCTAGGGTTAGGGGTAGGGGTAGGGGTAGGGTACCCAATGCGCATGGATATGAAAGTGCATTAGCGCCATTTTTTCTTCCCAACTTTCCTTTTGTTGTATTCTGTTTCCTTTCATCATCTTCTCTTCCATCTTTCCTACCTTTCTAATATCCTCTCTCTATGGTTCATGTTTTTCTTTGCATTATCTTTCTCATTTTCTTTCTTCCCTTATATTTCCTTTTTAGCCTGAAAACAGAAGAATCATACTGAGATGATAGAGTCTACTTTTTCAATTTTTCCCCTTGAAGACACCATACAATTTAATGTTCGAAAATTTCATCCCAGCGAGACACGTCGCACTGCGATCCAACTGTGTGGTTTAATAAAGCCTTTCTAATAAAGGCCACATTTTTGGTAGCCTATTTGGGAGGCAGTCTCCCATTTACATGTAGGAGACCAATTTTCTTTCAGTCTGTTTACATTTGCTGCAAAGGGATCATCTCGGCTCAAAATGAAAATGTGATACTGATAGGATGGGGGTTGCATTTCCGGACACTTAACAAAAATTAGCCTGTCAAATTGCTGTCAGATTTTACGAAAAACATGCATCAACTAACACTAAAACCAGCGAATATTTGCAATTCACATGATTTTCAACCTACACATGTATCCTGTGAAAGATTTGTGACAATTTGCATGAAAATTTGTTCGATTTGCTGCTTAAAAATGACCTGTCCGAATTAACAACCTGTCCGGAATTACAACATCTGGGTATACTGATACAGCGATATACTTTATAGTCATGGATTGTATTTCCGAACAGCAGTATACCGAACGCGTATACGCCCAAAATGGCTTTCAATTCATACACGTATTACGCGTATGTTCTCCACACTGTTCGACACACAGAACACAGGGCAGAAGATCATAAAATGAGGCAAAAAACATAAGCGATAAGTAATATCTCATAACCTGCTCTCTCGTCACCCCCAGTCTTCATCCCGTTGGCCCCAAATCGGGGTAGGTTGTGACTGTGTCCTTTTCCCATACTAGCATAGGTGACACATGTTCGGTAATAATAGTATACCTTTTTCAACTTGTTTTCAATTTAATAACATTTTTTGTTATGATCTAGATCTCTACACACAAAATATATTAGCTTCTGACCTCAGTGAGACAAAAATTTGGCTGAGAGAAACTGCCTTGTTGTTGGTGTTGTTTCTTTTGTCCTTTTATAACTTAAACTAACAAGTTAAGTCTCCAATATCGGAGACAGTCTCCCAGACCAGTCCCAGGCCCAGCTGAGCCGAGTGGCCGTGGGGTGGGCGTGGACGTGTCGTGGTGGCTAATTTCACAAGATGGCCACAAAAATGAAGAACGCAAGAACATGGCAAATATGTGAGAGTTAAACATAATCATACCAATCTGAATGCCGTCAGTTCCTTCTTGTAAGAAGAAATCCACAAAAATGCATAAATCTGATACAAAATTCTTTTACAAGCATACACAGTCATGACAGTGTTTTTGGTTCGGTTCTCTAGATAAAGGAGGGTGTCTTCAATGGCACAAAAATAATAGAGATGAATTAATACATGTAAGTCGAAGGTTACTAATGCTATGCGCTATGCTGGGAGTGTGGACGAATGGGAAATTGTGTAATAAAAATTTGATAGGAAAGGTTGACATGCAGGCGCGCCTCGGCGAGGCGTTTGGGGAAAAAACAACAAACAGTTCGATCCCCATACCAGATAATTATTTCGATTTCATCGAGGACCTGTCTGTTTGTTGTGAACATAAAGACATGAGGTTACCCAACTGCAAAATTGACTGCACTTTTTCAGTATATAGTTTCCAGCAGTACTGCGGAGAGAGATATAGGGCATAGCATATATACATGTAGACCCATTTAGCATTTATTTTATTCATTTAACACAATATTATATTACTAAATCTTGAGTTTCTTTCAATGGAATGGAGTTGGGTGGTGTATACCCGGTCTACTGTATACCCCCCCCCCCTATAAACATGCAAGCTTGCCCCCTTTCTCTGTTTTAGGTCAAATAAGTCCAGATGGGATGCATGCTCCCTTCCTACATCCAACACTGCCATTTTATTCTAGCTCTCACATACTCCCCCCCCCCCCCCCCCCACAGGGCATATGTCTCATTGAGACCTGTACATCATCCGCGTACACAAAAACGGATAAAAAGGGTACTTTTTCAGCATAAGGCGAGTAACCTGGGTTACCACTTACTGCAATCCCCATTTAGGGTGCTTTTCAGAAAGTAATTTACATGGATGATGTACAGGTCTCAATTAACTCTCAATGAGACATCCCCCCCCCCCCCACACACACACTATATTCTCTCTCTCACTCCACCTCCCTCCCTAATCTCATAAACATAATGATGGTGGCTCTCAATCCCCACTCATATCCCTTGTTTCCTTACTTATCTTATGTTTTCATATTTTATATGTAGGCCTACATATATTTTTATATGTATGACCAGCATGTGCAATTATATGCACTTTTATGTTTTTATATTTGATGAGTGAAATAAATAGAAAGAATATTGAATCTTTAATCTCTCTCTCTCTTTCTCCCTCTTGCTCTCTCTCTCTCTCCCCCCTCTTGCTCTCTCCCTCTCTCTCTCCCTTACCCAAAAGGAGAACACAATTATCACATCTTCCTAATGACTTTATTACATCTTTCCACAAACCATAATGGGTACAAATGCAAATACCCATCATTGACCATTTAATCACAGATTTTTACTACATCATAAGGAAACAAGTTTTCATGCACTTGACAGAAAAACTTCTACACAATACATAAAATTAATAATATCACAATCAACAGAACAATGATTATGCTCGTCCCAAACATATTATCCCCCCCCCCCCCCCCCCCACTATTCACTACAGTGGAACCTAATTGTTATAAAGATTAAAGCTCATGTAGAGTATTGGTAGCAAAAAGGAAATTGGAAACAAACATGTTAAATATAGTCTCATGTTGTTCTCCTTGTATCAAAAGATGTCTGTAAGAGATCATTTGGTATTCCATCTATGATTTCTGGTGAATTCCAGTGTAAATATCTGTAAGGAATGCTCGATCACTGCCATTATGCTAGGACCCTTCCACCCCGAGGCTCCCCGCACAGTAATCTTGGGGCTTCGCATAGAGACAGCATGTGTATCACTGTGTGTAGATACTCATTGGTTTTACACGTGTGTGTACAGTGTATAGCATATGCTGCCTTTGTTGGGATTTTACGTGCCTGTCCTGGCACATAAATTAGTTTTTGCCTCTTATTTGTTTAATATTAAAGTTTAGGAGGCGAAATCTTCACAAATTCTTAGTATTGCTAGTATCTTGCTATTTATAAAAAAAAAATTGAAGAAATCTGACGAAGAGTTTTTGAGGGCTTACCAAAACTCTACATGACCTTTAAAGAACACTATTATAACAAAATCTCGTTATAACAAGGTAATTTTACTGGTCCCACCTCTTTGTATTCTGTTCTTTTTTAGCCCTGATATAACAAGATTTGGATATAAAGAGGTAATTTCCTTGGTCCCACAGGGTTTGTTATAATGAGGTTCCACTGTAATATCACAATCAACAGAACAATGATTATGCTCGTCCAAAACATATTATTTGCCCCCCCCCCCCCCCCATTATGACAAGGTAATTTGGCCAGTCCCACTTCTTTGTTTTCTACTGATTTTCAGCCCCTGATATATAACAAGGTTTCGATGTAAAGAGGTAACTTCCTTGGTCCCCAAAGAGTTTGCTATAACGAGGGTCCACTGTATATGATAAATAATGACAACCTGTATCATATCAAAATATACTGACAACTTTTATGCTATGATTATGAGTTTTGCAACCTAGCGGTACACAACATGCCAAGGTCATAAAAGACTATGAAAGTGCACAAAGCAGTCCTATTCAGAAGTAAACCTGGTCCAACTCAAGGTTCTACATGCTCTCTGGTGAAATCTAAGCCCACTTTTTGAACTTTTCATGATTTCATGACCAAGATATTAAGAAATAAGCTAATTAGGCCTACACATAAGCAAAAAGGCAATTTCCCAAAGCATTATTTATTTTTCTAAAAAAGAACCTCTAGTACGTGATATCGTTTGCTGAATGAGTGAGCATGAAAAGAGGCTAAGAGGCGGCAGTCTCATGCCATAGGCGTGAGAATTGGTAGGTCTGGGTACCAATATTACGAAATAAGCTAATTAGGCCTACACATAAGCAAAAAGGCAATTTCCCAAAGCATTATTCATTTTTCTAACAAAAAACCTCTAAGGTACGTGATATCGTTTGCTGAATGAGTGAGCATGAGAAGAGGCTAAGAGGAGGCAGTCTCATGCCATAGGCATGAGAATTGGTGGGTCTAGGTACAGCAATTAAAATGCATCAGTAAGATGCTCAATTATCTCTACTGAATATAGTACACGTACAGTACATCGATAATATCTCCTAAAAGGTACCAAATACCCAAAAATATTTTGCTCTGTATGTTAGAGATTCTACATTGTATGTTGTTATACTATATTTAAAATATTGGCTTCAAATATTACATCTATATAGAGATATCGCAAGTTTATTTACACTCTCTCTATATATAAGCATAAAAGCGACTCGTGAGTAGACTACTCGACGCACCCGTAACAGCTCGCCAAGATAAGGGCTCGCGTGGAACCCAACTCAGAGTCTGATTTCATGTTATCCTTTAATTCCTTCATACTCCTTAACTGTTGAGGTGGTGACCTATAGAATGCCAGATAACAGTTCATGAGATTGATATTCTTTCTAGTTGTACACAAATTATTTTTTCAGGTGACCAGTACACTTTAAAGAAATTATATTTCCATAGTACAATTCAAGAAAGAAACATGAAGATGACTGAAATTGATGACCATGTAAGAAAAAAATTGTATAAGTACTGAAATGACACATGTTACATTTTAACAATAATTCTATAAAAATATAAGTAAAAATCTGAGTACAAGTACAATTCACCAGTGTATTTGAAGGGGCAAGGGGTAGTTTGCCCTCCCTCCCCCCGTATCTGAAAATCATCAACATATCAAATTATAAATCAAGAATTTCAATAGTGCCCTGTCCCAAAATTGTAATTGTATCCCCCAGCAGAATACCGGATACTTTGGATTCAGCAGCATTACGCCGCCACCACCGCCGCCGCGGTGTCACATTCTTGTGTGCGCTCTAACTGCCACATTCCTTGATGGATTTCTTTCAAATTTTGTATGGTGTATCTTGGTGAAATCTAGACACCTATAATTTTTGGTGATGCTGCCCCCAGTGTTTCGTCTTTTATAGGGTAAAAGGCAATTTTGTAGATTGTTTGTGTGCGCCTTATAGGCTACATTTTTCAACGGATTTTGTTCAAGTTTTGAATGAAGGTGTATCTTGGTATAATCTAGAAGCCTATAGATTTTGGTGATGCTGCCTCCAGTGTTCCGTCTTTTATAAGGTCAAAGGTCATATTTTGATAGATGTCCTGTATGCACTCTCGTGTGCAGTCTAACTGCCACATTTCTTAATGGATTTCTTTCAAATTTTGTATGGAGGTGTATCTTGGTCAAATCTACTTATCTTTAACTTTTGGTGATGTTGCCACCAGTGTTCCGTCTTTTATAAGGTCAAAGGTCATTTTGGACGATGTCTTGTGTGCGCTCTGTAGACCATATTTCTTGATGAATTCCTTTCAAATTTTGTATTGAGATGTATCTTGGTACAATCTACAAATTTCTACTTTTTGATAATGCTGCCCTCATTGTTTCATCATTTATAGGGTCAAAGGTCATGTGTTTTGTGCGCTCTAACTGCCACATTCCTTTTTTTCAAATTTTGTATGATGGTGTATCTTGGTATTTAATCACCTATAAATTTTGGTGATGCTGCCCCCAGTACTCTGTCTTTTACAGGGAAAAAAGGCCATATTTTTGTGGATGGTTTGTGTGCGCTCTATAGGCCACATTTCTACGGATTTTGTTTAAATTTTAAATGAAGGTGTATCTTGGTATAATTTAGAAGCATATAGATTTTGGTGATGCTGCCTCCAGTGTTCCGTCTTTTATAGGGTCAAAAGTCATATTTTAGCGGATATCTCGTGAGTGCTCTACAAGTCACATTTCCTGACAGATTTCTTTCAAATTTTCTATAGAAATGCATTACACTCTACACAAACATAATGTTCTGGTGATGCGGCTCCTAGTGTTGACAATATTCCGGGCCACCGATGGCGATCTCTACATGTACATTATCCTTTTGTTTGAGAGAGGGGAGGGGTGAGGTTCTTTGTTCCTCCTTTGAACAAAAGGATGACACAAAAATCATTACCAGTGCCGGGGGATACATTCGCATTGTGCGGCAATGGACATTTCTAGTCAAAAAAGGAGAAGAAAAAAGAAGTGGCTAAATTTTCTGCTTGCTCAAATTGATCACTAGCAAATAAATTCAATGAATACCACTGTTACTATATAATAATTGTGCATAATAACATATATATAGAAATCAAAATCATAAAATTCACAAATCAAAAAGAGATGGGGGGAAGAAACATCCATCTCCCTACTTCCTCTCCACCACTAATTCAAGGAAATTGGGCACTAGAAAAGTGATTTTCTTGTAGAAGTACATGTACATGGATAATCACTGGCTCGGATGTCCAGATCCACCATTGATACAATTTAATGAATAAATGATAAGACAGAGAGAAATTGAAACAAGATGAATGCAACTGCGTCTTCCATATGCCTCCGCCTAAAT
The DNA here is from genome assembly GCA_025618425.1 of Heliocidaris tuberculata. Classification (NCBI taxonomy): domain Eukaryota; kingdom Metazoa; phylum Echinodermata; class Echinoidea; order Camarodonta; family Echinometridae; genus Heliocidaris; species Heliocidaris tuberculata. The sequence goes on from CM046833.1 coordinate 32,619,126, forward strand.
TCAGTTGATGGCTCAAACTGTTCTTGAAATCTTGCGATAACCAGAATAAAAAGCCTCTAATTACATGTTAATTGACCTCTTTGACATTTGACCTTACACCTTATAACCCCAAAGTCTGATCACTTTATCTCCTCCTAGTCATGAATACAAAATAGTTGAGATATGGTAATAACAAAGGTAAAAACACATCAATTTCACATACACATGTATAATGACCTCTATGACCTGTCACCTTTGACCTACGTGAACAAAAATCTAATCAGTTCGTCTCATTATGTTGATGCATACTAGTTCCAAGTTGGAAGTTAATAGATCAAATGGTTTTTGAGATATCACATTAAGGCTAAAACCTGCAATTTCAGAATTGACCTCTATGACCTTTGACCTTTTACCTACATAGCCCAAAATCTAACAAGATCATCTTTGCATGGTGATACATACTAGTACCAAGTTTGAAGTTCATATCTCAAATGGTTCCTGAGATATCGCGTTAACAAGGCTAACACCTGAAATTACAGAAATTGACCTGTGACCTTTGACCTACATACCCCAAAATCTAATAAGATCCTCTTCCTATAGTGATACATACAGTAATAGCAGCAAGTCTGAAGTTCATACCTCAAATGGTTTTTGAGTTATCACGAGAACGAGGCTAACACCTGAAATTTCAGAAATTGGCCCTGTGACCTTGACCTTTGTGTAATTCATTTCATCCACATCAGGTCTTCTATATATATAATAATGCTTAATATATGTGGGCCTATAAATCATATTTTACAAGCGAACCATTATTGTTGTTGTATGCTGCTTTGTTGTATGCTGCTAACAGTGCTAAATAAATTATCATCTCGGACTTCTCCCTCTAGCCTATGTTTGGCCATATGATGATTATATTGATGATTCAAAGCAAAGGCTTTACCACAAATTTCACATGAAAATGGTTTCTCCTTAATATGCATGGCCTGTGTGTGAGCTGCGAGTGAAGTGCTTGATGTAAAACCTTTGCCACATTCCAAGCAAACATATTGCCGAATACCTTTGTGGCGTCGCTCATGTACTTTCAAATCGCTTTTATCAGCAAACCCTTTATTACAGAAGGTGCACACAAAACGCTTTGGGCGTTCCTGGTGTATGCGTCGCTTATGTTTAAGGGCTAGTTTTCGTGTTCTGAATCCTCTGCCACAGACTTCACATTTGAATGGCTTCAGTCCAGTATGTTCTCCTTGATGGTTGTTGAGGGCACTCTCTGAAGCAAAGGTTCTTGGACAAAGTGCGCAACGGTACATATTCACATACTTATGCAGCACAAGGTGATCTTTAAGACGGCTGGCAGTGGCGAACACTTTCGGACAATAGTTGCACTTGAAATCTCCTTCTCCTGTGTGAACTTCTTTCTCATGCCGCTCAGCTGTTGACTTTGCGCTATATCTCTTTGTACAAAAGCGACACTTATAGCGGCGTTGGTAGTAATTCGACGGTCTACCGAGCATATCCTTGGCCTCATCAGTTGCTGGTTCAGAAGGCTGAATACCTACAGGTGATGCCCTAGGCTTTGGCATAGATGCTTGAGTCTGTGATGACTTGAAAGCTTGGTGTGTCTTCTCATGCTTCACACATTCATTCTTCCTGGTGAATCGTTCCAAACAGAACTGGCACTGATATCCATGGGCTTCCCTCTCATGCCTATTAAGCGAACGCCATGTTTTGTAACTTCTGTTGCATTCACTACACTCGTACCTCTTGGACCCCAGCGTCATCGTCTGCTTTGAAGGGGTCGCAGGAACTTTATCGTGTACAGCAGATGCTTGTTCCTTGTCATGAAATAACTCATGCGCCTTCAGTCTGCCAAAGGAAGGGAAGAGCTTCTTACAGGTTCCACACTTGAAGGCAGATTCTTCCTGGTCACTCACTTTTATCTTAGTTGTTAGCTGCTGTTTGGCGCTGACTTCAATCGCTACAAACTTCTTTTTCCTCTTCTTTTTCCATGTCAACACAGGGATCATCTCATCTTGTTTATTACTAGTGTGTTCAAATCCGATGTGCCTCAGGATAAGTTTGGCAGATGTGAAGAGACCCTCACACTGGCTACACTGGAATTTCTGTGCATCTGAAAAATTAAACATATTTTCTTTTCAATATTAAAGGAGTCTCTGAAATCCTCATACATTCACATCTGATGTTCCTCAAGGCTAAGTTCTAGGTCCACTTTTATTTAAATCAAATATCACAAGAGATAAGCAATAATATTCATTATCACCGTATGAGCCCTGAAAAATCGAAGACCTCAAGCTCCTGTAAGGACCAGGGGCAGAACCAGGGGAGTGGAGTCAAATAAGGCACATGCCCCCACCCCCCCCCCCCCCTTCCCAATCTACAAATTTGTGTGTAAGAGATTTTGATAATGCCTCTGAAATGTGATAGCCTAAATGAATAGCTTAAAAAGAGGGAGTACCTACTTTCATTAAGTGTAAGATCCTTTAGTCCTGTCTGGATTCCAAAACACTTCCTATAATCCTCACTGTAGAACACTTTTAGTTCACTTCCTGGTTCAATGACCTCTGTGGTTCTGAAGTAGATTTCACCACAGTATTGATAGGCTTCCGTGTTCTGTTCTTCTTCAGTCTGTGCACCTCTTACATTAGACATCCAGGTCTTATGTCCATATATGTAGAAGAATACTTTACCAGAGATACAAATCTGTAATCAAACAGTTTCAGCATGAGACAAGGCTAACATATTATAAGTACTATCATAAAATTATATTACTACCGCTTAAAGAAAACAAGTCCTTTCACACATGATGCATTTTTTGAGGGAATATTCATATCAACTTATCATGTATGAACAAGGATGCAGATTACCAAGGGGATTATATTATTACAGCTTAAAAGATTCTAAAAACATAGTCAAAAGCCTCGTTCAAACATCTATACAAAATGTTTTTAAAAAACCACCTGGCAAAATAAGAACCAATTTACGTCTATATGAATAGTAAATGGGGTAAAAAATAAAATAAGCAAAAGTACATGTAGCTACACACAGCACAACCCCTTAACCCTTACTATACAGCCCCCCCCCCCCCCCCCAGACAAATCTTGCCAACTTTCTGACTTTTTTCTTTCAAGTCTTGCGCATCTTTTGACACCAAGTGGACAAAAATTGGTCATCCCATTACTGAGTCACATGAACTTTCATGACCCGTCAGCCCGAACACGGAGAATTTCTGACTTTTGTGTATGAAATGAATGGGAAACAGCCTTTCATCATGTTCCTCCTTTATTACTTATAATTTCTTCTTTAATCTGTAATTATCATTTATTCTAACTGAATATTGGTTCATGTAACACTCTGCAATTGCAGACTTAAAAAACAATAAAAAAGTTAAAGTTGAGAAACAAAGAAATACATATGAAATTTGTAAAACAATAGAATACACAAAATTGAAATCACTTTTAAAAAATGTTCTTATCTAATAATGATTTTAAGGTTTAGAGAGAACTTCTTGCATTAAGATTTTATCTTCAAGGTCTATTTACTTGATTATCAATCAAAATGTATATGTACATGTATGCATATAATTTGCATAAATTATATTAAATGAAAAAATATATATACATTAAAAGAATAATGGAATTGTGTTTCATATGCGATTCTCGAGGTCCATGCAATATTTTGCACCGATCGGTCATGTCTCGGCCGAGAGCAGAGGAGAGGGCGGCCTCAGAGGCCCCCCCCCCCCCCCAACCCCCAGTCACAGAGGAGCTTGAAATAGCCCAGTACAGGAAGGATTAAACATATCAGGTATTCAGGTATCTTTGTGTTATAAGATATAGAAATATGAAACGTTTTACACTAATGTCACTTCATTTTGTTGCTGGAGCTTTTAGGGGGCAGCGTAAGACATCGAATTGGGAAATAGCTTTATTATTTATGGATCTGTAAAATGGATTGTATAGAAAATATCCAATTCTATCCAAAAAATTTTACAGAAAAATTACATTGTATTTCAAGTTCACATGCTAACAGAAATTGTCTTATCAAGTTTTGTACTGCCTACCTCCCAAGAAGTATCCTTAGACCAGCCCTGCTCCTCGTTCATCAATGTTCCTGTATAGGGTCCAAACTCCACCCCCTTCTCTATTGCTTCCTTGGCAACAACTCCCTCTACCTTGTCCAGTGAGACCACTCTTAAAGAGAGAGATGATGGAAGATCCCTAACAGAGCTGGTCTTTCTGAGATTGAGTGCTGCAAACAGCTGCGGCTCCTCAGCAGAGCTCCTTGGGGATGAAGGACTTGCAACAGGCTCATGTGACAAGGTTTGACAATCCTCTCTTTGTTCTTCGGACTGTACTTGCTTTGAAGGAAATGATGCAGTATCTGGTTGAAGGTAATACAAACAAATTGAATAAAATCATGATGACTATAGGAAACTGGAAACTAATTTGGTTATAAACTGGAAATATTCTTCTGAAGACAGACTTCTCAATATAACTCGAGAGAACACAATGTCATCAATTTACAGATTCCAATTCAAATTGATTACATGAGAATAAGCAAGTTTACTTGCTACATTTATAGGGTACCCATTTAATACACCTGGGTATGTACACATGGAATTGTAAATAAAACAACTTGTCTGAAGAAATCCAACCAGATTCAAATTCTGTCGCCGGAGCACGTGTCGCAGAACCGTACTACTGGCATCAACCAGTGTAATGAATTCTCACCTGGTTGGGTTGATGTGTTGCCCTCTGTATGTGGTTTACGTGATGTCAAGAGCCGAATCTTGCTCTCTGTCACTGTTACATGACTCTTGACAGGCTGAATACTGTTCTCTGTAACTACTTCAGGAGTTGTCATGGGCACGATGTTGCTGTCTGTAACTGGTTCGCAAGGTGAGGTGGCTGGAATGTTGCTCTCCACAGCTGATTCATGAGTTGTAGTGGCTTGAATGTTGCTCTCTACAGATGATTCATGAGTTGCAGTGGCTGGAATGTTGCTATCTACCACTGATTCACAAGTTGTGGGGGATGGAATGATGTCCTCTACGGATGATTTACAAGTTGTGGTAGGCAAGGTATTTCTTTCTATAACTGGCTCAGGAGTTGTAATGGGCAGGTTGTTTCTCTCTATGGCTGGTTCATGAGTTGTGATGGGCGGTGTATAGCTTGCAGATGGAGTTGCAAATTTGACCCCATGACCTCCGAAAGTGACAGGTCGCTGATGATGAGCAAGGTGCAAATGATTTGAAGTTGAATGCACAGGGCCAGGATCTTTTAGAAAAGAAATCAGAAATAAAATACAGATGACCTAAAACATGACAACTTAAATGAAATATAAGGCCAAGTAAAATAACTTGAAGGTTGCTCTTCCATTGTGATACAGGCCATCTTTCTATTAATTGTTACTATGAGGAACCTTAAGTAAAGAGCACTATAATAACAAACTCTCGTTTGTTATAACAGTGTTCTGTGGAATCGGCTTTCTGACCAGCTTCGGGGGGGGGGGGGGGGGGGGGGGGGGGGGGGGGGGGGGGGGGGGGGGGGGGGGGGGGGGGGGGGGGGGGGGTTTGAGAGCACTGACAGATTCAGGAATGCCTTGAAGACTTGTTTGTTTTCAAGGTTTTCCTTTCCTGAGGCCGTCCTACATGCGTTTTCCTCAAGCTGGTTGGTGTTTGGTTCCACAGGATGGGTCATTTTCATTTTCCTAATACAGATCAGGTAATTTTACCATGGGCTAATGACTGATGCTTTGATTGATTGATTTTGTTTTAATTGCTCTTTACATGTACACATTTTACGTTTTCATTTGAAATGTTATTGCAATGTTTTATGTATGCATGTATTTCTAAAAGAATTGTAAAGCGCATAGAGAACTATCCGAGTTATTATGCGCTTAATAAGGATTCTCTATTATAATCATTATTATTATAACAAGGTAATTTTCCTGGTCCCACTCCTTTGTATTTTATTGCTATTTAGTCCTGATACAACAAGGTTTCACTGTAAGATAATTTTCCTTGCTTCCATGGAGTTTGTTATAATTGTATTACTATTTTCACTTTTTGTATAAAGAATTTGAAATTAAAAAGTACCAATCACCTGAAAAAAAATTATTTGTGTACATGTACATCTAGAAAGTATAAAATCAACCTCAAAGAACTTTATCTGGCATTCTATAGGCCAGTGGCAGATCAAGGGGGCTAAGGACTTTTTTTTTTTTTTTTTTGCTTGTCAGAGATTTTTTTATTTAAAAATGGCCCAAAAATGCTGAGGAGCTTTTTTTTTTTTTTTGCTTGCCAAATTTTTTTGGTGAATATTGAGCCCCCTCCCTCAAGAAATCCTGGATCCGCCACTGCTATAGGTCACCAGTTTACAAGGAGTATGCAGGAAATAAAGGATAACATGAAGGTGCTCACGCAGAACCGAACTCCCAGTTGGGTTCCGCGCCAGCCCTTATCTTGGCGAGAGCACGTATGGGTGCATTGAGGAGTCTACTCACGAGTCGCTTTTACGCTTATAAAGAGAGTCATTAAACATGAAGGGGTTTACGTTTCACCATGTGGTTAGTCCTGAAAAGGACTATTGGGTTAAGAAGAGGAGAAATAGGGAGAGGAGGAGGAGAAGTGGAAAGTCGAGAAAGATGGAGCGAGAGAGTAGAGTATTCTTTCTTGAAATTAGGTGAAGTCCCGAGAAAGACTATAAATCAGAAGAGATGCAACGAGTAGAGAAGGCGATGAGGTGAGTTGAGAAGGCTCGATGTTCCGGACAGCTTGACTGTCCGTCATTACTCCTGAACATGATATTTTCCAACATTTGTCCTTTTTGACCTAGGCATATTAAATGGTTACCTGGTACTGCCAGAGTAATAATATTGCAGGGCCCATAGGCCCATGAGGCTACCTTTTAAAATGAAGAGTAGACTACATATTTTGTATTTTCTAAAGTCAAATTTTCAAACGATAGTGATTACCATGATATATTGAACTGTACATTGGTGCCATAGGCCCAAGGTGTGGGGTAGGAAACACTCTGGTAGGCTGGTCCTCCACATACGCAGACTGATGTTGAGAAGTTGTGTGGTATGGTATTGGTAAGTCAAAGGGATAGTGTGCAACATGTTGCTGCTGCTGCTGCTGTTGCTGCTGCTGTTGTTGTTGTTGGGAAGGTTGTCTGTTTTCTTGTTGATCTCTTTCAGCGCAGTAGAAACTAGGCGGGTAACTTCCTTCCATGGCTCACAGATCTACAAAACAATGGAATAAAAAAGGAAAGAATAGATTTAAAATAAACCAAAACGACAAATTTAGATATAGATCTACTGTAAAAATTGAAACATTTGTGACATGAAACTTTCGCAATTTCTAAACGAAAAGACATTTTCACAGCAAGAAACTTTCGCAGATTGCAAAAATTCAGTGGTGTGTCGGTTGTACTGTAATTCAATATTTTCGCAAGTCGAAACCACTCGCACAATTCAAGAACATTAAAGGCTACATATTCGATTTTGATTTCACAATTTTTCTGGCCAGGGTAAGTTACAAACCAACAAGAAGTGGAAACTCCACAACCCGCCCCCCCCCCCCCCCATACATCAAATTAAATAATTAAAGGCCAAGTCCACACTATATCAAGTTGAATTGAATAAACAGAGTAAAAAAAGATTTCAAACAGTAAACTGAACAACTTTTCAAGCAATTTGTCACAAGTTTTTCACAAGATAGGTTGAAAATCATATGAATTGCAAATATTCACTGATTTTAGTGTTACTTGATGCTTATTTTTCGTAAATAATGGCAAAATTGACAGGCTAATTTTTGTTAAGTGTGTCTGGACAAACAACCCCTATCCTACTTGTAGATCTATCAAAATAAGTTACAATAATGACGATTTTACATGTTCCATAAGGAGTCAAACCATGTTTTACATCACTGAAGCAAAAATTAGAAATATATATTTCATAATCATATAATAAAATACATAAGGAAAAGTGTGTGTCATCATCAGTTCATCATCTGCACAGATCTACCAATGTTAACTTATTATGCATATCACTCATTCACTGTTTCAAGAAATAATGCGAAACTTCAAAATGCCGTAACTTTCAAAGATTATTTTACAGCCAACTTTAAATTTTCACTGTTGTACTTGTTTAATTTTACTCTATTTTTTCAAATCAACTTGATATTAGTGTGGACTTGGCCTTTAATAGCAGGCACAGTGCAGTGCCACTACGTATAACCTTGTTCATCATGTTCATTGGTCATGTTGGTGGCTGGTACATGCACATGATGCAGTGCAGAGCCGGCGCCAGCGCTAGTACAGTATCAGACTCAGCTCAAGGACGGAGCTCGGAGTGCTAATTTAGGTTTTAGTGCAGCACACTCACACTTATGCGAGGTTACTGGAGATAACCTAGCACTCTGTACCTTCATCCCGTACCCGTGAGCAATTGCCTCCCATAGCAAGTGTGTGATAATACTGATTTCTTGCAGTTGCACATTGTGAGGCAGAGGAGCAAGATCATCGACCAAAAACAGCCTGAAAATTTCACTAATGAAATTAGATATTCTATCATTATAAAATGTAGAAGGTAGTATTTTCTCAAAATTTTGCCGATTATATTGGTGTTTTTACCTCTTCAACTTTAAGGTCGTGACAGGCCGAAATTGATACAGCTCCATATAGTGATGGTCCCGTGAGTGAGTGAGTGCAGCAAAACAAAAATTGACAGGGACGTCCTGCTAGAGTCAATAACGAGTCTGACGGTTTAGCTGGGGAATTGTCCAGTACATGACATAATGAAATGTAACAAAATGGAAATGTATGGTAGTCATACCCAGTCAAAAGCCGTTGATCTCGTGTGAAAAAAAACACAATTTTCAATGCAAAATTCTCTGCAAAGTGAGGCTCCCCTAATCATCACCAAACAGACATTATGGTGTCTTACCTGAGACAAAAATTATAAATAAATAATATCATGAAAGGGGCGGTGCTGCATCACACCCACCGCCGAAGCAGACCCCCAGACCCCCCCCCCCCCCCCCCCCCCCCCCCCCCCCCCCCCCCCCCCCCCCACTCAATAATGCTTTCAGTGGTTTAATTTGGTGGTTTGATCTGGAAATTTATCCCAAGAAAACCATACCAACAAAGTGTGTAATATTTACCAACAATAACATGTAAAAAACATTTTTTTAATCACCGTATAAAGTAGGCCTAGTATTATAGATCTATTATAAACCAAAATTTCAAAATAGACCAACCGTGTAGAAATCTGGAGGATCATTTAGCATTTATGGTACCCCTTATATCCGATTGACATGTGTTCCATCTCAATTTCCTGAAAAGTATTCCTACCATATGAGGACATCAAGAATGTCTAATATCACATCCCCCTTTCTCTCTCTTTTCTTTTCTCCTCCTTCTCCCTATACTTGTCAAGAAAATTTGAAATAGCAATTTTTCATTGGGCCATCACAAATCTCTCTCTCTCTCTCTCTCAAACACATACATACACACACACACACACACGCACACGCACACACACCTCTTTTCATTCCCTAAGCGCATGAAGACACCCAAAGGAAAACTTTTGAATCTTTTCAAAGACTTTATAACTAGTAAATCTTTCCACAAACATCACTGGCACCGTATACAGCACATGGAAATGTGATATAATTCATAATAAATTGGAGATGAAAATACTACTCTACATCAATACATTATCATAATCCAGCTTTAATTGTGAATATATTTCAGTTGTATGAAGAAAAATTATTTAACATCACAAAAGCTGAATGGAATCAGGAAATGATTTATACCACAGATGATTTCTGCACACATTGTGTCCTTTTTTGTTGCATGTCCATATTGCATTCAATGACAGGAATTTTTAAAAGAAGAATAAGCTTTAAAATCCTTAAGCCTTAGGGTAATGTTTAGTTTTGTTTTTTCAAAAAACATTCATCAGATTTCTTCTATTTTTGTTGATAAATAGCAAGATACTAGCAATACTAAGACACAGAAGATTTTGCCTCCCAAAGTTTAATATCAAACAAATAAAAGGCAAAAATTATTTACATGCTGTGCCAGGCACGTAAATAGTAACACACACATGTAAAACCATTAAACCAATGAATAGCCACACACAGTGACACACATACTGTCTCCATGCGAAGCCCCAAGATTGCTGTGCGGTGAGCCGTCAGGGTGGAAAGGCCCTAGCACAAGGCATTAATCTAGTGTTCCTTACATATATTTACAATGAAATTCACCAGAAATCATAGATTGAATACCAAATAATCTCTTACAAACATCTTTTAATACAAGGAGAACAACATGAGACTATATTTAGCATGTTTCTTTCCAATTTCCTTTATGCTACCAATACTGTACATGAGCTTTAAATTGGCAACACATTGAGAGGGTGAAGTCATTGGTTTTCATCAAAATTGGCAATTTAAAAAAAAAACTTCTCAACAAAGTTCCTAGCCATATACATGTACGTTGTTTTCAAAGACATTACATTTTAATTGATTCTTCCTTCTTATTCATAAGAATTTTTTTCAAAATTATCTCCCCCCCCCCTCTCTCCCCCCATATACAATTTATGTAATGATTATATGACACACATAATTGTCACATTCAACAGTGTACGGTACGTTTATTGCCTGACATTTTTTTCTCAATAGTTTATTGTACAGTAGTACATTGAACAATAAACATATACACAAGGACATATATAAATATAGGACACAATTAATTTCACATGATCATTTCTATGACACAAGGTTGTAGGAATATATTCTTCTATTAATAAATTAAATCAATGAAAAGAACATGATGCTGACATTTTTTCTACTTACAACTTAAAAGTATACACTGATTAACAACTGTGTCAAAGGTATACCTAGCTTTTTAAAATTAAATTTGAAAATGGTTGCACAATGCAGTTCATTCTTGAAAGGCCAGTTGCAGGTGTACATGTATGACTCTTTCAAGCAAAAACAAATTTAGTCTTGTGTATCATAAAAACAGAAGGGCTATAATAGTACAGTATAAAACAAACTCTCGTAGTGAAAAGGTAATTTGACTGGTCCCACTTCTTTTTATTCTATTGGTGTTTTTTTTAGCCCTGATATAACAAGGTTTCGAAATAATAAGGTAATTTCCGTAGTCCCAAGGCATTTGTTATAACGAAGTTCCACTGTATTTCTTTGTTTTCTGACTGTATTTCATATATATGTATGCACTCTGGGCAAGACGTCAAATTAACCAAAAAACATATCTGGGAAAAGGACACAGCTGTCTCTCTGACTAATTTACAGTTATGGCCACGAATGTGTTGTTAGTAACCAAAAACTAAACAAAATGGAGTTGCTAGTTGTCTAAATGGTTGCACAATCATACCTCAGCATTGCTAGAGTTATAATGTACATGTATCCTCTTCACATATCTACATGAATGTACATTTAGTGAACAAGACTTCAATCAATATCATGAACATCTTCACATTCCAAGAATATAAATTTTCACACAAATTTGAAGGTTCTCTTATGAATTATATTAATGTATCATGTCACTGAACATCCAGAGTCCCTCATTTAAAAAAAGATGACTTCAGCAGAAGCAGGAAATCTGAGAAGCATATCAATGAAAGTTATTGAAAATTGGATTCAGAATGAGAAAGTTTAAGAATTTTTTCAAGTTTAGATCACTATGATTGGGGAAATCTCTCACTGGCTATGTTTTCTGTATGTGTGACGATTCTTCCCTTTGGCATGTACAAAAGCCATTTATTCTATCCCCCTTTTCCATTCATAGAAAATACTTAAAGGAGAATGAAAGCCTGGGAAAAAAATCATTTTTAATGAAAAGAGAGGATAGAGAGAAGCAATTTAAAAAAAGTTCCATCAAAATCGGTTAAGAAATGAGAAAGTTATGAAAGTTTGAAAAGTCTCAATTTATTTTCTATGGTGATCCTCAAATTGGCAATGTTGCTTCAAAGTGACAGGTTTAGTAGTACAACTCTCCATGTTTTGTGCACAAAATTTCATATTTTCCCCATTATCTCTCAAGGTGCAGCTTGTCTCCTTCTTAGCTCAAGATATATCATGGAGAAATGTATTTGACATGACATATGTTGAGTTCACAAAAAGACAAGCATCATCTTAAGAGATAATGGAGAAAATATGAAATTTTGTGTACAAAACACATGGAGAGTTGTACTACTCTACCTGTCACTTTGAAGCAATATTGCCAATTTGAGGATTGCCATAGGAAGTAAATTGAGACTTTTCAAACTCTCATAACTTTCTCATTTCTTAACCGATTCTGATGGAACTTTTCAAAAATTGCTTCTCTCTATCCTCTCTTTTCATTAAAAAAATTAATTTCCCCCCAAGGGTTTCCTTCCCCTTTAATGTCCATACATATAATATATTATAGCATGGGTAACATATTTGCACAATCCCTTCTCCAAAAAGACATCTGTCCCATCAACAGAACAGAGAAAACATATTCAACACTTTGAGTATTTTTGCTACAAAACAATGGACAGTTCTCCATGTACATGTACATGTATGATATCACATGTCATAGAACTGCAGTGCAAATGTAAGATTCCCCAGGCCATATGCATGTAATTAGTAATCTAAAGTTTCAGAAATCCATAACTTGTATAATTGTCCCCTTTCTGACACTCTCACTATTCTGCTTCTTTATTCTTCTGCTACTCCCCAATCCTACTTTCTAAGAAGGGTTAACTATCTTTTGATTTCTGGGCTAATGATAAAATGTACTCTTTAAATTGTCTACCAAGAGCTTACCAGTGTTGTAGTGGATTTTCCCTTCAGAGACTGTGACCACCTCATTCAAGACCGAGACCTTATTAAGTTTAAAGGAAAAATGAAATCCAACAACCTTTTAATAGCTCATAGCCTTTTAAAAAATTGTAAAGCTTTCAAAAGTTCGAGACTTTGAGGTCCAAGACTGAGACTTTGTGGTCCAAGATGGAGACTTTGTGGTCTGGGACCCAGATCAAGACAGAGACTTCTAGGTCCGAGACTGAGAGCCTATAAAAACAGGTCTCAAGACCAACAACACTGGAGCTAACTTTGATTTACAACTGACAGACAATGAGTTTAGAGTGTTAATGTTGAATGCTACTAGCATCTCCCTGTATCTTATGTTTGATCATGTGATGAGTGTAGTGATTGTTCAGTGAAAACTCTTTACCACAAATCTCACAAGAAAACGGTTTCTCTTTGGTATGCATAGTTTGCTTGTGAGTTGCTAGTGAAGTCCCTGCAGTGAAACCTTTGCCACATTCCAAGCAAACATATTGCCTGATGCCCTTGTGCCGTCGTTCGTGTTTGGTCAGATTGCCCTTATCAGCAAAACCTTTATTGCACACGGAGCAGAAGAAACGCAAAGGGCGTTCCTGGTGCATGCGTCGCTTATGAGCATGGAAATGATTTTTCACCCTGAATCCTCGGCCGCATATTTCACACTTGAATGGTTTCAGTCCAGTATGTTCTCCTTGATGGTTGTTGAGGGCGCTCTCTGATCCAAAACTTCTTGGACACAGTGTGCAGCGATAGAATCCTTTTTGCTCATGGCTTATGAGGTGTTCTATAAGCCGCCGCTCACTTGTGAAAACCCTAGGACAATGAGTGCACTTGTAAGATCCCTCGTTGGTGTGAGCCTCTTTCTCATGGTCCCTGGCACTACAACGAGAAATATATCTCTTAGGACAAAAACGACACTTGTAGGGCCGCTTCTTAAGGTAGTAACTGGAGGTTTTACCTAGCATATCTTTAGTCTCATCAGTTGCTGATTCAGATGCTTCGCTCTTCTCTGCAGATGTCTCCTTCGTAGCAGGCTGCGACAATTTGAAAGCTTGGTGTGTCTTCTCATGCTTCACACATTCATTCTTCCTGGTGAATCGTTCCAAACAGAACTGGCACCGGTGTCCATGGGCTTCCCTCTCATGTTTATTGAGTGCGGCTTCTGATTTGCATTTTCGGTTGCATTTCATACACTTGTATAGTTTGGATTCATGAGTCGTCATGTGTTTTGCAAGGGTCTGTGCATTTGTCTGTCCTTTACCACATACAGGACAAGCATGTTCCTGGTTGTACTCATGAAACAACTCATGGGCTTTCAGTCTGCCGCAGGAAGGGAAGACCTTATCACAAGTTCCACACTTGAAAACCAGCTCTTCCTGGTCATTCAATAATTTCTCTTTCTTTGGCTGCAGTTTAGAGCTGACCTCAGTTTCTGCTGGTTTCTTCCTTTTCTTCTTCCATGTTAGCACAGGGATCATCTCATCAGGTTTACCAATGGTGTGTTCACATCTGATGTGTCTCAAGATTATTTTAGCTGACGGGAACAGACCCTCACACTGGCTACACTGGAACTTCTGTGCATCTGGAACATTAAAAGAAAATTAAACTGTATTTTAAAGGATTCCTTTCAAATCCTCATACAAGTGCATGTGGAGTACCTCAAGGCCAAGTTCTAGATCCCCTTTTATTTCCTAACATATATGAATGATATATTTAACTGTACCAATATCTTCAACTTCATTCTCTTTTCAGAAGTGCAGATCAGGGGGTGTTTCACAAATAACTGAAAAAATTAAACTGAGATACCAAAAGCCTAAAGCAAAAAAAAAGATAAACCCCACACTATTCATTACCGTAGTCAAAATTATTCCATAAACATTTTAGAAATGACATTCATTTAATTTACCCTGGTTAAATTCAAGATCGTTCAGTCTAGTCTGGATTCCAACACGTTTCCTGTATTCCTCACTGTAGAATACTTTTAGTTCATTTCCTGGTTCAATATCTTTTGTAGTTCGGAAGGAGATTTCACCATAGTACTGAAAGGCTTCTATATTCTGTTCCTCCTCACTCTGTGCACATTTAAGATGAGACATCCAGGTTTTACGTCCATCAATGTAGAAGTATACTCTGCCTGAAATACACACCTGAAATTATAGGAAGTGAACAGTTGTTTTCAGATTGGGACTCATTGCTAATGAGCAAGTCATCTCAGATATTTTGAAAACTGCGAGTGAAATAACCTTGGCAGTGAGTTGCTAGGAGTGAGAGTAATCTTATCATTGAAGGTGGATTAATCTAAATGACAAGTTATAGCAGTGGCGGATTTAGGGGGGGCACATCCAGCCCGTGCCCCCCCCCCCCCCCCCCCGAAAGAAAAGTATGCATTGTGGCCCCCTTTTAGAACCGAAACCTTTTTTTTTTCTTTTTTCTTTTTTTTGCTTGTCAGAGAATTATGGAGGGGAACTGGACCCCCATAACCCCCCCCCCAACTGGGCGAATTATGGAGGTCTAGTGATTTTTGTTTTGTTTTGTTGACCCCCCCCCCCCCCCCCCCCCCCCCCCAACCCTCCGAGCAACTTTTCGAGAGCTGGCGAGAACAAAAAAATACGGGTCTCCCTTTTCCAAAAGTTGACAAACCTGCATTTGTGTTCCCCCTCTTATACAAAATCCTGGATCCACCCCTGAATTATACTATAACTAGAAATTTAATTCGTCACTGAAGACGAATTAGGTGGTCTGTCCCAGAGGCAAATTGCTTTGTCAGATGTGATAATATTTCTGCATGATAATAATCATGATAATGTTGACGAAAATGATGATAAGATGGTCATATAAGTGATGACAATGACGATAATGATATATTGATAATGATGATCATAATGATAACAATAATGAAAATCACCACGATAACCTAAGTGGCATAGCGCCCCTTCAAGTTCAATTTTATGGGCGATTTTTTAAAAAGTGCTTGAAATGGCATAAAACATGTGCAAAATGAATTTAGGAGGATTTGGAGAATTTCTAAATTTTACGCGCACACGGACGCGTACGCGCGCGTTTAATGTAATGACCTTGACTGGAATGACAGTGACCTTAACCATGCCAAATATGAAAGAGAAATGACATTTGGTTATGAAGATATGACCATAAGTTGATTTTCACAAAATGGCGCCTGGATGACGTCACAATAACCTGATGACCTTGAAAAAGATGGGGGAACTTGACCTTATTAGGACTGATGACTGACGAAAATATGAAGAAAATTGACTGAGCCGATTTTGAGAAATCGGGATAACGAACTGGACGATTTGATATTGCAGGACATGTGGGAGATTATCCCCTTAGCTTTAATACACGACAGGGAATGAGATTGTACACAAACTACTGCACACTACTTTCCAATAGACATAACATGCAAAATTAGGCAGTTTATTACATTGTTTGTGATGGTATATGTTATAATAGTCGAAGAAGATGGTAAAATGAAAGGCAAAAAAAAAATTTTTTTAAATGGACCCACCGGGAATCGAACCGGGGTCGCCGGAATGGGAGGCAAGTGCTTTACCAATGGACCAAAATATTTCCAATAGAGATAACACGTAGACGAAAAACGGGATTCTCAAATGACATTTTGTAGTTAAAAAATGGGCATGATCCCGACATCTGATCAAAAATTGGAGGGCACACTTGTGAAAGCTTATAGTCTCAGCTATAACATATTAAAATTTGGAAGAAAATCGAGCAGAAATTACAAAGATACTGCTCAAAGAAGACGGGAATGTAGAATCAAGATTTGAGAAAAAGTCATGTCCCATAGAGAATACATGCAAAATGAGAAAAATTGACATGCCTCCTTTAATCGCAAAAATACGCCATGATCCCTTTGTCAAAATGAAAAATCGTGGTAACTGATCTTGTAGAGAATTGTCTCAGCTACAACATATCAAAATTTGGAAGAAAATCGACAATCTATTACTGAAATATTGTCAAATGAATACAAAAATTATGACGTCATTTTTTCAAAATCAAATTTTTGAGTTCATAGGCAAATATGATGACGTCACAAAATGCGATCGGCCAAAATTTTACATGAATCCAAATCTACAATTCATAGGCTTTCAGAATATGTAATAAAATTTGGGGGTATCCAGGCATTCTGACGAGCTATGGCGGATTCTAGATAGGCATGTTTTTAGCACTTTTTACATTATATTGCCCATTGACGCGCACACGAATTTGAAAGTTTGACGCGCGCGTGTGGCATTATGGAATGTCGAGAATGACTGTAAATAGTTGGAAATTGTCAAGAATTGTGTCAGGAATACAAACCATGCAAAAAAACGGCGTTTTTACGTTGTGTACGAGTTGTGCGCGCGCATAACGCACGCGCGGACGCGCACGCACGGACGGACTCTAATTTGATTAAAAAGTAATTTTGAGCATTTCTAAATTTTGACGCGCGCGTACGTGCGCGTCATGATGCGCGTGCGGATTTTGTTGACATTTTATCTTGACCCATGACCTGAAGTTAATGTGTGTCGAATATGGTTTATTTTTGATGACTCGTTATGAAGATATGATCGATAATGTGATTTCACAAAATGGCGCCTGGATGACGTCACAATGATCTGATGACCTTGAAAAAGATAGGCGCACTCGACCTTGATAGGCCTGATAACTGACGAAAATTTGAAGAAATTTGATCCAGTTGATTTTGAGAATTTACGGTCACAAGAAATGGGGAGAAAAATAAAAATAAAGAATAAATAAATAAATAAATAAATAAATAAATAAATAATAAAGGAAATTCGTACGAAATTATGAGGTGATCTGTCGATACCGACAGACCACCTAATTAAATTCTTCTTGGCCTTTGCATGGAATTACAATGATGTATTATGAAATGAGATTTTAAGACTTCATATATGCATGCCCCCTAAATTTTGTTGCTACTGATTCACGGTTGGGGAATTGACACATCGCTGATCCATGATCATCTGGCTTTGTATGTAATTGTAATACATTGTTATTTGAAGCAGAAAATTGTGGGGTTACATCTGAAGGAACAAAAGTTTGTCAGTCAAATACCCTGTAGTACTTGCACCTACCTCCCATGTTGTAGCCTTGAACCACCCTAGATCCTCATCCAGCAATGTTCCTGTATAGGGTCCAAACTCCACCCCTTTATCTATCTTTTCCTTGGCAACCACTCCCTCAATGCCATCCTGCGATGTCCTTTGAAACGAGAGACCCAGCGGAAGTTCTGGACTTGAAGATAGTGCCCTACTCTTTTTGAGATTAAGTGCTGCAAGAAGAGGAGGCTCAGACACAGAGGTACTTAGGGCTTGGGGACTGGCACTAAGTTGAGGTAAGGAGGTTGGACACTGGTCTCTCTGTTCTTCACACTGGATTTGCTCAGGAGGATCTGGTGCAATATCTGTTTTGCCTAACAATAAAAGATTTAAGTATCATCATATGATCATTAGCATCTATGATGCTCACCTTAAATTCTAGATTGTTTTGCCTGAAAGAGGGTAAGCCAAGTTTTCAACATCACCAAAGAAAGGGTTTCTCATACAAAATCTAATTGTTGAAATAAAATATTTCTTCAAAAAAGCAATCTCCTCAAGCCAAAAAGCAAAGATATAAAGAAAAAACAGCATGCATGTAGGCCTATGCCAGACATTACCTATTGATATGAATTTCCACAAGTTATTAACAGCTTTTCCCTGTTCCTGATACATGTATGTTGTTCCTTGTTCAACTGTGCATTCCCACGCTCTCCTTCTTTTCTCTACTGTGTTTCAAGTTTTATTATCATTTTTATGAAGTCAAAGTTATTTATGTATTTTGAATCCCACATGTTTTAGATACTGAGACAACAAGACAGATTCTGCTCAGGACTGAGAAGCTCATTCCTATTCTTTACCTTGCACTTGTGCTGTGTTGCTACTTAAAACTTGTTCACGAGTTGTGATAGGCAGAATATTGCTTTCTACCACTGGTTCTGGAGTTGTGATGGGCGGGGCATAGTTTGCGGACAAGGTAGCAGATTTGACCCCATGACCCTCAAGAGTGAAGGGTACCTGCTGGCGAGCTTGATGAATGATACTTGAGCTTCCAAGCACAGGAGCAGAATCTTTAAATTACAAGAGAAATACATGAACTACTTTAATATATAAAACTATAAAATACTACATTTCTATTAGCAATAGCAGGAAATCTGTGCACTTGTGTGGTAATACATGTATTTATCTTTTGAAAGCACATGTTAAAAACAATATTAGTCCAAAAGATTGAGGGAAGCAAAATTATATGAGAGGGGAAAATTATGATAATGGGGAATGGAAATTCCTTTGAAATTACTCCAATAAAGACAATGATACCAATGATATAAGAGTTATTCACAGTACATTACTAATACAAATCAAAATCACCATCCCTTTACTATACATGGACAATTGTGTAAATTTTTCTGGGATCCATTTTAGATAGAATTGATAGACAGGAAGGGATGATCCATTTCACAACATACATAATTGGAGGTGTTGTGGTCTAGTGGATGCGTCACCTGACCGTGGATCACATGGTTCGCGGTTCGAGTCCCACCGCGGCACTGATGTCCTTTGGCAAAGCATTAATCTACATTTGCCACTCTCCACCCAGGTGTTAAATGGGTACCCGGTAGGATGCGAATGTCATTGTGACTGGAATAGTACACTACCGCTTAAAGGTTTTGGCACATTGGTTCGGTAACGGTAATGTATGCAAAGTCCTCGGTGAAGCTTCCCGCGGTTCCTCCCCGAGGTTTTGCTGTTCGTCGAGAAACCGCGGGAAGCTATCGGTTCGCTATAGGTTCGCGAACGGTAAGGCATCGGTAAGGCAACGGTTAGCAAGAGAGCGCACACGCACGAATTTCTTTCGGTGAACGGTGAACGGTTTGGCTAAGAGCGCGCACGCGATGAACGCTGTATTGTGACGTAACAATGACTGACTTTGTAAAGCTGTAGCGCATGCAGGAACCACGTTTGCTCTTCCATGATTGCGTCGACGGAACAAATTATTCTGCATTCGAAACAAATCTGGTGATGGTGCCGATTGATTAAAATGATGATGGGATGGTGGTGTTTGTCATAATGATGGTGAAGAAAAATGACACTTGTGAACTTCATGGTGACAACTCTTTTTTTTTCTCTCGTCCAATTATAAATACGGATCATTCAAAGGCTTTATTCTTAACCCGCAAATGTATCGCATTTCTCGATTGGTTTAGATTGTTGTAAACCTAAAATATATCAAGAAAATAAGAACATACCTTCATGTAAACTGTGTATTAATTTATTTTAAAGAAAATGTTCTTAAACCCCTTTGCCTGAATTGCGTTTGAAAATGTGTAGCGTACTAGCTTTTAGACAATAGTCGATATTAGAATGATATTTTTAAAATTCATCTTTCAATAACTATTAATGTATCATGATGATATGAAAATGAACTATCATATCATCATCATCATCATATGATATCATCACATCATCATACCATATCATATCATATATCATCATATCGTCATTAAACTCATAATCATTATATCAATTCATCATGATCATAATTATATTATCATCATCACATCATCATAGCACCATTATATAATCATGATCATCATGATCATCATCATAATCATCATCATCATTATCTTGATAATCATATCTTCAAAACAATTATCATCTTCATCAAACGCATCATTAACAAAAAAAAAAATATATCAAGCCAACATTTTCTTCCCTGCCCGACCGTAACTTCATCCTTTCACACACGTGCGGTTCCCTTTTGAAATTCGATCTGTATCATGATGAGATGAAAATAAACTATTATAATCATCATCAAATATGATCATATCATCATCACATCATCATCATACCATCATCATATCGTCATTAACTCATAATCATATCAATTCATCATGATCATCATAATTATATTATCATCACATCATATCATCATTATCATCCTCATCATAATCTTAATCACCATCAGTATCATCATTATCTTGATAATCATATCGTCAAAACAATCATCAATATCATCTTCATCAAACTCATCATTCATTAAAAATATCAAGTTTTCTTCCCTGCCGACCGTAACTTCATCCTTTCACACGCATGCGGTTCCCTTTTGAAATTCGATCTGTATCATGAGATGAAAATAAACTATTATAATCATCATCACATCATCATATCGTCATTAACTCATATAATCATATCAATTTATCATGATCATCATAATTATATTATCATCATCACATCATCATAGCATAATTATATCATGATTATCATCATTATCATCATCAATATCATCTTCCTCAGCTCAACTTATCATTCATAAAAAAAAAAAAATATCAAGCCAACATTTGCTACCCTGCTCGACCGTAACTTCATCCTTTAACACACATGCGGTTCCCTTTTGAAATTCGATCTGTATCATGAGGTGAAAATGAACTATCATATCATCATCATCACATCATGATACCATCATATCATATATTTATAGTTTTTATATCATCATTAGGGGTGGGAGTTTCGGGTATTTTTTCAATTCGGGAACCCGACTATTTTTCGGGCGGGTTCCCGGTTACCCGAAAATGATATAACACGAATTACAAGCCAATATTTACCCCTAAGAAGCTACAAACACTGTGGGAAAACTCCTTTGTGTTTGGCAACTGAAATTAAACCATTCGAGGAAAAAAAAACAACAACAAAAACAACAACAACAACAACAAAACAGGCGGAGGAAATCGCGTGGGCGCAAGACAGGATAGGCATAAGCCGCCTAAATCTAATCTGTAGAAATTGTCTACCGTCTAATCATGCCAGCGCGCCAGCGCCTTAGGTAGTCACGCGCGGTCAACAGTCCCCTCGCACATGTTTATCCAAAATACATGAATGTACATGTACTTATAAAAAAGGAAGGGGAATACAAAGAAATTTTATGAAGAAAAACTCGTTTGAGAAGATGATCATGATGATTCTTAATAATTTTGTACGGGCAGCTCTTGGGAATTTTGACATCGTGATCGTAGAGATCGAGTCACTTACTCACTTTGTACACAAACTTCACTGTTCACACGGAGTATTGATTTGCCTGGCGAAAATGGCGAGCTTTCTGTAGTATCTACACTCCTCATACTCTAATTATACACATTGCGAGTCCTCACGCACGCGGTCATCGTCTCACCAACAGTTTCATTCTCAACATGTGATCAACCCGCCAATTATTGAAATTCACACACACGTACCACTACTAGTACACATAAAATCATCAATACATGCCGGGTCCTCTCTCTTCGCCAGTAGCACCATTGATATCATCATCGATCATCATAATCATCAAAGACATCATCATCATATCATCATTATCAAGATAATAACATCACCAAAACAATTATCTTCATCAGACATCAAATATCATCATTCATCAAACTCATCATTCATCAAAAAAAATCATCAAGCCAACATTTTCTTCTCTGTCCGACTGCAACTTCATCCTTTAACACACACATGCGGTTCCCTTTTGAAATTCGATCTGTTTATACAAAGCGCCTTTCCGCCCAATGCCGCCGCGGTATATGAAAGGAAAAAAGAAAAAAGAAAAAAAAAAAAAGGCGCATACCTTCATTGGCTGGCTGGCATATGACTTGTCATGACTTGTTATTAACGGACCGCTCATGAAATGACGTCACAAGCCCAATTTTATGAATGAAAATGTTAATCGCGCGCACTGTAGACATCCTTTGCTTCTCACAGCCTTGCTTTTCACTTTCGCATGAACAATGAAGGATATTATTTTGGATATATCGTTCATGTACTCTTAATCTGATTTCAGTAATTGGTAACTTCTTTGCTAAAGTTTCAGGATATTGTGACAGTGTCAGATCGTGATCGTCGATGTTAAAAATACCTGTTTAATAGTGTACGAGTTGTGAGATGCCACGTGCGAGTGTGGAGCGACTGTTGAATATGCATGAGTTTGTAAACCTTACGCCCGTTAATCGCTCATAGACTTATCGTTCACTGCAAAGAAGGGGGAAGGGCACTAAATGCAAATTATGTCATGGGTTCAATGAACCAATGAGCAGTTATGTCATGGGTTCAATGAACCAATGAGCAGTCTCCGAATAGCGGCAGTGAGCTTTGCTCTCTGTGTATACGAATGTGTAAGGTTATGTTTCACAGTGAGTTGAACGAATCAAAAGCGCATCACTGCAATGGTGCGCTAGAGCGCTACTAGGTCTATATAGTAAATGGCTGTTCGACGTTCATCTACCGCCTTGTCGTGTACATACATAGGTGATAATTAAATACTCATTTTCGGGTATCGGTTATCTAATATTTTGACCCGGGTCCCGAGGCTCTCGGGCGGGACTCGGGTACCCGGTTTTTAGTCCCAGCCCTAATCATCATATCGTCATTAACTCTTATAATCATATCAATTCATCATGATCATCATAATTATATTATCATCATCACATCATAGCATCATTATATCATGATTATCATTATCATCATAATCATAATCATCAGCATTATCTTGATAATCATATCGTCAAAACAATTATCATCATCAATATCATCTTCATCAAACTCACCATTCATAAAAAATACCAAGTTTTCTTCCCTGCCCCACCGTAACTTCATCCTTTAACACACATGCGATTCCCTTTTAAAATTCGATCAGTATCATGAGATGAAAATGAACTATCATATCATCATCATCAAATATGATCATATGATCATCACATCATCATACCATCATCATATCATCATACCATCATCATATATAATATCATCATCATATCGTCATTAACTCATATAATCTTATCATTAATTCATCATGATCATTATTATATTATCACATCAAGGAAGCATCATTATATCATGATTATGATCATTATCATCATCATAATCATCATTATCTTGATAATCATATCGTCAAAACAATTATCATCATCATCACTATCATCTTCATCAAACTCGTCATTCATCAAAAAATATCAAGTTTTCTTCCCTGCCCGACCGTAACTTCATCCTTTAACACACATGTTGTCCCCTTTTGAAATTCGATCTCTTTATACGAAGCGCCTTTCTGCCCAATGCCGCCGCGGTGTGAAAGGAACAACAACAAAAAAAGAAAAAAAAGGCGCATACCTTCATTGGCTGGTTGGCATATTTCTGCACGTGTCTTGACATGTGATTAACGGACTGCTCGTCAAATGAGGTCACAAGCAGGTCACAAGCCCAATTTTATGAATGAAAATGTTGATCGCGCGCACTCTAGACATCCTTTGCCTCCCACTGCCTTGCTTTTCACTTTCGCATGAATAATGGAGGATATTATTTTGGATATATCGCTCATGTACTGATTTCAGTAATTTCTTACTTCTTTGCTAAAGTTTCAGGAAATTGTGAGTGTCAAATCAAGCTCGTTTATGTTAAAAACATCTGTTAGTGTACGACTTATGAGATGCCACATGCGAGTATGGAGCGACTGTTGAATATGCATGAGTTTGAAAACTACGCCCGTTTAATAATCGCTTGTTCTGCAATAATACAAAACTGCCCAATCTTGAATATACAAATTATAACGTGGATGTGAAAGGCGACACTTGAGAAATGGTCGGTCAACATACACGTGTATGTTATTATGTGGTTACGATCAGGGATATGCAGGCGGCAAGATGGTCGTGAGCATTATATCAAGCACCATGCACAACTATTTTCGTAAACATCGTGCAATTATCATTGACGGATCCGGAGGGGGAGGGGGGTGCGCAGCTGGCCCGTAACCCCCCCCCCCCCCCTCTCCCCGACGAAAAGAGCTCATGGAAGCATGTGTGAAGCTTTCTTTGGGGCCGTCTTTAGTGCCCTACCTTTTGGGGAAAGTGCCGAAAAAGACACCTAAAAATGCTACTCACCATTTTTGTTTGCTTGTCACAAAATTTTAGAGTTGGTGTCACACCCCTCCCCCCCCCCCCCCCCCGGTAAATCCTGGATCAGTCCCTGTGCAATTACTACAGTTTAAAAAAAACTTCTATGATCTTTAAATGCAATTAAAAATGATGGAAACCAACATGAAAATAAAACATTAACAATAACAAAGATGGCAATGAAAAACTCGTTCCGTTTTCAAGCCGGTATACATAAGTGGCACCTGTCGGTGTCGGACCTGTATGCGTGGACAGAAAGGACATATCTAAAGTTAAATTACACCAAATGTAATTAATAAACATTAAAATACAGTTGAATACTATCAGCATACATGTACTATTAAGTAACTACAAGCACTTCCAATGTAAATTCGCGCAATGCATGCACTTCCAGGGGTGAATTTGGTCTTCGAATGTATGTTTTATGAAATGAGTGAGTTACCAAGTGCTCCATGTTTGAGTATGAACATATGATTTTTTTTTAATGTAAATATAACTGGCTCAATAATGTGCATATCCTGACCAAATGTGTACAAGGTAAAATAAAAATCGTACGTGTACATCGTGAAACTCACTGTCCCGCATGCATGTATCGTTTTGAGTCATTAAACAATGGCGCGCGATCCCGTACATCTTTGCAAAGTTAGCCATTATGACGTCACAATGCTTTTTTTTTTAATAGGGCGTGCGACTTTCGAGAGTTATGCGCGCTTGCAGACTCAGCACACGCATCGGTTATTCACCGAAACTAATTCGGTAAGCCAGCGGTGAGCCATCGGTGAGCCAACGGGAAGCTAGCGGTGAGCTATCGGTGAGGCACCGAACATAGGGGATCGGGGAGATACCGTTCACCGTTAACCGTTCGTTGTTCGGTGCGGTTAACGGAGCGACACCGATGCCAAAACCTGTAAGCGGTAGTGTATTTGTGCGCCTGTGAAATGGCCGCCAGACTGGAATGCTCCCTAGTGGAGTGGAGAATGTGCACTATAAGTGCAGAATCGTAAATGATCCAATGACCGGGGTAATAATACACTGTAAAGCGCTTTGATCAGTTACTAACTGGAAAGGCGCCATATAAATGCAGGTATTATTATTATTATTATTATTAAAGATTTATGACGGGGCAGTAATTTCAATTCTCAGATATTCTCAGACCAATCACCTTGATATACTGAGCGCAGTACCGGAGCGACAGGATGAACAGGGAATGCTCTAAGCGGCTGATCAACCATGAACTCAGACTGATGGTGAGATGTTGTATGGTACGGCAGGTCCATAGGATAGTGTGCAACATGTTGTTGTTGTGGGTGTTGCTGTGAAGGTTGATGTTGTCTGTTTTCTTGTTGATCTCTTTCAGAGCAGTAGAAACCAGGTGGGTAACTGGGCTCCATGACTCATACTGATTGGACAGCAATAAAAGGAATTGAAACAAGCATGGTCAGAAATCGTAACTTGTCAAGGTCATTCTGTGTCAGATTACCCAGTGGGTTAAACCCTATTCCCTTCAAACAGGCCAAAATCGACTCTTTCGAAGCTAAAAATTACAAGTTTTAGCCCATTTAGCTGAATAGTTTTCTGAAAAGATGTTTGGTAAGGTCTACTACAGAATCTGAAAGTGGCGTTGAAGAGAGACATAGACTGAGGCTTTTCGTCTTGCACTCATCCGAGTCTTGCGGTACATACTAGCTCTGATGAATGCAAGACAAAAAGCTTCAGTATACATGTCTCTCTTCAATGCCATTTTCTGAATAGTTTTCACCCTATAGGAAAGCATTCTAAAGGTATGTTGGTTGAAACCCAACACTTTTTTTTTTTCAATTTTGAAATGACCACATCTCTGTTACTACTGTACTGGGTCAATTTTGTTAATATTGACATACAGACTCTAACTGTGGTAAAGGCAAAAGGTAAAATAACACAAGCTATCTAAATCTGCCTTTATTTTCCATGTCCAACAGTCCGAACAACACAAAGTTCAATGACCTTTTGTCTTGATCTTTGTTTTAACATTGTCATTGATCGTCACTTAATCTGGAAAAAATTGGTGAATTTATTAGTCAGCATTTATTTTTCACATCATTATAGAAATAAAGGGCCTAATTATGGAATAAGGCCCCTCTCATTCAGTGTGTTCAGCGTGTTTTATCTATAAAGGGGGAATGAAGTCCCCATAGCATTGCATGCAATAAAACGATAATGTGTGGAGTGGATGCGCGGGGACCTATTTCACGATATCGTCAAATAAAGAAAATAAATGTAAAAATTTCCCTGGTAGACTCTATAGTCATGCATTGGATTTGTATTTCCGAACAGCATTGTATTGCCGAACGCGTACAGTTAAGCACCTAAAATGGCTTTCATACGCGTGGGACTACCACTGACTACGCATACATGTATATGTTCTCCACATTATTTGACACACAGAACACAGGGCAGAAGATCATAAAATGGGGCAAAAAACATTAAGTAATATCTTAATTCTTATAACCTGTTCTTTCATCACCCTCGGTCTTTATCCCGCTGGCCTGAAATCAGGGTAGGTTGTCTTTTTCCCATAGGTTTCACACGTTTGGTAATCACAATACCTTTTTCAAGGGACCAAAACGCCACGTCGTTGGGAAGGGGTTCACTCAGAAGGGAATATCATAGTACGTTGTCTTTTGCCAATTCCACCAACTTCTTTTTCTGTAGGAAATTTAAGCATTCATTTTGTAAGTTTGACAGATTTTCGTTTGATATTTTATTTGCCATCGTTGATTTTCTGAAAAGTGTTCTTTTTCTGTAGGAAATTTTTTAAGCATTCAATTCATCATGTTCATTATGTAAGTTTGACAGATATTCGTTTGATATTTTATTTGCTATCGTTGATTTTCTGAAAAGTGTTTCGGAAATAGGATCCACTACCAAACGAGGTTGTAATCATAACTTTCTACATGATTGCATTGGCATGATTGGATGAGTGGTAGCGCCTTCATCGCATCACCAGCCCGACGCAGCGGGCCCCGCCCAACCCAACCCCGAGCTGCCTCAGGCTCAGCCTCAGCCAAATCTGAGCGGTTACCAATCTGAGCTGCTTCGCTAAGTTACTTTTTATCAATATCATATGGATCAAAATCTCATAAAATAATTAAATCTAATTTCACATGTTCACATGAGCGATTAGGACAGGAGGAGAATTAGTATATCATACCAAGTCTAATTGACACTGCTAATCTGCAAAATTTCCCAGCAAAATAAAGGAAACACGACGAAACACGACTCCCGAATTATGGCATCTTCGATGATATAAATAAAAAAGGAAATAAATCATCCAAGCAAATTCGCAGTGACTATATCAGCAGTCGGGCTTGCAATCATGGACCTTCTACAATTCCCTGTTGCATCTCCCCAAAATACTACCGATGCCATGATTTTATTTCCAGTTTTTAAAAAACATTATGACAAGTTCCAAAAGAGAAATTACCTAGTGAGACGATGCTAAACAGTAAATGCAAAGAGCTAATTGCTGAACATATTCATGGTACATGTACATACAGTACCCATGCACATAAAAAGTCATTTTCCATTTAGAAATAAGTGGGCTATTCCACGCGGTATGTAGTTATGTGATAAAATCACTGTCACGTAACAATTTTAACAATACAATTTCTTGCATATGGATGGCTTATACCTCAACAGAATGTCAGTTGAACCATGGATCAAATAATGGGGTGGAGCACTATATTTAAAAAAAAATTTTTTTAGTACAGTTGATACACCACTGGCTACATGTATTCTGTCACTTTTGCGCCGGGGGTGAGGGGGGTGGGGGTTAAAACTACAGTATACAATGATAATCTTACTTACATTGTATTTGGTTTATACATGTATTAGTTTCATCTTGGATGCTTTCCACTTGCTCAATGAAAGTACATGCATTCTCTTAATAGTGGATAAGCTTGACTCATCCATAAGCTCAAACTCTCTCCCTCTCCCTCTCTTCTGCCCCCCCCCCCAATAAACTCAAACTCTCTCTTTCTCTCTCTCTCCCTCCCTCTCTTCTACCCCCCCCCCCCCCCCCCTGGGTTGAAGTTCTTAAAACAATGTGATAAACTGAAAAGGGTATTACTGTATAAAAAATATTAGTCTTCAAATAATTCAACTGCATCTTTGTCATCATTTTCTACACATGAAACATGCCATTGTAAAATTAAATTACAAAAACAATTAAATATTTTCATAATAATTATGTAAGAAATGTTAGGCAAAAGTCTAAATATGAAATGTAAAGTGTATATATGTACAACAACAAAAAACAACAGATGACACCAGTTTATTCAATTTATTTGTTGTTTTATTTTTAACAGGGTAGCCCTTTCAGGTGGACAAACTGCTCGACCAAGGGGCCCTGTATCAAAATAATAAAAATGCATTTACATAACATATTAACACATGTAAACAAGGAACGTATTACAAAATAAACATAATATCATGTTTAAACAAAGGAAAAAAGAGAGAAAAAGAGGAGCAGATAATACAACAGGAAAAATAAAAAGAATAGGAAAATACAAAGGTTAGAAACTTTTGTAAAGCTTCTGTCCATGTATTCCTCATTATTCAATTAATATGAACAAAAAAATGAACTGACAGAATTATTCCAAGGCAAAAGATACATAGAAAACAAAAAAAATGCATGAAGTAAAAGAAGCAAAGTAATCACTTATTCCTACTCCTACAGTCTCTTAGAACCTTAATTCATAACCATATTCATGGTAAGAAATACAATGTACATCACCATTTCCTTTCATGTGTTTTGTCCTGGTATGAGCAAAAGCATGGTACAAACAAAGCATCCTAATTATCCTTATGACAAAAGGAGTGTGAGTGAAGAGTTGTACTCAAGACCTGGGTCCTTAGACCACTAATTATCACAAATAATCACAAAAATATCTTCTATGGTTTCATCTCTCCGAGCCAACTTGACCACAACTTTCTGCAGAGTCGGAGTTGAACTTGTGGCGATCACCTGACCTCTTGAAATTAGGTGTACCTCTTAAGTACTTACACTGTATTTTATATATTTTAATCAAATAATCTCGGGAATATTTTTGTTCAAATGTATGTAAGGTATTGGGTAGAGAAGAAGACAGAGAGTTTAAACCATAAGAAACTAAAGGCCAAGGCTGGTTTTGCTAAATCAATATAATGTACAGTTAACCTTGCATAACTCAAAGTCCCATAAGTCAAACTTTACCTAAGTCGAATCAATTTTTTTGGACCAAACTATGCAAAACATGTGCTATTTACATTTCCTAAGTCGAATTTTGCATACAGTAAGTCGAACTATTTTTTGTGTTCCCAACAGATTCGACTTATGCAAAGTTAACTGTACTTACTAACCATTCTGGATAAGAACAAGTCAATACAAAATATGATGCACAAATGCAGACCTTTTTTTTTTCTGTACTTATTAATTTTGGCCGCTTTTTTTTTCTCCAAAAGAAATTTCA
Source organism: Heliocidaris tuberculata (assembly GCA_025618425.1). Classification (NCBI taxonomy): domain Eukaryota; kingdom Metazoa; phylum Echinodermata; class Echinoidea; order Camarodonta; family Echinometridae; genus Heliocidaris; species Heliocidaris tuberculata. Next base: position 32,649,445 of record CM046833.1, read on the forward strand.
GAATAGGAACTGAAGATTAGTTTTAAGTTTATCGGGCAGCTGTGAAGCTAGTTTCTTCTGTATCAAATATTTCCATCACATGATGCTGAAAAACAACACTAATATTCAAACATCTTGGTTGTCAAGATCATAAGTTTTATATTTTACTAAGGTCCAATTACTATGCATACCCAAATCCATAACGCAATTCCGATATCTTTCGTTCTTAAAGATAAAGTTGATAGTTGAATTCTGGTCATGATATTGAATTGTGAAAGAAACTGTCTCAAAGCAATTGGGAAAGGTTGATTATATAGCACATAAGAATTGGTGTATGCTGTAAGGTTTTGGAATCACCAAAATTATAAGAAATTGACTGAATCCTGCTGAGATTCACATGCACTGCACACAGAAATATGTATATGGGACTACACAAATGTTCGACCCAAACATTTCAGCTGTTTCTTGTCATATTTTGAATGTGAGGGCATTTGAAGAGCAATCCTCTTGAGGGGACATATCTACTATGATAATCTTCCAAACTAACATAATAAGAATGAGAAAGCTCACAAATTATTTTTTACCTTTCCCAGAACTCAAGCTTCTCCTTGAAGATAAAGTTGAGTTCTGGTCATGCAATTACACTGAGAAAAAAACTGTCTCAAAGCAATTGAGAAAGGTTTATCAGGTCTACATAAGAATTGGTATATAACTGTGAGGTTTTGGAATCATCAAAATGATAAGAAATTGACCAAATCTCGCTGAAAAGCACACGCACTGCACTCAGAAATGGGTATATGGGACTGCACACACACACACACGTGGCATGAATGTTAGGCCCGAACACTGCAGCTATTTCTTGTCATGTTTCAAATATGAGGGAAGCAATACTTTTCAGGGGACATTTCTACTATGATGTTCTTCCAAACTGACATAAAAGGAATGAGGAAGCTCACAGATTATTTTTCACCTTTCCCAGAACTCAACCTTCCCTTTTAAGCCATCAAAACGCACACAAGTCACTTTCATATTCTTTTATACACATGTAATAGATCACCTTATATCATACTCAGTGGCGACGGTGCAAAATCAACAGTAATCCCATGTAATGTTAAATTACAGCAGGGCAAAATCTGTAATCCACACTACCCTGGAAGCGTACCAACGCAATCTCTGTGGACATGTAGGTAATACTTACATAGGGCATTTGGTGTAATTGGAAGATTGATATATACCGAACAGCATAAAGCTTCCAATTAATTGAACTGAAATAGTACAGTGGAAACTCACTATGACAAGAACCATGGGACCATGAAAATTACCTTGTTATATCAGGAATCTCCTTATATCAGGATAAAAAAACAAAAGAACGTAACTGGGACCAGCAAAATTATCTTGTTATATCAGGAATTTTGTTATATCAGAGCTCTTATAGCAAGTTTCCTCTGTACATGTATATGGCAACCCAAGGGCTGAATTACATGTCCATACATGTTATGTATTCATGGATAGGTTACAGCATTAATGAATGAGTTATGTTGTATTCATTGTTGTGTGCTGCTTAAATCTCCTTGTTCTTTATGTTTGAACATGTGATAAGTGTAATTCTGATTCAGAGAAAACGATTTACCACATAGCTCACAAGTAAATTGTTTCTCAGGAGTATGCATAGCTTTTATATGGGTTGTGAGGCAAGTCTTTGCTGTAAAGCCTTTGCCACATTCTAAGCAAACAAACGGCCTGATGCCCTTGTGACGTCGTTCATGTTTAATAAAATTTCCTTTATCATAAAATCCTTTATTGCAGACAGAGCAAAAGAAACGATTTGGGCGTTTCTGGTGTATACGCCGCTTGTGTTCGTAGACAGCTTTTTTAACTCGGAATCCCTTGCCGCAGATATCACACTTGAATGGTTTCAGTCCGGTATGCTCTCCTTGATGGTTGCTGAGGGCGCTCTCTGATCCAAAGCTTCTTGGACAAAGGGTACAGCGATACATACGATTCTCCTCATGGCTTCTGAGGTGATCTATCAGACGACAATGACTAGCAAAAAACTTTGAACAATGAGTACACTTAAAAGCTGGATCTTCTGAATGCACTTCTCTTTCATGGGTCCTTGCACCGCTACGTAAGCTATATCTCTTTGGACAAAAGCGACACTTAAAGGGTCGTTGGTAGTAATTAAGAGTTTTACCAAGCATGTCCTTTGGCTCATTAGGTGCTGGTACAGCTACTGAAGTCTTTACTGCATTTGCATTAGTCTTTGCAGCAGAATGTGATGACATGAAAGCTTGGTGGGTCTGTTCATGTTTCTTGCAATCGCTCTTGTAAGGGAACCGTTCCAAACAGACTCGACAGTGATGACCATGGACTTCATTCATGTGCTTGCGGAACGTAGATTGTGATTTATAGATACGGTTGCATTCGTTACACTTCAATTGTGCAGGGTCATGTGTCTTCACATGTTCTGCAAGGGTTCTGGCATTTTTTTGTTTCTTATCACATACAGGGCAGGTGAGATCCACGCTGAAGTCATGGAACATCTCATGTTCCTTCAGTCTGCCACGGGAAGGGAAGACCTTCTCACAAGTTCCACACTTGAACACTGGCTCCTCCTTGTTGATAGCTTTATTTTCCTTCATTACATCTTGTTGGGAGCTGATGTCAATATCTGTTTTCTTCTTCTTTCTCGTCTTCCATATCAGCACAGGATACCCTTCATTCTGTCTGTCCTGGGAGTGTTCACATCGCACGTGTCTCAGGGTCAGTTTAGCAGATGAGAACAGATCCTCGCACAGGCTACACTGGAACTTCTGCGCATCTGAAACATTGAGAGAAAAACTCAAGCTCTAAAAGGGCAATCCAACCTTGGTAATAAGATTTTATTTGCCTGAAAGCAAAAAAATAAGAAATACAGGATGGGGAAAGTTTGAAAGAAACTGGACAAGGAATAAGAAAGTTATGGATGTTTGAAAAGTGATATGATATTTTACCAATGTATGCAAGTATAATGGAGAAATAATGAATTCTATGTATGTATTGGTATGAAGTGCAGACTGCAGCTAGGTTACAAGGAGATTTTCTTTAATTACTGTGGGTGATCAGGTCATTTAAAAAATAATCTGTAGGGAGTATATAAAGAGTGATTATATTCTACTTACCATGGTCAAATTTGAGATCATTCAATTTAGTATGGATTCCAACACGCTTCTGGTATTCCTCGCTGTAGAACACTCTTAGTTCACTTCCGGGTTCAATGACCTTTGTGCTTCTGAAGTAGATTTCACCGTAATGCTGAAAGGCTTCCATATTCTGTTCCTCCTCACTCTGCGCGCATCTCATTTGAGACATCCACGTCTTACGGCCATCGATGTAGAAGAACACTCTACCCGAGATACAAACCTGAAATCATCATAAAATGAAACGACTACAGTGGTAACTCTCTTTAACGAGGACCTTGCCAGACCTTGGGACAATGAAAATTACCTTGTTACTGTATATCAGGAATCTCCTTATGAATATCAGGGTAAAAAAATGAAAGAACATAAAGACCAGGGACCAGCAAAATTACCTTGTTATATCAGGAATCTTGTTGTATCGGAGCTCTTTATAACAAGTTTCTACTGTACTAAAAAGGGTTGTCTCATAAAGAACTACACAAATGTTATGTACTTAAAGGAATTACCGATGTGATTCTTGGGAGCTCTGACATATGCACCAGAGACATTTGCTCCAGGCTTTATATCGTCAAAGATACAGAGTTAGGGTTGGGGTGCAACTGGGATGCAGGTCAGGTTTAAGGTTAGGATTAGTGTTTGGGACAGGGTTAAAGTTTAATTTTCTTAGTGCATGAAATTTAAAGGAAAGTCCAACCCGGTATTTAGTTGATTTGAATAAAAGCAGAAAAATGAGAGAAATAGATTAGTAAAAGTTTGAGTAAAATCTGAGAAGAAATAAGAAAGTTATTATATTTTTCTGAAGTGGTAATCAATCAAACACAAATTAGGAACTCTGTTATGTATTTTGCGAACTCCTCTCCAATCTGTTAGTACAGAAAATTTCATTTTCTTGGAGTCTGATTAAGGAATAGATTTGTTTCATACAGGTTACATGTATAGATGTATGTGTAAAAACATATGAGCATTGATTATATCTAAGGTGCATGTACATGTACAGTGTGTATATTTAAATAATTTCTTCAGAGAAAATGGAAATTAATGATATTTTGGGTACAGGGCAAATGGGAGAGGAGCCAGCAAGATACGTCACAGACTTGCAAATTTGTGTTTGATTGATTACAACTTTAAAAATTCATAACTTTCTTATCGTATTTTGCTCAAACCTTCACCAATCTGTTTCTTTAAAGGAGAATGAAACCCTGGGGAAATATCCATTCTAATGAAAAGAGAGGATAGAGAGAAGCAATTTAAAAAATGATGCTTGTCTTTCTGTGAACTCAACATATGTTGGTCAAATAATGGAGAAAATATGAAATTTTGTGTACAAAACATATGGAGAGTTGTACTACTAAACATGTCACTTTGAAGCAACATTGCCAATTTGAGGATCACCATAGAAAGTAAATTGAGACTTTTCAAACTTTCATAACTTTCTCATTTCGTAACCGATTCTGATGCAACTTTTTTTAAATTGCTTCTCTCTATCCTCTCTTTTCATTAAAATTGATTTTTTTCCCCCAGGGTTTCATTCTCCTTTAATTTTTCTGCTTCTATTAAAACCAGCTTGTAATCATGGTGGACTTTCCCTTTAAGCATAGCAATCATTGCCGGAGCATGTGTCATACAACTGATTCATATACTTGAGTTATTAGAGTGAGAAAAAAAACCTACACACATATCTGATTCATTTACAACATGTATATTGAAGATATTAATGAAACAAGTCGTGATGTTATACATGTAAATGTTTTGGAAATTACATATATTATATATTGGATTATGAAATTGAAAAACAGAATATGTACATGTACTAACTTATACAGAATATCAGAAAAGTTGGATTTTCTCCAAAGTAGCATTTCATATACACTTTGCTCAGAATATATCAAGGAGATGAAGGACTGCTGCTGAGCAGCATCAGGGCCCGGTTTCATAAAACTTGTTATCAAGGACAAGTTACAATAATAATAATAATAATATTCCGCTTTTATATAGCGCCTAATACATCGGAGATGTCTCTAAGCGCTTTACAGATATATTATTACCCCGGTCATCGGATTCTGGCTTGCCCGCACACAATGTATGCACATTCTCCACTCCCTGGGGAGTATTCCAGCAATGGGCCGTGGCGCTCACATTGCTAAGCAAACGACATTAACTTTCGCATCCTACCGGGTACCCATTTAACACCTGGGTGGAGAGTGGCAAATGTAGATTAACGTCTTGCCAAAGGACGCTAGTGCTGCGGTGGGATTTGAACCCCGGACCTCGTGGTTCAAAGTCCGGGGACTTATCCACTGATCCACAACACCTCTACACAATAATTGTTATAAGCTACTGAAATCCTTGAATCTGATTGGCTGAGAGCAAACTCCTCATAGAAATGCGGCAATTGTTATTGATGACAAGTTTTATGAAACAGGGCCCCAGACATATCTATCATGAACTTTATTATGAAGCCAATAAATCCACATAAATCTTCTATAATCCAGCTTTCTGTGTGCTAAATTTTATGGATAAGTCACACTACTAGTGCAGAGAAATTAGGTGGGGACTAAAGATGGAGTTGAGTGCTGGTCATACAATGACATTATAAAAGAAACTGTCTCAAAGCAATTGGGAAAGATTAACTATGTAGTACAGTGGAACCTCATAATAAAGAACACTTTTATAAAAAAAACTCTCATTACAACAAGGTAATTTTGTCAGTCCCACTTGTTTGTATGCTATTGTTTTTTAGCCCTGATATAACAAGGTTTCAAATTTAAAGAGGTAATTTCCATGATCCCACAGAGTTTGTTAGAATGAGGTTCCACTGTATTTAAAAATTGATGTATACTGTGAGGTTGTGGAATCATCAAAATGATTAGCAATTGACTCACTCTTTGCTGAATGCCACCTGCACTGCACATAGAAATGTGTATATGGGATCACACACACAACCACGTGGCGTGAAAGTCTGACCAAACTTTTCAGCTATTTCTTTACTTATCTACTTTGAATATGAGGGCATTTAAAGAGCAATCTTTTTCAGGGGATATTTCTTCTATGATATTCTTCAGAACGGACTAAAAAGAATGAGAAAGCTCACAAAGTACTTTTCACCTTTACCAAAAATCTCATCATTACTATTTTATGTTGTTGTTTGTGATATATATCTTCTTAAAAGAAAATAAAGTCTACGTCCCGTATTCTCAAAAGTGGCCTAAGTTAAGCCTGGCTTAAGTTAGGCCACTGATTTATGGAAGGACATTTGTCAATCCCTAAGTCCTGTATAAATTACTATATTTACATTGTATGTAAAAAAATAAAGAAACAAAATTATTTTCTGGCATGAAATGGGCATCAGAAACCTATAGTGAGTTTTTTGCATTTACATTTAGTTCAAGAACTAGAGGGAGTCTCACTATGGTGATTTTGAAGGATGAAAAGTGGGTGACATTTGGCTCTCCATAATTCAGTGGCCTAAATCTACACACTTAGGTGGGGGCTTAAAGTTAGGCACCTGTTGAGAATACAGGCCTTTGTCAATAATGTTAGGGTGTATTACTTACTTCCCATGTTTTATCCATAGAGAAACCCTCCTCCTCACTCAACAGATTTCCCGTATAGGGTCCAAATTCCACCCCCTTCTCTATCGTTTCCTTGGCAACGACTCCTTCAACCTTGTCCTGTGATGTCCGTTTAAAGGAGAGACCCAAAGGAAGGTCTGGACTTGACGATAACATCCGACTCTTTTTTAGATTGAGTGCTGCAAGAAGGCCAGGCTCCTTGGCAGAGACGTTTGGGACCGGGGAATTTGCTCTAGGTTGATGTGATGAGGTTTGATGCCTTTCTCCCGGTCCTTTGTTCCGTATTTGTCTAGAAGGAGCTGGTTCGACACTTGTTTTCCCTGATAAAAAATAGCATGAAAATAACAACAACAAAATCATCACATATGGATGCTAGTAGAACTGGAGCTCTCTGAAGGATGTTTCCAATAAAAAAAGTAAGCAAGCATTGAAGACATTCAGCAATGTAACATAACCACAAGCATGTCATATTATTGATTTACATTTCATTTCCTTCTAGGAAGATATATCACGATGTAACAGCTATGTGATATTACAGATATACATTTCATTTTCTTTTCAAAATCACGATGTAAAGACATGTGATATTATTGATTTACACTTCACTTTCTTTTAAGAAGATCTATAACTAAAAACAACTACACAACAACAAAATATGATAAGGGCCAAAAGCGAGCTGTGTATAGTTTCCCCAAAATTGTCACAAGTACTAGTTCGCTGACATACCATTGAAACGTATGTTAATCTTAATATGCACATCTCAAAGGGATGTTGGCGAACTTGTACTTTTGTCAGTTTTGTGAAACGCTGCCCTATTACAGTAATTTGACATGGTGAATAACATATAATGATGACTTAATTGCATAAAAGAATTTACCTTGAGATGTGTTGCTCTCTACAAGTGGTTCATGAGTTGTGATGGGAGGGGCATAGTTTGCTGACAGAGTTGAGGATTTGACCCCATGACCTCTGACATTGGCTGGAAGCTGCTGATGAGCTTGCTGCACAATGCTTGAGTTGGAAAGCACATGACTGGAATCTTTTATAAAGAAATTAAAGAAAAAGACTCTTCATTGTCAAAACATGAAACTTATATAAAGGCTTGATAAATTAGCAGATAAATGGAGTGATATACATCAACTGATATTGCTTTTGTGTCATTGTTTTTTCCCCCCATGAACTTTGGTAGGCAATTGCTGGAAAAATAATGAATGACAAATTAATCATTACCAGTAACATTAAACAAGAACGTTAGCAATTAGCAAAGACCTTCAGTATGACAGTGTCAACTAAATTAACAGTTAATATATTTAGTAAATAGATTTACTAAGCTAAGAAAACAAAACTGAGGTACTGGTACTTGAATTGGAGTAACTAATTACCATCACTTATAGGTCCTTGCCTATGTGAGACTGTATCAAACATTCACTGTTGCAGTAGTCAAAAACAGACAACAAAACTGCTCTAAGCAAGATTTAATTTTCTTAAATTTGCTAGATTACCTGATTCAGGGACTCTTCAACTGTTACTATGCTACGAATTTGAGGTTTCAGAGTTGAAAGTGAAATTCAAATAATTATTTTCCTCTCATGTATGAATAATCTAGAATGGATACACACAAAACCTATTAAAGCCTATTCACCCGGAAAAGCTATTGTGGAGTACAAGCTTATCTTCAGATAAGCTTGTACATGTACAAGTGAATTACCATGATAAATTGAGCTCAATATGGATGGCCCAGGATGCGGTACAGAGAAAGCTCTGTGTGGCTGATCTACTGCAAACTCAGACAGATGTTGAGTGGTTGTGTGGTATGGTAGGTCAATGGGAAAGGGTGCAACATGTTGCTGCTGTTGTGAAGGTTGTTGTCTTTCTTGTTGATCTCTATCAGTGCAGTAGAAACCAGGCGGGTAGTTACCTTCCATGGCTCATTATCTATGGTATGACGAGAGAGAAAAGTTCAGAAGAAAAAAAAAAAAGACTGTAGAGGTTTTATTTTCTGGTTGGTCAGCAGTAAAGGCTTACTGAGCTTCAGATATTGAGGCCATTTTTACCATAGTTAAGGTCATTTGTGTCATTTACAAGGCACATTTGCACTGCGATAAGGTTGCTGAGGCTACAACAAACTTAATATCAATAAAAGACCTGTGTATAAATATGGCATTTGTCATAATTTCATGTGATTTTTCATTTGAAGTATAAGTCGCAGAGACATAGACTACTTCAAAATTTAAGAAAAGGTTAAATCCCATGCAAGATTAAATCATATTCCATGTCCCCTAAAAAAATCTTTTGAAAGCTGTATAAAATTTTAATCTAAGTTAATCACCACATGAAAGACAGCTCATGAATTAGATCCAATTCCAAGATGTTTATGACTTTTCCGAGATTCACATCTTTCTTGGATAGTTATTTAATATGCGACTATGGACGGAAGAAAGAAAACCACCATCAGTGCTGGGTACTGCCACTGCCCACTGGAAATAACAATCAAAACGTAATTTCAATAGTAAGCATACATGTACACCCATGCAAATCCAAGTCAAACCGCAGGTCCCCCAAAAGTGCTCTATTTTATTTCTAGTTTTGCTTGACTGGGTCAGTCTCTGAATACATAATGAGCAGGAATCCCCAGGAACATCTAATTTCCATATGACTGAATGGACTAGTTAACATTTACCGATTGTCATGATTTACACATCAAATAAAAGAGGAGGAATTAGAGATTCATGACATACTCTATTTGTCTATGAAAAATGTGACAAAATTGGTGAAAAATAATGTTATTTTATGACCACAAAATGGAAATGAAACAAAAAGTAAACCTGTAAAAACTCACAGTTTTACTATGAGTCAGGTTGAATTTGATACGAGTATGAAGGGCAATATCTATACTTTACAAATATTGAAATAATATGAATGTACACTTTATGACAGGGTCAGGATCCAGCAAAATTTAACCAAAGTACACATTGACATTTTGTCTTTCAAATAGTTGATTCCAGCACTCTGATTGGTTACTTCACAAGCCCTTTCCCTAAAGAAGATCAACTTGTTTGTCACAGCCAGGAACATGTTTGCACAAGAGGTTAAGAGTTCACCCAACAGGTGGCATGTGGATTCAAATATCACGCCCCTAATCTTGCAGGGTGGCCTTGCCAGCCAATCACAGTACTAGGATAGGATTCTATGGTCCTGACCCTGTCATAAATGTAAGGGTGTTTTGAATATAATGTAAAAGATGAAACTTCAACATGTTCAACGCTTCCATACATGTACATATGTAATTTAATAGAGGCTCATATACTTTTTATATGTATTTTATCGACTTGAAATCTTATAAAGAAAAGTGTTTTGTTTCACTATTTTATCACTTATTTGAAACTACTTATTCTTTATAACTTAAACAAGGAATGTCTGTGTTGATAAACTATATCTACATGTATCTATGTATCTTTCCAGAAAGTTTGATGAGCATAGCATTAATATTTTTTGAGTTAATTGGTGCTTGCTCGCGTTGCGCAGCACGCAGATGTCTCAACATGCTCCATCTCTTTCATCTTTAATTTTGTTTTAAAAAGGTTTGTTCACTGACACTGTGACAGAACATTGCAAACGCAGCAAATTTTGCACAGATATTAACCAACGAATTATCCTAATTTTGATTTGTTATGACATTTGACAGAGTTTTACTAACATAAAACATAACCAGTAGAGACACATGGCCGATATTGGAGACCGTTTCCTATTTGGGAGACCATCTCTCTTATCAGAGACTAAGATCTATCTATGTCAACATTTTTGGTAGCCTATTTGCCATTTGGGAGACAGTCTCCCATTCAGGAGGCCAATTTTCTTTATTTACATTTGCGGCAAAGGGATAACCTTGGCTCAAAATGAAAATGAGATAAGCAGATCCCTCATGAAAAATGACCCCTTTTGACCGTCTACTTTACACATCCACTGGTCCACTTTTGTTTTCATATTTTTTGTTATGATCCACACAAAACTAATGGGCTTCTGATTTCAGAGAGGAAAAAAAATTGGCTGAGAAAAAAGTGCCTTGTTGTTGTTCTTCTTCTTTCTAATTGTCCTCTTGTTAGCAAAGTCTCCAATCACTAATCAGAGACTGTATCCCAAGTGGGAGAGAGTCTCCCAAATCGGCCATGTGCCTCTACTGATAACATCGTTTCCTGAATGCAGCCCCAGAACCATGCCCCAGAACAGGCGAATCGCGTGCCAGAACCACATGGCCTGGTCAATCATTGTCAATGCAGTGCCAGTAGGCCCAGTAGTAGTATAGTCAAGGATTGTAATTCCGAACAGATTGTATTACCGAACATGTACAGTTAAGCGCCTAAAATGGGTTTTCATACGTGTGGGATTACGCGTATGAAAACCACACTATTGAAACAAAGGTTGTGTTTTTTTCCCATAGGTTTCACATGTTCGGAAATACAGTACAGTCAAGGATTGTAATTCCGAACAGATTGTATTACTTAACGTGTACAGTTAAGCGCCTAAAAATATGGGTTTTCATACGCGTGGGATTACACGTATGAAAACCACACCATTGAAACAAAGGTTGTGTCTTTTTCCCATAGGTTTCACACGTTCAGAAATACAGTACCTTTTTCAAGGGACCAAAAAGCCGCGTCGTTGGGAAGGGGTTCACTCGGAAGGGAATATCGTATTAAATCTACGTTGTCTTTTTAAAATTTCATCAACTTCTTTTTCTGTAGGACTTTTAGCATTCATTACCTAAGTTTGACAGATATTCATTTGATATTTTATTTGCTATCGTTGATTTTCTGAAAAGTGTTCGAACACTGGATCAACCACCATAAATTTTTCAAGGGACCAAAAAGCCGCGTCGTTGGGAAGGGGTTCACTCGGAAGGGAATATTGTATTAAATCTATGTTGTCTTTTTAAAATTTCATCAACCTCTTTTTCTGTAGGACTTTTAGCATTCATTATCTAAGTTTGACAGATATTCGTTTAAAGTAGATATTAAAAGCAAATCACAAATATGCTTAATAATCAGGCATGAAAATTGCTGTTCATCAAAAACACTGAAAAACTTTCGTGAACCAAAGCGAGGGAGCGAAGTGAAAGAGTAGGGAGATTTTTTTCAAATTTGGGGTTCAGAATTGTGCAATCTAGTGCATTCTGTGGTGAGATATTTAACCTCATATTCAATGAGAATCTGGATCAGGATGATTTTATATAGCATAAGGCATACCAAAACAGGCTCTGAGTACATAATTTATCAATACCACCAAATGCGATTTAATGTGTATTATGTGCAGAGCACTTTCATGAATAAAACTGAGCAGTGAGCTGAATAAACATCAAATAATCCACTCCCCAAAATCCCAACTTACTTTTCTAGACCAGTAAGTTGACTTTTCTCGGTACAGAATGTCTATAGATTTTGCCTCTCCTGTATCATTATCTCTTTTGACAATGTCTTTGCGCTTTATTTTGAGGCCACAGAATGCCATGACTTCTGCAATGTTTATGACATGAAGTTGTTTTGACTTCCTGCGTTCAACAACACGGCCGCGCTGCAGTGGTCATGAGCGATCGAAATATCCCACACCACGTATAGTGGTCATACTGACCACTACGCGGGACGAATGCAAAAATACTAGTCATTTTCTATCGCATGTACTTAAGGTATGGGAGGAAAAGTAAGATAAATATTTAAAATACTTCCTTTCAAATTCAGCGCTTTAAAATCTCTTTCCTACCTTAAATGGCCGTTAGGAAAAACTTCTGATATTTCCAGCAAAATCCAAAGTCAAAATCATGTCCAAAACCTAAGAAATCCCCGCCAATTTTTTTTGCGATCGCATGTTGTTTTCATGGTGCCGATGTTTTTAGACTAAATCGGCCAATAAAATTTTGTCCACAACGAAACTCGGTATCGCGTGCACATCGATCTCTACGATCGCACACACGGAAAATCGGGACTTACGTGTGCGCGATAGGAACCGAACTTTTAACGACCGAATTTTTTAGCGGGAGATGTCAGCGCTCGCGGCGATCAGGAAATGTACATCATGACTTGCGATACCCCTTTTCGCTAGAAGTGACAGTAAATTACAGATTTCATTTTCGGAATTATCTTTTCCAACATCGGTGAGTTGAATTTATTGTATTTCATGAATATGTTGGTGTCGTTTCTTGTAAATTAAATGCCGATTATGAGTGAATGTTGGTGACTTTTGTGCAGTGGTGTTTTGAAAGTGTCGAGGTGGATGACTGCCTAGAGTCTACACACGAAGTATAGTAATGTCGCTATGAGTGAAATATCCCATCGTCGATGATCACATACCTTGCAAAATGCATGCCGTTTACTTTTTCCAAAAGCCGTGATAATGTCAAACTCTACTCTTATCCACATGATCTTGCTGTAAAACTGGAAATTTTCAAGGCTTATCCTTTTAAAAGTACAATCCAAATCGGCAAAAGACAGATCATTCGCTTACTTGAGACATCGCAACTGCACTAGCAAACATACGGTGTGCATTGCACATGGGTTGTGTGACTGTGTACATGTAATTACATGCATGTGCTTGTAGTATGAATAGCCTTCCGCCTTCAAGCGAGTGCGCGATTACGGGAGGTATTTTGTGTAATCCTCGGCAGTTATTATGCGATCCCTTCGCATGTACGTACAGTATAAACACGGACACAAGTTGCTGTGTGAGTACATGCGTGAAGTAAGCCAAGGGATCGCCTCTGATTCCGTCTTTATTGCATGCCCATGTATACTGTGTATACACGATGACGTGTGCGCGGAAAAGTGTGAATTACGCGGAAAAAAAATCTAGGCTCGGAGGAAAAAGCGGAAATCCGCGGATACGCGGAAAATTTTCATGCCTGAATAATGTATCTCTAGAAACTAGAAAACTTGCAGATGGTAATCATATAAGTTTTACGTTAACTGCGTGTTTGATGATTAAAAAATGGCACAAATAAAAACGCTTCTCAGCATCTGGGATATCCGAGCGATTCGCCAGAAATATACCCATGTTTTCATGACGTCACATCAGGTACCAATCCTGCCTAAGCAGACGACGTCCTATATCAAGTGAACGTAACTGCAATGCAATTATTTTTAAATTATAAAGAGTTTGGTGTGTTTCACCATGACCGTATTTCACATCATTCTAAAAGGGAAGTGAAACCGTTTCTAGTAACTAAAATCTTTTGTTTGTAAGAAGTCATGATAAGGGTCAATGATCAATCAAAGAAATCACACTTTCGAATTGTAAAGCCCGCTGAATTATAGCATGGATGGTATTCGTTCCCTCTTGAAACGCCGACATGCCGCGGTGCATGCAGCTGAAAATACAATGGCATCTTATCTTGTTTACAAGCGATTGATTCCTTTATTTTTTTAACGCTGCATTTTTCATCAAAATAATACCATGCAGGAAATTTAGAGTGAGGCAACAAATAAACATTTATACTGACGCTAGCGAAGTAAGAGAAATAAGTGAAGATGAGATGACAAAACAGGCACTGAAAATGTGTAAGATGTTATGGGGCATCGTCTGCTTAGGAAGGATTGCTCCCCGGTATGACGTCACATATCTCAGCAGCGTTCAAAGAGCTCTAGATCTATCTATAGGTGCTATAGCGGGGCTGTGTTATATCATTATCATTTTATAATTGATAATAGACTAATCATTACTTCAAATGTTTCCAAGTGTTGAATTTTGATGAACCTTGTTCAATCTAAGCTTCACCTATGCAATAATAAAAATTAAATCAATATTCAAAATCAATGAAATTCTACTTCAATATTTTATTTGCTATCGTTGATTTTCTGAAAAGTGTTCGGACACTGGATCCACCACCATCTAGCAGTAGCTGCACTTCACGCCGCCGCCAGGCGGCAACAATTGAATTGGTGGACGTGGCCGTGGGCCACTCTCCCTGGACTCTGGAGTTAGTGGGGTGGTGTCCAGGAGCAGCTGGTACTGGTCGAGCAAGGAAAAGGTAAACAGCTAAAGCGATTTATCTTAATACCAAAAAAATTAACTGTACGATGAGTAGACCTATAGATTGTATCTAATAAAATGATTATGATATTGTATTTGTAATTGAAATAAAATATGAGTAGATCTAAGTCTTACCGACCTGACGATATGTAACTTGACCGGAAGAGAAAAAAGCAAGCAGGTGCATAATTGCGATATGCGATGCACGACGCGACGACGTACGTGAAAATGACGTACGCGCGACGGACTGTGTACACAATGGTATCTTTGATGATGCAAAACATAAAGAAAAAAATCAAATAAGTTGACATGAGGCAAGTCTGGCTTATCATACAACCGCGTATTTTATTATTAAAAAGAGCAGTAATTCGTAGATATATTTGTATTTTGCCTAGCAGCAATATCGTGTGAGATGTCTTCACTGTTATTCAAAACACTGCCGATGAGATTCTCCTGAGCTGAGCTGAGCTGCATTTCAAAGTTCAGACATTTCCACTTCCATTTTGAAAATTTGAAAGAAAAAAGAAAAAACCACAATCGTTTCTCAAATATAAAATTGAACATTTACTGTTGTTCCAGTTGTAGCTCTTCTGTTAAATTATCAAGATTGGTTGTTTGGATTTGCATAGAGAGAGTATCCTCCCCGATTTAGCTTCCAGTGGCAGATTCAGGGATGGGAGGGGGCAAGAGGGTAAAATTAAAATGTCTCCAAATTTTGTCAAAATCACTACTATATCCCCACCTCTTCCTCTCGGCAAGATTGAAATTTCCGACTTTTAGCTAGGAAAACAAAAAGTCAGATTATTATTTGATATGTTTTAAAAAACATTTCTCAAATCTGGATCTAGAAAATTGAAGTTTGTGATAATCTGTTATGTTCCATCACCATTATCCTTCACCCCCCCCCCCCCCCCCCCGGTCCGTTCTCTCTCTCTCTCTCTCTCTCCCTTCTCCTTCTCTCCCTCTCATTATTTTTCTCTTTCTCATGTACTTTATCTCTCTCTCTCTCTCACCTATCTATGGTAAATAGAAGTTCTGCAATATTTAATTGCAGAGGAATATATAATCTACACAACCCCCACACTCCATAGCTATATAGACCAATCCCCCCCCCCCAAAAAAAAAAAAAAAATTATGCTCATTTCAACCATTTCAGAACTTTGTTAATTTCCCTTTCTCTTTCTTGGTCTCTCTCTCCCTTTCATTCATTCTCCACAAAAAAAATAAGACATTGCAAAATATTAATTAGAAAAGTATTTTTTTGAAGTTCTGTATTTTACAAGGCAAGATTTTTGTAATTGCCCAATGTAAAGGCTATGTTAAATACAACTCCAATGTTTCACAAGACCGTCATAAGTACAAGTTCACGGACATCCCTTGAAGCGAGTGTATTAAGATTAACATACGTTTCAATGGGATGTCAGCAAACTTGTACTTATAATTATTTAATGAAACAATGCCCAGGGAGACACTGGGCTACCTGGAGATGGTTTCAATGTACACTATATTCATACTGCAATATGATGACACATGTCATTATCATATTGTAATAGAAAATACAATAAAATAATAAAGTCTGGACGAAGATCACTTATAAAGTTCTGAAGTGAATTTAAAAGCAAAATTTTACAGGTTGATAAAGTATGATGAAATAAGACCAATCACAAGTATGATGTTACTTTATATTTCATTAAAGGGCAATCTAACCTTGGTAATAAGATGATTTGTGTGAAAGCAGCAAAATAAAAAAAAACAGGATGGTGCAAGTCTGCAAGAATATATCACCAGCCTTTTCACAAAGGCTCCCACATGGTGTTACCGAAAGCCTTCAATTGTGAATACTCACTCACCATGTAAACCTACAGAGAACATCTAAAGGATGGTGAAAGTTTGAAAGAAATCGGACAAGGAATAAGAAAGTATGGATGTTTGAAAGATGAGATCACTACATCTATGCAAATTTCAAATTGGCAATTTGGTAAGTCGATTGTGACATCCTTGTGAACAACCCTCCCGTTTGCCGTACATCATTTTTAAAATCATAATACATGTACATGTAGAATGATTCAGAAATGAAAAAAAGTTGAGTAAGAAATAGCACCTTTAACAGCTATAAGTACGTCATGTCACTTTATTACTTGCTACCTTAGAGTTGCCAAAATATGAAATATCAGTGAACATGTGCACTTAGTTTGTAGGGTAAATTTAAGTAATACATGTACATGTAAGTTGAGAGTAAGAAATAGTACCTCACTGATGCATGCCTATGTCAAGTCACTTTATTACTGCTAACCTTGAATAAGTTGAATTGCTCCCAAAAATTAAATAATAGTGAACATGTGCACTATTTTGTAGGGCAAAGTTGAGTACTGTTCCCTCAATGTCTTTGTAACTGTAGGTACAGTAAAAACTCACTATAACAAGAACCTTAGGACCATGAAAATGACCTTGTTATCACAGGAATCTCCTTATATCAGGGTAAAAAACAAAAGAACATAAAGATCAGGGACAAGCAAAATTACCTGGTTATATCGGGAATCATGTTACATCAGAGCTCTTAATAACGAGTTTCCACTGTATCAATCAACTTTCATATACACATTGGGTGATTTCAATTTCAGTGTTGGTGTTGGTGTTGGTGTTGAGAGCGTGAATTGGGCTGCTGATTCTAGCCCCAACACCGAATTTGCGTTTATAAAAATAATACCAATCACATTATTGATAGCTCAACACCTAGTGAAGTCAATCCTAGCACGAGCTTCATTTCAGGTTCGGTGTTGTGGCTGGTGCTAGTTTTGCCCCAACACCAACACCAGCTTTCAACACCGAACATGAATTCAGTGTTCACCCATTTCATTGGGTATTAAAACCAGAATCTTTTTGTGTAAAACCTAAAGAGTCAAGACACTGTTACAGATTCTGTGAGTGATCATGACTTGCTCAAGTTTCAAGCCACAAGTCAACTGAATAACGAAGATGAATAGTTTAAATAAAGTGAAGTTTCTTGCAGCAAAAACAACTCACAGTTGTTTCTGGTGGCATCTAGGGCCTGAATTCACAAAGGAGGTTCAAACCATGGGTAAGGTTTAAACCTCCGTAAGCGTACTAAAATAAACGTAAATAAGTGCGCATTGCCCATGCGCAAGCCCTCAAAGAAAATAATATGATTGGATCGGATTCCGTGCGCATGTACTCTTAACCCAGGAGGGGGTTTAAACCATGGTTTAAACCAAACTTCCTTTGTGAATTCGGGCCTACAATGTATGTGTCTGGTTTTAACCCTTTCGAGACAACTGACCACATTTTGTGGATTGGCTCAATAACTTTTGTTTCAGGGCCCTAAAAAATATATCAGATATATGAGTGGAAAGAGCAAAAATTTCGGCAGACACTGTGTCCATATTTGTTGCATTTGATGCCAGAAATTTTAAAAAGGAGAATAAGCTTTAAAATTCTTAAATTGGCAACACATTGAGAGGTTCAAAATCATTGTTTTTTTGTCAAAATTGGCAATTCTCTCAACTTTTCAACAAAGTTCGAAACCATGTATGTTGTTTTCAAAGACATAACCTTTATTAAAATCATGTAGCATTAAAAAAAAAAGATTATTGTTGACAATTTGAAGAACAGAATGTGATCAATTAAGCCTTTCAATAATTCCTGTTATGAAAGAGTTAAAGTGGTGATTATCTATTGCTGTATGCCATTACCAACATTTTCATCTCCCTGTAGCTTATGTTTGAACAGGTGAAAAGTATAATGATCATTCAGGGAAAATGTTTTACCACAAATTTCACAAGAATAAGGTTTCTCTGCTGTATGAAGGCTTTGCATATGAGTTGTAAGTGAACTCTTTGCTGTGAATGCTTTTCCACATTCAGTGCAAACAAATGGCCTGAGGCCCTTGTGCCGCCGTTCATGTTTTATCAGATTTCCTTTATCAGCAAACCCTTTATTACACACAGTGCAAAAGAAGCGCATAGGGCGTTCCCGGTGCACGTGTCGCTTGTGCTGACAGACTGCTTTTCTCACTCTAAACCCTCGACCACAAAGCTCACATTTAAAGGGTTTCAGTCCATTATGTTCTCCTTGATGGTTGTTGAACGCACTCTCTGATCTGAAAGTTCTTGGACAGAGTGTGCAGTGATATGTACGGTTCTGCTCGTGGGTTTTGAGGTGTTTCAAAAAGACAGACTCTTTGCTAAAAGACTTTGAGCAATGACTACACGTGAAAGGTTTATATCCGAAATGCACATCTTTCTCATGGTTACTGACAGTGTTACGGGTCAAATATGTTTTAGGGCAAAAGCGGCACTTGAAGGGGCGTTCCTTGAGGTAGTAAGTGGCAGTTTTTCCAAGCATATCCTGAGGCTCATCAGGTGCTGGTTCTGCTACAGGTGCTGGTGTTGCTGATGGAAGAGTCCTTTCATCAGAATGGGATGTTAAGTAAGATTGGTGTGTCAGCTCATGCTTCAGGCAATCTTTCTTTTTAGAGAACCGTTCTTTACAAAACCGGCATGGGTACCCATGGATATGATTTTCATGCTTCCGGAGTGCAACCTTTGATGTGTACCTTCCGTTGCATTCATTACACTTGTGTGGCCTGGGTTCATGTTCTGGTTTGTGCAGCATCATGTGTTTTGCCCACGTCTGGGCATTCCTCTGTCTCTTACCACATACAGGACAAGTGTGATCCGGGCTGTACTCGTGGAACATCTCATGCGCCTTTAGTTTACCGTAAGAACTGAAGACCTTGTCACAGGTATCACACTTGAAAACAGAGTCTTTGAGGTTGCTTGCTCTTTTCCTTTTCTTGAGAGGCTGTTTTAAGCTGACTTCACTTCCTTTCTTGAGAGGCTGTTTTAAGCTGACTTCAATTCCTTTCTTGAGAGGCTGTTTAAAGCTGACCTCAATTCCAGCTGATTTTTTCTTTGGCTGTTTCATTGTCTGTACAGAGATCATCTCATCAGGTTGACCATTGGTGTGCTCATATCTGATGTGTCTCAGGATAAGTTTAGCTGATGTGAACAGACCCTCACACAGGCTACACTGGAACTTTCGTGCATCTGAAACATCGAGAGAAAATTCATCCTTATTAAAATGCTATCCTACAGCTAACAAATACACATGGATTTCCTCATGGTTCAGTATTAAGTCCATGTTAATTTTCTTATGTGCAATGCCACAGGTTGGACATGGACCTTAAAATTTAAATTTGGTATTTCACTTAGCAACAAATGTATGAATCATTTTTTTTGGTGCTACATAATTGCAGAAACTTGTGCAAACATTAGTAAACCTATCATCAGTGGTTTACTTTAAGAAAACAATATTAAAATTTATAAAATTGTAAAAATCATCTATTTTTACACTTTTTAGTGATGTTTTGCCTATAAATTGTGCATTTTTAAATTGCTTTTCTGGAAGTAAAATATCTAAAGTTTTCCAGGATTTATATGGAAATTAAATTGAAAAGGTCCACTGATTATTTTTCATTGAAAAAAAACCCCCAAAGAAGTATGCAAGTCCTGCAAGTTAGAATGAAACCAAAGCTGCAGCTATCTCATGGAAAAAATGTAACGTGAGTAACCATTATTCCTGTGAAATCTGCAAATATGATGGGTCCAGTAATTTTCAGTTGTCACCCAGGGGAGGTCTACCTAGCATGGTTCTTTGAAAAGGATAAAATAATTTTTCAAGAAAGCCTCATATTAGCACACTTTTCATTAAGTCCTCTTTGCAATTTATGCATGTCCAAAGTAATGTGAATAACCGACACATTAGTTGGGCTAGCAGTAACTACTGTTCTTCTTCTATTAGGTTTTGGTTATATATATAGGTACTCCAACATGTATGCATTGTGTCAACTAAAACTGATTTAGCTGATACCTGTAATAAGAGAATTCGAGCTGAAGATGTAACCCAATACATCTTCAACTGTAATGTGAGTAACTATGAAATTGCCCTTATGTATTGAACATACCTGTATTACTGAAATACATATAGTCTGAGTGATTAACAAAATCACAAGAAATCCCATCTACTGTATAAGCTGTTTTTTTCGCGTACAGATATTTTCGCGATTTTGGACTAGGTAGGGAAATTCACGAGGGTTTAATTTCGCGATTTTTGTGATGTTTTTGTTACCTATAAACAGCCATATATTGAAGTGGAAATTTTCGCGAGGACCGACTCACGAAAATCGCGAAAATAAAACCACCGCGAAAATAACCACTTATACACTATCTTCAAAACTAATCTTAAATAGTCATCACTGTGACTGTCATTCTAGCAGCATGGCAGATGCCAGGTGGATGCAGATTGATTGTTTTGAATATGTTATGAATATGCAGATTTATTGTTTTGAATATGTTTTGAATATGCAGATTGATTGCTTTGAACATGTGATGAATATGCAGATTGATTGTTTTGAATATGTTATGAATATGTAGATTTATTGTTTTGAATATGTTTTGAATATGCAGATTGATTGCTTTGAATATGTTATGAATATGCAGATTGATTGTTTTGAATATGTTATGAATATGCAGATTGATTGCTTAGAATGTTATCAATATGCTGATTGATTGCTTTGAATATGTTATGAATATGCAGACTGATTGTTTTGAATATATGTTATTAATATGCAGATTGATTGCTTTGAATATGTCTTGAATACTGATGTTTTGGTTGACGTCAGAGATCAGGATGTAGCAAATGAAGTGGAAGATCAGCAGCTATTTAAACGTCTGATTTTAATGTTTGTCATGAGTTATATTGTTGGATGGGGGAAATAATCAATTAAATGTCATTCCACAATCGCCTTAATCCCAAAAGTGGGGGCTTGTCCAGGATTCGAACCCGAGACCTAACCAGTCTAATTTGCAAACATACGCAACCCGACTGTGAACAATGGATAAGAGTATAATGTGTCAAAATGAAGCTACTTCCGTAAGAGCCAACTACAGATACACAAAAGCTTGGGTGTCAGAAATTTGGTCAGCATTGGTTTCCTGGCAAGTCTAGAATCCATAAAGACAAGCAGTGTTTTAGGTACCTTGGAAGCTACAACATTACATGTAAATGTGTAAAACTTTTCTTCTACTAGTACGATATGGGTAGCCTAGCTGATCATTAAAGGCCATGTCCACACTAATATCAAGTTGATTTGAATAAATAGAGTAAAATTAAACAAGCATAACAGTGAAAATTTCACTGAAATCGGATGTAAAATAAGGAAGTTACGGCATTTTGAAGTTTTGTATTATTTCATGAAACAGTGATATGCATAACATGGGCGGTATGCAAATGAGTGAACCTATGATGTCACACACTCACTTTTCCTTATGTATTTTATTATATGAAATTTCAAATATTTCAATTTTTATGGATGTGATAAAGAATCTCTCCCTTGTATCAATATAAAGTTACAATAATGACGATTTTACATGTTCCATAAGGAGTCAAACCATGTTTTACATTACTGAAGCAAAAAATTGAAATATATGATGTTTCATATGATAAAATACAAGGAAAAGTGAGTGTGTGACATCATCGTTTCACTCATTTGCATACCGCCCATGTTACGCATATCACTGTTTCAAGAAATAATGCAAAACTTGAAAATGCCGTAACTTTCTTATTTTACATCCGATTTCAATAAAATTTTCACTGTTATGCTTGTTTAATTTTACTCTATTTATTCAATTCAACATGTTATTAGTGTGGACTTGGCCTTTAACAATCGCATATACATCCAACAATGGGGAGGCTCAAAAGTGGAAGTTTTCTTCATCTTCCACATACCCTGGTTGAACATGAGATCCTTCAATTGAGTCTGGATTCTAACATGCTCTCTGTATTCCTCACTGTAGAACACTCTCAGTTCACTTCCTGGTTCAATGACCTTTGTGGTTCTGAAGTAGATTTTACCGTAGTATTGGTACGCCTCAATATTCTGTTCCTCCTCACTCTGTGCGCACCTTAAATGAGACATCCATGTCTTATGTCCATCAATATAGAAGTGCACTCTATCTGATATACAAATCTGTAATAGTAAATTGAAACATAAAAGAGAAAATATTTTCACATCAACATAATCACAGACAAAATTTGTAAGAAAATTCACCTTGGCTATTACCTCGATTCTTTACAAAGTTTTTGGTCCAACTGTGTATTCAGTTACTTATATATTGTGTTTCTTAAAGAGAAAGTTGACTTCAGGGAGAGGTGAAAAATAATTTGTAAGCTTTCTCATTCTTTTTATGTCAGTTTGGAAGATTATCATTGTGGAAATGTCCCCTGAAAAGGAAAGCTCTTCAAATGCCTTCAAATTCGAAATATGACGAGAAAAAGCTGAAATGTTCAGGCCGAACATTCATGCCACTTGTGTGTGCAGTCCCATATACCCATTTCTTTATGCATTACATGTGCTTTTCAGTGAGATTGGGTCAATTTCTTATCATTTTGATGATTCCAAAACTCACATTATAAAACTGTTCTTATGTATACATGATCAACCTTTCCCCATTGCTTTGAGACAGTTTCTTTCACAATGTAATTAGTGACCAAAAGTCTACTTTATCTTTAAAGAAGGAATCCCAATTTTTTACATAAATTTACTAGAAAAATCATTGTCCTGATTAATTTTTATTATTCATGACAAAGTTTATTTCATCTTTCATGTGATACAAAATATGTTACGATATTGTCATGCATGAATGAATTTGAAAGGTTTTAAGTGAGTGATGTCAAAAGTAGTTTGCGCACTGAAGTAACACATTTCGTATTTCTGTTAAGTACAATGCAAAGAAACAAAACACATGATAAAGACACAAAGCAGAGATAAGTGATATTTTATGATGATCCTTGGTCATCTTTTAACATGCATGCAATACTGACTGAGATAGGAGTAAAAAAAGTAATAGCCCCAATATCCTTCTAGATGATTGCACTGTCTGTCCATAATATGTGCTTGAGTCAAGACAAAAAGGAAACGAATGCAGAGTGAGGTTCAATGAATGGCCATTCACTGTGTCGATGAATAGATCCTACTTTAGTTCAATCATTCCAGGCTCTATCATAAAAAATGTGGTATCATACATAAGGGGATAAAATTTCCTACTTTATGATGCACTACAATAAATCTAATTATGTATATTTTATGAGATGTTGCTGGAGAAAGTTGGGTTTCCTTTTTTAAGAAACACACTCTACATCACACTGTGAAAGCTCTCTTTCATTGTGCGATCCAGATAGCATTACATATGGAGAAATTCCAGTTTTGCTGGCCTGAAACTAAAAGAAAAGTAATTGTTTGAAGCCCCAAGCTTGTCAGCCCAGTAAAGTTACCTACCTCCCATGTTGTATCCTTAGACCATCCCTTCTCCTCATTCATCAGTGTTCCTGTATAGGGTCCAAACTCCACCCCCTTCTCGATTGTTTCCTTGGCAACAACTCCCTCTACCTTGTCTTGCGATGCGCTTTTAAATGAGAGACTCTGCGGAAGTCCTCCACGGGGATACAAGACTGTACTATTCTTTTTGAGATTAGGAGCTCTAAAAAGTTGTGGCTCCTTTATAGTAGAGACTTCAGTATCTGTAGGATTTGTACTATTTTGATGTGATGAGTTTCGACACTTCTCTCTTTGTTCATCATGTTGCACTTCTGCAGATGGAATTGGTGCAATAGCTGTCTGGCCTAATCATTAATAACAAAAAAAATTTAAAGTATGAGAGAGAACTTAGAAGTACAGATAATGTCAGAGAGAGAGAGAGAGAATATACGGATAACAGCTTAATTTCACTGTAAAGTGACACTTTAACACAATCATTACTCTTATTATCATTATCATCATTGTTATCATAATTACTTTTTACTACAATACTTCATGAGTTTCACTACTTTTATTACATGTATGTTATCAAATTTAGATGAAGAGTCGGTTATGAAGGGTGACAGAACAGCATTCAGGGCAACACTAACCTTGCGACTGTGGTACATTGCCCTTTACAGTTACTTCACGGGTTGCAACAGGTACATGTAGGTTATTTCTCCTTACAATTGGTTCGCAATTTGTGGCAGATGGAATGCTGCTCTCTACAACTAGTTCGCAAGTTTCAACCACCAAGTGATTTCTCTCCGTGACCGGTTCATGCGTTGCGATGGGCGGAACATGGCTTGCTGATAGATTTAGTGATTGGTGGCCTCTGACAGTGACTGGTGACTGCTGAAACATTTGAGCTCCAGGGAATGGTGCAGTGAACATTCTCAGTGGTTGATCAACCCCAAACTCAGTCTGGTGTTGAGATGCTGTTTGGTATGGCAGGTCCATGGGATAGTGCGCAACATGTTGCTGTTGTTGTTGTTGTTGTTGTTGTTGTTGTTGTTGTTGTTGTTGTTGTCTGTGTTCTTGTTGAGCTCTTTCAGTGCAGTAGAAACCAGGCTGGTAATTACCTTCCATGGCTCACAGATCTGTGGTATGATGGGAGAAAATTGAAGTGACTATTATAATTCAATTTCAATCTAATTCAATGTTTATTTCCTCTCAGACAATTATCAATATATACAGAGCAGAATCTAAAAGTTGGTTGTTACTGTTGTTGTCTGTGTTCTTGTTATAAAGACAAAAGTTGCAGCAATTTGTCATCTTCTTTTCCCCCATTTTGTATGCTGTTGTTTTGAGGACACTACATTTTCAGTATAAGAACTGATTTCCACTCATTTCCATTTCAATGAGGATTGTCTTTTTGCAACCATGTGTTGGTCACATCCACAATCAGCATTAAAGACATTTCAAATTGTGGCATATTTAAAAGTATTGGGTTACCAGCACTCATCCAATTACAGTCACAGTGAACACATAATGGCATTTGCTGCTCTCTATGAATTACAGTGAGTCCCAGAAAAAAAGTCAAAGGGCCAGTCAAATGAGAACTCAAGGGGAAATGAAATCGTGCGGAATTTGCAAAAGGCTTGTTTACTTGTACACATAGCACACCCGTTGTGCGAGGCCATCGGACTAATGCCATAAATGATCGGACGGCATGAAGTTAACCGAACTAGAGCTAGGCGAATACTTCGGGTTTAACTGGTCACAGGCCCTTAGTCTTGTAACTGGTCGTAACCTCGTTCACCCAAACAAGTTTAGTGTAATGCTGAAATATTTCGAAATACAAAACACGGTTTACTTCTGGTTGATTAGTCTAGCCATCGCTTCTGCACTGCCCTGCCGCGACGCGTTGTCACCACGATTACATAACTACCCCCAGGCTCTACCAGAGAGCCGACTCTGTAATTACTTTTCCATATGTTTGATTACTTTCCCATCGCGCGAAATTTAAAACACAAGCCAGTCTTCACCAAACTATCTCAGAGGTGATCCAATATGAATCACATGTTTTAGCACGTGTGATGGAAGTCCTTGTATCGAAAGTGACACGAAGCTCCGAGTATATTTTCCCCTCTCATCGGAAATCACTTATGCAGGCCCACCAAAGTATCCCTTTAACAGTTGGAAAGAGTCTCCCCAAATAAATGTTTCAAAATATTTTAAGGAAATTCTCATACTCGTGGATAGCTTAGCGTCTCTTCTATCAATGACACCAAAAGCAGTGAAACCTCATTACAACAAACTCAAGGAAATTACCTCTTTATATTGAAACCTTGTTATATCAGGGCTAAAAAACAATAGAATACAAAGAAGTGGGACCAGCAAAATTACCTAGTTATAATGAGAGTTTGTTATAACAGTGGTCTTTATTACGAGGTACCACTGTATCTCACAATATTTTACGCTTGAGTGAGCAAAAGTCAGTTTTGTGAAAGGGTACAAAATCCAGACTTGACAAGAATTGAAAATGGCGCTGGTTGGTATCAGCCAAGCTGAGAGTCATGAAAAGAGTTAGAAATTTCCATATTCTGATCAATAAAAGACAATTTATGAAAGAACAGCTTTATTCTCTGTATATCCTTACACATCCCAGCAACATCTTTATGCTTGAGTGAGCAATTAACTACTTCGGTCAGTGTTTCAAAATGTTAAGTAATTTGGCGAGTCTTTTAATTTCATCTGGCTTGCTCACTCAACCATGGGATATATCAGGACATACAGTGAACAAAGTCTGTTCTTCCATAAATTGTCTTTTAATGATCAGAATGTAATATTTCTAAGCCTTTTCATGACTCTCAACTTTGCTGATGCCTGATACCAGCCAGAACATAAACAAACATTTGTCATCAAGTATGGATTTTGCACCATTTCACAAAAAGGGCTTTTGCTCACTCAAGCATAAAATATTGTAAGATATTTTTGTGCCATTTGATAGACGAGACCCTAAGCTATCCACAGGTATGAAAACTGCATGAAAATATTTTGAAATATTTAACTGAGGAAACTTTTTTTCAACTGTCAATTTTAAACGGTTCTCAACTTTGTTGATACAAGCCAAAACAAATACCAATTCTTGTAAAGTCTGAATTTTGCACCATTTCACAAAAGTAGTTTTTGATCACTCAAGCATAATTAACTAGTCAGATTTGTTTGTGTTATTGCATAGGAGAGACCCTAAGCTATCTACAAGAATTTCAAAAATATTCTGAAATATTTATTTGGGGAGACTTTTTCCAACTGTTAACTTTTTTTTGGACGCACTGTAAATTCTACTACTGCTCACAACAGGCGAAAGCAATTCCCATACTAGGGTTGATGAAATGACAGTGACAAACATGACAAACAGACAATGCATATGTCACATGAGAACTCTCTCATCTTAAGAGGGCAGTGGGTCTAGTTACTTCTTCTGCCAAGCCCATGGTATGTTGTCTAACAAATGTTGCTGAAGTCTTGCATTTATTTATGCTTCAAGCTTCAAATGCCATTTTTCTGGAATTGAAGTTGTAGACGTAGTTGGTTACATGTACCATTCCCTGACTTGTTTCTGAAAATCAAATATTATTTCATGACATTTCATCCTTACATCATCAAGGATCATTATCATTTTAACACTTCACAGCACACAGACAGTAGACCAAAAATTCTGTCTCTCGTTCGTTAGCCTCTTGTTTGGGTAGGGTCGGCTCTTCACTTAGAGACAGAAACGCTCCTATCACTCTGCTGTGCAAACTTACTGAGAGCCGATGAACTGACGGCATGTAGTTGTAAAAAGGCTTGTAGACCCCTTTTTTAGAAATATTTGTACAAATTGAATAGATTAGGCCTAGGCTCTAAACATTCACAAATCTGTTCACTTACCAATTTGACTGTTTTATTCCTTGTAATGCTCCTTTTTCAGGTAACTCAGGGTCCAAGTTATTTTCCATTTGAAAATTTTGCAGCTGTATTCAAACGGTTTTCACTGTGCAGGAATGAAGATAACATCGCAGCCATTCTAGTCTACATACAAGGAAAAATTATTATGAAGGGAAAAAATCAACGTGTGCGAGTTCGTAATGAATTCATCACATTTTTCCCTTCATAATAATTTTCCCTTGTATGTAGACTAGAACGGCTGCGATGTTATCTTCATTCCTGCACAGTGGAAACCGTTTGAATACAGCTGCAAGATTTTCAAATGGAGAATAACTTGGACCCTGAATTATGGTGGTGGATCCAGTGTCCGAACACTTTTCAGAAAATCAACGATAGCAAATAAAATATCAAACGAATATCTGTCAAACTTACATAATGAATGCTTAAAGTCCTACAGAAAAAGAAGTTGATGGAATTTTAAAAAGACAACGTAGATTTAATACGATATTCCCTTCTGAGTGAACCCCTTTCCGACGACGCGGCGTTTTGGTCCCTTGAAAAAGGTACTGTATTTCCGAACGTGTGAAACCTATGGGGAAAAAGACACAACCTTTGTTTCATTAGTGTGGGTTTCATACGCGTAATCCCACGCGTATGAAAATCCATTTTAGGCGCTTAACTGCACACGTTCGGTAATACAATCTGTTCGGAAATACAACCCTTGAGGCTTGACTATACCAAGGAGTTATCACAGAACTGCAGTTACAGCAGTTCGGAAATACAATCCTTGACTATACCTGAAAAAGGAGCATTACAAGGAATAAAACAGTCAAATTGGAAGTAAACGGATTTGTGAAAGTTTAGAGCCTAGGCCTAATCTATTCAATTTGTACAAATATTTCTAAAAAAGGGGTCTACAAGCCTTTTTACAACTACATGCCATCTGTTCGTCGGCTATCAGTAAGTTTGCACAGCAGAGTGATAGGAGCATTTCTGTCTCTAGTCTAAGTGAATAGCCGACCCTGTCAAAATACTATTAAGAGGCTAATGAACGAGAGACAGAATTTTCGGTCTACACAGTTCTCAAAAAAAATAAATTGAAATGAATGAAATGAATGCGATAACATCAATTATCAAAGAAAAACAACATCGCACACAAATCAGAAAGCTTTCTCAAGCAGTCACAGTCATACTTTTACTAGAGTCTAGACTCTACTCGTCTCTAGACGGAGTCACAGAAAATAGACATTCACTTTCACAGTCACAGACTCTTCCTCGGCCTCTGGCACCTTTCAATCATGTCAATTTCAACAAGTAATGCATACCAGTGCAACTGACTCTAAAAGTGCAGGGTCAGTACCAGTGAAGTGGAGGCTGACAATCCCCCAAAGGCCCCAATGTCAATGAAACTTGAAAGACCCGAAAGCGCCACACTCATTCGCCCATGCCAGCATGCAGCTCCTCCTGGCCGACGGGCCCTTTGATTCCAGTGTCAGCCAGAGCCGCGGCGCACCCCAGCTGAGCAGTCTGAGCAATGACGAATTAACAGGCTGAAATGATGATAGGACGTCGACGTCTCGGCCTTGGCATCGGAAATGGAAAACCTCTCACCTGATAGCATTAACGAGATTTTCAAAACATATTACAAAATAGATTCTCCAACCAATTATTACATGTAATTAGCAGGAAACAAGCATAGCCTGATCGGGAGGCATCGAATTTTCACGAAAAACTTACATGATCCGGGATTATGCTGTCTTTTATGATACAAACAATGAAGGAATTTGTAGAAAGAACAATTCGAAATTATCTTTGCTTCTCCCGTGCTCTCTTTATTTTCTCTCCCAAACCAAGGGCGTAGGCTGGGGGGGGGGGGTGCACTGGGTGCACGTGCACCCCCCCCCCCCCCGCGGAGGCATAGGAGTTCCGCCCCTGAAGAAAAAAACAAACTTTTTTCCTCCTTTCAACAGCTTCAAAAACAAGGGGGCACATGACCCGAAACATTCGGTAAAACAATTAGTAGTCTTGATTTCTGCCCCAAACCTTATACTAAAAGTCAGGCCATCCATAGAGGTCGGCCAAATCCATTCTTGTCTCATGACGACAGTACCGCGAGACTTATAGTTAATTAAAACCCTTTCGCACCTATAACACCCGAAACTGACGCCCGAAACAGAGATTACTTAAACGCCCCGGAACCTGGGGGGGGGGGGTCACTCGCGCCGACTGAAGTGGTACCCATGCTCGTCTAAGCACCTCAAAACTGGACCCAAAAGGAAGTAATTCTTGGTGTCAAATTCTACCTCTAAAAGGATATTGTAAAATATACCCTTAAAAGGCATAAATGGCGTAGGAAAATGTACCAACAAATGTCGAAGAACGCCTATTTCTCAAAAAACGTCGAATGTAATAGATTTGATTTGATTCGATTTGAATTTATTTAGACAGTATAAAAAATGTCTAGTGAAGACAAAATATGTTCAAATAAACACATACAGGTCTGCTTTCCGGACAGAAATACAATAACATTAACAACATCATAAGCACATTTTGCAGAATCAATATAGGATCAAGGTATAAAATACTAATACACACCAGCTATGATTGCCAGAAAAACGTACATTGTAACATTTCAAGCACAGAGTTGCATGGTGATATATATGCAATGATAGGTTTTTGTAAAATTAAAGGCCAAGTCCACACCAATATCAAGTTGATTTCAATAAATAGAGTCAAATTAAACAAGCATAATGCTGAAAATTTCATCAAAATCGGATGTAAAATAAGAAAGGTTTGACATTTTAAAGTTTCGCCTATTTTTACAAAACAGTTATATGCATAACACGGTGGATATGCAAATGAGATAGCTGATGGTGTCACACACTCACTATTTCTTTTGTATTTTATTATATGAATTATAGAATATTTCAATTTTTGCAGATTTGACAATAAGGAATCACAATATCTTACAACAATGACAATTCCACAAGTTCAGTGAGGAATCAATTTTTGTTTCACATCATAATGAGGAAAAAAATGAAATATTTCACATTTCATATGATAAAATACAAAAGAAATAGTGAGTGGATGACGTCATCGGTTCCCTCATTTACATACCGACCAGGATGTGCATATAACTGTTTTGTGAAATTAAGCGAAACTTTAAAATTTCGTAACTTTCTTAATATTTTACATCCGATTTTGATGAAATTTTCAGCATTATGCTTGTTTAATTTTACTCTATTTTTTCAAATCAACTTGATATTAGTGTGGACTTGGCCTTTAACTCTGCAGGTTGAGGTGGTTTTTAACACTTTTTTGAAACAAGCCAAGAGTTTTCATGTTGACTATACTTTTAGGGAGTTTGTTCCAGTCGTTTGTAGTTCTCGGATAGAATGAGTTCATATAATGATAATCTGTTCTTGCTGTTCTGGGTACATGCATCTTTAAGTTATGATGATCTATTCTTCCAATTCTGTTCGCAGGTTTGCACATGTTATTACGTCCTACATCTGTGATGTCATTAACAAGCTTATAACACTAAAAAAATAAGTTGGAGGTACTTTCGTCTACTCTCTAATGTATTCATACTAAATTCTTGTAACAAAGTGTTGTGACTACATGTACTACTCCAGTCTTTGTTCAACATTCTTACGTATAACGTTTTTTTAAATCTTTACAATCAGTTGGCTACCGCTTTGTTTCTGTATGGATCACATGCTGTGCAACAATAATCCAAACATGAGCGTACTAAAGATTCTGTAAAGGGTTTTTAAAACTGGTTTTGGTCAGTCAACGCAATCCCTCCGTATTATGTACCAAAAAGGTCTATTGCACTTTACATGTAATTCGGTACAATGATCATTCCAATTTTAAGAGTTATTTATCACAAGACCCAAGTATTTCTCAGTTGATGTACTTTGTAACCCTTGACCATTATTAGTATATTTAAAACTAACATTATGAACCTTCCTAGGCATCATAATCTTGGATTTAGATATGTTGTAATCAAGGAAGCAATGTGGCCTGACAGAATTCAGCATAAGCTGAGATTAAATCGACATTTAAATTAAAATAAAACCAGCCATCTTCAAGAGTAAATGTTTTTACTGGAAATAGTTTTGACTTGTTGAATGATATTTTGCTGATTGAATGATTACTGACATCAGGTAAGCAATCATTTGATTAACAAAGCAGCTTATAGGCTAGGTACCAAATCACAAGCTTTATAATTTTCTGAACAATACTTAAACACCTACATAACCTACACTGTATCGTCCAGGAAAAGCTTGCTTGTGATGTGATATCTATTCTAATTTTCTACACTTTAGTTCCACCTCCCCAAGATGTGCACCTCCCCATGCCCAAACCAGCCTACGCCCTTGCAAACGCAAAATACATGTGTGTACAGAAATTCATGCGGTGGCCAGTGGGGAGGGGGATAGGGGTACGAACGGGGGAGCCGCTACCGTAGCCCCCCCCCCCCCCCGCCCCCGAAATTTTGTAATTACTAAGTACCCGGGGGACCCGGGGGTCACCTCATATTCACATTTTCATGACAAAAAATACACTTTCACTAAGCGTCAAAATAACATGGAAAACTTGTATTCGGGATAGCGACGACAGCCCCCCCCCCCCACCCCCACCCCTTCTCCCCTTCTCCCGCATGTTGCACTCACAAATATGGGCCCATTGCAAGGTGATATTTTCCGGGGGTATCAGCATCTTCCTCCTCTCAGTGTGATGCCCCTACACTTTGAGAGAAAAACAAAAGCTCCACCTCCCATTGGGCCTAATTGTTTCACGATACTGGAACATGGAAATATCATATCTCATGATCTGCATGACTGGAGTCTGAAATAGGTTAAAACCAGATGTGCGTAATTTGAATTTCTCTCACTTTTATCAAAATATCAATTGGTTATCATAAGAATATAATGGTATTGTGTACGGTCATGTAGCCTTTCCCTTTTCAGATATTCTCCATTAAGCTATATACATCCTTTTACAGTTATTTTGTTTTTCCTCCATTGTAGGCCTATATTCATGATGTATAAAATACCCCCGCCCCCCTCTCTCTCTCTCTTCCTTTTTTTTCTCTCTCTCTCTTCCTCTTTATTTCTCCCTCCCTCCTATAGCTCTCTCTTCCCCCTCTCTCTTCCTCTCTTGAACTTCCAACCGCCAACAATAATTAATTTCCCCTTTGCAACTTCATCAAAAAAGGTTTAGTAATTGACATTACAGTATTCGCATAAATAGTCCCCCTTTTTCTCACGGTTACGATCAGAATAATATTTATCAAACAGATTTTAGCTAGTTTACATGAGAGGGGAAAAATGCTTTATTTGTTCAAACAATATTATGCACATACAAAACATTTCTTACTTGATTTCAACTCCCGTATAAAGCGATAGAAAAAAAAACAAAAAAACTCTACTTAAATTTTCCGTAAATTATCCAACTATGAAAGAAGATAATTTTCATTTGGTAAACCATACTGACAACTGTCACAACTCTTTGATTAAATATTCCTTACACGTAACAAAACATACTGAATCACATGAAGTTATATAAGTACATTAATCTCCTTTCCACTGAGAACTGACATCTGTTCATAAGGGTATATTGAGTTCTGTTAATAACGGAAATAAAAACCTGATACATGTAAAACGAAACCTATGCTGGATGAGGCTTAAAAAAAAAAAAGGAATTAAAAAAAAAAACACCAAAAACTAACCAAAAAAAAAAAGAAAAGAAAAATGATATCTGCCGAAATATTTTTGCAGAAAGTAATCGTTAATGAGCTAACGAAGGCAGGGAATCGAGAAAGAAATCCGAAAATCTTGCGACTTCAGCAAGTTTTGGTTACATGGTTATACTATTTTTGGTCCTATAAACCCATCTAATACTTGCTAAATAATTCAGAATGACTATAAAGCAACTCAAGCAAGTTTCCGTCCGAACTCAAGATACATGTATAGTTGAGCCTCGTTAAGAACACTGTTAGAACAAACTTTAACAAGGTAATTTTCTGATCCAACCTCTTTGTACACGTACATGTACATGTATTTTAAAAAAATTTTTTTAGCCCTGACATAACAAGGTTTCAATATAACAAGGTTTTCCTTTGTCTAAATGAGTTTGTTATAATGAGGCTGTCCTTGAAGTCAAGTTTCAGTTGGATCTCTGCTATTCAAGGCAAGACAAGTGCTTAGAATATTTTTAACATTTCTGCGATAAATTTATATACACGTGGAGGTAGCTTGAGACAAAATGGAATGTAATATTTTTTCATCACAAAGGCTTATGTTTAAATAAGCAATAAAAATAGAACGAAATTTTTAAACAGTGTCATATTTACACACAGGGGGTGGGGTGGTAGTGGTTTATCAGTTTTACACTAAAATCTAAAATTGTAATTTCTAATCTTAAAACACACCAATGTTCCTGATTCAATTTCTTCTTCATTATGTTCTTGGTGTCATCAATCTGAAACGCTTTAGAAAAACCCTCGTCGTCCAAATGATCCAAAATATGTAAAAGATTTCATCACGTAACCATTTCAGTTGTGGTCATTGGTTGAATTTATGTAAATCACTCATATCTTAAGAAATAACGTTTTACTTTAAGAATTAATGTGATTCTAAATGATTTTTTTTCAGTCTGTGTCTGTTTCGATTTAACTTAACCAGGTCATCCCATGTTTTCTGATTCAATTTCTTTTTCATTAGTTCTTGGTATGCAAAGTTTTTGTTGAACCTTCGTCGTCCAAATCATTATTGAAGTCAGCTTCATCGTCAAAGTCTAGTTCATCGTTGGCATCGTCGTCGTCGTCGTCGTCGAAATGATGTTCGGAGTCTCGGGAAAGTTTCTTCTGTTTCATTCTCCTGTTCTGAAACCATGTCTTTACCTGATCAAGAAAAATATTAGAAAAGACATACTGGTTAAAAGCTACGAAAGACAAAGGTATATAAGATCTGGGCCCCGTCTTCTAAAATTTCCAGTTGCTCTGAATATATTGCAAGTTCGCAACTCATCAGAAGTTTGATGATATCAGTCGAAACTGAACTCCATAACATATTTGAAATATATAGGACAGTGCAACTTTAGGACTTTCGATCTATTCCGAATTTCGGATCAATGACATAACTCTTTAAAGGTCATGTAAAGTTTTGGTAAGCCCTCAAAAACTGTTCGTCAGATTTCTTCAGTTTTTATTGATAAATAGCAAGATACTAGCAATACTAAGACACTGTGCAGATTTCGCCTCCTAAAGTTTAATATTAAACAAATAAGAGGCAAAAACTAATTTATATGCCGGGACAGGCACGTAAAATCCCAACAAAGGCAGCATGTGCTATACACTGTGCACACACGTGTAAACCAATGATGAGTAGCTACACACAGTGCACACACGCAGTCTCTTTGCGAAGCCCCAAGATTGCTGTACGGGGAGCCGTCGGGGTGGAATGGTCCTAGCATAATGGCAGTGATCAAGCATTCCTTACAGATATTTACACTGAAATTCACCAGAAATCATAGATGGAATACCAAATGATCTCTTACAGACATCTTTTGATACAAGGAGAACAACATGAGACTATATTTAACATGTTTCTTTCCAATTTCCTTTTTGCTACCAATACTCTACATGAGCTTTAAACTCTTTATACAAGGAATATCCTTTATGTTTACAAATTCCAGTAGAACGCGAACGAGACTTTCAAAGACGACGTTGAACAATGTATTCCTTATTAAGTAATTAAGAAAACAAACAAACAAACAAACAAATAACAAAAACAACAACAAAACAAAACATCAACAACAACAAATAAACTAGGGCAGAAACTGATTCAAGATTGTTTTGTGTCAATAGTCCGACAAGCATCGACCTTTCTTTCGGAAGGGGGGGGTGGAGGAATTTCGAGAGAGAACCCCCCTCCCCCCCCCCCCCCCGGGCCCCAGCACTAAGTAAGTTCTGATGGTCGATAACCGAGATGCAACAAGTTTTCATTATGAACACATCCCTTCCCCTTACGACTGGTTGATATTCATTTGTCCAGATAATTTAGCTTCTTTCAATTATTTAACAATTTCTCCAACAAATTAGAAGTTTCAGTCCTCCTCAACCTATGTATTCGTGCACGATTGAAAACACAATGTATTTTGGGCAAATGGCAACTCCACGCAAACCACTAAAAACAGGTGGCACTGAGGAAAGATAAATAGTTGGATGAATGGGTCATTTTCATCGAATTATCGAGGCTCTTGTGCCATATGGGGGTCGCATTATGTAATCAAGAGAGGCATTAGGTGATAAGAAAGAGGTTGGGGGGATTAGGCGTGTCACCAAAGTGATTTTGCTCAGAGCTGATATACATATGATGGTAGTTCCATATGTCAATTATATAGTCTGCATCCTATCGTGGGGAGTCAGCAGTTTTCGTCAACACATATGGACTTCAAAATTTTAAAAGTTTATTGATTTCCGCATGTATGTCTTTTCATGATTATATTTCTAAACAGTACATGTAAAAATTCAGAGTAGAAACATACAAATTTTAAGCAATCGTAAAACTAAAACGACTTATGATAAATCGACTCTCTCCGTTTCTCTTTCTTTCTCTGCCTGTCTTTCTTTCTGTCTGTCTCTCTCTGTCTCTCTCTCTCTCTCCCTATCTCTCTCTCCATCTCCTCTCTCCTTGTCACTTTCTCTGTCTCTGTCTCTTATTTAAACACGAGGCTAGGCAAAGTATGCCTATCTGCGACATGGCATTTTTAAATGAAACTGAAAGTTGAAAAGCAAAAATAATTCCAATATTTGAGGCATCAGGGCCCTCTTGCATAAAAAGTTGCAATTAAACGCAACTCAAAAAATTAAACGCAACTCCAAAATACGCGATTCTGATTGGTCGAAAATCAAGTTGCGTTTAATTTTTTGAGTTGCGTTTAATCGCAACTTTTTATGCAAGAGGGCCCAGGACAGTCATCAGCATGTGAGGTGATAATTTTGACTTCTGCTTTATTTGTGGAAGTAATAAAAAGCTCTCAAATTTTCAAGTATGCCAACAACTTACAAGGGTCAAATTAAAAAGCGGTCGTCAGAATTCCAAATTTTCAACAACTACAAAATAATGATAAATAATTTTATTGAGAGTCAACAATTTTTGCGATTTGCCCACAAATTAAGGCTCTAAAAAATCAAAACACCGAAATGAATTGAAGGGGGTGTCACCCCACCCTTCCAGCGACGCCCCTGATTTTCCTTTTGTCCATTTGGAGTTAGTATTTTTTTATATAAATATAAAATATAAAAAAATATATAGATATAAAAAATAAAGAAGACGAACTGTACCTGTCCTTCTGTGAGAAAGAGCACATTGGCCAGTTCGACCCGCTCATGAGTAGACAGATACTGCTGGTGGAAGAAACGGGCTTCGAGACCTCGAATCTGGTACTCGGTGAACACTGTTCGAGCTTTACGACGTCGACAGTATCTTAGGGAGGAGTACTGGTGGTCCGGTTGGAAAGGAGATGGTATGCTGTAGCCAGCTGATCATGAAGTGTACAAGAAAAAGTAGTTTGAACATAAATGGCAAGATTTAAGTTTAGTTTATTTTCCACACAAATCAATCAAAATACAAATTATAGATTTGGGAATACATTCTTGAAAAATAGAAATCGATTACATAATTCAAGAACAGATATGTCACAATAATGAAAGAATTTGAAAATATAGAGAGTACATGTAATTCAAAGATTTACGTTCATGTATATATAGTGGAGGGGCCTAAAGGAAAGCTAGGCTTGTTGTGCATGGGCCCCAGTTAATAAATAATTTACAGTAATTTACATGTAGAAGAAAATAATAGTAGAAGGGAGAAAGGAGGAAGGAGGAAAAGAAAGAAAGGGAAAGGAAGCTATATAGGAAGGGAGGAACTGAACAGGAAAAAGAACGGGGACGCACGGGTACTTTACAAGACAAGAAAGGATAGACAAACTAAATTGCAAGGGGATCTGCAGCTGTTATTTCAATGTGAAGAATTTTTAACAATACGTCGCAGCATAGTAAACATGGTAAATGAAGCAATATATATAGAGAGAGAAGTCATGACGTAATCGTGAGTGTACACATGCACGTTAAATAAAGGATATCATAAATGTATCGAATGCAATATCGGATGAATACAAGAGTATTACCAAGGAGTATTACAATTTACAATACATTTCGTAAAATATAAATCATGTTTAGGAATCAAAGTGAGATAAACCAAAAAGAGAGTTGAGTGGCAAAGGTTATGAAACCTAAAAGCAATAAAAATATAATTTACATTTAGAATAATTTATCTACTTTGTACATGGTTATGGTGAGGAATAAGCAGAGATTAAAGAAGAAAAAGAAAATGCATTGCCAGCCCATGAATATACATATACATTTTGTATGATCCATGTCTATACAAAGATTTCTAATCCACATAGAATTCGAGCTTAGCGCTAATGGCTTAATTAAAAGTTACTATAGTGTACATATTCATATAAGCACTAAACTATTAATATTTTAGTTTTTTGCTCTTCGTTCTTCTTTTTCCGAGAGAGCAATTAAGATTTAGGGGGTGCCAGAAATCTGCAGGGGAACATGCCTCCGCCTCATGGCTACAGAATTCACCGTTTTTTCAAGAGTCACAGTAATTTGTAAAGTAATTAATTTAATAAACATATAATAACATTTATCATGTATACAAATTAATTTCATAATAATTGCAGAAACAAAAAGGTCATTGACATGACACAAATAAAACGTAACAAGATTAACTCCATGGCTATAAATACAAGAAAATCGATTTGGACACTTAGTTTGAATACCAGATGAGTGAGAAATGGGCGGAAGTTTGAGCCAAACGTCATCTTGAAAAAGAGAGTTTGACATTCCCATAAGATCTTTAATCGCAGAGGCACCCCTATTTTCATGTTAATCGATGAATTCTTTGTAAAAGCCAGCTGATTATAGGATAAGGGCCCTCCGCCTTTTGTTTAGAGACAATTGGTGGGGGCAGGAAGGTGAGTCCGTTATGCTTGTCCGACTGGAAAGTTTTAACTAGTTAACAATGACAGATTAAGGGATTAGCGGAGATTATCCGAAGATAATCCAATTTGACGTTTAGTGTTGATATTGATCCAATGTCAAGGAACTACTAAGACAGGAGGGCAACGAGAGGAAAAGGAAACGCTGGATCACAAGCCAAAATACAAAGAAAAATCGAAATTAAAGATATAAGTTCACTTCCTTCCTTTGGGCAAACCCACAGGAAAATGTGACAACTGCCTCCTAAAGGCATACGTATCCGTCACAAAAAGCATTTAAAAAAATCTTGAATGAAACGAAAATAAGGTTTACTATTAAATATTGGAGAAGGGAGTCAGGCTTCATTATCACAAATCCCCCAGTAACTTTTTTTGTCTAGTGAAATTTCTTGAAAATTGCAAGATAACCACAATACATTTTGTTTCTTAAGAATGGGGGGGGGGGGGGGATAATAAAATATAAGAGGGCAATAAAATGACTGGACGCCTGACCCCTCGCCTGGACTCCTTACATTACTTTGTAGTCAAATGATCTTTTAATTTAATGACAGTCTCTTCATATGAAGTCATATAAATAGATAATCATTCTGCATAATTATGAGATTTCTCATTTCCATACTTGGTGCCAATGATTGGCACCAAGATTATAATAATCGTGAGGTAACATAATTAATGGCAGTATAATGTAACTCTCACATTTTGAACTATTAGGTATGAGTATTAAGTACTTTGGAGGATAAACATAAATATCAGTGTATCTCTTTATCTCTTTATTTATTTATTTTGTCTTCTTTATTTTATACTGCAGGGTTGGCCTGTTCAGTTATTCAAAACTTTTTTTTTCCAAAGGCGTGCTGCAGTTTATACATAACTACAATAAGGTAACGTGGTAAAATACAAAAATGGAGAGTGAATTAAACTGTTATAATTCCAGTCAAGATTTAAAGCTTTGCATAGTTTTTGAACTTATACAGGGATGTACACGTCTGAGCATTACCAGGGAGTGCATTAAAGTAACAAACGGGCTCCAACATATGCAAAATATTTTCTTTTATATTCTGTCCTTGGGAGGGGAAGTTGGAGTGTCCTATAATTTACAATTCGTTTGTATATCAATGATTCTAGACAAGTTGGTACTTTGAACTTCATTATTTAACCAGGGATTACAAGGCCATGATTTAACACTGGCAGAAAAAAATAAAAATATAAAACAGGGGCGGATCTAGCTTTTTTCCAAGGGGGGGGGGGGTTTGAGGGGCTGAGCTGGGTATTGCGAGGGAGCAAAGCGAGCGAGGGGGGAGGGTGTGGGAGGGGGGATACCCCCCTCCCACAGTAGGGAGATTTTTCATTTTTAGGGTTGCCATCTTGCGATTTTAAGCATACTTGCATGCTCTATTTTTTCTCTTTTTTGTTTTCCTATGCACATTAAATGTTTACTTGGCAGCCCAAGGGGGGGGGGGGTTAAACCCCCTAAACCCTCCCCCCCCCCCCCCCCCCCCCGTAGATCCGCCACTGTAAAATAAGATAAACAAGGCTTCACTTTGCGTTCACATTTTGGTTCGGATCGCAGGTGTGCGTCCATTAATAGTCAACTAAAGAGAAAACAGACAAACAAATAAGCTCCGTTGAATTTCATCTGTATTTAACGCTTCCTCCTCATTTAGCAATTTCATATTTGCTGCATGAGACTTGCTAGCTCAGCTGCATTGTCTGGTCAGACTTGAATTTTTTTTTTCCTCAATAAATCAGTTTAGATACTCACTTCATTTGGGGAAAAGGCCTAGACAAGTAGAAACAAGGAGTAGCTGTTTATCAATCCTCAACAATCAATCTTCCCCCCCCCCCCCATCTAAATATGTATGCCTATATACAGTGTAATATACAAGTGAAGCCTGAAAGATGAAGTGTTCTTAGTCTAAATTAAAAGCGTTGATGAAGTGATTATAACTTGGCACCAACAAAAATAATAATAAGCTCATAATTATTATATAAAGAGGACAACCTTTGACATACCAGGCGTCAAAAGGAAATAAGGCTGCTCACTCATCTGTTCGGCACACTGGCAGTTGTAAGGATGCACCCTCCCCGGCATCACGGGGCAGAAGGCTGGAGGAATGCCGCTCGGTGGTCCTACTGGTAGTGGTACAGGCTCGCAAGGTGGTTGGGTTTGTTGTGGTAGAGCGGCGTTGGGGAGGGGATGCTGAAAATGTTGCGTGTGGTAGAAGGCAGAAGCCGCCGCGAGATGTTGCTGGTATTGCTGCTGATGCTGTTGCCATAGCAACGTATTGTACCACTTATCGACCGGCATAGGATTGGCAACATTCTCTACTTCGGCATGGTCTGCAATTTGCTTCGCCTCGGACTTCTTCGTCATCTTCTTATCATCTAGAAATGGCAGCGATCTTCCAGAGTTCTTGGTTATTTCAGCGGCTCTCGTCGGGTTAGCGGAGGCAAGATCCGCATCCTTGGAAGAGGGAGACAGAATCTTGTCGATGGAGAACGCGGTATCACGATATGATGCCATCCCGTTACCAGGGTTACGCTGCATCTTCTCTAAGTCCAAAGCTTGGCTTGTTTTTCGTGGTACTTTCGTAGAAATCAAGCCCTCAGTTTCCTCCTCTTTCTTTCGCTTTTGGGTTAGTGCCATCCCAGCCCTAGCCCTATATGATCCCCCTCCCTCTTTCATACCGTGAATATTGTTCACACTTTTTGTTGGATCCGACATGATGATAATGCCTGGCCAAAGGTAATTAAACTGCACAAAGTTGTAACGAAGTTTATTTCCACCACCCCAAATCAAAAGATGGAATAATGAAAGATTGGTCAATCAGTCCATTTGTAGGCATATATAATCTAAAATAGAGGCATCCAGATTCTATCAAATCCACGTGTTCAATTAAAATGAAAACCACCTCTTGCTCTGCCCAGTCGGAGTGAACGGAGTACGAAGATGAGGAGCCGCATCAGAGGTGTGACCAGGGAGGTAGAAGAGTGACGGAGAAACTGAAATATGTGCCATGCATGGTCAGCACAGAGGGCTAAGCTCCGTATAACGGTGATTACGTAACGTTATCCCGAAATGTGGATTTACCATCCGTTAGACTCGTTATCCCGTAAATCTGTGAAAACATTCCGGCCAGGGACTACTCACGGTAATTGGACCGATTAACAGGTCTAAGTGGTTACTAGATCTTTATCTTTTTCTCTCATCGTTCCCTCCCTTATTTCTACACCACGTCCTTTCCTGTCATCTCCCTCGTTCTCTATCTAGCTCTCCCTCCCTCTCTCTCTCTCTCTCTCTCTCTCTCTCTCTCTCTTTGCCTCTCAATCTCATGTTTCTCCCCTCTTCCTTTCCGTTCAGACCATCCTTCGTCCAATATCTTTTGTCTTATCTTTTTTTTTTGTGGGGGGGGGTGGGATATAAACATCTTCTTAACTCCTGCTGACGTGGCTGAATTGTAAATGATGTATTGCGATTTTATCACCTTGTTCAGGACTTTTCATACTTTTTGAAATTTTCACCAATCACCATCACCATGATCACCATCGATCACTACCACTACCATGCACCACCACTACCACTACCACCTCCACCACTATCATCATCACCATCATCATCATCACCATCATCATGTAATCTCGTTATCCTCATAATAGATGAAAGAGAAGGTGTCGACGACGGGAGATAATGGGATTGAGAGAAAGCGAGAGAGAGAGAGAGAGAGAGAGAGAGAGAGAGAGAGAGAGAAATGACTCGGAGTCAGAGGAGAGAGATGGAGTGAGAGAGAGAGAGAGAGAGAGAGAGAGAGAGAGAGAGAGGGGGGGTGGGGGGGATAATATGCTAAATCTATTTTCCCAGGTATATGTGAAAAGGCTGTCAACGCTAGTAAATATAGTATACAGATAATGGGTGTGTAAAATATAGACAGAAAGATGACATGATAAACAAAAAAGACTGGAAATTGTGGTCAGTTTAATCTCAGAGGTTTTTAACGTTTGTGAGATTCTTTCCAAAACAAAATAAGAATAAGAATTTGCTTTACATCCTCATGCCACCAAAACGAATATTATTTCCTACAAGTGGTTAGAACGTTATCGACAGATTGGCAAATAAAAATCGAACTTTTGAAACGTTCCGCTTCCTTATCTCATTATAGCGGCTCAACTAATTAGAGGCTCAGATCCAATCTTTTTCTGGTCCAGGAACTTGCAAGAAAAGGACAGGACCCGGGGTTCACTGTACTATATTGGGTGAGAGCATATGTAATTATCCTCGTTAAAAGATGGATAATAAGAACTAGTGCTTTTGGGATCGAACATTGTCATGAATGATTGACTTGTTTGCAGATGAAACGAAAAGTAAGCTCGTTATCTCGAGATACAGTACTTTAACGAACAATGGCGGTTATGTTTAACGAGAGGACATGAAAGAGATGGTATCGATTTGAGAAGCGCTTTTGGCATGTTTGGTAAAACAGTTTTGTGTGTGTTTTACAAAAACAAAACAAGAACAAATCAAGAGGTAGATAGCCTTCGACAGTTTAACAATAATATTCAAACGAGATAGTTCTAGTTTCGAGATCTTTCCTAACGGTGGCGTAGCGCGGGTCTTGCCATCGAAGGGCACTGGTTTCGGGAAGGGGGCGACTTACTAGGTGGATGAATGCAAGAAAACAGCACACTCTTAATTTCACTTTGCCCCCCTTTTCACCCCCCCCCCCCCGAATCTGCGCCACTGTTGACAATGATGTGATGATCGAAAGTTTTAAAAATATATTATAGACATCATGAAGATCCTTCCTCTCCACCTTCTTATCTTCCTCTTCCCAGACCTCATGTCGAATTTTTTTTTTTCTTAGAGAAAGATGTGGGACAATCCTTTAGAAAATACCAACAGTATATTTAGCTGGTACGTGCACCAGATGAATATATGATTCTTTCACTGAAAATATATTATTCTTGTCTACACTTTACGAGACTTCTTGCAGTTTATTCACACTTTCGAATGAGAGCGCTTCAATTAATAGAACGCTTTTATTTTTTAAAGGATGAATTTAAAGTTCAGTTGATGACAGCAAATTGATGACAGGAGTGTGGTTCGGAAGGGGGAAGAGGTCGACGGCTATAGATATGTATATCCAGCAGAGCATTACAGGATGTTTGCCACCCCAACTCCAATTCTTACTATAGATCGACGCCCCTATTGGATCACAGGCAATCAATCTGTTACTTACTGATGACAAGATCAATAGAGTATGAATCAATTACTGCACTTTGAACAAAAGCACGACCATGCAGCACGCAGGTCGTAATCAATGGCCATGCTTCACAGGTTTTCTGTATTGGTGTCACCCTTATATATTCTGAGTTATCGTCGATGGTGTAAACTTTTAA
Organism: Heliocidaris tuberculata; assembly: GCA_025618425.1. NCBI lineage: Eukaryota > Metazoa > Echinodermata > Echinoidea > Camarodonta > Echinometridae > Heliocidaris > Heliocidaris tuberculata. Next base: position 32,693,916 of record CM046833.1, read on the forward strand.
ATAAACCAATTCGGAGTCCAAAACGCCCCCCCCCCCCCCAAAAAAGAAATGCCATAAGCATTTTTTTTTGTATTTCTGCAGGATCCCTACGTCTCTGTCTCTGTCCCGCCCCCCTCTGTCTCTGTCTGTCTCTCTTTCTTACTCCCTCCCCTCCCTCCCCCTTATTTCGTATCTTATTTTCTTAAACCTTCACCGATCTATTTCTTGAATTTTTCTGCTTCTTTTAAAACCAACTTCTAATCAGGGTGGACTTTCCCTGTAACGTCTAACTCAGGTCAATTCCTTTGTATCATTTTCAGTTCATTTTATTCAATTCAATTCCATCGTTTAAAAAAAAGATTATACAAAACATTGAATAAAAACATGCAATTCCATATAACATATAACATATTACATTTCATATCACATAATAATATATTTCAAATGGTGATGAAACTAAATTGGGCATAGCTTATAAAAAACCAAAGGGGGTTTGACAGGACAGCTTCCAAAATGATATATAGTTTGGTAGACTAAATGGCGGAAAACAAATAGCAAGTAAAGTAACAACAAAATAATTTGCGAATTTGACCTTGTACCAGCACAAGCTCAGAATACAACATGGTGGGATAGGAAAGGAGATACACAGCAAAACAGAGAAAAGGGAAGAGAGGAAGGAAATGGAAGAAAACCTTGTAGATTCATTCAGTGAAAATCACGTATAATCAAAAACCTGTTTTAGTTTACGTTTAAAACTGTTATAAAAAGAAAATGAAGTTATATTTGTTGGAAGCGAGTTCCAAATTACAGCTACATGATGTCTGCAGGAATACAAATTCTGAATGTACATTCCATCTATGATATTTATTCTTAGATCTAGTACTATAATACTATTGCACTATTTCTTATAAACTTATTGGATACTCTCTTAGGAAGCTCTATATTTAGATGCTTATATACACAAGTATTGCACGCATATATTCATTTAACTGGTATACATCTAATATACTGAGTTAATAATAACAATAATAATAATGGTGGCTTCTTGTATAGCGCTCAGGTCCGTCACGCTGTGACGCTCATGGCCCCGGTCATATCAAGGCGGTACTAGCTAGCCCTTGGTCATATAGCCGAGCGGCCAAATATGTTGTTTAAACAAAATGTCTTGAAAGGGCTTTTTTGTTAGACAGAAGAGGAACGATTGTTGTTATAGTGCCAACCTGTCTCCTCGTGAACAAATATCATAATATTCATATTTTTATTGTTCTCAAAAGAACTATTAAGTGTGACTTGTTGTGCATGTGGCTCTTAGGAATTCAGCATGTTCGATTCTTTTCATTCTATATAGACATATTATTGTTATATTCATATATATACTTTAAGCTATCGAAATAGACCGATTCTATAATATTCTACAATAATACGGTCAAAGCAAATTGTTGAGATCTAGATCTATATGCACAGACCGATTTTCAAGTCATTTGGGGGGCAATTATAGATAGAGAAGATAGCAAAGTAATAAAGTAACTGATAAATAATAAGAAACTGATAGAGATTGGGGAAAAAAAAAAGAGAGGGGAACTGAGTAGATGGTCACAATACTATATGAAAGTGAAACAACAGCAAGACCGTATTGAGATTTAAAAAAAAATGTTGTTGACCTATCCCACCAGTTCTTAAAGGGAAACAATAAAAAGATGGAACATGGCGTAAAAACTCAAACAATTGAATATGAATTTGTTATTTTTGCTGTTGGATCTATTCTTTTCTTCCCTCTCACTCATGATGTGTCCTTCATCGAGTTTTGATAATGGTATTCCGAGCAGCCCTACAAAAACTCAAAAGGTGTGGCTGTTCACGCTCTCGAAAATCCTTCCTCCCTCTTATTGGTTGAAATTGGCTGGACGAAATGAAATGTTTTTAGTTTCCGAACTGTCTTCTAGCCAACACCTCCTTATTTTCGGGGGGGTAGCTGTTCTAACATATAGGAATAGTAAAGATACTTAGCGAAAAGTCTAGATTTTACGTAATACTGTTGCTCCAGATCAACTTCAAAATGAAAAGTGCTTTTATTCGAATCGTTCTTCTTATGTGCGTCCATGGTGAGTTCACTGTTAATGTTAATTATAGTAATTTTATTGTAATGTACGCAAACAGAATTCACGATTGTATCGTATGAATGAATGTGCGGTCTGTTTCATAGAGTAGGCTATTTGATATATATTTCATAAGTAATGTATAAATGATATTATTGCCATCTTTCTTGAAAATATGGAATTAATGATTGATATAATCAGTAAAAAACAAAGCTGCTTATTTTTTAATGGAAATAATGATTTTACCCTTTTATGTAAGGAGATTACTCCTTAAACGGTATAGACCACACTTCTTTAATAAAGTTTAATTGAAAAAAAGAAGATTTTATTAATTCTTACTTTTTGTCCATTCTTTCATTTGAACTTATTTCAGTTTGCACGGCCCAAGGTGAGTCTTTTTTTTTTCTTCTTCTTCTTTTTAGCTGCATATTTCTGATTATTTAATATCATTATCACCATCGTTATTTTTGTTTACCATAAAAGAACTACAATAAAGAGGAGGGGCAGCAACGCCTCCCCCTCCCCCCTCCGCGAATTTTGAAATTATTAATATATGGCAAAACGTCCTCTCTTGTTTAGGCAACGAGGCGTTCTATTTGTTATATTTATTGTATACAATATGTTAATGATAAAATTAACGTCCTCTCTTATTCAGGCAACGAGGCTTTCTATTTGCTATATTTATTGTATATATGTTGATGATAAAATTACATTTTCACTGTATAGTTTTGAAAAAGTGTCAGCATTTGTAATTACCCTATTCGCTCACAAAATTTAGAAACTAAACAGTTGACATTCAAGCAAAAGACGTCAGCAAATCAGGCAAAATTGTTCCCTTACTATTATGGTCTTCCTAAACAATATTTGGTTTGTCCAACACCCTCCCACTTAACTTATGGACATGAATTGACTGCTAAAATAATACCTTGAAGTCAAGAAAAAGCATCGTTTACTTATACAGCATATTAAGAGGTCTTGTTATTTTTACATCTAGTTTTGTTCATGCTATTCTTGAGTTGCACCTCCTGTTCACACGCCCCTATTGCACCCACTCATCATGAACAATTCCATTGACCTATATCAATATCATTGATGAATCCACTGGAGCCATGCCGAAGTGCCTCATCCAAAATCTGCCTATACTCTAAAATAAGTTTGGTAAAAATTTACCCAATAACGTATAAATTTTACCAAAACGAAACATGCATGTTTATTGGCTAAAATTTTACCCAATATTGGATGAAATGTACTCAAAACTAGTAAATTTACCAGTATTGGGTAAGTTTTTTCCAACTTTTTGAGGAGAATAGGAACTGCATATTACATACACGATTTAGCCCCAACTCCCCAGCCCAAACTTGTGCCCGTTATGATTTTTTTTTACTTTTTTTAAAACTTTTATAGGAGGTAGCTTGTCTAATATTTTTATGTAATATAATTATTTCCTAAAATCATGTGGAAATCGTCTGTCCTAATGAATTCTTTAGGAAAGGGAGGAGCTGCTCCACGTAGAAATATCTTGGGTGCATGGATCACCATAATTATCCTAACCCCAACCTTAATCCTAGTCTCTATGTTTTTATTTCCTTGCCAATTTCTATGTTCAGTTGTTTATTTTTGTCTTACATATAATTAACAACAAATATTTCCCCCAGCATGCCCAGTCGTTTACTTTTGTCTTACAAATAATTAACAAGAAATATTTCTCCCAATCGTTTATTTCTGTCTTACAAATAATCAATAAGAAATATTTCCCCCAGTCGTTTATTTTTGTCTTACAAATAATTAACAAGAAATATTTCCCCCAGTCGTTTATTTTTGTCTTACAAATAATTAACAACAAAAATTTCCCCCAGTCGTTTATTTTTGTCTTACAAATAATTAACAACAAACATTTCCCCCAGTCGTTTATTTTTGTCTTACAAATAATTAACAACAAATATTTCCCCCAGTCGTATATTTTTGTCTTACAAATAATTAACAAGAAATATTTCCCCCATATTCAGTGGTCATCAACGTATCTGCAAACTCCGAGGGTGACATTGTCCTGACTTGTATGGTAGATGGCACCTTCCAAAAACCAGTGGAATGGTCCACAAACAGAACTGGTAGTAATGTCCAGATAACTGGCGGTGATGATTTTGACCAGTTTGAGGTTGGTTCATAAACCAGTATGATTTTTGTGTGTGTGGGAGACAGATACGAACAAAAACACACGTATGAAATATGATTGCGAGAGGGAGAGAGAGGGGAAAAGAAAGAGGAAGAGAGAGAGAGAGAGAGAGAGAGAGAGAGAGAGAACAGTTAGCATGGTTAGAGGCAGAAATGACAAAAATGATGATAAGGACATAGAGCAGGAAAATAAAAGACTTTAAGACGCCCTCTCCCTCCCTTAATTTGCATTCCCTCCGTCTCCCCTATCCCCTCTCTCTATTTTTCTCTCTCTCCCGTTCTCTGTTTGTCTGTTCAAGGAGTTATTAGTGAACTAATAACTCCTTGGTCTGTTCGTCCCGTCTGTCCGTCCGTCTCTATAGCTGTCTCTACCCCCCCCCCCCTCTCTCTCTCTCTCTCCTACCCTTTATCTCTCCCCCTCTTTGTTATTTTGAATGGTACACAACAAAGTAAAGTGTATTAATTTTTGGATGATAAGTCGCTACATCACTGAACATGTTTTTATGTTCTCAGTATCTGAGTGCAAAATACAGCATCGTTTTTCTCTCTCTTGTTGTTTTAAACGATTTTCATATAGGTTTTGTCGAACAACACTCTTATTCTTCGAGCAATGAATGCCTCATATCATGGCTATTATTTCTGTACCGATGCTATGTCTGGACGCAGCTACACGGCAAGGATCCAGAGAGGTGAGCTAAACAACAACAATAATAAAGGCAAAAAAAAAAAAAAAAAAAAAAAACGGCAACTATGATTTCTAGGACAACTACATCGGTCGTATACATAGGCCTACCATTCCCGGACAAGTAATTCCGGATATATTTTATAATAGCATATATACCCGAACAACTACCCTATATAATATAGGACATAATACCCTGGATAGTTGCCCCTATATACCTCGGATAACTATTCCTATAGGACATACCCGGACATCTACCACTATATTGTAGGAGGTATATCCAGGAAAAGAAACCCATCATGCTAATGATAAGTGGCGGTAGCCACGGTGATAGTGGGCAGTTTTCCAAAGAAGGAGGGGTAGGTAGTTGCCGGTACTTAAAGTTGCCGGGCATCTTTAGCAAAGTATATTGTCAGTTTCCATTGATTGATATACGTATACCAATCCGCAGCCAGCAAATCACTGAATTAAAAACTTGCCAACTAACCATTTCATTCATTAGCCAGACAAAAATGCAATCGGTAAATCAATCAGTCTTTGAATCAATATATAGCACCATTCCTTGCAGATCATTCGACATCCACTCTGATCTCTCCCTGACCTGCCTGGTCAACGAAACGATAACCAATCAATAATAATCAATATATTAATCTATTAATCAATCAGTGATCTCTGTATATATATATGTATATATTTATCTGTCTATCTATCTGTCTATCTATCTACCTACCCTTCTATCTATTTATATATCTTCCTATGTATCTATTTATCTATACCTATACCCATCTATCTATCTATCTATCTATCTATCTATCTATCTATCTATCTATCTATCTATCTTCCTACCTATACCTATCAATCAATCAGTCAATTAATCTATCAATCTTTCAGCACCGTACCTGCAGATCGCTCGTCATCCACTCGGGAACGGCGATCTCCTCCTGACCTGCTTAGTCAACGAATTGACAACTACACCGGTAACGTGGTCATTCACGCAGCGCGGAGAAACGACCTCCACCAATCTCGTGGGCGGGGGAGACGATGACCACGTGCAGGTGTTGACCAACAATACCCTGATTGTACGGGACTTCGGCAGCGACGACGTCGGGCGGTATACTTGTCGTGCCATATATGATGGGCTGTTGAGGGCTGCGACAGCAAATGTGAGCCTAGGTGAGTATGGTTACATAGGTGTAAAACAAAAACGAGTCTAACAAAAATCATTTGAATTTGTATTGAATTTGATTAATCTGTCAAAGAACAGAAATTCGTTTTCTCTTGGTACACGTATATTACTAAAAATAAGTTCATGATTTAACACATAGGCCTATATATATATATATATATATATATATATATATATGTTGAAGTGTTGAAATGTTGAAGTTAGGTATCTTCGCATCTATATATACAGTGCGTCCCAGAAAAAACGAAACCCTAAAACAAAGGGTAATTGTGACCACACTACGTGCTCTATGACAATAATTATCTATTTTCCAAAAAACAGAAGTATTATGCTTTCAAATGATACCTTGATGACATCCATCTGTACATGATTTACCGAGCAGCAGCATTTTGAAAATGGCATGTAAAAACTCAGTTGTGCCAGATTTGGGTAAAACCGTGAAAACGTTAGGATCACATGCGAACGTGACACAAGGGAAATACCAGCTTTAAGAGATATGATATGTGAAATTCCTTCGTGTGATGACATACATTCAATCAGAAATTCATAAAACACGTGTCAATACCAATTTCCAGTGGTGGCAGGGGTGTACGCCCCCAAAATTTCCTAAATCAGTAAATATCCCTCAAAAGATGAAAAAGTGTCCCTCCTGTGATAGAAAAAGTGCCCCTCCTGAGGTGGGAAATTGCCATAATCTTGATATTTTTTCTGCCTTATGTGCCCTTTCAACCTTGTATTTCCCTTTTGATGACAATGAGAAGTGCCACTAACTTTACCTTTATGAAAAATATCACCTTTCTGTCTGCTTTGTTTTTAAAAGAAATTGCAGTTCTTCAAAATTCAAAAGATTACTTTTCCTTTCCATTGCAGGTACCATTTCAATACAAAACATGCCCTTTCTTTACCCCCAACATCAACAAAACATTGACCATCCTTTATTTCATGATGAGGGCATTATCCTTACCATCCTCATTGAAAGAAACACATGAAAACAGTCTTCTCGCAGGGTTTTAAAAGTCATGTTACATTTGGGTTATGTTCGCATGTGATCCTAACGTTTTCACGGTTTTACCCAAATCTGGCACAACTGAGTTTTTACATGGCATTTTTAAAATGCCACTGCTCGGTAAAGAATGTACGGATGGATGCCATCAAGGTATCATTTAAAAGCGTAATACTTTTAGTTTATGGAAAATGAATAATCATTGTCATACAGTACATAGTGTGGTCACAATAACCCTTTGTTTTAGGGTTTCGTTTTTTCTGGGACGCACTGTATATATATATATATAATTGTGAGAAATGAAAATGAGAGAATAATGGTTGCGTAGCTTAAATCAAAGTTCCCCAGAGCTGTCCTCCCTTGGATCCAGCTGAGGCATGCGGCTTGTCTTTGTTCAAAACTCACCTGCCCCCGACAAAGGAATTAATTAATAAGGTTGAAGATTTGTCAATCTGTCGGTCAATTGAATCTGGTGTCGCCGAAATCACTGGCCCGTCTCCGTGGTCTAGTGGTTAAGGCATTGGCGTTCTAAGCCAACGACCCGGGTTCGATTCCCGGCGGAGACATTTTTTCAACCTTTGCAAAAATTGAAAAAGGGAGGACAGCTCTGGGGAACTTTGATTTAAGCTACGCAACCATTATTCTCTCATTTTCATTTCTCACAATTATAATTATTTCCACGAGAGTTGCCAAAGCTGTTGTATTATGTTATTTCCTTACAATTATATATATATATATATATATATATATATATATATATGTTTTACACTTATTTTTTTCTTCAAGAGCGAGATTGGTCAGACCCTTACCATGTCTACGCTGGATCCCCATGTTACCATGGTTACGAATAAATATCTTCGGCGTTACTGATGATATGTTGATAATACATGTTTGTTGCTCTACTAAACGAAAATCCTGGGGTTTTTTAAAATATTTTTTTAATTTTAATTCATTGATTCATATATCTCTTTAAAACACAAATTTGTTTTCTATTGGTACTTATATTACAAATATTATTTCACAAATAGTAACAGAAAGTGGAAATATATATTGTTGTTGATGTTGTTTATTCTAGCTGTAAGACGCGACACCATAACTTTCAGCACCTATCAGGACGTCGAGACCTTTCACTTCTTCATCACATGCAACGTGAATGGCAAACCCGCCATATCAAGCAATGAAACCTTCTGGTCATACACAGATGGTGAGAACCCTGAGAGGATCCTATCCGCTGGGAATGAGGAGTCGCATATTCAGGTTCTTGCGAACAGCACCCTTCTCATCAGAAACTACTCAACAGATGACCGGGGGAAGTACTACTGCAACACCAAGGGAGCCTATGGCACAAAGAGAAGGAAGGCCATCAGTGTCGGAGGTAATGATTATTCAGGGGCGGCTCCAGAATTTTGTGAAAGGGGGATCCAATCCCCCCACCCACTCAAGAAGAAGAAGAAGAAGAAGAAGAAGAAGAAGAAGAAGAAGAAGAAGAAGAAGAAGAAGAAGAAGAAGAAGAAGAAGAAGAAGAAGAAGAAGAAGAAGAAGAAGATGATCCAATCCCCCCCACCCACTCAAGAAGAAGAAGAAGAAGAAGAAGAAGAAGAAGAAGAAGAAGAAGAAGAAGAAGAAGAAGAAGAAGAAGAAGAAGAAGAAGAAGAAGAAGAAGAAGAAGAAGAAGAAGAAGAAGAAGAAGAAGAAGAAGAAGAAGAAGAAAAAGAGAGAGAGAGAGAGAGAGAGCAAATCGTCCTCCTGCTTGGATGTTCACTTACACCTAAAAATATCTGGAAAGAAAAAAAGGGGGGGAGGCGCCCGAACCCTGGTGATCCCCCTTGATACGTCAATGTAATATAATTAATTTCATAAGGCCAAGTAAAATTGATTCCTAGTTTCTCGACCAGATTTTTTCTAAACTGAGGAGAGGGAGTCCATGTTATTTGATATTTTTCCTGTATATAATAATGCTATTGGGTAAATTTAAGAACAGATTTTCTCATTTTAATTTCATTTTGTACATGCTCCTTGGAGGCTCATTATACTAATGGCCTTTGTTGCATCATTGTCTAGATACCCCAAAACTATCATTTATTTCAATTTGGAACAAAAAATAACAAATAACAAAATTATTTAGGCATACCGAAACCCCCCCCCCCAAAAAAAAAAACCGTTCTTGTATAGCGCATATCACATTATGATATAACGTCCCTATGCGCTTCCAAGGGATTTGGATATTATTACCCTGGCTTTAGCTCCGGCAGCCATAATCAGCGCGCAGTGCATTTCAAGGATAAATCCTGCCAGGTACCCATTTCACACCTGGGTGGAGAGTGGCAAAAGACCAGGCAAATGTGGATTAATGTCTTGCCAAAAGACGCTAGTGCCGGGCTGAGATTCGAACCCTCAACCCTTGGATTGAGAGTCAAGTGAATGAACCACTAGGCCACGACACCTCCACAGGGTGGAGCAGGAAGGGACGAGAAACTAGGAATTAATTTAATTTGGCCTAAACATGCTAAAGGTGTGGTGGTCTTGGGGATAATTCACCGATATGTGGATCACACAGTACGCGGTTCGAATCCCTCTCACAGTCTAGTGGATAAGGTAGCAGACTGTGGATCACGTGGTATGCAAGACATTGATTTTACATTTGTCACTCTCAACCCAGGTGAGCGATCGTTATCGTATCTCAGAACACATATAACACAATGATATCCCTATGCGCTTCTTACAGGAGTTTTGGATTATTACCACTAGAATTTCAACCAATCAGGATCGCGTATTTTGGACTTGCGTTTAATTTTTTGAGTCGCGTTTAATCGCAACTTTTTATGCAAGAGGGCCCTGGTTGGAGAGTGGCGGTCTGGCGGATATCGATATCTGAGAAAGAAGACAGTTACAATAGTCACAAGCGGACATACACGATTGCTTTTCTTTTTTTTTTTCTCCCCTACAGGTTCGTCTGTCTCGACTGTTGCTAATGTCTGGCTCATCACCTTGGTAACCATCTTTGCTCTCCTCCGGAACGCATCTTAATGCGAGACACGCCATCTTATTGCTTCAGTGACGTAAAGACACTAGTTAGTTTACCAGCCAAGAATTGGTTTGCTACAGTATATGCCATAAAACAAATAAATAAATATATAAAAATGATAATAATAACAATAACCAGCTTTCTATAGACTTATTAAATTTGCACAGTTGCACTCTACATTTTGTATTTACTCCAAATATGACATGTCTATTCGGTCTTTTTTTTTTGGTATATGTATTTTGTAAGTGCACTTTTTTTTTAGATCAAATTTTGTATATTTTTATCCTGCTATACCTATATTTCCTTTATCCCCATGTTTATTTGTATATGAGTGAATAATTGGGGTACATGACATGATGGCCTTCCTACCAAAGATGCTACCGTGAGGTTAATGAACACTTCGGATATAGAAGAAAAGAAGAATGAAAATACTATGAAAGGAATAATAGTGAATAAGTAAAAAGCCTTGAAAGTAAAATGGAGACAGCATAGAAGTGAAAGAGAATATGATATAATGAAAATATAATGAGAATATAATCACGAGAATATAATGTATTGAGAAAATAATAAACTGAACGGAATTGGTATACCCCTGAAAAACGGGTATTTGTCATGGCGATTTGATATAGGTAGTCCAGTTTTCATTGCGTCACTAGGTTTGATAATTTTTCATGACAATATGCTTTTGAAACGAATCATATATAGAAAGATCTAAATATGTGTACATCAGCACGGTTTTGTTGTTCGATTTTAAGAATAAAGCTTCCATATCAGCTGAATTATGATTCTAATCTCGTGATTCAAGAGAAATCAATGAAATACGAAGCACATCCGAAGAAATGGGAACAGGAGACAATGTTAAGTGAGAACGAGAAGTCGAAGGTGGGTTGGGGGACGAAAGAGGAAAGATACAGACAGATGGACAGAGAGAGAGAGAGAGAGAGAGAGAGAGAGAGAGAGAGAGAGAGAGAAGAGAGAGCGAGGGGAGGGAAAGATACCGAGTTACAAAATAGAGAAAGAGAGAGAGAGAGAGAGAGAGAGAGAGAAGAGAGTGAGAAGGAAAGAGAGAAAGAGAAAGGGTGAGAGAGAGAGAGAGATAGAGAGAGAAGAGAGTGAGAAGGAAAGAGAGAAAGAGAAAGGGTGAGAGAGAGAGAGATAGAGAGAGAAGAGAGTGAGAAGGAAAGAGAGAAAGAGAAAGGGTGAGAGAGAGAGATAGAGAGAGAAGAGAGTGAGAAGGAAAGAGAGAAAGAGAAAGGGTGAGAGAGAGAGAGATAGAGAGAGAAGAGAGTGAGAAGGAAAGAGAGAAAGAGAAAGGGTGTGAGAGAGAGATAGAGAGATAGAGGGTTAGAAAGAGAGAAAGGGAGATGGTGAGAGAGAAAGAGAAAGGGTGTGAGAGAGAGAGATAGAGAGAGAAGAGAGTGAGAAGGAAAGAGAGAAAGAGAAAGGGTGTGAGAGAGAGAGATAGAGAGATAGAGGGTTAGAAAGAGAGAAAGGGAGATGGTGAGAGAGAAAGAGAAAGGGTGTGAGAGAGAGATAGAGAGATAGAGGGTTAGAAAGAGAGAAAGGGAGATGGTGAGAGAGAAAGAGAAAGGGTGTGAGAGAGAGATAGAGAGATAGAGGGTTAGAAAGAGAGAAAGGGAGATGGTGAGAGAGAAAGAGAAAGGGTGAGAGAGAGAGAGATAGAGAGAGAAGAGAGTGAGAAGGAAAGAGAGAAAGAGAAAGGGTGAGAGAGAGAGAGATAGAGAGAAGAGAGTGAGAAGGAAAGAGAGAAAGAGAAAGGGTGTGAGAGAGAGAGATAGAGAGATAGAGGGTTAGAAAGAGAGAAAGGGAGATGGTGAGAGAGAAAGAGAAAGGGTGAGAGAGAGAGATAGAGAGATAGAGGGTTAGAAAGAGAGAAAGGGAGATGGTGAGAGAGAAAGAGAAAGGGTGAGAGAGAGAGATAGAGAGATAGAGGGTTAGAAAGAGAGAAAGGGAGATGGTGAGAGAGAAAGAGAAAGGGTGTGAGAGAGAGATAGAGAGATAGAGGGTTAGAAAGAGAGAAAGGGAGATGGTGAGAGAGAAAGAGAAAGGGTGTGAGAGAGAGATAGAGAGATAGAGGGTTAGAAAGAGAGAAAGGGAGATGGTGAGAGAGAAAGAGAAAGGGTGTGAGAGAGAGAGATAGAGAGATAGAGGGTTAGAAAGAGAGAAAGGGAGATGGTGAGAGAGAAAGAGAAAGGGTGTGAGAGAGAGAGATAGAGAGAGAAGAGAGTGAGAAGGAAAGAGAGAAAGAGAAAGGGTGTGAGAGAGAGATAGAGAGATAGAGGGTTAGAAAGAGAGAAAGGGAGATGGTGAGAGAGAAAGAGAAAGGGTGTGAGAGAGAGATAGAGATAGAGGGTTAGAAAGAGAGAAAGGGAGATGGTGAGAGAGAAAGAGAAAGGTGTGAGAGAGAAGATAGAGAGATAGAGGTTAGAAAGAGAGAAAGGGAGATGGTGAGAGAGAAAGAGAAAGGGTGAGAGAGAGAGAGAGAGAGAGAGGGTTAGAAAGAGAGAAAGGAGATGGTGAGAGAGAAAGAGAAAGGGTGTGAGAGAGAGATAGAAGATAGAGGGTTAGAAAGAGAGAAAGAGAGATGGTGAGAGAGTGAGAAAGGGTGTGAGAGAGAGATAGAGAGATAGAGGTTAGAAAGAGAGAAAGGGAGATGGTGAGAGAAAAGAGAAAGGGTTGAGAGAGAGAGATAGAGAGATAGAGAGTTAGAAAGAGAGAAAGGTGTGGTGAGAGAAGAGAAAGGTGAGAGAGAGAGATAGAGAGATAGAGGGTTAGAAAGAGAGAAAGGTTGTGATAGAAGAGAAAGTGTGAGTTGAGAGAGAGAGAGAGTGTAGAGTTTAAGAGAGAAGGGAGATGGTGAGAGAAAGAGAAAGAGAGAGATAGAGATAGAGGGTATGAGTTAGAGAAAGGAGAGATGGTGAGAGAGAGAAGAGAAAGAGTGTGAGAGAGAGATAGAGAGAGATGAGGGTTAGAAAGAGAGAAAGGGAGATGGTGAGAGAGAAAGAGAGAGAAAGAGTGACAAAGAAGAGGAAGAGACAGAGAGGAGGTAAATTAAATGACAAAAGAGACAGGAAAGCAAGAACATATTAAAAATAGATATATAGGGTAAAGAAGGGAGGGAGAGAGAGAGAGAGGAGAGAGAGAGAGAGAGAGAGAGAGAGAGAGAGAGAGCAGGAAAGTTATGAGCAAAAAGATAATTGGGAGTGATAAGAGAGATTAGTCTGCAAGCACAGACCCTAACGTGACAATTTATCAGAAAATCATTGTCTTGAGAGAAGCCTAACCCAGCTACCTACTGGTCGTGTTAACCCTGTGTCAGAAGCAGCTATGGTACAGGGTCTATGGTAGTCTTACAGTGCAGACAATTTTTTACAAATGACCAGGGTTCGTGCCTGCAAACTGAAGAGAGATCGTGTGTGTGAGGAGGGTAAAAATGTCCATTCACATCTCCACAACTTCTCTATATTTTAACCCCCCCCCCCCTGCACTCCCCAGCCTTCCCCCCCCTCCCCTCTCTCTCTCTGTCCGAATCTGTTCTCTACCTCTGTCTCTCCTTCTGTTTATACTTTGCATTTCTCCCCATTCCTTTCTCAGCCTTCTCTTTCCCATTCTCTGTCTGTCTGTGTATGGGTAATTCCAGTGTATGTGTATGGGTAATTCCAGTGTATGTGTATGGGTAATTCCAGTGTATGTGTATGGGTAATTCCAGTGTATGTGTATGGGTAATTCCAGTGTATGTGTATGGGTAATTCCAGTGTATGTGTATGGGTAATTCCAGTGTATGTGTATGGGTAATTCCAGTGTATGTGTATGGGTAATTCCAGTGTATGTGTATGGGTAATTCCAGTGTAACGGTCACGACAGTCAGACCATTTTCTGGCTATTTAAGACAGTTTTAATCAAAACCAAGAGTCCTAAAACATATTTATCTTTAGTAACTGAATCAGACACATTTGACTATCAGGGACATACCCAGCAAATTTCACAATATATCACTGAATAGTTGAAGGAGGATATGGACTCTTAACGGACATGACACCACAATATTGTGAAATTTGCTGTGCATATCCCCGATAGTCAAATGTGTCTGATTCAGTTACTAAAATATGTTTTAGGACTCTTGGTTTTGATTAAAACTGTTATTATTGACTTGTAAACGCTGTGATATAGTTGTACTATGGAGAGCGTACCAAATGCTAGTTATTATTATTATTATTATTAAAACTGTCTTAAATAACCAGAAATGGTTTGACTGCCATTTCCATTACGCCAGAATCGCCCATATCTCTCTCTTTCTTGTCCTCCCTCTGTCCCCTCTCTCTATCTCTTTCCTTCTGTCCTTGAATTCAACATGGACATGGTCTTCTCAAAGAATAATAACAATATTTGCAGCGGTAGGCCTACAGTTTCATGTCTAACCATAAGTAGACCAGAATGACATACAGAGAAGGTTGAGTTTTGGTACTAGTGAAAAACAATAGTGAACTTTCTCATTCTTTTTATGCCAATATATTTATCATAAAAGAAATGTTCTGTGCAGAGGACTGAACAGAAAGTCTGCAACCTCAGTATTACACAAATCAAAATCTACCAATTATCATACACACATATTCATAAAAAAGAACTATGTTTAATCTGGCATTAAAATGAAATCATATACATGTATCTCGATTTATAAGCATCTAGTATCAACCAAGTCCCCTGTATATTGTACAAATTATTGTAATCAGGGAAACCAGTCAGTTTCACCCAATTAGCCCCCCCCCCCCCAAAAAAAGAAACAAAAACAAAACAAAAAACAAAAAAAAAAAAAACAGCCCACAACAGATCTCAGCAATTTAGATTGAAGTGTGTGAAGGATGAAACCTAAAAAGCCAGAAACAGAGAGATGACAGAGCCTGAAATCAGGCAAAAAAGCTCGAAACTTGCATCACTTGCTAATTCTGTAATACAATTAATAAAATTAAAATAAAGTCATGAAATGAAAATGATATATCAATTTAATGACATACTGTATTTGTTTATTCACTAAGTTACATCATTAACCCTTTCATGATAAATTGATCACATTTTGTTTTTCAAATTGGCAACAATGATACACATATTTTTTGCTACATAGTTCTAATAAAATGTAATGTCTTTGAAAACAATATACATGGTTAGGAACTTTGCAAAAAAAAAATGCCAATTTTGATTTAAAAAAAACAATGATTTTGAACCTCTCAATGTGTTGCCCATTTAAGGATTTTAAAGCTTATTCTCCTTTCTAAAATTCCTGGCATTAAATGCAATATGGTCAATGCAAGAAAAATGGATAGTGTGTGCAGAAATTTTTGCTCTTTCTACTCACCCTTCTGGTACATGCACATGTAGATGCATAATTTTCAGGACTCTAAATCAAAAGTCATTGACCCAAACTACAGAACGTGGAGTGATGTCACGAAAGGGTTAAAGGAGAATGAAACCCTGGGGGAAAAAATCATTTTTAATGAAAAGAGAGGATAGAGAGAAGTAATTTTAAAAAAGTTCCACCAAAATCTGTTAAGAAATGAGAAAGTTATGAAAGTTTGAAAAGTCTCACTTTACTTTCTATGGCGATCCTCAAACTGGCAATGTTGCTTCAAAATGACAGGTTGAGTAGGACAACTCTCCATGTGTTTTCTACACAAAATTTCATATTTTCTCCATTACCTCTAAAAATGATGTTTGTCTTTTTGTGAACTCAACATATGTTGTGTCAAATACATTTCTCCATGATATATCTTGAGCTGAGGAGACCAGCTGCACCTTGAGAGATAATGGGGAAATTTGAAATTTTTTGTACAAAACATATGGAGAGTTGTACTACTACACCTGTCATTTTGAAGCAACATTGCCAATTTGAGGATCGCCATAGAAAGTAAATTGAGACTTTTCAAACTTTCATAACTTTCTCATTTCTTAACCGATTTTGATGGAACTTTTTTTAAATTGCTTCTCTCTATCCTCTCTTTTCATTAAAAATGATTTATCCACGGGGTTTCATTCTCCTTTAAGGATAAAGGGATTTACACCTTGTCCTCCATATACATTGTAGCAGTGGACTGCCTTACAAACTTAGTAGCGATTTAAAGATAAAGTTGAGTTCTGGTCATGATATTGAATTGTAAAAGAAACTGTATCAAAGCAAGTGGGAAAGGTTGATTACTGTATATAGCACATAAGAATTGGTGTATGCTGTAAGGTTTTGGAATCACCAAAATGATAAGAAATTGACTCAATCCTGCTGAAATTCACATGCACTGCACACAGCAATATGTATATGGGACTACACACAAATGTTCGGCCCAAACGTTTCAGCTGTTTCTTGTCATATTTTGAATGTGAGGGCATTTGAAGAGCAATCCTTTTCAGGGGACATATCTACTATGCTACCAACATGTGTATTTTACCGTGTTTCAGCATGGCTACCTTTTCTCAATTCCTTTCTTATATGTTGATGTGCTTTTTTATGGGTTGACAACATTTTCTTCCTCGCAAAATGGTCATCGCATACATCACATACATAAACCTTTGACTTCGAAGAAGTACTGCTCTTAACTGAGCTGTGAGATCTTCGGTGATGTGACAAGCCTATCAACGATCTGAACACCTTCTCACATTTGTCACACCTGTGCGTGTTCGGACAAGATTTACTAGCTACATGTTTATCAAGAGAATCTTTCGAGGTAAAAATGGTATCACAGTCTTTACAAAAGAGGACACTTCCATCATCTTTGTGTGTATTCATGTGCCTCTTTAAAATAATTTTCTCACTGAAAGAGTTTGAACAGGAAGGGCACTTGTATGGCTTAAGTCCCAGGTGCTTGTTTTCATGTCGCTGAAGACTCGCTTTGCTAGAGAGGACCTTACCACATTTGCCACACACAAAATACTTCTTGATGTTGTGGGACTTGTCCTGATGCGCGAGCAGTTTGGACTCTTCCCTGAATGACATACTACATTGATCACATTGATAGGCTTTCTCGCCATGGGTTTTCAGGTGAACTTTCAGATTGGCAGCCTGGCTGAACTTGCGATCACAAAACAAGCAGGAGTATGGCATCTTTGCTTCATGCATTTTCATGTGATATCTCAGGTATCCAAGCTGTTTGAAGCTCTTGCCACACACCTCACAGGAGAAAGGTTTCCACGCTTCAACATTCTTCCGACTTTCCTCTCCTCTAATCCCGTGAGTGAGCTCATGCTTCTGAAGGTTTCCTCTGTCACTAAAGCCTCGCTGACAAACAATACACACATATGGTTTCAATCCAGAGTGGATGATCTCATGGCGCTTCACGTTACTTGGTTCCTTGAAGGTCTTTGGACAGTACTGACACTTGTACGGACGTTCTCCAGTGTGCTTCCTACGATGGATCTCAAGGCGCTTCAGGGAAGGATAGGATTGTGTGCAATCTGTGCACTGAAACAGAGACTTTGTTGATCCTTCCCCATGCACCATCAGGAGATGTTCCTTGAGGATAGGTCTTCGGCTGTAGGTCTTCCTGCAGTGTTCACAACTGAAAGGTTTCCTGTCCTTGTGAGCCTTGAGGTGGCGTTGAAGATTCGACTTTGATTTGTACATCTTCCCGCAGACCTCACACGTAAAGGGTTTCAATTCAATAGTGGGAGGCTTAGGATCTATTGTGACAGGCTTAGGAACTACTGTGGCTTCCAAATTCTTTCCCACTTCCACAGTGCCATTTTCCTGGTCATCTGCACATGCTTTACTTTCACCAGGCTTATACATTGGTTTGGATTTCATCAGTTCACTGTGACTTTCTGATCCACCATTTTGTGTCTGGTCAGATACATCAGCTTTGGAAGTTCTCTTCTGCTTTCTCCCCTTCCCAGATTCCTTCACAGAAATATTATGTGCATGGCAAAAACCACTTTCATGACGTTTTAGATACAGGCTCTTTGTGAAGCCTTTACCACATTTCTTACACTGGTAGGCCTTCTCTCCTTTGTGTATTCGCAGATGTCTCTTCCAGCTTGAATAATACGTAAATGGCTTTTGGCATGTTGGACAGATGAATGGCATCTCTCCGGAGTGTGTGCGCTCATGGGCACGTAGGGTAGATCTTTGTGTGAACTTTGCACCGCACTCCTTGCATTGGTTTCTTTCCAGAGTTCTAGTGTTTTCTACATCAACCTTCCAGTGACTTCTTAAATGCATCTTCAATTCATGTGATGTTCCACACTTATAGCTACACTTCATGCAGGCATGAATCTTTGCTCTTGTGTGAATTCTCTGGTGTACTTCTAGGGCAGAGGGTGATTTGAAGCGCTTTGGGCAAAACTGACATCCGTATGGACGATCAGGATAGTGGATGCACTCATGGCACCTATGTGTATACTGATCAGAAAATACCTTTGAGCAGAGTGAACATTTGTATGACCTATCTGTAGAGTGGATGATTTTGTGTTTCTCCAGGGCAGGTTTCCTCAAAAACTGCTTACCGCATATCTCACACTGAAAAGCCTTGACTGATGAGTGGACGATCTGATGTCTCTTCAAGCCTACATTGGTGGAAAAAGTTTTCTGACAGTGACTGCAAGGGAATGGCTTTTCATATGTGTGACTCCTCAGATGGACACCAAGACGTATTGCTGATGAATAATGCCTGGAACAGTACTTGCATTTGTGGGGACCACCAAACATAGGTTCCTTGTGGTGACAATCTTTGTGAGCTTTCAGTGTTTCCTTGTAGCTGTAAACTTTGCCACACAAATCACAGGGGAACTTTTTCCCCAAGTGGACATTCTTATGCCGATACAAATTGGAAGACTTGGAATACGTCTTCCCACACTCCTCGCAACAGAACTTCTGGACCTTTGAAGTTTTGCTAGACTTTCTTTCACTTTGCACAGGTCGTTCATCTTTCTCACTCTTCTCTTCAAATGACCAAGCTACTTTTGGAACATGAAATTCAATCTCTGATTGCTTCTCTTCTGAATCAAGACCTCTAACTTTATCTCCAATGAAGTAAATTTCCCTACCTCTCTCAGTCTGGTCATTCTCCTCAATGTAGTCACTTACAACCAGCTGCGTGTGCATGGGAATGTGTATTTCCATTGCAACTTGTCCAAGGAGTGCATCAGGCTGAAGGTGCACTGTTGCAGGAATCTGGGATAGCTCAGAATCTCTGTGAACAATGCCCTCGATGTGGGTCTCCTCTTCTGGAATATGAGAAAAATCTCCTGCAATCAATGATCCTACATTGTCATCTTTCGAAGTTTTGGTGACCACTCCGACCTGCTGGGTTAGGAGAATAGATACAGGCATGACTGATGACGACACCGTTACCGAAGATGAGGAACAGCCTTTCAATGGTTCAGCTTCAGGAACTTCTGCAGGTTTATCAGGTGTTCCACACCTCTCTCCATCCTCTTCACTGGGCTTTCTCTCAAGATTGCCGGAGCTGATGTCTTTAGGATCATTCGAATCAGATGCAATATCAGAGCGCATCTGGATGACCCGTCCGTTGAGTGTCACTGATGGAACTCTGGCGACTGTCACCATTGAACCTGTTGAGGAGGCAGTAGCAGCTGTTGTCTGGGTAGACTTAGCAGGAATGGATGACATCCCACATGGAGAATCCTTCCAGTGCTGAGATAAGGCTTTGCTGGATGAAAAGTGCTCTCCACAAAGCAGGCATGATTTGGTCCCATCTACAAGAAAAAATGAAAGTAAAGAAAATTAGTGCATAGATAATTTTAATCTGTTCATACTGTAACTAGTTCTAATCAATTTGTCATAATCATGATGAATTTAAAACGTGTCATATCAATATGCGACATAATCATCTTAATCAGACACTTAGGGATGAAACTTAAATTGGCATAATCAGTCATTTCAGTTTACAGCTATGTAACATCTTTGCTGAGTTGTTAAAGGTCATGTACAGTATTGGTAGCAAAAAGGAAATTGGAAAGAAACACGTTAAATATAGTCTCAAGTTGTTCTCCTTGTATCAAAAGATGTCTGTAAGAGATCATTTGGTATTCCATCTATGATTTCTGGTGAATTTTAGCATAAATATCTGTAAGGAATGCTTGATGACTGCCATCATGCTAGGACCCTTCCACCCCGACGGCTCCCCGCACAGCAATCTTGGGGCTTCGCATAGAGACAGCGTGTGTGCACTGTGTGTAGCTACTCATCATTGGTTTTACATGTGTGTTTACAGTGTATAGCACATGGTGCCTTTGTTGGGATTTTACGTGCCTGTCCCGGCACATAAATTAGTTTTTGCCTCTTATTTGTTTGATATTAAACTTTAGGAGGCGAAATCTTCACAGTGTCTTAGTATTGCTAGTATCTTGCTATTTATCAACAAAAATTGAAGAAATCTGACGAACAGTTTTTGAGGGCTTACCAAAACTTTACATGACCTTTAATGTACATGTTTGTTTTCCAGAAATAAAACATTTTGCACAGATTAACCGTGTATCCTTCTGAAAGGGTTTGTTCACATACTAGTACTAAAAAAATATCTCAGTATTAGGATATGTAGGAAACTTCACCCACTTGATACGGATACTTAGTTAGATTTCTCCTCTTATTCCCCTCTGACCAATACATCGCTGCTTCGCAATGGAACTCCATACTCTAGTAAACACTTCTGCATGATTCAAATCAATATTTACGTCACTTTTCGATGGCATTTTAGACCCGTCCCCCCCCCCCCCCCTCCCCCAAGGCAAATCAGCTGATTAATAGGAAAACCCATACAGGACCTGGAAGTAGGTGTCAAAGCAAAAGTAATTTAGCGCCACCATCGGTGATTATCTTACAGCTATTGCCGATTACTCAAATTACAAACACACACACTAGTCAGACACTACAAGTAAGCATGGAAAGATTGAAGACTTAATTGACATGTAGGTCTCTTGGGGAGCGTTTCATCAAGTGTTTTGTCAGAGATTTTTACCGACAAGTGTTATAAGCTACTGAAATCCTTGCATCTGATTGGCTGAGAGCAAATTTGTCGGTAAAAATCACTGACAAAACATTTGATGAAAAGCTCCCCTTATCCTGCAAATGTCACTCAGTCATAGGCATAGCGACATTACCATACTCCATGTGTACACTCGGACACAGTCAAACACCTCAACACTTTCAAACACCACTCAACTGTTTCTCTCAAGTAGCTGTGTTTTTTTTTTTCCTCAAGCGTTTTTGCATTGTCAAATTCTTCCATCTGCTATCATATTTTGATTAAGCTACATAAACATAGATGTTTTACATTGTTTTTAAAAACAATAATCATGAAATAACATTGCATTATTTTGGGCTAGACCCTACATATGTGGTAAATTTTGAAAAATTCCTATTTATTTTCATAAAAAATTAATATCAAATACGTCTATAAGCGAGTGAATGTAGACTAGTCGCCAATATTCATGATATTGCCCGATGCATATTGATCTATGTACATGTACATGTACACTCAGTCAGTGAAGTCCAACATGGAAAACCAGTGAGTGTTTTATCTTTTTATACTTCAATAGACTAGTTCCACTCACACATATGCGAGGTTATTATTATTGATAACCTTGTACTTTGTACCTTCAAGCTTCATACCACGTTGAACTGCCTCTCATACTCAAGTGTGCGATATTTTGCACATAATTGTGCTGGAAAGGAGCAAGATCACCGGCCACAAATAGCCTGAAAATTTCACTTGATCAAGATGATAAAGATCCTATTGAAGAATCTGGCATGAGATATTTTATCATCCTAAAATGTAGAAGGAAGTATTTCTCAAAATTTTGCTGATTATATTGGTGTTTTTACCTCTTCAACTTAGAGGTCGTGACCACCGCCAAAATTGACACAGCCCCAGATAGTGATGGTTCCGTGAGTGGACTAGATATAGATCTAACGTTAGAGCTACTTTACCAAAAAAAAATATGGCAGGAAAACTGGGGGTGATTTGGGGAACTTTGAAAAGGTGAGAGTCTTCATACAAGACGGGAAAAATCCACTCATAGGTCCTTGCCTATGTGGGACTGTGTCCAACATTCACTGTTGCAGCAGTCAAAAGCAGCAACAAAATTGCTCTAAGCAAGATTTAATTTTCTTCAATTTGCTAGATTACCTGATTCAGGGACTCTTCAATTCTTACTGTGCTACAAATTTGGGGATTCAGATTTGAAAGTGAAATTTTAAATACTTATTTCCTCTCATGTATGAATGATTTCGACTGGAAATAGGCCTGCTGATACACACAAAAGCTATTGCCTTTGAAGCCTATTCACCCGTAAAAGCTAGTATGGAGTTATCTCCAATAACCATGCATAAGTGTGAGTGGTCTGGAGTACAAGGTCATCTTCAGATAAGCTTGTAGTCTGTAGAGTCTACATGTATAAGTGGGAAAAAATCCTACAAATGACATGGGGGAGGTTCAAAGATGGTAGACATTGAAATCTAACAGTATAACATGCACGGAGTACGAGGTTATCTTAAGATAACCTCGTATGTGTATGAGTGTGAGTGACTATTTGTAGTAGGATGGGGGGTTGTGTATCCAGACACTTAAATAATTAACCGGTCATCATTTTGCCAATGAATTTTATGAAAAGTATGCATCAAGTTAGACAAACATCAGCGAATATTTGCAATTCATTTAATTGCCAACCTATCCTGTTAACGATTTTTGTCAATATGCATAAAAATTTGTTCAATTTACGATTTTAGAGTGACCTGTCCTGATAAACAACCTGTCTGGAAACACAACATCTAGTCTGGGACCCCGTTCTCATTACGAGATTGGAAAGTGAATCGCTCAATCGTGGATTGCGACAGGGCGGTCCACTGGCACGCTGCTGGCACACCGCGGGTTCACACCTGCAGAGGGTAGCACGATCTATCGTCAGACTTCTCTTTTTCAGGGTTCTTGTTGCCATGACATCTGATGTAATGGGGTCAACGTTTTCGCGCATAATTCAATTCGGCTTAACGCTAGCAATCTATACCGACTGTATACTGTGCGCTATATGCGAGCTGTATCCTTACATTGTAAACACTTCCTGGGTCACGGCGTACTTCCGGCGTACTTCGCATCTTCCTGTTCTCACTACAAAAGAGAGATAGATCTAGCGCGCGCTAGATCGTGCGCTATCTCTCGTAGACCACCCCCCAGAGGTGGTCCGGTTTGGGATCGCTGTGGATCGCCCTGGATCGCGCCGGAACAACGTCGCCGCGTTCTCACCATAGAGGTGGCGCGATCTAGCGCTGCTAGATCGCTCTATCCCTTGTAATGAGAACGGGGTCTGGGACTCTGGGTATATGGTAGTGGATCCAGTTTCCGAACACTTTTCAGAAAATCAACGATAGCAAATAAAATATCAAACGAATATCTGTCAAACTTACATAATGAATGCTCAAAGTCCTACAGAAAAAGAAGTTGATGGAATTTTAAAAAGACAATGTAGATTTAATACGATATTCCCTTCCGAGCGAACCCCTTCCCAACGACGCAGTGTTTTGGTCCCTTGAAAATGGTATTGTATTTCCGAATGTGCCCCTATGGGAGAAATTTCCTCATTATCTAATCAACAAAAATATTACGCACACACTTTTTGTTATCACTTGTAGTTTGGCAGGCCGATCGCACGTTCTACACAAACATGCTTTATATTGAGGGTTGCCAATAATTTATAAACAACGGCCACTGCAGTGAAAGCACTAGCACTCTTTCTCTCTCTCTAAAACTTAAAAGTCTAACTTTTCTAAACGTTAGACAGGAACAGATCGGTCGTGAGGTCTTTGAAATGGGCAGTTTTTAGGGTAAAGTTTCATTCAAAATAGAGATATTTTTCAGAATAAGGGAATTTTCAATCAATTATTTAATTGTTTTCATGGTTTCATGTAAAAATAAGATATTATTTACGTTTTTTGCCTCATTTTATGACCTGCTGCCCTTTGTTCTCTTCCTGGCCTTTGTTCTCTGTGTCAAATGTGGAGAACATGCGCGTAGTCCCACGCATATGAAAGCCATTTTAATGCGCCTAACTCTACACGTTCAGTAATACCCACTCACACTTATGCGAGGTTATTGTAGATAATGGATGGGTAATACCATCCTGTTCGGAAATACAATCCTTGAGGTGTCGCCAGTCGCCGACAACAATCTGGAACCACACAGGAATGCATACGTGGGACAGTTATAAAAAATCATGAAGATTCTGTTTTAGTATTGTGTCAATTTAAAGTAAGATAATTGTATAATGGCTCTGAAATTAAAACACATACCATTTTCCATGCTCTAGATGATACCAAGAAAGGCGGATTTCTCAAAAGCTTCCTCGAAAACGGAAATAATTACTACCTGTGGTAGTCAATTGGCGTTGAAAATGATCATGAATATTCATATTGACGTCACGTCAAAATTCAAGTGGAAAAAAAGCGGGGCCGGGGGGGGGGGGGGGGTGGGTCAAGAAAACTCCCATATATAGCTTAGTAACTTTACAAAAAAAAAATATATAATGGAACAGACGCGGATGATGTACCGGTCTAAATCGAGACATAACCCCCCCCCCCCCCCCCCCCCCCCCGGGCTCGACTGAAGGGCAACTTTATAATCATTTTCATCTTTTCATACTTGAAAATCTTTGAGTCATCAACAAATACTAATAGGGATACCCTCAGAAATTGTGTCAGGTAAATCTATTATGTGAACCGTCATGTCAAAATGAGACAGAAGTCGATTTTTTTTTTCAAATTTGAGTTTTATTATTGATTATTATTCTCCATTTCACAAGCTTTAATTTGAAATAAAGGTCAACTCTAGAAAGTGAGTATTAGTGGAGACTGGAGATAATAGCTTTTGAAACTTGAGAATAGTAGGGTTCTGGAAAAGTATTTCTTCGAGAAAGACGCTTTCGAAGTTTGACTTCCATTGTGTCTTCATGCAGCAATTTTTCATACATCTTTAATGCAAACTAGATTTTTGAAATGTCTGTAGTAACCGTGTATCAATTTGAATAAAAACTAGTTTTTACGTTTCTTTTGGATCGCTTCTCATGAAAACATAAGTTTTATTTCATTTCAGTCATAATTTCTAACGCTTTAATGGGTAGGTAAGCAATAGTTTCAAGGCACTGAAAAGGCTTCATCGACCTATTCCGTCTTTACCGTGCTATTCGTTGAGCCTTTTTTCATGCTGGTATATATCCAGTAGTCGATTTGACATTTTTAGAACCCAGAAAAGTTCTTTCCGTTGAAGTTTTTGTAGATCTACGTATTATTTATGCTCGATGATACCCAAGGGACTCACAGTTAATGTCCGATATAATACGATATCTCTTTGTAGGGGTTTTGTGGGGCTAGAATCCATTTTAAGACTGTTGGTTTTTTTTCAATTAAATGTCATGGATCTACAATTTCCTGGCTGAATGAAAGTACGCCTACTCCCAGTGGCGGATCTACGGGGGGGGGGGGGGGTTTTAGGGGGTTTAAACCCCCCCCCCCCCCTTGGGCTGCCAAGTAAACATTTAATGTGCACAGGAAAACGCCATCATAATATGTCCAGACTCACACAATATGTTCCTATATAGCACTCTGTCTCAGGCTCAGCCTCGGGCAATAGGTTTTAACCCCCCCCCCCCCCGACTACCAAGTGAACATGTGTTACTTTTTCTATGCACATATCATTGTGATAGAATAGTAGCCAATAGCTTAGTTGTTTCATATCACTCATCGATAATACTTTCATTAACACATTCATTGAAAAAAGATGTGAAATTATAGCTCTACCGTGAGGGCTAACCCATGCAAGGCGACTCTTGTGCAGCTCCATCATGCTTGACTAACCACATGACTATGTGCTCCGTCTGGCTCAAAAACCACTATTTATGCACAACTGTCTAGTCAGACTTGATAGTATATACTCCGAGAAAATTAGCACATGATGTTACTGTTCAAGAATTGTGCCATTGTGTTTCATTTTGATAAAAAGGTGTAACAAACGGTATGTTACACTATTACGTAATACCATCAATATTTCACATGATGACTAGTTAGTTTCAAATTAAGTTGGTAACGGAAGGTTATAATAAATAAACAAGAAATAATTAAAACCATTAAAACATTTGTGAACATCGCATCTAGTCAGGCGTCTGTTAACGATTTTTAACGATATGTGATTTGGCCATAATGTATGTTTCAAATTGGTAACGTATGTTACATTAACGTTGTTTGAATACAATTTTGGCCTTAAAATGATTGCTAAGCTTACCCAGAACCTCATATATATGGTGTAAATTTAAGTTTGCTACCAATTTGGGTAGTTGTTACGTATATCCTACACACATTTTTTACGTATGATAACGTACGTTTACGGTTACATCACGAAAGTTACATCGTGACCTTCAATTGGGTGAATAAGCAACATTTAGTTGAACTTAATTTTAATTTCTACTTCACTTGCATGGCCAGTATAATCATTTACATCATAGAGGTTACCTATATTTAAGATTTGTGGTACTCTATACAAGTCAACATAATGTCACACTGACACTGTCATAAATATACCTTTTTATCACGAATCTTTCTTATATTCCCAGTTACTTTTCTTTAGTATCTTGACTTTTAAACATGTGGTTAGAATTAGACCAAAAAGAAATAACACACACTGGAGAGGAAAATTTCAAGTGCAAATATTGTGAGAATATATAATATTATTCAACTCATCTGGTAACTTATTAAGTTGATAACCAAACACACGATAACTCTGGATATAACTGTGTATTAAACTGTTACTTGATCTGAAAAAAAGACGTTATTATGGACTGCCGTTTTATGGTCTCCATTGCGTTAGTAGATGCCAGAAAAACATCACTTACAGGGGTTCAAATAGCAAAAAAAAAAACCCAAACAAACAAACAAAAAATCGGCGCGACGCTACGCGGCTCACAGACATCGCCGTTTCGCGCCTTGTGGACGATGCTCTGCATCGCCGTTGGGACAAACCCAGGGATCGCGGAGCCAGGGCCGGGGGGGGGGGGGGGAGGGGGCGGGGATGGGGCTGTAGTCCCCCCCCCCCAATTATTTGGGCAAAAAAGAGAAAAAATAGAGCATGCAAGTATGCTTAAAATCGCAAGCTGGCAACCCTAAAAATGAAAAATCTCCCTACTGTGGGGGGGGGGGGGGGTATCCCCCTCCCACACCCTCCCCCCTTGGAATAAAGCTAGATCCGCCCTGACTCCTAATGTTTAATGTAAGCAAACAGGTTTTTTGAGTGTTTAGATAAGACGTTGAATTAAAGAGGAATGAACCTTTTCATAGAAAATTGGCTTGGATTGCTTAAAGGGCAATCCAACCTTGGTAATGAGATGATTTGTGTGAAAGTAGAAAAATAAGAAAAACAGGATGGTGAAAGTTTGAAAGAAATCGGACAAGGGATAAGAAAGTTATGGATGTTTGAAAAATGAGATCACTACATCTATGCGAATCTCAAATTGGCAATTTGATGATTCGATTGTGACATTTTGGTGGACAACTCTCCCATTTGTCGTACACAAAAATATCATTAATTTGCAGTTTTCTCTGAGGCGCTTTTACCCTCGGGACAGTACTCAAAATATATTGGATATAGCATATTGTTATAGGTCCTCATGAAAGAAACGGATACTACTGAGCAATAAATTTTGAAAAAAGTGACATTTTAGTCATTTTGTGTGTTGGAGCGAATGGGGGAGTTGTCCACAGCTACATCACAGTGACACTACCTATTCGGCCAATTTGAAATTCCCATATGTATAGTGATTACAACTTTCAAAATTTCATAACTTTCTTATGGCTTGTCCGATTTCGTTCAAACTTTCACCAGTCTTCTTCTCTGATTTTTCCTCTTTCTTTCAAAGCAACTTGCTATTAAAGGGGAAGTTCACCCTGAAGATTACTTGAGTTTAAAAAATGCAGAAAAAATAAAGAAAAATATTGGCGAAGGTTTGATGAAAATCGGTCAAATAATAAAAGAGTTATGAGTATTTAAATTTTGGATTCGTGACGTCACATGCGAGCAGCTGCCCATTGGTCATGTAATAAATATTCCATATATTCGCATTTTTTTTTACGTCCCACGATAAATTAATATTGTTTCTTTTCAGAATCTAGTATTGAATAACATTTCTGACAATATATCAAATGCTCAGACGAAAATATTCTAAATTTTCTGAGAAAACTGTATTTTATGGAATATTTATCACATTACATAACGGAGGAGCTGCTCGCATGTGACGTCACAAAATCAAAACTTCAAAAGTCCATAACTCCGTTATTCTTTAACGGATTTTGTCCAAACTTTCGCCAATATTTTTCTTTATTTTTTCTGCATTTTTTAAACTCAAGTAATCTTCGGGGTGAACTTTCCCTTTAAGGCTGGATTTCCCTTTAATAAGTATGCCAGTTTTCCATGCAAGGTTTACTTTCATTCAACCAGGAAATTGTAGGTCCATTAATATAAAAAATAAAAAAATAGATATAATCATAATAATGTAACACAAGATAACTAAATCCATTACCTCTTCCCTAACCCCTCTAAACTATATGAATGTTATCCACTCCCCCCCCCCCCCCCCCCCCCCCACACACACACGCTTCCCTCTTTTTAACAATAGAGGGTTCCCACAAGCAGCCATGCTGGAGGACAAACAATAGCAAACCCGTGCACTGGACCATGACAACAATGGCTTTTCATAGTCTGACGCATGCACAGACTTTTGTTTGTCCTCCAGCGCGTTCAGCATGGCTGCTTGTGAGAACCCTAGCTTATATATCAAAATATATTGTTTCATTATATTTATATTTCATTTTGTCTGCCTGTACTGTTAATCTGTCCCTGCCCCTCTCCCTCTCTGTCTCTCCGGGTCTCCCTCCTTCCCTCCCTCCCTCCCTCCCTCTTTAGCCACTTTTCTCTCTCGTCTCCCTCCTTCTTTCCTCCTCTTTCTCTCTTGTTCTTTTTTTTCCCTCTCTCTCTGTTCTACCTCTCACTTTCTCTCACTATTTGTCATTATGAATTCTATCTCCCCCCCCCCCCTCTCTCTCTCTCTTCTCATCTTTTCTCTTTTGTCCTCTCCCCCAATGGCACTCAATCTCGTCCATCTTTCGCATATAGCTAATGCCTGCAGTCACACCAACCAGACCGATAACAGCTAGACCAACAAAAACACCGCATTACAATGAATGGCCAAAATTTGTTCGGTCTGGAATCGGTTTGGAGTCGGGGGCGTTTCATCAAGTGTCTTGTCGGTGATTTTTACTGACAAATTTGCTCTCAGCCAATCAGATGCAAGGATTTCAGTAGCTTATAACAGTTACTGCAACTTGTCATTGATGACTAGTTTTATGGAACAGGGCCCTGGTTATCGGTGTGACTGAAGTATGAAGGGAATTAACTGAAGGGGAAGGGGAAGTTGGTTATAAAAGGAGCAGAAAAAAGAAGAAACAGATCAGTGAAAGTGTGAGCAAAATGTGATAAGAAATAAGAAAGTGATGAATTTTTGAAGTTGTAATCAATTAAACACAAACTGGCAACTCCATGACGTATCTCTCCCATTTGCTCTGTGTACCCCCAAAATCATTAATTTCCATTTTCTCTAAAGAAAATATTCAAACATACATGCATGGATGCACCTTAGACATAATCATTGCTCATATATTTTTACACAAAACCTGAATAACACAAATATATTCCTTCATCAGACACTATAAGGAAATGAAAATTTATGAAAATTTCTGTACTCGGCAAATAAGAGAGGAGCTCGCAAGATATGTCACGGCATTGACAATTTGTGTTTGATTGATTATAACGTCAAAAATTCTTAGAAACTATCGCATTTCTTATCGAATTTTACTCAAATTGTTACTAATCTGTTTATCTTATTTTTCTGTTTTTATTCAACTCAATATGAGGGACTTTCCTTTTAACTCTTCATAGAAAGGAGGAGGAAGCAGAATAATTAGAGGAGCAACAAGGGGAAATTTCAGAAAAACGCAAATGAACAAACTAGGGAGATATTCATTATAAAATCAAAGGAAAATGGGGAATCTTTTTTAAATGGATAAAGAAAAAAAAAATCTTTTTTTTTTTAATGACTCATGACCACTTGATTATGCGGAATTTTCCATTGGTAATGTTGTCATTGTGTTGTTACATCTCTGTCACCTGAGGACATTAAAAACCATGATACACATAATTTATCTAGGACAAAACGTAAATTTTATCCTAAAAATGGAAAAAAGGGCTATTTCGAATAAGTCTCCATGTATACATCACACACACAAAGACCATTACGATTTCTAAGGGAGAATTCCAACCTTTGATCTCAGCTCTAAAAAAACTCGTAACTAGGAGCTCTTATTTTCCGTCTATTTTTTTAAATATTAATTTTTCTTTAAATTTTCCGCTTACACTAAAAAAAAAGGTATGCAGGGTTTGTTTCAATTTGATGTACGGTGCTTGCGGCAGGCTTTTTCATTTATAAAACTCGAAGGCATTAAGTTCAAGAAGATCAGTTTCTATAGTTGCTTATCGGCACCTTAATTTATTATTGGTTAATTGGTCAGATAACCATCCGCTACAATGGACAGAACAACAATAAATTAAGGGATCATTGAATTATAATTTCAAATAGAAAAGACATTAATTTACTTTCTTTCACGTCAAATACATTAGTTGCTGGGTATAGAAATAATTTGTGCACGAATAATGTTCATTATTAACCATATCAGACATCTGAGCACTGCAATTTTTACATTTTTATTGCCTGGCTTTGACAAGCCAACAAAACTGCGGGCCGATAAATTATTGTTTATTGCCCAATTTCGAAAGTCAATGGGATTTTGCGTGTTAAATAGCGGGCAATAAACTGTATTTTTTTACAATATTTTCGAGTTCGCTCTAGATGTCTGATGCTGTTAATAATAATGATATGGACTGGCTACTTTCGGGGGATACAACATTAATTGCCCTCAGGGGCGGCGCCAGGGTATTTTTATAGGAGGGGCAAGACGACCTAAAGATGACGTCATATTTTTTCTCCATTAAATAACAGGGGTAATATAGAGTTATATATTTAAGACCTCTCTTTTTAATACTCCTCTTTCTTCTTTCTTCCCTTTTCTTCCCTTTTCTTCCTCCTTTTCTTCTTTTTTCTTCTTTTTTTCTTCTTTTTTCACTACTTGAAAAATCATAGGGGGGCGGTCGCCCCCTCTGCCCCCCCCCCTGTAGCGCCGCCCCTGATTGCCCTCACTAGAATTGCCCTCCTCTTCGACTCGGGCAATACAATTCTAGTTCAGGCAATAAATGTTGTATCCCCCTCAAGACCAGTCCATATATATTATATTATTATTTTCATAAGTGTGACCGATTGACTACTAAAATACTTCGTTTTGGTTGCTATATACAGTATATCTGAAATTCGCGCAATGTATTGCTATCACTGCGTTTCGAAACTTCGAAAATATAGGTTCGTACAAGCTTTTCTCATTATTTTCACGATACTGTTTTCTTCTCTCTTTTTCCCCCAATAAGCCACCTTGAAGCATTCATATATGATATGCAAAATACTTGGTATAATTTTCGACACATATTTATCGATTGGCCCCAATTGTAACCATTTACTCTAAAACCAAAGAAAGATTGATTGTCTTTTGACAAAACTATAAAACAATTAATACTGTTTTCAAAACGCAAAATGATTAAAGATACATATAAATAAAAGTTTCAGTTTCTCAGTAGAATAAGTTTCTTGCTATGTTATCATTACCACTTTCAAGAGCCATGAAGACCAGACAATAATTATCGCCATAAGTGTGATTGATAGTTGTAATTACGAAATATTAAGAATATGAAGGTTTAATGTGAGAGCATTTTATCATTTAAGAGATGACTTTCGTGATTACTCTTCACTTTTATTGAAATTGTTCACATAATGATGAACAATACGATTTATAAAAAAATATTAACACGAATTAAAGTATGCGTTTTCTTTTTTCAATTTTATTTGTACATATACACTTTATAGGTTCAGTAAAAGGTAAATTGCATTACACCAATGATTTTTTTTTCTTCATAGTTTAGATGTCCGTTCTCAGAATCTTATTTTTTCAATTTCAGTACAAAAATATCAAATATCAAATGAATTTGAGGCAAGCCCAAAAGGGAAGGAGTGCATGATAAACTAGGAATTAATTTAAAACGCCTGCATGATAAACCCGTAACATTGGAGTTATTAACAAACTGAAATATTTCCTTCCTTCTCCCACTCTAATCACATTGTATTACACTTTGATAATTTATTACCATATATAAGTTATGGTTTATATCAGCATGGGGTTGCGCAGTACAAGCACAACTGAACAGAATATTTCTACTTCAAAAAAAAAGTACTTAGAATTATTTTTCATGCAAATTACAGATCTCATACTGATATCTAATTTTTTGAAAATAACATCCTCAAGGTGAAGGACATTCATCATTTCCAACTACGCCAATTTATGTACAGATTATAGGTAAAAATGAACTCCCTGCCATGTTTCGAAAGAACAACACCATACATAAATATCCAACGAAACAAGGCAATGCTTACCACCTACATCTAACAAGAACACTATTTGCACTAAACACCTTTGTTTTTAGGTTCTATTTATTGGAACTCTTTAGATAAAGAAATTAAAGAATCCCCTAGTCTTAAGAATTTTAAACGTAAACTTAAAAAATATCTGCTCAGCCTATACCCCCTTCAAACAGGTCAAGCCTAATACCAAATAAAAATTGAACATTCACCCTTTTCATGTTTTCCTGTGAACACGTGCCCAACGACCTTGTTTTTGCTCCTGCTCCCAACCTCTTTTCCTTTCCATTTTCCGTCTTTTCACTCGTCCTCTTTGTTTTCCTAGAAACCAATGTTGGCATACCGTGATTTTTTTTTCTGTAACTTTCGCCACCATTTATCCAATTATTATAATTTTGTTTGAGCAAAACTCTTTTACGTATTTAAGTCTTTGGGGCATGCATCATACAAGCACTGCTTTCTCAGCATGCCCCCTCCGTTTCATTGTATATGTTAGGTCAATAATGATCCGTTTGTGTAAATTTTTTTTGGTACTCTTTTTAGTACCCTTTATCTTTGTATATTAGTTTGATATACTAAAGTTACTACATTGTTTTATGTTTAATCATTTGATCGATATGTATCATGTATAATTATTTTGAAACGGAAAATAAATCAAATAAAAAATCAAAATCAAAACTTATACACAAGTTATAAACAGTTTCTTGGGCAGCAGCTTCAACATAATAGCACAATTCTGATATACTATTTAAACTAAAAAAATGAGGGAAAGAGGAAAGGGAGAAAAAAAAATTGAAAAGCAACTGTCTGGACTTGTGAGAAAAATGTATTCATTTATTTTTTTCTTTGTCAGAGAACTGGACCCCATAATATATAATACCCCCTCCCCACTGAGCGACTTTTGGAGTGCTGGCGAAAAAAATTCTCGACCCCCCCCCCCCCCCCCGAGCGACTTTTGGAGGGCTGGCGGAAAAAAAAAATGTTGCCATTGATTACCTTTTTTTTTTTTTTGCCCCTCTTGACACCAAGGTCTAGATACGCCACTGATTGCGTGTCGAATTTCTTCTTGAAGTTGTGCTAATTATTGTTATCCTATACAGCCTGTGTGCCGTAAAACCGAAACAGCATTTAATGGGAAGACTATGAAAATATCTGTCAATAGCAGTTTCGATTGGCAGTTAATATACTCCTTGAACTAGTTTGTTGATTGTTATAGGCCTTCATAATCGATTGACAATTATGATTACGAGGGTTTCGTTAAAAGGAAAGTCCATCCTGGTATCAAGTGAATTTGAATCAAGGCACAAAAATTTGTTGTTATAAAAAAGGGTTAAGTTTGCGGAAAAGGCAATGAAAAAAAAGGATATCCATGGCGTTTGGAATTCTTGCACAATATACACAAAATTGCAACTCTACGATGATATTCTCCGTTTGTTTTGTATAATCAATTATTCAGTATAAAAAAATAGACCTTCCACCGGTCTTGCCTGTTGATGAAGGAATGAAGTCATTTCAAAGATGACATATGAGATCACGCCTTTTTTTTCGACATATTCAGATTTTCTTTGGCGAAACGGAATTTTATGAATTTTTGGACAAATCAAATGGTGTCTAACTCGAAAAAGAAGGGACGTGTGTAGAGATCTTCACCAATGCAAAGGCTTTAACATTCTTATTCTCAAACTGTGATGTTGATCTGTTACATTTCTCTCTCTGTAATTCAAATTCAGGTATATACAGCAGAACTGGTTTCGCGAACTGACGTTGTTGTTGTTGGTTGGTTTAATTGGCAAGTGGCAACCAGTCAATTTCTGACTATTATTGCCAATTACTGTTACATTTCGTTTTAAACATATTTAAAAAATATATATATATATATATATTAAGAACGTGAGATGAATGATATCATCATGCCAGATTACCACTCCTGGGGCCTGTAACATAAAGAGATACAATCAATCTTACGATCAATTGTAACTCCTCAGTACATGGTTTGCATAGTAAGATTGATTTATCTTTTTATTTTACAGGCCCCTGTTCTGTTTTTAAGCGCTATTCCTGACAAACCTGATCGTGGTATCTTACGAAGGCTTCTCGGGACGTACGTATATAGGCTTAAGTACAGGTCAGTTCGCAAAACTATGTGACGAAATATAGGCCTTTACCACACATCAAATGATGTAAGTTCTGATCCATCCAGGAAAAGTTCAAATAATAAACATATAATTAAATCATTCCATCTGGACTTACGGATTATTTCCGAGAACGGTTTCACATCCGATCCTGGACGCTTCATCAGCTCGTCTGATTTTACCACACATGCATGCTCAAGAAACATATGCTGTGCGGTCAATATCCTGCTCTAACCAAATTCTTAACTTCAACCCTTGACAAAACACTGTAAAATTACGCTAACCCTAACCCTAATCTTAACATAAAATCCAATTGCAACCCTAATCCTAACCCTAACCCTACCATCATATGTCTTAATAACGCCTGGAGCAATTTTCGCAGGTGTAGACTAAACGTCGGAGTACCGAATATCAGGTGTTTTTTTTCTTGCAGTGGTGTAAAATGCAGTTCATAATTCTAATAATGTACAGTCACCTATATAATATCGTTAGTATGCATGGTTGTGTAATAGTGACATACATAATTATATAAACATATTATAGTTATACACGCATAAATAATTACCACAAAGATTCACGGAATTTCTAGTATTCGTTCTTCGTACTTTCACTGAAAAATGTAAACGCCCTCCTCGCTATGTACTCTCCCAATGCAGAGAAGTGAAAATCAAATCTTTTAGGAGTTTTACTGAGGATCAAGTCGTTTTGGAGATGAACGTTTGTGGAATCCACTCCAAAATAGTGATATGAATTACTCTCTTGAGAAGGGATTCCACTCTTCTGAGCCGGGATTTCCATTCGAAACAGAAGTGATCCCCAATATAGCTCCCCAGAGAGTGGATTTCCATTTAGTGAGTTCTGTGCTTCACGATCTTTCTTTATTCTTTTCAGATACAAGAAAAGAACAAAATATGTGCAGAAACATGTATACAATACGAAGTTATTAAAGAAATCAATCGAAATTGTCAATAGAACCTTTATAGAACTTCCAGCATATACTTCTTCTAGGCCTAAACAATTATATTTACACATCATTTTGTCCTCTGTGAGTTTCAACACAAGGACCAGAATCATAATATTCATCTGTACATGATATCATAAAATATCAATAGATTGATTTGACATTCTGTCACAAATTTTCATGGATAACAAATTGTGCATTTTAGCATTGTAAGCCAACTGCATGTAGCAATATGTTCTATTTCCTTATGAAAAAAAATCTTGTTTCACCTTGAATGTTAAGAATAATGATTTGTCACTTGTCTCATATGTATTTTTTATTTTTCCATTTCTACTTGTTTGTTATTTCAGCATTTCAGCAATTTCAGTCTCAGTATATTTTTTATATTGTTGAAGCTGTGTCAATAAATCTGAATCTGAATCTGAATCTGAAAACAAATAGTTTACATGGTTTATATTTATATGTTTGTTAATGCCCTTTACACTTATGGTTTTGTATTGTAAAACACAATATTGATACAATGTCTATAAAGTTCTTAATTAAAATACAAAAAATATCTATAATTTGGAACAAAATACACTACATCAGCACAGTAAATGACCTCTGATACAAAAAACACAAAATCATTTGAGCGTATGAAGTGAATGTAAGGCCTACTGAATATCAAGTCATAATTATATACCGACTCAGCAAGAAAATAAACCGGTTGTCTAAATAAGTGATTATGCAATGATCTAGTCTGTATTGTTGTTATTATTTTTCACGCTATTCATAATCATATACTCAGACATGTCAGAATTAATGCTATACGTATCGGGCGACATGGGCACATAATCTTCCTTTTCCGATTCTGAATCTGACGAGGTCATGACTGAGGTATCAACCGACATGCGGTGGGTTGGAGGCGGTAATGGAGGCGGTCGTGGGTGCCGCATGGATAACCGCGTCGACTGACCCAGGCTGTACCGTTGCTGGGTGTTGGGTTGGGTGGAGACAAGGATGTCCGAAGGGCGAACAAGACTGTTGGATTTTGACTGCTTGATTTCGTGGTAGATCTTGAGCTCCCCTTCGCTCCCTTCTTCAATCTGTGTATAAGGGAAATCATTCCTAGTATTACCTCGATCGAAATTTTGCTGACTTTTTTTCTTCCCATGTCATATAGACTGTGGCGTATCCAACATAGCGCAGAGAGTGCGGAGCCCCCTTTTTTTTCTTATGTCGGGATTTGAAGGCCAAGGGATAAAATCAATCCTATTCGCAATGAGTGTACTGTAATGAGCGTTTTGGGGCTCCCTGGATAGAACCCCCCCCCCCCCCCGTACCGTTTTTCTGGGCCTCCATGCTCATCAATTACTGCATACGCCATATGCATGTTCTTGAGATGAATTTCCCCTTCATTAATCCAGCTTTTTAGATTATATCAAGGCAAATAGAGGTTACCATTCGATGACCATATTTTATCCCCAATTTTATGAAACAAATGAACTCGCAAATCTAGCTTTATTACGTATTAGTTTGTGCATAGTTCTGTTACAGAGCATAGTGTCAGTGGGTATATATAGACCGTGTTCAAATATATTAACTCTTACACCTCATTGCAGAGAGGAGAGAAGTGGAAGAAAAAGATAAAGACAGTCACAGAGAGACAGAGAAAGAAAGAGAAACAGACGAATCGGAGGGGTGGGAGACAGACAAACAGACATACAAACACAAGTCATGATACAAGAGTATGCCTGGTAAGAGGGAGATAATTGTACCAATATAATGCTTGTAAAAAGGGTTGTTATTTTTATTGTTGATTATAATTTCGGCGTTCAGTCATAAAAGGAGAAGAGAGAGAGAGGAAAAGAAAACTAAATGTTGTTGTCTTAGAAACCAAATAAGAAAAACCTTTCAAAAGGAGGGATAGACCTAGAGAGCAGAAGTCCTTAAATTCTCGAATCCGTGATGAAGAAAGGTTGAATTGTTAAAGGAAACCAAAACCCAAGGAGAGAATCAATGTTATTGGAAAGTGAGAATTCAGAGAAGCACTTTATAAAAAGTTTCATTAAAATTGGTTAAAAATGAGAGAGTTATAGAAGTTTGAAAAGTCTCGTTTTACTTTCTATGGGGATCCTCAAATTGGCAAATTGCTTCAAAATGGCTGATTTTGTGAACAACTCTCCATTTGTTTTATACACAGATTTTCAGATTTTCCCCATTATCTTTCAAGGTGCAGTTAATCTCCTTCTGAGTTCAACATATATAATGGGAAAATGTATTTTACACCACATATGTCGAGTTCAGGAGGAGACAAGGAGCACCCTGAGAGATAATGGGGAAAATCTGAAAATCTGTGTACAAAACAAATGGAGAGTTGTTCACAAAATCAGCCATTTTGAAGCAATTTTGCCAATTTGAGGATCCCCATAGAAAGTAAAACGAGACTTTTCAAACTTCCATAACTCTATCATTTTTTAACCAATTTTAATGAAACTTTTTGTAAAGTGCTTCTCTGAATTTTCACTTTCCAATAACATTGATTCTCTCCTTGGGTTTTGGTTTCCTTTAAGTTTACCGTGTAGAGGTTATTGCTCAAAGATGATAACATAGATGCACGGCGAGTCGAACCTTCTATATCAGGTGATCTGGTCTCGCTATTCTCTACCTTAGCTCCAGCTACCTGCATCGACCCTGTGAATAAAGAACAAACAAAAAACGAAGAAATTAAAGAAAAAGTT
The DNA here is from genome assembly GCA_025618425.1 of Heliocidaris tuberculata. Lineage (NCBI taxonomy): Eukaryota > Metazoa > Echinodermata > Echinoidea > Camarodonta > Echinometridae > Heliocidaris > Heliocidaris tuberculata. Next base: position 32,732,498 of record CM046833.1, read on the forward strand.
GAGTTCTGGTCATCAGTGGCGTCGCTAGAGGGGCTGGGGTGTGGGGGTGTCACACCCCCTACTCAAAATTGCTGTCGGCCACGGGCGTAGACACGCATAATTATCCATTGTTAGTGGGGGGGGGGGGGGGGGAATGATCTTTTCATCATCCCCCCACTAACAATAGAAGCGCCATGAGCGCTATATAAGTAGCCATTATTATTATTATTATTATTATTATTATTATTATTATTATTATTATTATTTATTTTTTTTTTTTATTATTATTATTATTATTATTGTTATTATTGTTATTATTATTATTAGAAAGTGTGTTCGTATCTACGCCACTGCTGTCGGCAAATGCGCCACCCCTGTCTGCAAAAAAAGGAGAGGAAAGGGGGAGAGTGAAGAGGGAAGAGATAAGGAAAAGGAGAAGAGAGAAAGGAGAAGAAAAAATTTAAAAAATAAAAGGGAAAGGAAAACAAAACAGAAAGAAAAGAAGGAAAGGAAAAGGGAAGCAAAGAAAAAAAAAAACTGGCCATTTTTTTTTTTAGCTCATTCGCTTCGCTCGCTCGGAAATATACACTGGGAAGTAAATATTCTTGCAAAAGGCGTCCTCCTTCGGCAATGGGCTGCAGCCTCCCCCCCCCCCCCCCCGTTTTTTTAGAAAATTAAAAAGCTGATATTTGGGCAAAACGCGTCAGCCCCTTGTGAAAATGGGCCCGTATGATCAAGATCTCTCTACATCTGCGATTTTCTTTTATCATTCTTTGTGGGGGGGGGGGGGGGGGGGGGGGGGGGGGGAGAGACTAGGGTGCAGCTTTTTTGTCTTCAAATTAAGGTGTCACACCCTAAAATTTTTTCGGCGAATTTTGGGTGTCACAACCCTTCCTTCCACATTCAAAAGTTTTTAGCAACGCCCCTGCTGGACATGCAATTAGATTGTGAAAGTTCTCGTCATTTCCCGTCATTTCAAATATGAGGGTATCTGAATAGCGATCCTTGTCTGGGGACATTCCAACTATATGATGTTCTTCCAAACTGACATAAAAGGAATGAAAAAAGCTCACAAATTATTTCCCCTTTCCCAGAACTCAACCTTCTCTTTTGCCATGAAATTAACGTCAAAGAAGATTGCTGATCGTCATACCTTTTACGACAGCCCTAAGCACGACAGAAACAGTGACAACGATCACGAATGCACTGACGACGATCACGGCTATGATGACGAAGATGAGGTCGCGAATCCACACGGTTTCTGAAAAGATCATTCAGAAGGTTATATATACGATTATTACTTGTGTATTCAAATTTATAGATGTTTCTTCCATGCTATAGAGCCTTTTAATGATCTATTCAATTCTTAAGTCCAGAACTGTCGATGGCATTTGTATTCTTGGGATTCATCTGGAAAAGTCCCTTTCTCACGGGTTGTGAAAAGCATCTTTAGTCCCTGAGTGGTGGTACTGAAAGCAAAACTAATCAAAACTGAAAACATTTATGAACGAGTCTATTTGGACATCTTTTCAATTTTCAATGGAAAGCAATTCGATTTCATAATCCTCGTGGTATTGGCGGTTTATAGTGTTAAGATTTTGAATACATGTATGATTGATATAATCATTTTGATGTATCCAGAAGCCCGAGATAGCTAGGGTTGGGTCTATGAAAAATTCGTCAAGGGCTGGTCACATTATTTTGTCCGATAACGATAAAGATAACGACATTTTCACCCTACACTGTAAAAAAAATTTGCCGTTTTTTTTTCCACGGGAAATTTTCTGGCAGTCAGGATGCCGGGAATGCCCGTTTTTCCACAGTCCATGTAAAACATCAGGTTCCTGTTTTTTTGTTAAATAGTAGAAACTTTAATGTCTAACAGGAATGTAAATTAAAACGGAACCATGGAAACGATTTATAATTATACAAGGTAACTTGTTAAAACATGAGAAAATGTTTTTTTTAACAGTGTTTTATGTCGGGCGATTGTAAATATAAGCCGATTTCCGGTAAACCAACAAACTTGCTGTTGTTTTACAGGAAAAAGACTGTAAAACTGAAATAACGGCAACAACTTGTAATTTCAAGGGCCAAAAATACCCCTGTAGTTTTACAGTTATTTTTTACAGTGTGCTATATGGTGTGTATACGTACGTGTGAGTATATGCTCGAGTCAGAGTAGAGCAGCTCTAGGGTGAATATACTTTTAATGATAAATATCGTTATTGTTATCGTTATCGGACACGCCTGACCAGCCCTTTATAGCAAACTTATAACGGCATTCAATGGGTTAGCTAATTTAGACAATTTTCAATTTCCCTTTCATGGTTAGGTGCCGGCAATTTTTGTTGCAAACACGATAAAAACTACTTTCGAAAAATAAACTCAAGGGCAATTTCAAAGGTTCGGATTACGTAATACGCCATTGTAATGTTCGCACATTTCTAAAGGTGATAGACAGGGCTATTGAAATTGTCTTGAGTTTATTTTTCGAAAGTAGTTTTTATCGTGTTTGCAGTTCAAATTCAGTTTCGATGCTTTGAGTTCTACTTAGTATTTCTAAATGGATTCAAACACAAACCCCAACACACCAAAGTTTCTTTCTCTCACAGGCGGAACAAAGACAGTTCACCGAACTTAGTGTGAGATTAAAGAAAAACTAATAAATATTACACTATATCCTTCACAACCGAAAGTGCACGACGTCACATAGTATCACTCATAAGATATTCAATTATCAACTTGAAAAAAGGGTTTTGTTTATTCAGTTGCCTACTGAAGTAATTTCAAAGGAGAATAAAAGAAACTGGTAATGAGAGAAAAAATATCCTTAAAATCTCAATAGGTATAAAACTGAAAATTGTCCCTCTATGTGATCGTGCTATTGTGATGTAATGCACTCGTAATAAAATGTGCGAAAGTTTATTTTGCAGTTCGAATTCAATTAATTACGTTTTGAATCCCATTTAGTATTTCCTAACAATGCAAACAAAAACACATGCAATCCCATTATCCCAGGCTCATCAATTAAAAAGTGTTGTTTTTTCTCACGCAAAGACAGTTCACTGAACTTAATGCAAGACTGGAAAACAAACAAACCGTAAAAGGTCATAACGCTGTATCCTTCCCAACCGAAAGTGCATGACGTTGATACGAAGTATCAATCATAAAAGTATATTTTCGAGAAAAGTAGAGAAAACGGTTTTGTAAGTTAGTGCTAAAAGGACCAATTGTGACGTGGATACGAAGTATCAATCATAAAAGTATATTTTCGAGAAAAGTAGAGAAAACGGTTTTGTAAGTTAGTGCTACAAGGACCAATTGTAACTGTTAAGCTTACTGAATAAACCTCATACGAGGACGAAAGAAACTATTCATTTAAAAACTGTCCTTAAAATCGCAATAGGTGAAATTATACAATGACCCTTTGTTGCGTATACTCGTAATTGTTGTGCTATTGTGTATAACATGCTCGTATAAGAACTGTGTGAAAGTTCAGTTGCAGTTCGAATTCAGTTTCGATAATATGAATTCTATCCATGATTCTATCAAACATTTTTTTCATGATACAAACATAACAGGTTCATGAATAAAAGAAAATGTTTCTCTCTCAAAAAGGCGGAACATTTCACGGAACTTGAAGGGGAAGTCCACAATGATAGTAAGTTCAATTCAATTCAATTTTATTTTACCAAAGCAATAAAAACATTATAAATACATACATACATACATATATTATAAATACATAATACATGGAATATATACATTGGTACAGTAAAATATAAAAAGTTGCTTGGCAGGTAGCAACCAGAAAGGAAGCAACCCTTATGTGTGGCCGACCTTAAAAAGATATAATTAAAAGTTAAATGTATGTACCAGACATTACAATATACAACATTACATTCACACACAGAAACACACACACACACACACACACAAAATACACAACACCGTGCCAGGCGTATAATTAGATAAAAGGTTCAAATCAATCGATAATTTGCAAGAATAAATTCTTTTAACTTACTTTTAAAAACATTCCGCTACTGTGACTCTTTAATTGAAGAGGAAAGGGAATTCCAAATGATAGGTCCTTGATATATAATCGATTATGTTGTTGGTTTTAAAAGAAGGAGAAAAATTGAAGAAACAGATCAATGAAAGTTTGAGCAAAATCCGATAAAGTATAAGAAACGTATGAATTTTTGAAGTTGTAATTAATCAAACACTAATTGGCAACTGTGTGACGTATCTTGGGAGCTCCTCTCCCATTTGACTTGTATTTATAAAAAAAAAATCATACATTTTCACTTTTTCTAAAGAAGATATTTAATCATGCAACCTACATAATAATTGTACATAATGCTTTACACAAAACTGTATGAAGTAAAATTAATGTATTCCTTCATCAACAACTAAGAAAATGAAAATAGGAGAGGAGATCGCAAGATACGTCACGGAGTTGCCAATTTGTGTTTGATTTATTACAAGTTCCAAAAAAAAAAATCATAACTTTCTTATTTCTTGTCAGATTTTTACTCAAACTTTCACTAATTTGTTCCTCTTTTTTTTTTTTTTTTTTTGCTTTTATTCAAATCAACTAAATATCAGCATGATCAGGGCGGATTTCCCCTTTATCATGAGACTGAAAAACAAAACAAAACAAACAACAAAAAAAAAACAACATAACTTTATTTTCTATATCCTTCACAACCGAAAGTATATGTCGTATACGAATGACGAAAAGAAAAAGAAAAAGAAAATGAAAATGGAAAAGAAAAAGAAAAAGAAAAAGAAAGAGAAAAATAAAGAGAAAAAGAAAAAGGTAAAGTAACGGGAAAAGAAAAAGAAAAAGAAAAAAAAGAGAAAAAGAAAAAGGAAAAGAAAAAAGAAAAAGAAAAAGAAAACGAAAAAGAAAAAGAAAAAAAAAAAAGAAAAAGAAAAAAAAAAGAAAAAGAAAACAAAAAAGAAAAAGAAAAAGGAAAAAGAAAATGAAAAGGGAAAAGAAAAAGAAAAAGAAAAAGAAAGAAAAAAATAAAGAGAAAAAGAAAAAGGGAAAGAAAAGGGAAAAGAAAAAGAAAAGGAAAAAGAAAAAGAAAAAGAAAAAAAAGGAAAAGGAAAAGGAAAAGGAAAAGGAAAAGGAAAAGGAAAAGGAAAAGGAAAAGGAAAAAGAAAATGAAAAGGGAAAAGAAAAAGAAAAAGAAAATGAAAAAGAAATAGAAATAGAAAAAAGAAAAAAGAAGTGGACCCCTCCCGTACCCTCTCCCTAATCAGTGGGCTCGTAAATTTGTATTTCAGAGCCCCCACCCACCATGATGTCAGTGCCCCCCCCCCCCCCTCGATGACTGGTTTCACGATATGCCACTGTCAACTTGACTGAAATGATAGAACGGTGGAGTTGGAACGTAACCGGCAGGTCCCTGGTTCGAAACCAAGTCAGTGCGTTGATATCCATTAGTAAAAACATGAACCCTCAATGAACAAGTCCCTTCAAGTCGCAGGGCCAGTTTACGATAGCTTATCAGCTTATTTTACCACATTTCGCCGCATACTTATTATATGATTTATCATATTTTTGAACCTCGATAATACGACAAACTCAAGAAGAAAAAAAAGACGTTATTCAGAGATCTTTCGAAGTAAATACATGTACTATGATCGCGAAATTTATGGCTTATACAGTATATATTTAAAAAAATATTGAGATGGCAACTTACCAGATGTCTGCGACTCAGAGTCTTTATAAGTAGAATCAGTGGGCATGATGGGCCTAGTTATAGCCGCTTCGGCCTCAGCCGTGCTATTTCCGCACGAAGTATGATTACAGCTTAGGACGATTTCATAAGTCGTTGAGGATACAAGACCCCTGAATTCATATTCGTGCTCCATAACGTCGCTGTAAATGTTGTCGAGATCTCGCTGAATGCATCCATCTCCTTGAGGGTTGTTCACTGATGAACCTAAGAACATGATTTGAAAAAGAACGTATGGATTGATAGTCATTTGGAACAAATTCAGTGTGTCGAAATGATTTTGATGGAGGTCTATCTCATGGAAACCCCGGTCACTTGAAACATTGAACCCGGTTTCATTTACTCTACATGCACAGGAGGTCCATATTCCTCCCCAACGTAGGGGGGGGGGGGGCATGTACAAAGCTTTTTAGGGTTCAAAATTGTTATGTTCTAGGGAGAAAACGTCCCCCGGGCCTGGAGAGGACCGGCGGGATTACCGAAATCATACCCCCGCGAAAAGAAAATTCAGGAATAT